>JAYKKT010000061.1:15502500-16702500 GCA_036023115.1 Brasenia schreberi
CTTCCTCTAGGATAAAACATACATACAACTCGAAGAGCACGTACCTTACTTTGAGTGAACCTTGACCATGCCTCAGTTCCCTATGGATGGAGTAGACATATGGGAGCTAGCAAAGGAGAAGAGAGAAGAGAGACGGGAGGAGAGAGAGAGAGTAATTGTTGTTTTATTATGATTAATAAGCCATAATCACATATTTATAATGTGCGTATTGGATCATGAATCATGAATTCGATCTAAACGACACATCTCTCCCTCCCGTAATTGTTCCTGCACAAGCACTCTTGATTGTTAGATCAAAAGATTTTCATGCAAAAAGATAGATTGAAGACTAAAGACAATTGCTAAACCCAAACCTAAGCCCATGCTCAGCCCGGTGCGCATGTGTGCACGTGTGTGGTGTATAGACATGAAATCTTTACTCCAAAGTTTATGAAAAACTTGAAGCAGAGCTTTCTATCTACTTGCTTGCGCGAGCGTGCCAGCTAGTTTGTAAAACTAGCAAAGTTTTTGGAAATTGTGACTTCTTGTGGCGATTGGGCTAAGCGAACTCTTTTCACTTAAACCTTCTTGAATCGATGCTCAAGGGTCGATTTAAGCACTTAGGAATTTCAAGTTTGAAAAGAGTAAACTCCAATTCACGTGAGATTTGGGTGTTTTCAAAGTTACAAAGTAAGGAGGAAATATGCTTTGGTTCAAAGACTTGAAACTTACCAAGTTCTGAAAAATAGAACCGACTCTGCTTTTCATATCTTATTCCCGAATTTTTTTAAATAGTTTAGGAATCTCCAAAATTCACAAAAATTTTACTATGTTGATATCCTAGAACACTTTTTATCTCGAATTTTAGGACAACCAATTTAGAGAATTAAATCGGGAATCAACACTGACTTCACTGTTTCAAGAGTTTTTATGACAAAAATATAGAGGCTTAAAGAATCCTCTGTATCTCAGTGTACAGAACTCCAAATGTTATGATTTTTTAGTCGTTTTAGAAAGCTATGGATGTTAGCTTTCTAATGAGACTAATTTTAACCAATTTGGATTTCTATGGACAGAGATATGAGACTTTTACCCAACCTCTGTTTTAGAAAATCCGATTATGCAGAAAACAGAAACAGTTTTATCAGATCTTTTTCGATTTTATTAATGGGGTTGCATGGTCCTAAAATTCTTGAAAATTTTATTTCTAAGATTTTTGTGTGTAAATGTTGTTCCTAAAGTATTAGCTCATTCGGATCATGGAGTAGGAAATTAAAATTGTAACAATCAAGTATGCAGATGCAAAAAATGGATTTTCAGTTTCATAGAAGATATGTGCAAATGCATACTCACACGAAAGTAAACTGCAACAACTCTACATCCGAATTTAAAACTCACACGAATTGAAATTGTAGCAACTCTACATCCCAAATTAAACTCACACGAAGGGAAATATACATATTAGCTTAAGCATAGAGGGGGTAGAAAGTATAGAGTGTTTATAATATATATTGGGGTAGAATATCAAACAATTAGAGTGCATGTGTATGTGAGTATCGATTCATCTATGAAATGAAATTGCAGCAAATCTAAAGATTATTACACTTGGGGGGAGATTAAGCTCCATTAATACAACCTCATATTAATGAATTGAAAGAAGGAAGATAGACTTTAGATTGAATTGAAGCAATACTTACACGATTTTGACAAGAGTGGCCGGGATTCAAGAATGAATCCGGTCACCACTCCTTCTTCCTTCCAACTCTCTTGCACTCACTTAGCCCTTCTTCCCCATAGAAGTCACAACCCTCTCTTGCTGAAAACCCTCTTGCCTAAGCCTAGCTCTCAGCCCTCAATTTCCTTCCCCAAAATTTTAGAAACTCCATGCATTTCTAGATGTAGAACCCGCCCACCCCCTTGGCCCTATTTATAGGCCAAGGGGCTGGTTCATTGGGATGGGTTTGACTCATATGTCCAGCCCCAATCCAAGGTTGAGTGGTCCCCTTGTGATGGCATGGACCAGCCCCATGTGGGCTGGTTCTTAGGCTTGGATCGGTCTTGGTCTTGGTTCCACCAAATGCTTCAATTTGACTTGGCCGGCCAATGCTATGCTCTTGGTCTATTTGATGAACTTGCAACTTGACATTTCATAAGCTTGATTCTCTTCATGATAGCATGGATCAGTCCCATGGGCTCATCCTTAGCTGACTTTAATCAAGTTCAATTGAACGTGCATCTTGTTTGGCCGGTTGCATCATGTTGGCCGGCCCATATCAATTTATTTTGGCTTGACTATATGGCTTGATCATTTGGTGATTCTTACAATTTTTCAATCTTGATAGAATACACTTTATCTTGGTCGTGTATATGCCTTTGCAATGCTTCTCCTTGATTTGATAAGCTCGGCTCCATTTGTTCTTTGCATTTGAACTTGCCTCTATCTTGATTTGAATTGATAAGCTTGATCCCATTTTGTATTTGAAATTGAACTCGCCTTGAAATGAAACTTGATTCAGCCCGTGATTCCAGCCAAATCTGTTTGTGATCTTCGTCGACATTTGGATAAGCTTCAATCTCATTTGCCTTATCTGACTCAATCTTTTTTTTGCTTTCTGGAATAGGTCTCGATCTAGACTTGGGTTGGGTCTTACCTGTTTATCTGTTTTGTTTTAAGATTCATGGACTTTTTAACTTGAATTTAAAACCTTTATCTTCAAACATTCCCAAAAATACTTAAACTTTAAAATTTGGGGTTCTTGAATTTAAAGGTTCATAAAAGCTTTAAATTAGTTTTCGAAATTCAAGAGTTTTGAAAATATTTTAAAATTTTGAGTGTTTACATGGTCTAGCATGTCTTCTCTAAGCTCTTTGAACTAAGGTTCATGAGCTACCAACTATATAAAAGGACATGTGGGTTTGTCACATTCTTCACTGTGTGATTAAACTTTATTGGACATCAAATGCACAAGTCCCTCACATGTGACTTTTTACACTTTAGGATTTTTACATATATCAATGATGCATCAATTGAATATTTGGGATATAAACATAAATTAAATATTATTAATGTACATGGATTTAATAAACCCAACCATAATTAACATTAATCCAACAATCTTCCACAAAGTCCTTAAATGTGAAAGTGTCCTCCTAAACCAATTATCATATTATGATTTCAGTAATGATACCTTCCGATTTGAATCGTTATTTAAATTATCCAATATTACTCTTACAAGAACTAAGTGAACAAACGTCTTCAACCTAAACCTTGGGTGTAAAGGTATTTATTGGTAATAACATAATAAAAGTTTATAGTGTGATCTATAAGGGTGATGCAATAATGACCATGCATCCATATCCTATACCATGATTGACTTCAGGGAATAACTCAATTCTCCTATTGTAGTCACACAATATCAATCATTTAGTTGGGCATCTTCAAGGATGTACTATTAGCATCCTGTCCTAGGACTCAATCTCATTAGTAGAATAATCAATTACTAAACTTGCAGTCATGACACTTTAGGTTTACAAGAGACACTAAAAGTATCATATAATACAAAGTGTTATCATATTCACCCAACAATTTGTTACTACTACATTGAACCTACTTCATGGGATTTTCACTCAGTTAGGTCAAGTTGTCACTGGTTATGAATAAATTGTAAGTTTCAGTCACATCCCCAACCTGTATTTCTAAACTAAAGCTAATGATAGACCCTTAGTCAAAGGATTAGTTGTATTATCTTTAGATCCAACAAAATCTATAGTCATAACCCTATCATATAGAAGAGCCCTTATATGCTTTAGTTTGACTTGGATATGTCTTCCTTGCTTTTGATTGTACCTATAACTACTAATTTTAGCAATTATAGTCATGATATTATAATGCACTAGAATCACAGGAAGCGACTTTTTTACCATAGGTAAACTAAATATAAGTTTCTTAAGTCATTCAACTTCCAATCCAATGGCATCCAAAATACATAGTTCTAACTCAAAGGTGTAAAAAACAAAAATAGTCTATTTCTTAGATTTTCATGCGACAATGCCACCACCCACAAGAAACACATATCCAATTACCCCATTACACCCAAAGTTCTGTGTTATCTAACTAACATCACTAAATCCTTGAAGAACCGAAGGATATTTATCATAATTCTCTCTAAAACTTTATTAATATATGATTTACTAAGACAAACCTAACAATCCAAGTGATCTATCCCAGAATATTTCTTATTTTCGATCACATAGTTTGCCTCTCCATATCTTTCATTTCAAAGTTATTAGAGAGAAAAATTCTTAGTCTCACAATAGACCAAGATCATTAGTTGCAAGTAAGATATCATCAACATATGAGAATCATTGAAAATATAAACTTACTCCTACTTGACCTTCGATATATACATATCACGATCATGCAGTGTTTTCCTTAAATCCAAAGGACATAATAGTATCATTGAACTTGAGATACCATTGTCGAGGAAGCTTGTTTAAGTCTGTATATTGATCTCTTAAGTTTACACACCATGTGTGTTCCTTTCCTTTTCTATGAACACCCCATTGGTTGATCCATATAAACATCTTCCTCTAAATTCCCATTTAGAAAGGCAGTTTTCAGGTGAAGTCATATCCTGCTGAAAGGTGATAGGACCATCATCGACATTGAAAGTAATAAAGTCACTTCCCCTTTGATATCTTATATAGTTTACTTCTTCGTTCGTTTATTTTCTCAGAGTAAACTAATCTGAAAACAACACAATCAAGGTCACCCCCATATTTGTCATTCTTTCCGCATGATTGGGAATGGAACCAATAGTAGGATCAAAATCTCTAAAGATAAACTTTGAGGAACTCTAGTTTTCATGAGAAGTACATTCTCAAATAATGTAGTATCACAAAGTTTAACTATTGTGTTGACATCTATGATAGAAACATAAAATTTAATGATCAAGAATATGTACGCATAGTTTATTTACATGTAGACCATAAATATAATATCTATTATTTTAGGTCCCATTTTAATTCTCTTATGTTTAGGGATGAGTGCTTTCGCAAGGTATTCCCAAACTTTGAGATATTTGAGATTGGTCTTTCAACCCTTTCAAAACTCAAATGAACTATTTTCATTATGCTTATGGGGAACTCTATTCAAAATAGGCAAGTTGTATCCAAAGTTTCCCCACATGTTTGTAGGTAACCTAGAACATTGAAATAAAATATTAACCATATCACACAGGGTTTTATTCTTTCGTTCAGCTATCCCATTAGATTGAGGAGAGTGCGAAGCAATAACCTCATGAACAATATCATTGTTTTGACAATATACATAGAAAAGGTTTAAGGTATACTCTCATCTCCTATTAGACCTTAGGTTTGAAGTAAAATATTAACAATATCGTTGTTTTGACAGTATACATAACAATAACCTTACATATTTAAGTTTGTGCTTCATTTCTAAATATTTAATTTTTTTTAAGGCTTCATTTTTACTTTTAAGTAAGTAAATATTACAGTATCTACTGCAATCATCAATAAATGTGATAAATATATTTTGTTATCTCTTCTAGTTATTCCATTGAATTCACAAATATTAGTGTGCATCAAATATAGAATCTCGAATTTTCTTTCAACCGAATGAAAAACTTTTCTAGGTTGCTTCTCTTGCACACATATACCATATTTGTGTTTTTATCTTTGATAATCTTAGGAATAAGATTTAAATTCCTCATTCTTTTCACATGACCTAACCTACCATGTCAGACATCAGATGATTCAATATTGCACATAAAAGAAAAATAAGAATATAAAAAAGTAGAGGCTTTATTATCATTAAAATTTATATAATAATCAACAATTAGTTTTACATGAATTTTAAATAAATCCTCTACATCACACAAATAACCCTTCCCAAAGAAACACCATTTACTAAGTAGTATAGTGACAACTTTATTATATTTGCAATCTAACCTTAACCCCTCCCTAACTAAAACATGACCACTGAGAATATTTCAACAAATTGTTGGAATGTGTCTAACTCTCTCAAGAGTTAGAACCTTTCTCAAGAGAAACTTTAAGTCCACAAGTCTTTCGCCCTTGACTTCAGTAGTCGAATGATCCCTTAAGGTCATTGTTCGCCCACAGATGACCTAGTAAGGCACAAATAAAGACTGGTTAGCACAAACATGCACATTAGCCCTAGTGTCTATAATCTAGTATTATGGCTTACAAATAAAAAGGAGATGGGGTTTAAGGGATAGATAATTGTCACTATCAAGTGTAGTAGTCATCACCATGTTAACCATACCTCTCTTAGTGGTCACAAGTTTCTTGACTTTCTTTGATGGACAATCCCTTGCTAATGTCCAACCTAACCACAAAGTCAGCACGGTTTGTTCTTGGGGGTTTTAAATACCTAGGGTCAATTTTTCAAAGTGATGGAAGAATTGATGGAGATGTTACACATAGAATTAATGCTGGTTGGTTAAAATGGAGAGGAGCATCAGGTATTCTTTGTGATAAGAAAATACCATTAAAATTAAAAGGTAAATATTATAGAGCAGCAATTAGGCCTGCCATGTTTTATGGTTCTGAGTGTTGGGCAGTTAATCATCAACATGTACAAAAGATGTCTGTGACAGAAATGAAGATGTTGAGATGGATGAGTGGTCATACAAGAAAAGACCGTATACATAATGAGGTTATTAGAAACAAATTAGGAGTGGCACCAATAGAGGATAAAATGAGAGAACATCGTTTAAGATGGTTTGGACATATAGAAAGAAGATCAAAAGAAGAACCTATAAGAAGGTTAGAAAAACTAAATTTGGAAAGTATTAAAAGAGGTAGAGGACGACCACAAAAGTGTTGGAAAGAAACAATAAAGAATGATCTAGCTTATTGGGAGTTAACTGCTAACATGGCACACGATAGGGATCTGTGGAAACAAAGAATCCATGTAGCCGACCCCGTCTAGTATGGGAAAAGGCTTAGTTGTTGTTGTTGTTGTATTTATCTGTTTTCTCTTAGGATCACTAAGTTGTTTTCTTTCGACTATTAGGTTAACTTTAGAGGTATTGTATATAGGCATAACGGGTTTTTGACTTCTATGATCTTCCTCTATTGTTATGTTTACTATTAGATCATCAAGAGTCATCTTACCCTTCTTATGCTTGAGATATAAGCTCAAACCTTTCTAAGACTTAGGAAATTTCTCAATAATAGATATAACAATAAATTTGTAAGGAAGCTCAATCTCAACTTTCTTCAGGTCATGGCATAAAAATTGAAATTCATTGGCATGTTCAGTCAAAGATTTTTCCTCTACCATTTGATACTTAAAAAACTTGGCTATACAATACTTTTCAAGATTGAGGTCTTTAGTATTGTATTTTCGATCCAAGACAACCCACAAATCTTTTCATTATCATGGAAGGAGAATAATTATATACATCAAATAAAATATTTGACAGTGCAGATAAAATACAACAGTTGCATAGGGTATCCTTCTTTCACTCAACGATTTTATCTGAACTTCTAAGGTCAATATCATTGGGTAGGGGACAATCCAACTCGATATATAAATGAAGACCTAACATGGTTACCCAAATTTTTATACGTTGCTGCCAGCATTTAAAATGGAAACCGACAACTTTTCTAGCATCAAGGTCAAGTTGACCTTAAGACGGAGGGTATCAGTTGTACACATGTTTAATACGATAAAAATTGATTTCTCTAAGATTATTGGAAAAATCCGTAGACATACATGCATAATAAACCAATATACAATAAATGTAAATATGTTTCAATCGACAACAACAGGCAGAGATCCAAAATAAGCCATAAACAAATCATACGAAAAACAAAAGGAAAAGAAAAATCAAAATAGAAGCTTATTTGTATGTCACCCTTATAGACTTACCTTAAAGAAATTAGTGTTCCACTATAAGTATGCAGGGTACTTGTGCCTTTCTCACAAGATAAAATGCATACACAACTCGAAGAGCACATACCTGACTTCGAGTATACTTCGACCATGACCCATAAATAGAGCAGGGAGACAAGAGCATTCACACCATAGCCAGAGGGGAGAAGAGAAGAGAGATGGGAGGAGAGAGAATAATCGTTGTTCTATTCTAATTAGGGAACCCTAATAACATATTTATAGTATGTGTATTGGATCACGAATAATAGATCTGATCCAAACAATGAAGACCACTAGATCAAAAGATTTTCGTGCAAAAGATAGACCGAATATAATTCACAAGCCTAAGCCTGGCATGTATGTTTGCGTGTGTGGTTTAGCATGTTCTCCCTAAGCTCTTTGAACTAAAGTTCATGAGTTATCAACTATATAAAAGGACATGTGGGTTTGTCACATTCTTCAATATGTGATTAAATTTTGTCTGGTCTTGGTCATCACATACAAGTCCCTCATATGTGACTTTTTATAAGTTAGGACTTTCACATATATCAATGATGCATCAATTGAATATTCGGGATATAAACATGATTGATGCATCAATTGAATATTCGGGATATAAACATGAATTAAATGTTATTAATGTACATGGGTTTCATAAACTCAACTGACAAAGTGTGCATTTTATTTTATTTCAATTTTTCATGCGAAACTTAGTTGCGCAAATGCAATGCGAGTGTTGAACTCCTGATCTCTTCAGCTTGTAGGTTTTCGAAGAAGCAACATATCCATCACTTCTTACATGCATGAATGTGGTATAATTTCCAGCCATCTAATAAGGGGGATATGCACTCCATTTACTTTCTCCCTCTGCTTGTCGATCACAGGATTGTGACGGATCGGTACTGCCTTAGGACACAGCAACACTAACAGGAGAAAAAACTGCAATTCCAAACAAGAACTCCTAAGAGGCTTCAAGTTGGTGGACACAATCAAAACCATGGTGGAAGCCAAGTGCCCCGGCATCGTCTCTTGTGCCGACATACTAGTGATTGCAGCTAGAGACGCGGTACAGCGGGTAAGATCCTTCTCACCATGGGCAAACATGCTTAACACCAATTGTGGATCTACATTCGGACGAGGTTTATTAAGCATTTAGTGATGCCACTGGGTGGTTGATTAAATAATCTTCAGGCAGCCAGTGGGTATAATACTGAAGTTTCATAATATCTGAATTAGATTTGTCCCATTATTGTTGATACTATAATTTTTTATAATGATAAACTCTCTTCGAGGTAATCCTTGAATTTTAATGATATTAGAACACTTATCTTTATTATTATCTGTGACACATGGGTATGGGTGCAGTAAATAGGGTGGGTGGGGAGGCGACAATTTCAAAAGTCATGAATGAAGGGACACAAACTACACGAAAACCCATTTTCCATAAGTTGTTTTTAACTAGTTTGCGAACGATATATATTCCATAATGTGTATCAGCAAACTATCTCTAAGTTAGAACTTTTAGTCAAAAATCACTTAAAATTGTTACTGCTGAGTCAGGTATAAGAGAAATATGAGTACCGAGTGTGAGAGTATCAATGTAGAACAAGGACATATTATTGTCACCAACGTTTTGTGATGAGGAAGCCCCTTTTGAGATAAAACCTTAATAAGGACCTGATCATAGTGTCATATACACGCTTAACTCATAAAGCTATGGTGCCAAAGGGGTCAAAGGTGTGGCATCTGCTGCCAACAGCTTTGCTCACACCTCCTGTTCCGAACAGCCGCTTCCACCGTAGCTGACGCAGAAAACTTTTTACGGTGGGACGAAGTTCAACTGGGAACTTGAATTATTATTATATGGCAATGTGCACACAGAAAAATCTTCACTGCAACGCACTGTTGAAACTCATATTTGCAAGTTGTACTTGAATAATTTGATCTCGAATACGCATTTGCAGTTGACACCACAGTTAGAAATAGTAGGGGATATCACGAGTTCTGTGGGAATTAAGAAGCGTAGTTGACAAAGAAACGAGCTCCCTTCCATTTTTGTGGAGCTGCAGTTTAATTTTTCCACGAGTACCTGCAGACGCAGAGTTATCCAGACCTTGTCCTCTTCAAATCCAGCAAAGAAAACGGTGGGAAAAGCCTTGCATGCTACCAGTGCAGCTTAGGGAGAAACGTACTTAGGATCAAGCCCTTTTGATCTAAATATGATTATCTCACTAATCAAGAAATCGTAAAACACATTGGATGTGGGCAGTTGAGACTTAAAATTCTCAGTAAACCCATTTATAAACTGATTTGTTCACAAATGAGTCACTTAGTACTCATACGGTAGAATGCATGCGTGCACGCAGGCAAATTAACATGGATATAGTTATATAATTTTCCTTTTTTTGGCATACTTTTGCTGGTAAAACAGACTGGAGGACCATGCTGGGATGCTCCTGTGGGGAGAAAAGATTCAAGAACAGCAAGCTTGGCCAGGGCAAATACTGATCTCCCAATGCATGATCAAGACCTTGTCACCCTTGTTGCCAAGTTTCAGAATCAAGGGCTCTCTGTGACGGAGGTGACGTCGGCATTAATTAATTGATTCTAAATCACATGCCAACATAACCAAAAGGTTGGTTGCATCACGCAAATATTGTTTGGTTCAGTTATAGCTTGAGCGCATGCATTACGGCCTGATTTGGCTCGCACTGAGCTTGTGCTTAGACTCATAAGCAAAGATGAACAGCTTATTAAAGTTGAACACGTAGGTGCTTACCCACTGTGTAAGAAACGCCGTGTTCACGTCTCTGTGTGTTTGTGTGCGCGCGTGTAAGTGCATGTGGGTGTATATATACTTATATATCGTATCTAGCCTCGATTTTCTCTTGGGCTGTTAAAAACCCTTGGAATTAAAGGCACTTTTTATAAAAAGAGCCTACTATGAATAAGTCGTGGCTTGTGTAAGTTTGTCTACATTGTGTGTGAGAGAGAGAGATCTTTAATTAGCTTTTTGGGTGGGTGTATATAGCCAAATAGTCGCGAGTTTCAAATTTAGAGTACCAAATGTATAAAAGGAAACGTTTTTTTTCCTTAAATGGGAATGAATTTATTCTTCTAATGAAAATTATAGGTTTAAAATTAGAGAAAACAAGAGAGAGAGAGAGAGGGGGAGATGTATTGCTAAACTTGAGCAAGTCTCATATGAAGGTAATTCTGGGTAGCCATGAATGGTGGCAAATTCATAAACTCCAATATATTTACTAAGTCATGAAGCAGAGAAAACAAGAACATTCCGCCTTATTGTTGTCGGTATTCTTCTTCTACAACTTCAACTTCCCAATGCAAAACTTGGAATTAAAACAGGAAGAAAAGTGGATCGTGTCACTTTCAGGTCCGATCTTACCATGCTTTCGTCGTAGACAGTGGGTCACTTCTGATCATGCTAAATTTGCCTTGCTTTTCTCCCTTCGCCAGGCATCTCATGTAACTTTACCTGCTTTGATATGAAATCCGGTGGATTTTACTCAATTTGATAGAAGTGCAACCTGAATCAGTTAGTAGAAACCTCAAAGTAGTTTGCATTCGCTTCGAACTAATAGGCAGAACAACTATCATTTGCGCATACAATTGGAGAGTCCAGATGTACAAACTTCAGGCAGAGGATCTACGGCGACTTCAAGGACACGATTGGCTCGAACCCCCTGAGCCAGGGCTATCTCTACAACCTGAAATCAGCGTGCCCTCTTCTGGTCGGGAACTACGACAACTTGACTGCCACGGATTATCTCACTCCAACTCTCTTTGATAATGCATTCTACCAGATCCTAACTAGAGGGGAGGAGTTCAGATCAGTCCATGTACTCGAGCCTTGTGTCCGTCCGCACAAAGCATCTCATTACCATGTACGCACTGGACGTGCTCGCCTTCTTCAAACAGTTCTCCGAATCAATGGTGAAGTTGGGAAATATAACAGACCCAGCTAGCTTTGCCACTGGTGAAGTGAGGAAACAATGCCGGTTTGTCCTTTGAGTTTTTGGGGCAACGGCCGCTTGTTCTTAAGCATAGATAAATACATAAATTCGAACTCAGTGAGTTATTGAGTAAACCCAATTAGATTCAGAAAACAACAATTGCTTCTCTCTAATTATTGAAAATTTGTGGCTGCAACCAATTTGAATGAATCTTATTATCAAACTGTATTTGGATAATCGAACTCATCACCTTCAAAAAAAAAAAATTTAGAGTCGACCACCTTGAACAAGAGAACCATCGCATATCCATGATTCTAAAATATATCTAGCCAATAGTATTAGATAGTGTTAGTTGACTACACCGCTACTTAATGTGTGTGTATATATACAAATATATATGTTTGTATATATATTTGTATACATATCTACATATTTATTTGTATACATATATGTATAGAGAGAGAAATTAGTAATTGCGAACATCCATCTATACTTTTTACCGATACTATTTGTTTTTCAATTAAACATCTCAACCATTGATCTTAAAGATTGAATGATTAAGATTTTTAAGAGAATCAATTAGCGCACGCATAATTATTCTTACTTTATATATATTAACGAATTGCAGCATAGGCTTGTTGATCCGGGTGTTATACCCACATCCATCTATTTGTACTTTTGTATTGGTTCACACCCGACTAAGAAACTATATCCCAATGTTCTGATCTTCTCTCTTAATTCTTCCTCCTCCTGCCAGAGACAGGTCAACCCAAACAAGACTCGGTCTTCTGGTATTATTTTGGAAGGACCCGGAACCGCCTTTTCCGGCATGCTTTGGTGGCGGGTGTTGTATTGCTAGCTAAATTGTGTTTCACATCATTTTTCGTGTTCTATCGTTTCATGTTTGTGTCAAGAAACTTAGTCAAAACAACAAAGGCTCCCAATTGATTTATTGTTACTTTGGGTGGACACGAGTAAACTTCTCCGTCATACTCCTTTCGGGTTTTCATATTGGAGAGGCTACCTATTCTTCGTGAAGCAGACAACCCGAAATTTGATCGAAATGGGCAAGAGTAGGTCTGGTAAACCCAACTACAACAACCAAAACAGAAACATTACTATCGTTGTAACTTTTGCAACACGATGACGCTTCATGGTGCAAGCGTTAGTTTCAAAAGAATACGAGTAAATACGTCCAAGACCATCCAAATCGAGATATCTCACCTTGTCTTCTTCCGAAGCCCCCCCATGAGAACACGGCCACCACTGTGCAGGCCCTCCATATTATTATTAAATAATATCATCATTACAATATATAATTAATTTATCTTGATTTGCAATAATTAGTATTACTATATTATATTATGTATTAGTAATAATATATTGTATATAATATATTAATACAATTGTTATATTTGTTGAAAATTCCGCTCATGTAAAGGATCACCCTTGCATTGTTGGTTCCAAGCCCGGATAAAAGGAGGAAGATTGTGTTAGGCTTCCGACAACCAATGTAAAAATTTGTCGGATTTTTATACTATGAATTACACAAATTATGAGCATTGATTTTGGGCATCTCCACCTAGCGACGCGCGGTAGAGGTCAAATGTAGTGATAAGTAAGCAATGGCCACTATATTTTTGCCCAGATGTAATAAATCAATTGTAGAGAGGGTTCCCACATCATGGAAAAGTATGGGTAAAGAAGTTAGTCCCACTATATTTTCACCCAAATGTAGTTAATAATTTACAAAGAGAGTCTCCGCATTTTCAATATGGATGGATGTGAGGGGTAAGAAAGCTAGTCCTAGATAAAAAGATCCATATTGGTTCTTAGGTAAAGAAAAGGCAAATAGAGGTGGTAGATACTATGATTTGGAGAAAGATTCATATTCTACGTTTACAAGAGACAAAATGGGTTGGAGAAAAAGCAAAGGAGATAGAAGATACAAGTTTTAAATTATGGTACTCAGGTAAAGAAAAGGCTCGAAACGGAGTTGGTATTATCATAAATAAATATTTAAAAGATATTGTAGTAGACATACAATGATATGGTGACCGAATCATGATATTGAAATTATTGTTAGGAGCAGAGGTTTTGAATATAGTTTGTGCTTATGCACCCCAAGTAGAACTAGAAGATAGTATAAAGATAGTTTTTTGGAAAGAGTGAGATAAGGTGATTCAAAGGATTCCACAAAGGGAGATGATTTGTTTAGGAGAAGACTTAAATGGACATATTGGTAAAGAGGCATTATTAGGATATCAAGGTATTCATGAAAACTTGGTTTTAAGGATATAAATGAGGAAAGAAGAGAGATTTTAAATTTTGCTATGGAATTTGATCTCTTTATAGTCAATACAATATTCAAAAAATGAGATGAACATTTAATTACTTATAAGAGTGGCTTATCACAAACATAAATTGATTACTTTATTTGTAAAAAAAAGATAGAGCGTGTTGTAAAGATTGAATGATAATTCTAGGAGAAAGCTTTAACCACCCAACATCGACTTTTAGTTATAGATTTACAAATTAAAAAATGGACAAAGAAGAAAAGAGTGCATCGAGCTATTTAGACTAAATGGTATTACCTCAAAAGCGAGAAAAAAGATATATTTAGACAGAAATTCCTTCAAGGAGATGTTTGGAATTATATTGGTACACCTTGTGATATATGGAACAATATGGCTATACATATTAGGAAAGTAGCAAAGATGTGTTAGGTGAATCTAAGAGAGGTGTACCGACACAAAAAGAAGCTTGGTGGTGTAGTGAAATAGTGCAAAATAAAATCAAGGCAAAGAGGATATGTTACAAATTACATTATGCTAAGAAAACTAGTGAAACTTTAGAGGCTTATAAGAAAGCAAAAAAGGAAGCGAAAAAGGTCGTCAGTGAAGCAAAAACTAAAATTTGAGAGGATTTATATAAAAAAACTCAACTCATAAGAGGGTGAAAGAGATATTTTTAGTATAGCTAGGGCTCGAGATAAAAAAACTAAAGATCTTAATTATGTTAGATGCATCAAAGATGATATTGAAAAAATTCTAGTGGCAAGTGATGATATAAGAAATAGATAGAAAAACTATTTTTATAAGATTTTAATGAAAATAAAGATGTTAGTATTAACTTAGGAGAGTTAGCCAAATCAGAAAAGTATATAAACCACAATTTCTAACGACATATTCAAAAGAATGAAGTCAAAGAGGATCTTAAACATATGAAGGGTAATAAATTGGTAGGACTAGACAATATTCCTATAGAAGTTTGGAAAATACTAGGAGAAATAGGAATCACTTTGCTCAAAAGACTATTTAATGAATATGGAGAAACCAAAACATGACCAAGAAATGGAGAGCGAGTACACTTATACCCATATATAACAACAAGGGAGACATTTAGAATTGTGTGAATTATCGGGGTATCAAGTTAATGAGTCATACTATGAAATTGTGAGAAAGAATTATCGAATATAGGTTAAGAAAAGTATCGAGTACAACAGACAACCAATTTAGATTTATGTGAGGTAGATCTACTGTTGAAGCGATTCACCTTTTGAGACGTCTTATAAAACATTTTAGAGCAAAAAAAAAGACCTTCACATGATATTTATTGATGTAGAAAAAGCTTATGATAGGGTACCGACGAAGGTTTTTTGGAGAACCTTGGAAAAAAGAGGTATCTCATTAACACACATTAACGTTATAAGAGGCATGTATGATAGTGCAAAAATATGTGTGAGGACTCATGCAGGAATGACAGACTTCTTTGAAATTAATATTGAGTTACATCAAGGACCAACTTTAAGTCAATACTTATTTATAATGGTGATTGATGAGTTAAAAAATATTTTTAAGATGAAGTACCTTGGTGTATGTTATTTGCAAATGACATTGTGTTAGTAGAGGAGTCTAAGGAAAAGATTAATAGAGAATTGGAACTATGGAGAGAAACATTAGAAAGCAAATGCTTCTGACTTAGTAGAACAAAGACATAATATATGGAATGTAAGTTTGATTATTTGGTTATTTCAGATGACATAGAAATTAAAATTGGTACACATTGCATATCCCAAAAGGAAAGTTTTAAATACTTAGGATCAATTTTTCAGTGTAATGGAGATGTTATGCATAGAATTAATGCTGGTTGGTTAAAATGGAGAGGAGCATAAGGTATTCTTTGTAATAAGAAGATATCATTAAAGTTAAAAGGTAAATATTATAGAGCAACAATTAGACCTGCCATGTTTTATAGTTTTGAGTGTTGGGCAGTTAATCATCAACATGTACAAAAGATGTTTATGATATAAATGAAGATGTTGAGGTGGATGAGTGGTCATGAAAGAAAAGATCGTATACATAATGAGGTTATTAGAAACAAATTAGGAGTAACACTAATAGAGGATAAAATAAGATAATATTGTTTAAGATGGTTTGGACATATAGAAAAAAGATCAAAAGAAGAACATGTAAGAAGATATGAAAAACTAAATTTGAAAAGTATTAAAAGAGGTAGAGGACGACCACAAAAGTGTTGGAAAGAAACAATAAAGAAGGATCTAGCTTATTATGAGTTAACTGCTAATATGGCACATGATAGGGCTTTGTGGAAACAAAGATCCATGTAGCCGACCCGTCTTGTATGGGAAAAGGCTTAGTTGTTGTTGTTGTTGTATTATATTTATTGCTAATATGATAAAGTTATATATTATTAGATAATATAAGGTTATTGCTCAATAATCTAAAAATATTGTTAACTAATTATTACATTATATTGTAAATTCAGTAGTATTAATTTTCATATGTAACAAATACCATTACTAATTGTATTAATATTAAAATATCATACTTAATATTTTAACTTAATATTTATTAATATTAAAATATAATATAATTAATATTTAGTAAATATTAAAGTAAAACATTAAGTATTTGATATAAGTTAATGCGACAAGTGACACTAACGTGGTAGTTGACTAGGCCCAATTACCAACATCAACAAGTCTTAAAGTGAAAATTTGATAAAACACATTGTACTTTGTGAAACTTTTCAAAATGGTATTTGTACTTAACCTTTTCTACCATATTAAGGACAAAATAGCATAGATGAACCAAACAAGACCTCAAATAGAAAATCGTTGACAATATAATACTTGGGAGAGACCAACATAAAAAAATATATATATTTGTATCCATCCCTTATTAAGCTTTAGGTTGGATGGTTTATGAAATGAAGATGAAGTGCCAAACCCTAAAGTAATTGTTGTGGGATGCTATTCGGAATTTATCTCCTTTCCTCATTAGATTATCTAATTAACTACAAAATATTACAAAATGCCTATATGCACCTCTTCTTAATATGGTAATTGATACCCTCACAACCTTTTAACTATTCACAATAGCATAATAAGGGATGGATACAAAATATTACAAAACGCCTATATTTTAACTATTCACAACATTTTTTAAGACAGAAAAACGAGATCTTCTCTCTCCTCCCGTGCGAACCAGCTTCTGACCATTCTTTCTTTCATTCTTCACTCTCTAACTTATTTTAAGCATATATACTCAATATACCATCATTTTCAATAAAAGAATGAATCAAAATCTATCAAAAAAAAAAAAATCAAAAATCAAAAAAAATAAAAAAAAAGAGAAAAACAAAGAAAAAGGGATGTAAAAGGTTGATTGAAGGAGAGATTCATCGATTTATTTTATTGATTTGGTTTTGATTTTTCTGTTTTTTATTGTTTTAGTTGATTTTTGATTGATTTCTCAACTGAAATTAAAAATGAAGAACTAGGACAATCCTAACGAAAAAGACATGGTTGGGGCACATCTCTCCTGTTGAGAGAGACATGCTCGAGCCACGTTTCTTCCATCGGGATGCCGTAGTTCTTTATTTTTAATTTTATTCATATATTTCTTGATTCTCTTTTTTTATTCTTTTGTTATTGATTCTTATGGTTGTTGTTATTTTTGTATTATTACGTTCATCTCTTCTTATTATTGATTTCATTTTTTAATTTCATTTTTCTTGTTTTCAACTTTTCTTTTTTCTTCTTTATTCTATCTTTTTTTCAACAAGATTCATAAGAATGTGCATTAATTTGTGAAGAAGACAACAACGCTAAGTGAAACCTCTATCACTGGAGCAAAGATATCAAGCAAGATATACCTTTGCTGGAATTGGGTGAGAGAGAAAAGATTAGGTGAGAGAAGAAAGAGAAATGTTAGAATAGAATGTGAGAGCAAAGAGTATTTATATGAAGGGTAATTTTGGTATTTAATGAAAAGAGTGTGTAGATAGTAATACCCCTTAATATAGAAGCACGGTGATCATGTATTTGGTTTGTCAAATGCAACATTGTTATCCATGTTATCCCATCCAAGGTATAGACATATATATGTGTGTGTGTGCACTAAAACATCCAAATAAATTCAATCATTTGATTTGAAAGATGGATAATTGAGATTTGAATTCAAAAACTAAAAAATATTTTTTAATTAAGTATTCTTACAAAAGAAAAAGTTTTTGCTTTTTAAATTTGAACCAACCATCATCTTCTAAATTAAATGATTAAGATTTGTTTGAATATGTTAGCATATAATGTTGCTGCAATATATTAAGCTTTTTGTTATATATACACATGCTAGCAATGGTATATACTAACACATCTAAATAAATTCCAATCATTCATTTTAAAAGATGAATAATTGAGATATATATTCAAAATTCAAAAAGTTGTTTGTTGAATTAAGTACACTTTAAAAGAAAAGGTATAAGTGCACTTTTTACTTTTAAATTCAAAAATATCATACATTCATCTTTTAAATTTAATGATTGAGATTTGTTTGGATAAGTTAGCATATAATGTTGTTAATATATATCAAGCTTTCATTAGATGTACAAACACATTGTGTTGGAGGACAAAATTTTCATGTTTTAAGTTGACAATCTCGATAGGTCTTTGGGTTGATTCACCATACCTTGTTAATCGGTTTTGTGGAATGCTGCAAAAAGTTGACCTTTGTCTGCAAACCTTCCAGTAGCCCCAGCGGCTTCGAGCAGTAGAAGGGACTGGTTCATCGGTGGCAATTCCATGTTTTATGTCTTATCTGTCATGTCATTTGGTGTTCACATTGGGGTCAACCTTAATATGAACCAAGTTTTTGTGTCCGCATCTTCATGTTAATTTTGTGTTGTGTAGCTTTTGTTTTTGTCAAACAGGTCAACAAAAACACCTACCCGATCTTTCTCGTGTTACAAGAACATGAACTTTTTCAGTCATGGACCATGTACGTCAGGTTCTTTAAATCATGTTCCGTAAGAATATATGTTAAAATGTTACTCATAGGGGATGTTCATGAGGCGGAACGGAAGTAGAGATCCGTCTCTGTTTTATGTAAACCTTGTCTTCATTTTTATGTAAAAACCATATTTTCCAATCATCTTTTTTAAAACGGAAACCGGAAATCAACTGGTTTTTACAGAAACTACTAACACAGTTGATTTTCTAATTCTTTATTATTAAAATACAATAAAATAGAAAACGAACTAATATTAGTTTACAATCAGAATTAGAAGTGGAACTTACCTTTTTCCCCGCACTCTTAATGCAGATTCCAAGACAGTCCTTTTTCTTCATTTGCGGTTAAATTGTTGTTTCAGATAAGTGCTCAAAATATCTTTTATTTACAGTTAAGTACATTGCATTATTTGCATTTCTGCCTCATTCTAAAATTTTGGAACAGTGATTACTTATTTTAAAATTGCCTGAAATTGTCTGTTCGTTTGTGGAATCGCTTAGATTTGTTGATTTGAAGGCATACATATTTTATTCGTTCATAGTTGCTTATGAAATATGTTGGGTTGTTCTTTTTTTCACTTTTGGACTATTAACCTAAAAATGTATATCAACTTAAAAAAATTGCAGGTCGTCTCTTTGTAGGAGTTCCACTCATACTTGGCTCAATGGTTAGTTATTGTCTACTGTTGAGCCAAGCTTTTGTAAATATCCTCGTAATATATATTTTTTTTAATGCAGTTTTAAACTGTTAACTCCGCCCATGTAAGGGATCAACCTTGCATTGTCGGTCTCAAACCTAGATAAAGGAGGAGAGTTGTGTTAGGCTTCTGATAGCCAGCATAAAATTTTGTCGGATTTTTATACTATGAATTACACAAATTATGAATATTGCTTTGAGTTTCCCCGCCTAGCAGCGCACTACAGAGCCTAAATGTAGTTATAAGTAAGCAAGAGCTACTACATTTTTACCCAGATGTAGTGAATCAATTGTAGAGAGGGTTCCCACATCATTGACGGGTGTGGGTAAAGAAGTTAGTCCCGCTACATTGTCACCCAAATGTAGTGAATAATTTACAGAGATGGTCTCCACATTTTCAATATGGATGGATGCGGGGGTAGGAAGCTAGTTCTAGATAATAAGATTTGTATTGGTTCGTGTAAATATTGGAACATTATCCGGTAAGCTAATAGAGATGGTAGATACTATGATTTGAAGAAAAATTCATATTCTATGTTTACAAGAGACAAAGTAGGTTGGAGAAAAAGTAAAGGACATAGAGGATATAGGTTTTAAATTATGATACTCATGTAAGGAAAAGGCTCGAAACGGAGTTGGTATTATCATAAATAAAGATTTAAAGGATAGTGTAGTAGACATACAATGATATAGTGACTGAATCATTATGTTGAAATTAGTGTTAGGAGCAGACGTTTTGACTATAGTTTGTGCTTACACACCCCAAGTAGGACTAGAAGATAATATAAAGATAGCTTTTTGGAAAGAGTGAGATAAGGTGATTCAAAGAATTCCACAAAGGGAGATGATTTGTTTAGGAGAAGACTTAAATGGACATGTTGGCAAAGAGGCATTAGGATATCAAGGTATTCATGAAAACTTTGGTTTTAGGGATATAAATGAGGAAGGTAGAGAGATTTTAAATTTTGCTATGGAATTTGATCTCTTTATAGTCAATACAATCTTCAAAAAATGAGATTAATATTTAATTACTTATAAAAGTAGCTTATCACAAACACAAATTGATTACTTTATTTATAGAAAAAAAATAGAGCATGTTGTAAAGATTGCAAGATAATTCTAGGAGAAAGCTTAACCACACAACATCAACTTTTAGTTATAGATTTACAAATAAAAAAATGGACAAAGAAGAAAAGAGTGCATCGAGCTATTCAGACTAAATGGTGTTACCTCAAAAGAGAGAAAAAAGATATATTTAGACAGAAATTCCTTGAAGGAGATGTTTGGAATTATATTGGTACACCTTGTGATATATGGAACAATATGGCTATACATATTAGGAAAGTAGCAAAGATGTGTTAGGTGAATCTAAGAGATGTGTACCGGCACAAAAAGAAGCTTGGTGGTGGAGTGTCGTAGTGCAAAATAAAATCAAAGGCAAAGAGGGCATGTTACAAATTACGTTATGCTAAGAAAACTAGTGAAACTTTATAGGCTTATAAGGAAAAAAAAAAAAGAAATGAAAAAGGTCATCAATGAAGTAAAAACTAAAATTTGAGAGGATTTATATAAAAAACTCAACTCAAAAGAGGGTGAAAGAGATATTTTTAAGATAGCTAGGGCTAGACATAAGAAAACTAAAGATCTTAATTATGTTAGATGCATCAAAGATGAGGATGAAAAAATTCTAGTGGCAAATGATGATATAAGAAATAGATGAAAAACTATTTTTATAAGTTTTTTAATGAAAATAAAGATGTTAGTATTATTTTAGGAGAGTTAGCTAAATCAAAAAAGTATATGAACCACAATTTCTACCGACGTATTAAAAAAATGAAGTCAAAGAGGCTCTTAAACATATGAAGGGTGGTAAATTGGTATAGAAGTTTATAAAATCCTAAGAGAAACAAGAATCACTTGGCTCACAAGACTATTTGATGAAATATGGAGAAACCAAAAGATGGTCAAAGAATGGAGAGTGAGTACACTTATACCTATATATAACAGCAAGGGAGACATTCATTATTGTGTGAATTATCGGGGTATCAAGTTAATGAGTCATACTATGAAATTGTGGGAAAGAATTATCGAATATAGGTTAAGACAAGTATCAAGTACAACACAGAACCAAGTTGGATTTATGTGAGGCATATCTACTGTTGAAGCGATTCACCTTTTTAGACATCTTATAAAATATTTTAGAGAAAAAAAAAAGACTTTCACATGATATTTATTAATGTAAAAAAAGCTTACGATAGGGTACCGAGAGAGGTTCTTTGGAGAACTTGGAAAAAAGAGGCATCTCATTAACATACATTAACCTTATAAGAGACATGTTCAATGGTGCAAAAACATGTGTGAGGACTCATGAAGAAATGACAAAATTCTTTGAAGTTAATATTGAGTTACATCAATGATCAACTTTAAGTCGATACTTATTTATACTGGTGATTGATAAGTTAACAAAACATATTTAAGATGAAGTACCTTGGTGTATGATATTTGCAAATGACATTGTATTAGTGAAGGAGTCTAAGGAAAAAGTTAATAGAAAATTGGAATTGTGGAGTGAAACATTACAAAGCAAAGGCCTCCGTCTTAGTAGAATAAAGATAGAATATATGGAATGTAAGTTTGATCATTTGATTACTCGGTGGACATAGAAATTAAAATTGGCACACATTGCATTCCCTAAAAGGAAAGTTTTAAATACCTAGGGTCAATTTTATGGAAGAATTGATGGAGATGTTACACATAGAATTAATGCTGGTTGGTTAAAATGGAGATGAGCATCAAGTATTCTTTGTGATAAGAAGATACCATTAAAGTTAAAAGGTAAATATTATAGAGCAGCAATTAGGCCTGCCATGTTTTATGGTTCTGAGTGTTGGGCAGTTAATTGTCAACATGTACAAAAGATGTCTGTGACAGAAATGAAGATGTTGAGATGAATGAGTGGTCATACAAGAAAAGACCGTATACATAATGAGGTTATTAGAAACAAATTAGGAGCGGCACCAATAGAGGATAAAATGAGAGAACATCGTTTAAGATGGTTTGGACATATAGAAAGAAGATCAAAAGATGAACCTATAAGAAGGAATGAAAAACTATATTTGAAAAGTATTAGAAGAGGTAGAGGACAACCACAAAAGTGTTGGCAAGAAATAATAAAGAATGATTAGCTTATTGTGAGTTAACTGCTAACATGGCACATGATAGGGCTATGTGGAAACAAAGAATCTAGTATGTGAAAAGGCTTAGTTGTAGTTGTAGTAGTAGGTTTAAAACTGTTGGTTCTTGAAAAGTATGAACTGTAACCGAACCAAGGGATACGTAAGTCAGGTTACGGTTCTGGGCTGGTTTGGTTAGCTCCAGTTACTGACGGTTCTGTAACCGATTCTGAACCAGTCATATCTAATCACTACAGGTTGAACTCTAACCTCATCCTGATTGAGCACCTACTAAAATTATCCGAACAAGATCTCTTGAAATAGGAACAAAAAAACTTATTATTAGCTTAAGATGACATCGGGTTTATCTTCGAAACCGAACAAAATGAAAAGAGACCAACTCGGAGGACGTGAAAAGGATGCTCTTCCAGGAGATGAAATTATATAAGAGTGTTTGGAATTGAGTGGTTTATGCACCACACAATGTACAATATCAAATACGCCAATCAGATTGACTTTTAGAAAACAAAAATGCTAGAGCTTCCGTATCATTTTGCACCCTAAAGAAAATATTTTGTCTTATTTATATATATACATATATATATATATATATATATATATATACATACATGTACACATACATATATAAAGATAGTGGTTTGTGCTCAATGTTAATCTATATTCAAATCTTCTCAAACATTTTCAATGTCCAATTAATGTGATCAATGATAGATATTTTAATCTTAGAAGCAATTTACACTATAATAGACTTAGTACTCACATTTATTGTGTAATGGTGCAATCTACTTTTTAGATTTAAATCTCTGTTGATTGTATTGATCGAATGATAAAGATGCTTGTATAGGCTTTAAGCATGATTGGATTGAGTTTATACCACTATCTCTACAAACATATATATATATATATATATGTATATGTATATATATATGTATATATATATATGTATATATATATATATACCGTAATCTTACAAGGAATTTCTATCATAGTACTTTCTATGCTCACATTTAATGCGAAATGGTACAATCCATTTTTTATTTTCAAATCTGTACCATTGACCGAAAGGCAGAGATATTTACGTAGACTTTAAGCATAGATTGGATTGAGCTTATACCACTATCTTTACACACACACATACATGTATATATATATATATATACCGTGCTCACATTTAATGCGAAATGGTACAATCCATTTTTTATTTTCAAATCTCTACCATTGATCGAAAGGCAGAGATATTTATGTATACTTTAAGCATAGATTGGATAGAGCTTATTATACCACTATCTTTACACACACATATTTATGTAGACTTTAAGCATATTGAATTGACCTTATACCACTATCTTTACACACACACACATATATATATATATACCATGCTCACATTTAATGTGAAATGGTACAATCCATTTTTTATTTTCAAATCTCTACCATTGATCGAAAGGCAGAGCTTATACCACTATCTTTACACACACACACACACACACACACACACACATATATATATATATATATATATATATATATATATATATATATATATATATATATATATATATATATATATATATATATATATATATATATATATATATATATATATATATATGTAGTGTAGTGTCAAAAGATGGCTTTTAAAAAAAGCAATAAAGGTGAGGAAAAGGTATGCAGTATTTGTTAAAATGCCACTTTATATCGAGAATTAAAAAAAATCTGGTGCTTCCTTAGTGTAATGGTTTTCTTCGGAATACATACTAATTTTAACATTAAAATTTTGAATTGTTTTATTAGACTTCATTTTGTTATTTAAATTGTTAGGGGCACGTAAAATTTTAAAATCTCAGCATTTTCTTCTGCCATTTTTCCCATGACAAGATGCTGAATTTGGGTATAACTTGAGGTGGTACATTAATTTATAGTTTTAAAGTGCATATAAACAGAAATTTTCTCAAATTCACTACATGTTTATGCTGAATCTCAGTATGATATAACTCGAGACTTACCAAATGCCAACCTGCTTTGTGTATGCTGTCTACAGTTTGCTACTGCATATGCATGGTAGAATGGGCAATTTAACACGAAGCACAAAAACTTCACATGGATATGACCCGACAAGTCTTAGGATTATACGTTTTATTGCTGTGCCTGTGTCCACTCAAACTAACACGAAAAAAGTTTATGTTGTCTATCAGACGAAACTTTTCTGTTTTTTCTTCTTGACAGACCCTATGAGATAAAACTTGATATGGAAACAACACGAAATGTGTCATCATTTGGCATCTTAGCCTTTCTTGCCCAATGTCGACCTTCAAACTCTTTTTCTTTTTGTGTGTCTGTCGTGTCCAATTTGTTTCAACACAGAATAGATCGATTATGCTTATGTTGCTTTGAGTTACACAGAAAAACTCTTGTGTTTTTGGGCTGTGGACCTATATACGAAAGAACACGGTGTGACACGGCACCCGGAACATGAAATTTTCACCACTACTGCATGCAATCAACTTCAAATGAATTATTGGCGTACTCTTACATACTAGGTTTTACATGAAAGAATGACTTTCAATTACGAAATTTCCTTTTTTTTTCTTGTAGAATGCGGAAGGCCGAAACATGCACGCACCACCGGAGCTATGCTCTACGCACCGTCGCGCCTACTCCACTTTTTCCATGTACGTATTTTGGTGGGAAGTTTGGATATGCTATGTCAAGTTTGGATCTTGAACTTGACCAAGTTAGATTCTTATTCAATAATTTATGTTATATCTTATCCATTGATCTATTTATATGTATATAAATTGTTTCTAAATAAAAAGAGAACAAATCATGAATAAGGAGAGAGAGTGATTGGTTTTCCTTTTCTAGTTGTTGGTTAGGTATGCTGAATGGTTTAAACTTCTACTGGCCTAATGTCTCTCTAATTAGAGAGAGAGTGATTGGATTCTGCTCACATTGACACTTGTTTGTTCATGTTCACTCGTTGTTTTTAGATGGTATGAATGTAATAAAAATATTTTTTTATAAAGTTTTTATAATTTTAAAATTTTATTTATGACATCTAAAAGCAATGGATTGACCTAATTTTCTTATATACATAAAAAAAACCTATAATTTCGGTTCCAGTTAGTAGTTTGGATTGCTTCTTTGAACAACCCTCATGAGAAGCACTCTGCCGCTAGATGGGCTCAAAGTTTGATTCTTATGTGCAGGACTCAGGCATTAGATGATTTCTTATTAATCGATCTTTCTCATAGCACCGAAACATCGTATCAAAAATTAATCCTACCAACATCCGTTTTAAGGACATCATGGCTTTCAAACATTTTTTTTATAACGAGAAGTCAAAGTCTAACACAAACTCACACATGCATCCTTTAAGAATCGAACTCCCCACCAACAGCAGCAATAATACTAGAGCGCCCTACCGTTGACCTAACACTCTGGGGTTTCAAACGTTTTGAAACAATGTGCAAGATGACCTTGTTAAGCAAAATAGTTGTGTTATATTAACGAAATCATTTACAAGTAAAGAACTTGTTAAAGAGGTATCAATAGCTCTTGGATACGCATATGTACAAATTGACTTCTTGGATGGCATGTATGCAAGTAAAAGAATCTTTAAGCATAGACTTGCAACCAACCTTATATGAGTGGCGTACTCAACAACAGAAATTCTCCGATTCCTTCGCTCCCTTTATCAACGCCTCTCCTGTAAACAACGTCATAAGCACAACCTTTTTCTTTCTTTTTCCTTTTTTACATTAAGAGGACGAAGCAACTCCGCCCATGTAAGGGATCACCTTTGCATTGCCGGTCTCAAGCCCGGATAAAGGAGGAGGGTTGTGTTAGGCTTCCGACAGCTAGTATAAAATTTCGTCGGATTTTTATAACATGGATTACAAAAAATATGAGCATTGCTTTGGGGCGTCCCCACCTAGCGACGTGTTGCAGAGCCCGAATGTAGTAAGAAGTAAGCAAGGGCCACTACATTTTCACCCGAATGTAGTGAATCAATTGCAGAGAGGGTTCCTACATCATGGACGGATGTGGGTAAAGAAGTTAGTCCCACTATATTGCCACCCGAATGTAGTAAAAAATTTTTAGAGAGGGTCTCCACATTTTTATTATGGACGGATGCAGGGGGTAAGGAAGCTAGTCCTAAATAATAAGATTCGTATTGGTTCTTGTAATATCAGAACATTATCCGGTAAGCTAATGGAGGTGGTAGATACTATGATTCGGAGAACGATTCATATTATATGTTTACAAGAGACAAAATGGGTTGGAGAAAAAGCAAAGGAGATAGAGGATACAAGTTTTAAATTATGGTACTCAGGTAAAGAAAAGGCTCGAAACGGAGTTGGTATTATCATAAATAACGATTTAAAGGAGAGTGTAGTAGACATATAATGATATGGTGACCGAATCATGACGTTGAAATTAGTGTTAGAAGCAGAGGTTTTGAATATAGTTTGTGCTTACACACCCCAAGTAGGACTAGAAGATAGTATAAAGATAGTTTTTTGGGAAGAGTTAGATAAGATGTTTCAAAAGATTCCACAAAGGGAGATGATTTGTTTAGGAGGAGATTTAAATGGACATGTCGGTAAAGAGGCATTAGGATATCAAGGGATTCATAGAAACTTTGGTTTTGGGGATATAAACGAGGAAGATAGGGAGATTTTAAATTTTGCTATGGCATTTGATTTCTTTATAGTCAATACAATCTTCAAAAAATGAGATGAACATTTAATTACTTATAAGAGTGACTTATCACAAACATAAATTGATTACTTTATTTGTAGAAAAAAAGATAGAGCGTATTGTAAAGATTGTAAGGTAATTCTAGGAGAAAGCTTAACCACCCAACATCGACTTTTAGTTATAGATTTATAAATAAAAAATGGACAAAGAAGAAAAGAGTGCATCGAGCTATTCTGACTAAATGGTGGAACCTCAAAAGCGAGAAAGAAGATATATTTAAACAGAAAGTCCTTCAAGGAGATGTTTGGAATTATGTTTGCACACCCTGTGATATGTGGAACAATATGACTATACATATTAGGAAAGTGGCGAAAGATGTGTTAGGGGTATCTAAGGGAGGTGTGGCACAAAAAGAAGCTTGGTGGTGGAGTGAAGTGCAAAATAAAATCAAGGCAAAGAGGGCATGTTACAAATTACATTATGCCAAGAAAACTAGTGAAGCTTTAGAAGCTTATAAGAAAGCAAAGAAGGAAGCGAAAAAGGCCGTTAGTGAAGCAAAAGCTAAGATTTGGAAGGACTTATATAAAAAACTCAACTCAAAAGAGGGTGAAAGAGATATTTTTGGGATAGCTAGGACTAGAGATAAGAAAACTAAAGATCTTAATTATCTTAGATGCATAAAAGACGAGGATGAAAAAATTCTAGTGGCAAATGATGATATAAGAAATAAATGAAAAAACTATTTTTATAATCTTTTTAATGAAAATAAAGATATTAGTATTAGTTTAGGAGATTTAGCCAAGTCAGAAAAGTATATAAACCACAATTTCTACCGACGTATTCAAAAGAATGAAGTCAAAGAGGCTCTTAAAAATATGAAAGGTGGTAAATCGGTAGGACCAGATAATATTCCTATAGAAGTTTGGAAAATACTAGGAGAAATAAGAATCACTTAGCTCACAAGACTATTTAATGAAATATAGAAAAACCAAAAGATGCCAGAAGAATAGAGAGCAAGTACACTTATACCCATATATAAGAACAAGGGAGACATTCAAAATTATGTGAATTATCGAGGTATCAAGTTAATGAGTCATACTATAAAATTATGGGAAAGAATTATCGAACGTACGTTTAGACAAGTATCAAGTACAATAGAGAACCATTTTGGATTCATGCCAGGTAGATCTGCTATTGAAGCAATTCACCTTTTGAAACGTCTTATGGAACATTTTAGAGCAAAAAAAAAAGACCTTCACATGATATTTATTGATCTAGAAAAAACTTATGATAGGGTATCGAGGGAGGTTCATTGGAGAACTTTAGAAAAAAGAGGTATCCCATTGACATATATTAACCTTATAAGAGACATGTATGATGGTGTAAAAACATGTGTGAAGACTCATAAAGGAACGACAGACTTCTTTGAAGTTGATATTGGGTTACATCAAGGATCAACTTTAAGTCCATACTTATTTATAATGGTGATGGATGAGTTAACAAAACATATTCAAGATGAAGTACCTTGGTGTATGTTATTTGCAGATGACATTGTATTAGTGGAGGAGTCTAAGGAAAAAGTTAATAGAAAATTGGAACTATGGAGAGAAACATGGCCTCCGACTTAGTAGAACAAAGACAAAATATATGGAATGTAAGTTTGATCATTTGGTTACTTCAAAGGACATAGAAATTAAAATTGGCACACATTGCATTCCCCAAAAGGAAAGTTTTAAATACCTAGGGTCAATTTTTCAGAGTGATGGAAGAATTGATGGAGATGTTATACATAGAATTAATGTTGGTTGGTTAAAATGAAGAGGAGCATCAGGTATTCTTTGTGATAAGAAGATACCATTAAAGTTAAAAGGTAAATATTATAGAGTAGCAATTAGGCCTGCCATGTTTTATGGTTTTGAGTATTGGGCAGTTAATCGTTAACATGTACAAAAGATGTTTGTGACAGAAATGAAGATGTTGAGATGAATGAGTGGTCATACAAGAAAAGACCGTATACATAATGAGGTTATTAGAAACAAATTAGGAGTGACACGAATAGAGGATAAAATGAGAGAATATCGTTTAAGATGGTTTGGACATATAGAAAGAAGATCAAAAGAAGAACCTTTAAGAAGGTTAGAAAAACTAAATTTGGAAAGTATTAAAAGAGGTAGAGGACGACCACAAAAGTGTTGGAAAGAAACAATAAAGAATGATCTAGTTTATTGGGAGTTAACTGCTAACATGGCACACGATAGAGATCTGTGGAAACAAAGAATCCATGTAGCCGACCCCGTCTAGTATGGAAAAAGGTTTAGTTGTTGTACATTAAGTGGGCGAAGCCTAACGCACACGTAAGTCGATCTCTCCATGAGCTGCAACTACGGCAGAGCGCCTTGCCCTTGAGCTTAACACTCTGGGTGTTACAAGCACAAACTTTTCCAAAAGCATGTGATGCTCTTCTATTTCTTGTGGCATCGCAACTTTCCTTATCTAAGAAAAGTGGTGCAAGAATGTGATGCTCTTCTCTTTCTTGCGGCATCTCAACTTTCCTTATCTCAGAAAAGTGGGCCAAGAATCTAGAAAATCTTCTAGTGTGGTGAGTATGGGCCACGGTTATGGCTATGGGCTTAAGTACTTATAGAGGTCTTCCACAGTGGGTCAAATTCTCCACTCATTCATGCATTCAACTGTACTGCAAATGACGGGTTCCGAGAAAACCAAAACTGGAATTTTCTTTGAACCAGGAACCAAAACTGGAGTTTTCTTTGAACCAGGAACCAAAACCGGGTCATCATTCTTTTGTATATATATATATATATATATATATATATATATATATATATATATGTATTACAGGCGTATTTATGTTAGTTCTTATATATAATGTATATGTTTGTATATATAAGAACATACATAAATGCCTATATAATACACATATCTATGTATACATATATATATATATGTATATATATATATATATATATATATATATATATATATATATATATATATATATATATATATATATATATGAACGATGGTCCGGTTTTAGTTCCTGATTCAAAGAAAATTCCAAACCTAACCTGGGTGCCTAGCTCCTAACCAAGACATGGACTTCTCTTGTTGGGTTAGGGTCAGCAAGGTCAGGTATAAAGTTGCCAACCCATGAACAAATTAAAATCCAATTATGAGCCAAACTTGACCAAGTTGAGAGAATTTTTCTACGTTCCCTCGTACAAAAATGACCCTTCATTTAAACAGGAAAATGATCCAGCTTCCCCTCGCCGTTATCGAACTCGGAACCTGTGAGTGGGTGATGTAGCTCCTGGGTGAGCTAACACTCTGGGTGCCCAAGTTGTGAACTTTGGATTACCAGTAATAACTTTGAAAACCACAAGAACGTAAAGATGTGGGGCTCGTATTCTGCAAACAAACGAACCAACAAAAAAGACGGCTAATGCGCACAAACAGAAAGAGAAAGTTTCAATTTGATTCACTAAAACATAAACGGCCGTTATATTTTCAAAAAGATTGAAAAAGTCTACTGTCACTGGTCAAGGAAGGATTCAAGGTTCATGTTAAACTATTAATATTTTAATTTAAAATACAGAAAAGAAAATCTGATTTGTTTACGTTGTGGATTATGCAATAACCTTTCCTTTTTTTCCTGTATGGAGAACATCTCACTCACTAATCTGGCACGAGTAAGGGAAACGGTTTCCTTAGTATTATGCAAAAAGGAGGCAACTAAAATGGAAATTCTGCAGAATTTAACTGTGTATATCATTGGGTGGTCATCCTACGCGCCATGACGCTCGCTTTCTGGCGGTGGCGGAGGTTGCCCAACTCGTGGCCTTGTGACAGATATTATTGTGTCTTATAGGGTTTTCTTTGCACCCTTCTTCTCTAAACGGTTTTCTGAGGCATCCCCAAATCGTTAGAAACTTCTGGTAACACTAAGGAAATTTGTTTCGAGGGTTTGCTTTTCATCCCCCTGTTTTCCTTTTCCCGTTTTGATCCTTTTCTCTAGGTCGTCGTTCTCTATTAAAAACTTACCATTTATCGTTCGATGATTCTGATGGAGTTTTTTGGTTTCTAGGCCTCTTGGTAACGTTTGGAGTGATGGGTTCTTGTTTTTTCTATAATTGCTACTTTTATTTCGTTTCTATAGCTGATCAGTCTGGTGTGGCGTAGATTGCTTCTACTGGTTTTTGGTATAGTATTAGTTGTTTTTTAAAGTATTTCATTAGTTTCATTGTCGTTTAATTTGAATTCTGGTAGTATTCGATTTGTTTTATTGTCCATTGCGGCTGAATTATGTGAAGTAAACCGTGAAATTGTGTTGTGAGATTTAGTAATGGGAAGGGTGGTACTGTTTTATGATCCTCATTTTCTTGGATTATATGTTTGGACGAAAGATTGGATTCGAGAAATGATATTGGAGCAGTGAATAAGGTCCGCACATTGTTAAATTGTTAATTTTTCATATGCTTGATTAGCCACCCTTAATTCTGCAGGGAATCACACTACTGGGTTAATGTTTTGTAAAGTAATATTCCTGGGTTCATCTTCTTGCCAATTGCAGTGTTCCTGTGATACGATTGTTCTCCCCCATGTGATACCTCACCTTTAAAAGAAATAGTAACTACTCACCAACTCTCCATTAAATTCACTTTTCCTTTTCAGAGCTTCTCCTTCCTCAAAGATAATACAAGGTCGGAATATACTCAACCCTTGGCAATGGGTGATGACAATATGGACATTGAGTCACCTCAACGAAAGTCAGGTCTTTTGAGAGATCAGTTGCGGTTGATAAAGAAGAAAGATAGTGATCGTTATGAAATCATCCCAATACCAAACCAACTGTCATTTGAGAAAGGCTTTTTCATAGTGATCCGTGCGTGCCAGATGTTGGCTCAAAAGAATGATGGGATCATATTGATAGGAGTGGCTGGGCCTTCAGGAGCTGGGAAAACTGTGTTCACTGAGAAAGTGCTCAATTTTATGCCTAGCATTGCTGTTATATCGATGGACAACTATAATGATGCAAGTCGCATTATCGATGGGAACTTTGATGGTAATATCTCCTTGTTGCACTCTTCTATTTTTGATGTGGTTGCTGCTTTGAATAATGAACAGCCTTATTTTTAGCCAACGAAATACTTATTCTCTTATTGAGGTAGGTCTCTTTTGGATTCCACGATAGCAAATTGGACTTTGAGAGGGGCAAAAACTAAGTAGCTTGCCTGTTGTAAGTGTATAACTTTGTCTATTCCTCAAACTAATAACAGATGGATGATCAATACCTTGAATCTTTATGAGACTCTAATGTACTTAATTTTGTCCTAAATTGTGACATATATATAACTTCTAAGTTAATGAGATGAGAAGATGAATATGGTATTGAAAATTTTGAAATCTGCATGGGTGTTTAATGTTCAAATATAAATTGATAAGTTGAATAATCCTGTAGGGGAAACCAAATTGTTGCTCTAAACAAAGTAATGCTTGAAGTGTTAAAATATAATGTAATAGGAGATGGGCCACTAGGGCACGTGGGTCTATGACTAACTGGCCCAGTCACTAGGGTCCGGGCGAGTTAGATATGCTGGCCCCAACTAGCCATTGGGGGCCAGGTGTTGGTCCTCAATGGCTAGTTGAAGTTGCTGTTGAGGGACTCCAATCCCAACAACTACTTCTCTCTTTCTCCTTTCCCTCTCTCACTCCTCTTTTCCTTTTTGCCTGTTGTAAACTATATTCTTGGTCTATAAATAGAGCATTCTCCTACATCAATAACATGTTGTTTTGCAACATTTTGAATATTTGTTTTGTCTTCTTGAAGTGTGTGATATCCAACGTATTTTGACTATTTGGTCGTCAAGAACTCGATGCTTAAGCTCTTTGTCGATTCTTGATCATGATATTGTGATTTGGCATAGACACTTTGACGTGCCATTCGTACATGGTATCCTACTTGAAAGAATATCATCTGATACGGCTACATTGGGAAGCATGTCCAACTTTAAGCAAGTTTTGTCTTTTTGCCTTTGTTATTCCAAGGTTAAGGTAATCCCCAAAAACTTGTTTTTATGAGAAATGGAAGGTAAAAATGAAGTGTTTCGTTGTTTGCTTGACTCAAATTGCTATCAAAGTTGGGCAAGAAGAATAATTTTTTTTGTCAAAAGACTATTGGGACTACTTTGATGGCACTATTCAAGAGACAAATTTGAAAATTGATGGGCTTGATGAAGATGATATCATCAAGGCCCAAGAAAATTATAAACAAAATTTGAAAATATGTAAAAAATTAATAAAAAAAGATTATTTGTCAAAATGTAGATGAAAAACTTCATAATAGAATCAATATCTTTGAAAATACTTTTAAAACATGGGAGTATTTAAAGAAAATCCATTATGAAGATGACTTTGTGTTTCAAATTGATTTGATGGAAACGATGATAATGTTTAAGCAAGGCAACTTAAGCATTAGGGATTATGATAATGATTTTTCGGAATTATGGAATCATCTACAAAGTTTTGATACATTTGAAAAACTTTAAAGAATGGATGAATTTCAAGATATTTTTATTTATTTATGTGGGTTTAAGAGAAGAATTTGAAAACATAAGATCCACTTTAATCTATAGAAAACTGAGACCCAAGGGTGATGGGTTCCTTGCCGATCTAGTTACATAAGAAACCAGATTAAAAAACCTCAATGCTTTCAAGAAGGCTGTTTCTTGTAACTTGTAGACCGGGAGCAAATCTAAAGACCTATAAGCCACCATATGCCAAGAATTTTAAAGGACAAGGCAAGACTATCCTGAGGTCCACAACTCCATTGCCCAATAAAAGTACTATTTGTCACTATTACAAAGAGTGCAGGCACATCAAGGCTTCTTATCTCCTTTTAATAAGAAAAATCAACACTGAGGCCGTCTTGGAAGATAAGGAAGGAGGAGCACTACCCTATAACATGAAGGCTTATATTGAAGAAATGTTCAATGAGAAAGCTAGTATATCCGGAAATGTGTTATCCACAAATTCTCAAAGTATGTCTTGATTTTTAGAATCGAGTATCTTTTCATGACACATAGAAAGTGTTTTTTTTTAAACACTTAAAAGTCTTCAAATAAGCATGTTTTTAAGGTTGACGACACAAAACTCCATGTAAATGAGATTGAAAGTTTAGAAAATAAAGATTTCAAAGTACCTAATGAAAGCCTTCTACCAAAAATCAATCTAAATTTACTTTCCGTTGCTCAAATTTGTGACAATAGTTGTATAGTAACTTTCTCATCCAAAAATTGTGTGGTGTAGGATCACCTATCGAAGAAGGTGATTGGACAAGGCCATAGAGAAAGTGGACTATACAAAATGGATAACTTAATTGTACCAAATTTTGAACATTGCGGTGTAATTCATGACACAACTCCTTGGCTCAAAAGATTGGGTTACTTGAATATGAACAAGTTGTGTAATCATGTATTCTTGAAAAATAATAAAGATAAAGATGTTTGCATATGGGAAAAGGCTTAGTTGTTGTTTGTTTTTTGTAAAGATGTTTGCGAAGAATGGATTCTTGAAAAATTGCATCATGTCTTTCGGTGAGAGAAGTTTTATTGCAAGTAAACCTTTTGAATTGGTTTATTCCAACGTTTGGAGACCCGCTCCTATTATCTCTAAAGGAGGAGTTAGATACTATGTGACTTACATAGATTATTTTAGTAAATATACTTAGATATTTCTCTTAAAACATAAATATGAAGTATTTAGAAGTTTTTTGACATTTCATAGTCTGATTAAGAACTAATTTGACACCGCACTTAAAATCTAGAGATTGGATTCCAGTGGTGAGTATATGTCAAAAGAACTTCAAAACTATTTGGAAACACATGGAATTTTACATCAAAAATCTTGCACAAAAACCCACAATAAAATGGTTTAGCCGAACGAAACCATATACACATTATAGAAACTAGTAGAACTCTCTTTATTGCTAGTAAGATACCAAAATTTTTACGGGTGGAATACCCTTACTGTAGTATATCTAATAAATAGAATGTCTTCTCAATTGGGTAACATTTCTCTTTTGAAAAATTGTTTAGACTTGCTCCAAATTATGAAAGATTGAGAGTTTTTGGATGCAAATGTTTTGTTTATACGAATAAGAATGATAAATTATCTTTTAGAGCCATAGAGTGTCTTTCTAGGTTATAGCATTAACAAAAAGGGTTATAGGTGTTTTGATCTCAAAGAAAATAAATTTTATGTGTTAAGAGATGTGAAATTTTTAGAAGAAAACTACTACTATGGCTCTAACATTGAAGACAAGAAAAATATACCTTTCTAAATGACTTTGCTAACTTAGAAGATAGTGATAGAGAAGAAACCATTGAGTCAAGATGAATGCATGAATTTGGAAATGAGAGAAAACAAAGAGTCTCGTAATGTTATAGAGACTTTTCCATTACACTACATTAGAAGAGCTAAAGGAAAAGAAAATATTAGACTACCACCTAGAATCCCAAGATCCCCGCAAAGATTTGTGTCTTATGAAACCTTTGAACCTCAAAGAAAAAATCTTATTGCCGCCATTTTACAAGTAAAAGAATCAAACTTCTATAATCAAACCAAAGGTTTATGGGAATGGAAAAATGTTATGTAAGAAGAATTAAAGACTTTAAATAAGCTCAAACTTGGGATATTCTACCTAAACCTAAGGATAAAAAACTTATTGGGTGTAGATGGGTATATAAAGTAAAAACACATAGTGATGACACTAGAGAAAGATATAAAGCTCGACTAGTAGCTAAAAGATATACTCAAGAATACAAAATAAACTATGAAGAAACCTTTGCACCAGTTGTCACGATGACAACCATAAGAATTTTGATAACTCTTAGTGATATTAGAAATTGAAAAGTTTTTAAATTAGATGTTAAGAATGCTTTATTTAATGACAACCAAAATAAAGAGGTTCATATGATTCCCCAAAGGATTAGATATCTCCAAAAATCATGTTCTTAAGTTACTAAAAGCCTTGTATGGTCTTAAACAAGTACATAAGTCTTGGTTTGATAGATTTAAAAGCTTTATGCATGCTCATAATTTTTTTTATCTTGTTAGAGTAACACAATATTATTTGTAAAGAAGTCAAATGCATGAATTATAATACTACTTTTGTATGTTGATGACATGATCATACGGGAAGTGATGAAGATTGTATATTATAAGTTAAAAGGGATCTTCACAAGGAGTTTGAAATGAAAGACCTTGGTTTACTTAGTTACTTTTTAGGAATTGAAATTGTACATTGTGATAGAGGATACTTTATGTCTCAAACAAAGTTTGCCAATGACATTGTTAGCAGGACATGTCTAATAGATGAAAAGAAAGTAGATACCCTATAAGTACTTGGAACAAAATTGAGAGCAAGAGATACAGACAACTGGTAGGAGCATTGACTTATCTCATTATCACATGTTGTACACACTTCAAGCTAGTTTCAATAAGCCTCTACTAGCGTTCACATGAGTGCAGTTATGAGAATCATCAAATAAATTAACCACTGTAGATAATGAGGTATTTTTAACTTCTTCCTCTTCTTTTGATTTAACTACATATACTAATGCAGATTGGGGTGGGGATGTCAACAATTGATATTCCTCCACCATTTTTTTTATGTATTTTAGGTGAGTCATTATCTCTTAGAGATGTAAGAAGCAACAAAATGTGTCATTGTCATTCACATAAGCAAAATATTGAGCCATGACGATTACTGCTACTGATATGTCATGGATTACAGAGGTGTTGAGAGACATGGGGTCACTCTTGAACAACCATTCACTCTGTTTGATGACAAGAGTACCATGTATAACATTTAACAATGCCTTCCATGAAATAACGAAACATATTGAGATAAACTATCATTTTGTTAGAGAAGAATGTTTGAAGAAGAAGGTGAGTATGCGCTATGTGCCCTCAGAACTACAACTTGCATATTTTTTTACAAGTCATTGTCGACTCCTCGGTTTAATTTTTTGTTGAACAAACTTTTGATATGCACACTATAAGTTCGAGGGAAGGTGTTAAAATATAATGTAAGAGGAGACAGGCCCTATGGGTCTTTGACTAACTAGCCCGGCTGCTAGGGCCAAGGCCAGTTAGATATGATGGCCCTAACTAGCCATTGGGGGCCAGCTGTTGGTCCCCAACGGCTGACTCTAACCCCAACAGCTACTTCTCTCTCTCTCACTCCTCTTTTCCTTTTTGGTTGTTGTAAATTACATTCTTGCTCTATAAATAGAGCATTCTCCAACTTCAATAATAACATGTTTTGTAGCACTTTGAATATTTGTTTTGTCTTCTTGAAGTGTGTGATATTCGATGTGTTTTGACTATTTGATCATCAAGAACTCGATGCTTTAGCTCTTTGTCGATTCTTGATCATGCTATTGTGATTTGGCGTAGACACTTTGAAGTGTCGTTCTTACATTAAGTTATCTTGGATCATCACAATTCTTGCAGTCCTTTATACGTTTACAAATGTGTGGTAATATGATTGTCTCCTTTTCTCTGTTCTGGGAGTGTAGGTTAAGGGGGAGAATATACTTCTTTTCTAGCTCATCTCTTTCAAAAGATCATTCACCTATTGCCCTACTTTTCAATGTATTATCTTCTATTGCCTCTTGTATTGTGTTGTATTGCTTATTCAAGCTAGAATAATGACATTCTGTAATATTTTTCTCATTGCTACAGATCCACGCATAACAGATTATGATACTTTGCTTGATAATATCCGTGGCCTGAAAGAAGGAAAGTCTGTTCAGGTACCAACTTATGATTTCAAATTGAGCTGTCGAACCGGATACAGGTTGGGGACTATCATGTTTACTCCTTTTGGATTTATTAATACATTGAGAATCTAATTTTATTCAATACTAATTAATCACTCTAATACTTGTTAATTTCATCTTCCTGCAGGACTGTTGAAGTTCCTACATCTCGGATTGTGGTTATTGAGGGAATCTATGCTTTGAATGAAAAACTACGTCCATTTCTTGACTTGCGAGTATCAATAACTGGCGGTGTACACTTTGACCTTGTAAAGAGGGTTTTGCGAGACATCCAACGAGCTGGCCAAGAGCCTGAAGAAATAATTCACCAGATATCTGAAACGGTTTCCTCATTCTTCCTGTGTTTGTGCTTCATGTTTTGTGCTGTATGATTCCTCTAGGATTTGAAAATAAAAGAATCTTTGGTTTCATTATCGTTTTATACTTTTACCATTATCTAGTGCTGTTACTTTCCAATTTGACAGTTCTACTTCTACTTTTTGTATCTTGGTAGGTGTATCCTATGTATAAAGCCTTTATTGAGCCAGACCTGCAAACGGCACACATAAAAGTTGTCAACAAGTTCAACCCCTTTGCAGGCTTTCAGGACCCTACATATATACTGAAGGTCAGACTTTTCCTGTACAATATTTGAGGCCATTATGCTACCTGTAGTTTTTGGTGCACTTGTGCAGGTTTATGTCACTTTTAGTTCAAGTGTTAAAATCTGAACCATATTATTCTACGTTATTGTAGTCAGAAAAGGTGTTGACCGAGGAGGAAATAAAAGCTGTCTTGCCACAACACACAGAAACTAAGGAGGAAACTTATGATATATATCTTCTTCCGCCTGGTGAAGATCCAGAAGCTTGCCAATCATACTTGCGGATGCGGAATAGGGATGGGAAATATAATCTTATGTTTGAGGTGTGTTCATATGGTGCTTCTATCGATTGGCTTATTGACTTGCGGCAGATATTGCACAAGAAATCCCCTACCTAGTGATCTTTTGGTTGAGTCAGTTCTACTTTTGTTTATTCCATGTTTGTGTAGACAAGTTCATAACACATCTTACAAGACACTCGATGATTTTTCTTTGTTTCTATAAGCTGCTAAGCTTTTCATTGTTAAGAGGATTTTGTTCAAGGTTGCTTCCTAATCCTGATAGATTAGTGGTGATTGTGTGTCTACTGTTGCCCGTTTATCTTTATTTATGGAGGTGTTCTACGTGAATTTTCCTATGCCTAATCAGTCCTGAGTCCTTTGGCTATTATCTAATCATCAAAATCAGAAACATTATCTCTGAGAGGAAAGGAACAAAATTAGACCCATGGATGTCTCAAATGTCATACATGATTACAGTTGCGCACAATAGGTAGGATTACGCTTCCATCTATCTACACAGCATAGATCATAGACAAGCTTTTCATCAACTTAAGCATCATCATCTGTACTTCAGGTTTAAGTGGCAAGGGGAGACTTATTTAGTGTCCTTTGTTAATTGTTGTTCAGCAACTGGTTTGGTGGTGTGCGTTATTCATCATATTAAGCACATAAACTGTAATCCGTGATTAGATAGCACTGGCAAGCATTGGTTTCAACACTCCTCCATCTAAACCATGTTCTTTATCATGTTTGAAGGTGTGGTTTCTCCTGTCATTCATTTGAATGTTTCATTGCTGCTTTTATTAGGATGAAAATGAAGAAGAATAACTTGTTTAATGTATTCTTGAAAAAAAAGGATAAAGCGTGAAACATAAACAGAAGAGAAGTTTCCTTGAGGAGATGTAATTGCAATGCTGTATGCTACATGTTCATTTATAGTTCTGTTTCTACTGTGTAGGCAGTCTACTTGGTAATAGTGATGTTATCACCGATATCATGTTCTTGTTGCTATCTGAATTTCAGGAATGGGTTACCGATAGTCCATTCATCATATCCCCTAGGATCACGTTTGAAGTAAGTGTGCGCCTTCTTGGTGGACTGATGGCCCTGGGGTACACCATCGCTTCTATTCTAAAAAGAAGCAGCCATGTCTTTTATCATGATCGAATTTCTGTGAAAATTGATTGGCTTGAGCAATTAAACCGCAGTTATGTCCAGGTATGTTGTTGTCTCTGTGTTTTCTTTTTAATTGTATTATCTTTGAAGTGTAAAGCTTATCTGCTATTCTAGGGTTTCTCCTTTTGAGACTTGTGTATAGGCTCTGAACTCGTAAACTTGCAAGGGATGGTTTGTGTTTTTTGTTTATATGTTCTTCTCTTTGAACTACATCCCGGTTTCTCCATTGATGTGTATTCAACTATATTATCTTCTTCTCAATGCTTTATGGATGTAGGTTCTCTTAGTTTTTATTTTATTCAATACCTCTTTGTGAATTGTACCAAAAGATGTTATAGTTCTTATCATCTCCGCATGTAGATTTTTTAGTGCATGTGAGATTTTCCTCAAACAAAAATACAACCTCCGGAAACAAGCCTTCATGAGAATTCCCAAGAGAAATGTTTGCGAGTATGGTCCATATTGTATCATATCGTGGTTGCACGATACGATACGTATCGCATCGTGGTTGCACGATACGATCCGTATCGCACCGTATCGTACGATACGGTGCGATACGGATAACACTGGTCCATATAATTACATTTTTGGAGTGGCATCCTTAAATTTGAACTTTCTCATGTTGTCCATTATGGATATATGGCATGGAGCATGGTCCATGATTATCTAGGTTTCCACTGACTTGTATGCTGGAAACTTGCAAGGTGCAAGGTCGAGATCGCTTGACTGTAAGAGAAGTTGCAAAGCAACTGGGTCTAGAAGGATCTTATGTCCCTCGTACATACATAGAGCAGATTCAGCTTGAAAAGCTTGTGGATGAAGTTGTGGTAGGAACTATTTTGCAACCTTTTCCCTGTAGCAGTTCTTTCATGGATTAAACTTCTGAATCCTTCCTTTACGTACACTTTTCTGATCGACTTAAGTGTATATCTGCCCAGGCTTTGCCAGATGACTTGAAAACAAAGCTCAGCATTGATGATGACCCAATCTTAAGTCCAAGAGAAATGCTGTCAAGGGCTTCTGCTGATAGGGTGGCGATGAGGAAAAATCTGAAAAGGTCCTATTCTTGTGATATAGACAGAAATCTTCTGTGGTTACATAGTATTTTCTTAATCAGGTGCATTGTAGCGGGGTAGTGTTAAAAGGGCCATACCTGGTTTGTTCCTCTTATTCTGGGGGAATTTGAGGGGCTGACCGGAGATTATCCCAACCTTTTGGCTTGGTAAGAAGTTGCTGACAGAATTGAACCCATCGCCTCTGCCTGACAGCCCAAGCACTCAACCATTGTCCCTAGTGATCTTCATACTTGACTAATTTTATGTCATGTTAAATCCAAGTTGGTTTATGCATCTTGACTGGTAGATGGATCATGACTATTTGTCATTCTTTGTTTCTGCATTTTCTTATTGTATTCTCCTACCAGTGTGCTGCCTCACTCCTTTTCAACACATAGAGACAAAAATCTTAGAAACTTGACAAGGCTCATGGTCGGGACGAAGCAATATGATGGGAGGGCCCCTGACTCACCCGCACCTGTCCTCCCTAACCAGGTTGGTTCCTACAAGCAGAAAATTTTCATTGTGATTATTGAAGTGATTTTCTTTTCCCTTCAACTACTATATGTTCTGTATTTTCTCCTCGTGGAATCCAAAAGCAGTGTTATAAGTAGCATATAGTATCGAGTATGGTATTTGGCGAAAGTAACAAAACGGCTTGTATGTATTGTATAGTATCAGTCATATCACACTATTGCAAAAATCTGTACAGAAATCAAAATTTTGGGTCCATGGATCCTGTGTAATACGAACGATGCATCAATACAAGCCATACATTGCTTTGCAGATTCTATGTTGGCTGTGTAACAGTCATTACATTGATATGGTCAATATGGCCTGTATTGTATGATATACTCATATACGCCAATGTGGTGTATGTCTATGATATACCCCTTGTACCGTAAGGATTTTGTTATTGATACAATAAGTATCGCATCGATCCAACATTGTCCAAAAGTTTATGGTGATGCATTATAATATCTTTAATCTTCTTAGAGTTGGCGTACTTGCAAGCTTAAAGCGAATAAAGTCTTCTAAATCTGAGACAAAATGGAACATTTTGGCCTAGCTTGAGCCTAAGGCCAGCCCAACCCAGTTTTGACTGAAGGTCCACCATTGGATCTATGTTTGTTAAGTAAAGAAGGGTTTTGAGACGATGGATTTGATGAATCACCTTTCCATTAGAATCCTAAGGCCTTAACCACTAGGAGAACTATTTGGGAGGAAAGTGCATACCAACTCTATGTTCTTTCTTATGGAACAAAAACACACACATAGCCCCTTAAGCTCCAAAAAAGACCTATAAATATATACAGAGAGAGAGAGAGAGAAAGTCATTTGTGGAGCTTAAGGGGGATACTGTGTCGGTCTCACTTCTGATTCTGCCCAGTAACCATTTGTGGAGCTTCAGAGGGCTACCGAGTGGGGCTCATTTCTGGTTCACCCAGTTCTTGTGAGTAACCAGGCCTAAGTTTTTGGATGCACACACCGCATTTGGGCTTCCTCTGACATTTTATTGCTGGTAAACGCAGTTGAGCCTGAGCAGGACTGAGGCCAATCTGATTAGTTGTTCAACCCTGGACCCTACCAGAGAGCGGTTCTAGTTTATCGGCATGGCATGTGCCTTGTCATTCTATATTATAGAATTTTATGCATAGTATCTAAATTTACTTCATTTTCAGGGTGTCATTACTCAGCTTTCAGAGCAGATATCTACCCTCAATGAGAGGATGGATGAATTTACGTCGAGGATAGAAGAACTGAATGCTAAACTAACCACCAAGAGAGCTCCTGCTTCAGCCAGCCAACAGAACCTCAGCTTGCAGGCTGAAGCCTGCAATGGTTCTCTTCCAACTTCTAATTACTTATCTGGATATGGAAATGGGGGACTCCATACTTCCTCGTCTGTTTCTCAATTATCGAAGGACTCACCACTTATGGAGGAGGTAGAAATTTCCTTCTCCCACATTGCCTTTATGTGCACGACTATATTCTCATAGATGTTTCGTGTTTGTATCAGATTTCTGTGATTGCCCGTGGTCAACGGCAAATCAAGCATCAGTTAGACAACCTCAACAGTTTCCTTCATGAAAGTTTCGTGCAACAAACTCATCGAAACCATGCAGAGAGGAATCATGGAAAGTTTGACGTTGGCCTTGTTGGAGGGCCCTTAATCGCTATGTTGGTAGTTGGTGGCCTTAGTGCATTGTTATTCAGAGGTTACCATAGACGGTGATTCTTTAGAAGATGTATCATTCTTTGTTCTTGCTCCTTTCAACCAGCTGTCTTAACTTTGTTCTTCCGGGTAAATTTCATATGGATTATAATGAGGAAGCTGGTCTGATTGGTGGATAAGCTTTTAAAATACAAACAAGGGAACAGGCAGGAAGGAAAAGGATAATCCGATTAATGAGATGGAATTGTATATCCTTGTTTACAAGTCCTTAGTAAATAAAGGCCTCATCTTTAATTAGCAAATTATTTTCTTGTTTTGTACTCTTTTCGTTAAGCTCTACCCTGCTCTTAATGGTTGATGTTCATGTTTTCATAGCACAGTGATCCATTGCTATTGTTAGAACATTGGCTACTCACCTGGCTAGTGATTTTCCTTTCGCTTTTGGATAGGTAAGGTGGGGTTTAGGTGCCCAATACCAGATGATGCAAACCCCCAGATATCGAGTTTCTGACTTATCTGCTAGAGCTTCAAATTTAAAAGCATTCAAGCTGAAACAGGGTTTGTCTAATCCCAGCTTGTCAATGAAGAAAATACCTCTCTTTTCAGATAATCACAGAAGTTATTGCATAAATATTAGAAATATACCTTTTTAAATATGTGAAATTGCTCTGGATTTGTTTGTTTTGTTTAGAATACGGAGACTACAGGATTACAAATAGTCATGAGATGCTGATGCGAATCAAGTAGGATCTTCTTGTTCATGCATGTTCTCTGAAGTGGCGGTTTGTTTGCCAAATCTTGGAAACCTTAATTGGCCTCACGGAATTAATCAAATCTGGTCTTGAGGAAGAACCCTGTTCTTTTTTGGTTTGTCAAGATGGGGTCAGCAGCTTCCCTACCAGGTTACAAAATATTTACGGTTTGTGTAGAAAGCATCGTTCTCCCAAAAACATAAATTGTGGTTTGGTACTCACTCCCCTGAGCAAGAACCCCCGAATTACTGAGGGTTCAACAACGAAATTCCCATTATTTTCGCTTCTTTAGTTCATGCTGCCTTTATCCAGATTCAAGGATGAACCAATACGTTATCTTGCACAAAGAGAAATAATTCACCTGGCCAAGGGGTTGGCTCACAAGTTGAAGTTCATGAGTTCAAGACCCAGCGACATGCATTTTGTTTCAGCCTCCCATTTAACCAAAAAAAAAAGTATTATTTCAAGATATCACCAGATATGAAAGTACAATTGCTTTGTATTTTCATCTACTTCAACCCACTAATCCATCAATTTTCATGCTCAAGCATTAGTCTTGGCACATCTAAAACGTTTGGTAACTCACCCACACTTCTGTTGAACCTCGGATCCTTCTTTTTGTTCCTTAGAGGCAAAGAAAGATCTTATAGTGCAATTGGTTCAACCCTGTACACCCTTAAATGTGTCTCAAAATACAAAGCACATACTATATACAGCTTTATGAAGACAGCATGAGCTTCCTTTATCGCCAACCAGACATTAAAATTATGCTGAAACTCGGCCTACCGTAGATGTCTTGAATAATTTGGTGAGGTTCACATATTATCAACTTGTATTTAAGTTGAAATTCACCTTGCCCCCCAAAGTTCAATAGCTTCAACAAGCAAAGATGAATCATCAGTGAGGTCAGAAAACCGTTCTGAAGGGAAATCAAATGATTTTCCTTTTGGCGCCTCGTCCTTTAGAGAAACTTCCCATTTTTCTGCTAGGCAATCCCCTTCAAGCATTCTCACTACTTCTGACATCTTCGGTCTGTGAGCTGGGAGGTACCGAGCGCACAAAACAGCCACTTGAACCATTTCCTCGAGCTCAATCCGGTCACAGTTCTTCTCGAGATCCTTGTCTACTAGAAGTTCAATCCTTTTCTCTTAGTGTAATTTCTTTACCTGCATCCACAACCCATTCAGATAGTAAATGACAAGACAGTGTGGTTTAAGTGCAGTTCGACCAAAAGATTAAGAGCTTTATGTTGGTGCTTACCCAGTCCAGCATTGCACCTTTCTGGTTGGATGCCTTCCCAAATTCTAAAGCTTTTTGGCCACTTATTAGTTCCAAAAGAAGGATACCGAACCCGAACACATCTGTCTTTTCCGATGACTGACCGGTCGAGAGGTATTCTGGGGCTATATGCCCAACTGTACCACGAACAGCTGTTGTTATGTGTGACTCCCTGTGATCTAAAAGCTTTGCTAAACCAAAATCTCCAACAATGGCTTAACAATAATCATCCAATAAAATGTTGGCAGCCTTAACATCTCTGTGAATTATCTTTGGATCACATTGCTCATGCAAGTATAATAATCCTCTAGCAGCACCAAGAGCTATTCTTTTTCTGGTACTCCAAACCAAAGGAGGATTTCCTGTGAAGACAAGAGTCCTAATTGGTCATAAAGGAACACGACATTTAACAAAGAAAATTCAGTCTAAAAATAAAAACATCAAAGCTTATAAGAAACAGAAAAATTAATGGTTGATGCGGTGACATATGCACCGACAAATGGGTAAGAGCAATACAAGTAATATATATAACATATCATATAGATACTCCTAAGTCGTAACATTGATAAACGCACAAAATAAGAAGAAACTAGAAAGAGAAAGCATTGGACACTTCTCTCAAAATCACAACTTATTGTGCATTGCAGCAGATCAGCATGGACCTTCTTGATGGTCATAATGGATCCCCCAAATTAGGGGTCTCTACAAGTATAATCATCAGCCAGGCGCAATGGATCCCCCAAATTAGGGGTCTCTACAAGTATAATCATCAGCCAGGCGCAATAAATAATCTTTACAAATGATACACGAACAGCTACAGATTTTTAGCCATGTTTAAATTGCCTCATAAAATGTCAGTAGACAAATTCCGTGCAGCCCATACATGGAGCAAAACAGCCCCCGAATTGCCTGATAATGCAATTGAATTTATGCAATGATATATGAAGAGTTAGTCATCGAGATATGAGTTCAAAACCTTGAATGAAACAAGTATATCAACCTTCCTGAATTATTAAAGAACAAAGTAATATCTTCACCTTTTAAGCGCAAAGCAACACTTCCATTTGACATATATGGGTAGACAAGAAGCCAACTATAGTAAATGACAAGTTCAATAGCCCAATCATATAGCCACAAAAGAGATATATTTATAGGAGAGAACAAGAGGGAGATGAGAGAGGAACCAGCCAAGGGGGCCCGGTCATAGCCAACCCCCAACGACTAGATATGAGAGAGGAACCAGCCACAGGGGCTGGTTATAGCCAGCCCCCAACGAGCCCCCAACGACTAGATATGAGAGAGGAACCAGCCACGGGGGCTGGTTATAGCTAGCCCCCAATGACTAGAAGGACCTGGTGACCACTAGTGGCTCAATGGACCAGTGTCTCGGGTCTTGCCTTACATGATTTAAATAAATAAAATAAAATAAAATATACAAAAAATAGTAAAAATACATTTTCCAACACCCCCTAAAGCTGACATGCCCATGATTTGAAGTTTGTTAACTAAAAACTGAAATCATGGAGCTTATAGCGACTTGGTGAAGACATCTGCAAGTTGATATTATGATCTTACAAACTATAGTATCAAATTACCTTATAGATTCTCATCACGGACGTAATGATAATCCATCTCGATATGCTTGGTACATTCATGAAATGTATGATTGTTGGCTATATACGTAACACTTTTGTTGTCGCAATACGTGGTTGGAGGGGCTTCCAATATCACTCTTAAGTCCTAAAGTAGTCGTCTTAGTCAAGTTAATTGGTTGTATTGGTTATTACATGATACTCAACTTCAGTAGAGGAAAGAGACACCTTTTGTTGGTTCTTGCATTTCCATGATATAATAGAGTTACCAAGAAAAATGCAGTAACATATAGTAGAGTGCTTATTATTTACATCACCACTCTAATTAGCATTAGTATATGCAGTTAACTGAAGTAAGGTAGAAGATGATAAAAATATTTCCTTAGTTGAGGTTTGTCGAATATATTGAAAAATCCTCATGATTACACTCATATGCACTGAGACAGGAGAATGTTGAAATTGGCTTACAGTATGTACGACATGAGCAATATCTAGATGTGTTATGGTGAGATATGTTAGTGCCCCAACCATATGTCTTTAAGGAGTAGGATCACTCAATAGCTCTCCATGAACAAGTCACATCTTCAGGTTGATTACCTCAGGTGTCTCAACAACTTTGTCATCTATAAGTCTTGATCTAAGAATAATATCATTAGCAAATTTAGTTTATGATAAAAAAACCTCTATCATCTCGAGTTACTTCAATGCCTAAAAAATAAGTGAGTTGTCCAAGATCTTTCATTTCAAAATCTTACCAAGTTCTTGCTTGATTTGTTGAATTCCGGAATTATCACTACCTGTAATAATCATATCATCGATGTAGAGCAAAAAATATAATAATACCTACAAAGGACTTTCTTATAAACAACGTTGTATCAATATACATGCAATGTTATGAATTTGGTCATTTTATCAAACCAAGCCACAAAACTTGGGTTCTAGGTATGTTAAGACCACGAGGAGGTTCCATATATACTTCTTTCTTCAACCAACCATTCAAAAAAGCATTTTTAATATCTAATTGATAGATGTTTCAATCCTGAATTGCATAAATAATTATAAGTGTTCTGACAATTATCATTCTATCTATGGGAGTAAAGGTTTTTTCATAATAAATCTCATATTTTTGTGAGTAACCTTTGACAACTATTTCAGCTTTATAACGGTCTAATGAACAATCACTATTAGTTTTAATTTTATAGACTCACCTATAACTTATCGTCTTTTTGTTTTGTGATATAGAAACAACATCCTAAGTTTGGGCTCTATATAAATCATCTAATTCTTCATTCATAGAATGAATCTAGTTTTGATAATTGGGCTTCCTTAAAGGTTCTCAGTTCCTTTATAACTGAAATATTGGTTACTAGAGCTCTATGTGTGAAAAACTATCACAGGAAGCAAATCGTTCAGGAGATCTAGAGTTATGGTTGGACCTTCTATGTATGGATAGAGTAACATTAGGAGTTCTCTTATTTTAATATTGATTAAAAGGAGTAACAAAATGTCTTGAAATCATATGTTCATGCCCTTAAATGCATATTCATTTTCAAAAAATTTGACATCTCTCGATACATGGAGCTTGTCATTTTTATAATCATAACACTTGTATCCTTTTTTATTTACTCCATACCCTAAAAATACACATTCTATGACACGAGAAAATAATTTATCATCTTTGTCAGTATAAACAAAATATTTACATCCAAAAATATGTAGTATATAATAGTTGGGCGAAATTTTAAAAACCTTTTCTACAGGCGACATGTTTTATAAAATTGAAGATGACATTCAATTAATTAAGTAGACAACGGTCATAATGACTTCTGCCCAAAAATTCTTAGGAACACCACTATATTAGACCAAGGTTCTTGTGGTTTTTAAAATATGTAGATGTTTACTTTCTGAAATATCATTTTGTTAGAGATTTTTAGTGCAAGAGGTTTTATGTACAATTCCAAATTTGTCAAGAGGTTTTTAAACTCTTTAGACATAAACTCAGTCATATCTAAAAATCTTCATTTCAGAATAAAATTGATTTTTCATAATATTATAAAATATAACAAAATTTTGAAAGACATTGAATTTGTCTTTCAAAAAATATACCCACGTATATCTAGTGAAATAATCTATGAAAATAACAACAATAACAACAACAACAACAACAACTACGCCTTTTTCCATACTAGACGGGGTCGACTACATGGATTCTTTGTTTCCACATAGCCCTATCATGTGCCATGTTAGCGGTTAACTCACAATAAGCTAGATCATTCTTTATTGTTTCTTTCCAACACTTTTGTGGTCGTCCAATACCTCTTTTAATACTTTCCAAATTTAATTTTTTATACCTTCTTATAGGTTCTTCTTTTGATCTTCTTTCTATATGTCCAAACCATCTTAAACGATATTCTCATTTTATCCTCTATTGGTGTCACTCCTAATTTGTTTCTAATAACCTCATTATGTATACGGTCTTTTCTTGTTTCTAATAATCTATGAAAATAACATAGCAAAAAATTCTCCCTTTAGACAAAACATGTAATAATATATATCCGAATGAAAATTTTGAAAGGATTTTGTGGTAGTATGTATTTTGTTTGAAAATGGTAGATGGTGTATTTTGCAAGTACATAATCTTTGGAAGAAAAATTCTCAATAGTATTTATTCCAAAAAAATATTTGTACAACTTTTGAATGTTATGATGTCATATGAAAATATTTGTTGATGTATGAATGTTAAGGCGGTCAAGTCACAAATCATCAATATGTTAGTGAAATCGTAAAGATATCAATACATTCAAATATGAATGTCTCGAGTCAAGTATACAACAAGAGTCAAGAAGGAAACGAATCATGAATCAAAAGGCTCTGCAAGACAACTTATTTATTGATATGCATTAGAGGTCTATTTATAGAGCATATAGTACAACAAATGAAAGAAGAGAGGAAAAAGAGGAAGCCCAGGCCGGCCAACATCTAGCCATTGGAGGGTTCAAACGACTAGTTGTTGGCTAGCCGTTTGAGGCTGGAGTTCCCTCCAACAGATGTATGGCAATGGGCCCTGGTGACACGTGCCATTCCGGGCCCTAGTGGCCCGTGAACCTATTACAATCAACACTCCCCTCAAACTTACGGTGTATATACCGAAAGTTTGTCCAAGAAATAAAAGCCAGTAGCAGAGAGAGATTTTACATATTGTAAATTTGTATCAGATCATTAACAAAATAATCTTCATCTTCTCATTGATGAAGATTCAAAGTTTCTCATCACCTTTTGCTTCAAAATCAAAATCTTCATCTCCTTCATGATGTTGTTGCACTCATTTCAAATTAATCCATTTAATGTCTTCTTTGGTTAAGAGTGCATTTTCTTCATTATCTTCCATAATCCACTCATCTAGTATATCAAAATTAACAAACTGCATTTTCTTTGTACCACTAGTTGTCATATTTTCTAATTTTCATATTTTACTAATTTTTTGAATTCAACAAGGCAGAAACAAGACTTGTAACGTTGAGGAGATCAGGCACAAATCCTGGGTCTTCCTCCTGAACCAGAGTGCAAATTCACTTCCAAAATTAAAAATCTCAACCCACTCCATGAATCACAGTCATGCAGAGGTGATAACAATCCCCCCAAGTTACATTGCCAGAATACGGTGATTGCCTGATAGTGGGCAGTGTTACTCACTGATCATAAGCCAGGATTCATATTTTGAGGGATCATTGGATAGGTTGAATCCACCTACATGAAAGTAGGATTTGGAGCTAGATTGGGAGATCACAAAACCACATCCAAAATGTAGAAATGAGTTTTCTAATGCTCTGCCAATATGATTTTTCTATTCATTAAAATTGAATTTTCTCATATTCTAATGAACAAAATGAATTTTGATGGAAGGAAACAAACTTGTTAAAATACTATTAGAATGAAAGCTAAATGGTATAAGAAGTTAACATGGCACCTCAGCAATCTTTTGGACAAGGATCGGGTTCAGAGTCTCGGGCATCGTTTTTGAATGACTATTTTGGATTTTTGGATTTTAATTAAATGTTAATCTATAATTATATATATTGGCTAAGGAGTCCACCTAATGGTCCTAATCAGATGAATCGTAATCGTCCAATAAAGATTGGGTTGCTTTCAAATTCATTCATTGAATCAACAAAATCGAGCGCCAACTCCCGAATTAACCGATCAACTTGCTATCGGACATTGGATTTGCTATTTGGACAGTTCCGTTTGACAAGGACTACTGGTCCATCTCCACCGGGCGAGAGTGACGCATTGACAAGCTACGAGTTCGGGGCTCGCCCGCCATGGAAGAAAGAGGGCGGGCGGGTTCGAGGAAAATGTGAAACAGGTACAAATGAATCTCCAAAAGATCTACCGTGCAAAATGCCATGGTTGATGGCACATGCATACACTCACTCCATCTTTAATAATGCACTACAGATGATAGCCGAATTTCGATTACCAACCAAATTCTTTATTCAGGCAAAACTTGAAGACCTTGTTTCATCAAAGCTCAACTGAGAATCAATGCTACACTGTTCATCATATTCCTTGATAAGATTGGAGTTGATAACGGTGGTCTCCGGTATTCATGGTTCCATGTGCTCTTACGGAAAGCAACATCACCTATCAATCACCATCGTATCCAAAATATTCAACCGGTAACTGTTGCTCTGAAGACCTCCTGCGCGGTTAGCATATTCCTGAACAAGTGCCCCGAAGAGCGTTGGTCTTCCCAACCAATTGTTGTTCTTTAAATCATAGGGAAACAAATGATCAATCTGCTTTTAGAGTGGGAACTCATTTGTTGGTTGAAATCTATTAGTGGAACAAGTTTTTGATCATCTGGTGAGCCCTCAAGTCAATTTATTGAAGCTCTAAAATCCAAGTGTATCATTAGTGAAAGAGTCGTGCATTAGTTTTGATCCTATTTAAGATAATTGAAGGCAACTTTTTTACCACTCTTAGCATCTGTAGATTCAAAAGGAAGGAACCTACAACCATTTTTACTCGAATTTGGTTCACAATTAACTGTTGTTATATATGTTTGATGAAAATATAGTTTTCCTATATGAATTCCAGTCATTTGTCCGACGATCAATCCAAAAATTACCTACCACGTGAAGTTCCCTCATATTTGTTGCAAGCAAAGAAAAATATGAGTGTCTAGTTTTTGCTCGTGTTCTTTCCAGTTGGCCATTATAAATCAAATAAGAAAGCTACAAGTCCTATTTCAGTTTTGGTTGATTTTCTTCTACAAAAAGCTAGTTGTATTATTTTCTTCTCTTATTGGTTTGTGATCTATGAGGAAGCAACTTCCCTTTGTGGTGTTTCATTGGTTGTCACTTGCCACTTACACTCTTGCCTCCTCCTTTTTAATCACCTACACCTCCCTCTGATCCATCTTTATCATGTGGTGCTTCACAATATGACCAATTCTCTTGGTGCATTCATATTTCTCTCTATTAACATAGATGGAGTGCTCTCTATGTGCTCCTCTATAGTGCTACTACAAACAATGATATCATTGATGTAGACAAATATGAACTCATCCAATATCTCATGCAACACCTCATTTATGAGGAGATTATCTCTTGCTCATCTTTAGGTACAATGCATACCTACCAGTGGCCAATGCAAGGATCTAGCTTAGAGAACTATCGAATCATATTGAACTTATCAAGCAAATTTGACATCAAGGAAAGAGGGTAGCAATCTTAAATTTTGATCTTGTTGAGAGCACCATAATCCAAACAACATCCTTAACAAGTTATTAGTCTTCATTAGGAGTAAGACCGACAATCTTTAGGGCTTCTCCAAGGCTGAATAGTTTTTGTCTCAAGCAACTCTCCAAATTGCCTTTGGAGCTTGGCTAACTCTATCGAGCTCATATGACATGCTTCTCTATAAAGGGACCTCAACCGGCATTCTTCTCTATAAAGGGACCTCAACCCAAGGAGCAACTTGAACACATGTTTCAGGTTGGTGGTTGTTGTTATAGATCACTCTTGTCACTGAGTCACCCATAGGTGGCCAAGAAAGTTTCTAATGTTGATGTAAACACACTTGTGTATAAGGGTGGAGACAATCCTTATGCACCAATGGATGATGGAGTACTTCGTGCCATCAAACTCTTAATCTTTTACCCAAAATAGAAGAAGAAACATTATTGTTGAACACCTCAATGAGTTAGCGCCGAGACATAGAGGGCTCAAGGAAGGAATCCATATCATTAGAGGTTTGATCGAGAGTGAACCTCTCCAGAAGTCATAAAGGGCACCATGATGCTAGAGTCAGTGGGGATGGAACATTGCAAGGGCCTTAACACTCATGCATGGAGTTGCCTAGGGACACAATTGGGCACATGGAAATGACACCATGAGACAGGCGTGCCACACAAGGAGTGTGAGGGTCATAACAAGGTGGTGCTATGCTTGATGGAGCCTGAGTGTAGGCACACCCCCGAGGGGCACAAAGTTGCAAATGAGGAGCCATATATTGGAGGCTAATCGAGATCGAGGCTTAGTCGAGGGAGCACCACAGGAACCTGAGACCTCGAGGGTGAGGTTTAGCTCAACTAGGAGAGGTTTGTCATGTGATATGCTTCAGAAGTGCTAGCACCACTTGAAGAGTGGCTTTCACCCCAGATGCACAGTGCCTTAGAGGAGGGCACACATGTGCACTCAGTGTGTGCACCACATACTTAACACCATGATAATGCATGTTTTCATATGCTTTATAAAAAGGGTCTATGTTGCATGTGTATGACACTAAGTCTATGTATTGTATATGTCGTCCTAATGTAGGACAAGTCATGTAGGCATAAAGCCCTTTTGGATGTAGTTAGATCTATGAGACTGGATTATACTTGTATAGTTAGGAACCGGTCCAGTTAGTGGAATTAGTCTTGTGAATTGGATTTGAGATCCAAATCCCATTCACTAGAGTCTTCTACAAAGTATAGTCGGTGGCCATAAAAGCCATTCACTTACTAGAAACTTTCACCGTACAGAGTCTTGTTCCTCCTCTTGAGTGAGCGACTCCCGATGAGCAGGATTAGATTTGAGTGAGAGTTTTGCAGAGAGAGTAACTCATCATGAGGAAGAGAGAGGGCATGAGAGCAGTCTGCTCAATTCCACCGTATGATTTGATATTGTAATGGCAGTTGAAGAGATTGGATGGATTGAGGAATTCATCTCTAGGAATCCTTTTGGTGTAGCTAAAAACTGACATCACAAGGATCGGCATAGTTGGGATCATCGGAAAGGATCAATGGATGTGGTGGCAGAAGTGACAGAGATATGCCAGTAACCAGCAGGTGCAAGGAAAAGATTCAGGCAGGTTTTTCAGCAAAAGTTTATAAAAATTTAGTGATGTAATCTTCATCCTTCGGTTTTGGTTTTTGTTTCGCAGGTAAAGGGATGTGTGGAGAGTTGATCAGACCATAGATCGGAGGTTGATCTGAGCCTCTGCAAAGTGAACCAAAGAACTGACTATAGTTCGATCAAAATTCTTTAAGTTTTTATTGTAATTTGTAGACAATAGTGAATCAGATGGTAGTTTTGATCTGATCATTCAATCCTATTCCTAGGGTGTCTAGTTGATGAGTTCTGAGGTATATTGATGTTTGATCATGGATAATTGATGCAAAAACTTTTGAGGTACCTTGAGTCGTTCTTGTTGAAACCTTGTTGTAAACTGAATTCCATACTTTTTCTAATTTACATTTGTTGTAACTTTGTTAGATCTCATTATATATTGTGTTGGATTGCATTATAGACTCCTATGTGGCACCTTCCATGGAGTCGAAACTGGACCGAATCTAAAACCAATGGTTTTGTATAAATTGTTTTAACCTTTCCTTTAATTTAAATCTTTTTAATTGTTTTCTCATATCCAAACCCAGAATCTAAACTGGCCATTTCAAATTAGAATCCAAGCCAACCCAGTCCCTATTCGGTTCAGGCAATTCATGGTTCTAGGAAAACCAGAACCGGCCACCGCTAATGTCAATGAATCAAGCCACTCTAAGTTGAACTCAGTTTGAGTTCCATTAGTCTCTTGCTCGTTTCAAACCATAAGTGGTAGTATGTTGAGTGCAATTCGCTTGTGAGTGCTTGTCATATGATATTTTTTAATTTATACTACTAACTAAATAGAACTGTGCCCATGTAAGGGATCACCCTTGCATTGCCGGTACCAAGCCCGAATAAAGGAGGAGGGTTGTGTTAGGCTTCCGACAGTCAGCATAAAACTTCGTCGGATTTTTATAACATAGATTACAAAAATTACGAGCATTGCTTTGGGGCGTTCCCGCCTAGCGACGTGCTGCAGAGCCCGAATGCAGTAATAAGTAAGCAAGGGCCACTACATTTTTGCCTGAATGTAGTGAATCAATTGCAGAGAGGGTTCCCTAATCATGGATGAGTGTGGGTAAAGAAGTTAGTCCCGTTACATTGCCGCCCGAATGTAGTGAGAAATTTTCAGAGAGGGCCTCCGCATTTTGATTATAAACGGATGCGGGGGGTAAGGAAGCTAGTCCTAGATAATAAGATTTTATTGGTTCTTGTAATATCGAAACATTATCCGGTAAGCTAATGGAGGTGGTAGATACTATGATTCGGAGAAAGATTCATATTCTACGTTTACAAGAGACAAAATGGGTTGGAGAAAAAGCAAAGAAGATAGATAGAGGATACAAGTTTTAAATTATGGTACTCAAGTAAAGAAAAGGCTCGAAACGGAGTTGGTATTATCATAAATAAAGATTTAAAGGATAGTGTAGTAGACATACAACGATATGGTGACCGAATCATGACGTTGAAATTAGTGTTAGGAGCAGAGGTTTTGAATATAGTTTGTGCTTACGCATCCCAAGTAGGACTAGAAGATAGTATAAAGATAGCTTTTTGGGAAGAGTTAGATAAGGTGATTCAAAAGATTCCACAAAGGGAGATGAATTGTTTAGGAGGAGACTTAAATGGATATGTCTTTAAAGAGGCATTAGGATATCAAGGGATTCATGAAAACTTTGGTTTTGGAGATATAAATGAGGAAGGTAGGGAGATTTTAAATTTTGCTATGGCATTTGATCTCTTTATAGTCAATACAATCTTAAAAAACAAGATGAACATTTAATTACTTATAAGAGTGGCTTATCACAAACACAAATTGATTACTTTATTTGTAAAAAAAAGATAGAGCGTGTTGTAAAGATTGTAAGGTAATTCAAGGAGAAAGCTTAACCACCCAACATCAACTTTTAGTTATGGATTTACAAATAAAAAAATGGACAAAGAAGAAAAGAGTGCATCTAGATATTTAGACTAAATGGTGGAACCTCAAAAGTGAGAAAGAAGATATATTTAAACAGAAAGTCTTTCAAGGAGATGTTTGGAATTATGTTGGTACACCCTGTGATATGTAGAACAATATGGCTATATATATTAGGAAAGTGGCGAAAGTTGTGTTAGGGATATCTAAGGGAGGTGTACCAACACAAAAATAAGCTTGGTGGTGGAGTGAAGTAGTACAAAATAAAATCAAGGCAAAGAGGGTATGTTACAAATTACGTTATGCTAAGAAAACTAGTGAAACTTTAGAGGCTTATAAGAAAGCAAAGATGGAAGCGAAAAAGGCCGTGAGTGAAGCAAAAGCTAAAATTTGGGAGGACTTGTATAAAAAACTCAACTCAAAAAAAGGTGAAAGAGATATTTTTAGGATAGCTAGGGCTAGAGATAAGAAAACTAAAGATCTTAATTATGTTAGATGCATCAAAGACGAGGAAAAAAAAATTCTAGTGGCAAATAATGATATAAGAAATAGATGGAAAAACTATTTTTATAATCTTTTTAATGAAAATAAAGATGTTAGTATTAACTTAAGAAATCAGAAAAGTATATAAACCACAATTTCTACCGACGTATTCAAAAGGATGAAGTCAAAGAGGCTATATTAAACATATGAAGGGTGGTAAATCGGTAGGATCAGATAATATTCCTATAGAAGTTTGGAAAATAGTAGGAGAAATAGGAATCACTTGGCTCACAAGACTATTTAATGAAATATAAAAAAACCAAAAGATGCCCAAGGAATGGAGAACAAGTACACTTATACCTATATATAAGAACAAGGGAGACATCAAAATTGTGCGAATTATCGAGGTATCAAGTTAATGAGTCATACTATGAAATTATGGGAAAGAATTATCGAACGTAGGTCAAGACAAGTATTAAGTACAACAGAGAACCAATTTGGATTCATGCTAGGCGGATCTACTATTGAAGCGATTCACCTTTTGAGACGTCTTATGCAATATTTTAGAGCAAAAAAGAAAGACCTTCACATGATATTTATTGATCTAGAAAAAGCTCATGATAGGGTACCGAGGGAGGTTCTTTGGAGAACTTTGGAAAAAAGAGGTATCCCATTGACATATATTAACCTTATAAGAGACATGTATGATGTGCAAAAACATGTGTGAGTACTCATGAAGAAGCGATAGACTTCTTTGAAGTTAATATTGAGTTACATCAAGGATCAACTTTAAGTCCATACTTATTTATAATGGTGATGGATGAGTTAACAAAACATATTCAAGATGAAGTACCTTGGTGTATGTTATTTGCAGATGACATTGTATTAGTGGAGGAGTCTAAGGAAAAAGTTAATAGAAAATTGGAACTATGGAGAAAAACATTAGAAAGCAAAGGCCTCTGACTTAGTAGAATAAAGACAGAATATATGGAATGTAAGTTTGATCATTTGGTTACCTTAGAGGGCATAAAAATTAAAATTGGCACACATTGCATCCTCCAAAAGGAAAGTTTTAAATACCTAGGGTCAATTTTTCATAGTGATGGAAGAATTGATGGAGATGTTACGCATAGAATTAATGCTGGTTAGTTAAAATGGAGAGGAGCATCAGGTATTTTTTGTGATAAGAAGATATCATTAAAGTTAAAAGGTAAATATTATAGAGCAACAATTAGGTCGGGCAGTTAATCATCAATATGTACAAAAGATGTCTGTGACAGAAATGAAGATGTTGAGATGGATGAGTGGTCATACAAGAAAAGACCGTATACATAATGAGGTTATTAGAAACAAATTAGTAGTGGCACCAATAGAGGATAAAATTTAGAAAGTATTAAAAGAGGTAGAGGACGACCACAAAAGTGTTGGAAAGAAACAATAAAGAATGATCTAGCTTATTGCGAGTTAATTGCTAACATGGCACACGATAGGGATATGTGGAAATAAAGAATCCATGTAGTCGACCCCGTCTAGTATGGGAAAAGGCAGTATTTTAAGAGATCTCTCCGACCTAAGTTCACCTCACTTGGGTGGATAGCAAGAACAAAGGTTGATCTGCTAGTAGTGGTTATATCAACTAGACATGGCCGGTTCTGATTTGCTTGGAACTAAGAATCGGAATCGGATCGGGATCCAGTTGGTTTTGGTTTAGGTCCTAGATTGTCTACAACAACAACAACAACAACTAAGCCTTTTCCCATACTAGACGGGGTCGGCTACATGGATTCTTTGTTTCCACAGATCTCTATCGTGTGCCATGTTAGCAGTTAACTCCCAATAAGCTAGATCATTCTTTATTGTTTCTTTCCAACACTTTTGTGGTCGTCCTCTACCTCTTTTAATACTTTCCAAATTTAGTTTTTCTAACCTTCTTACAGGTTCTTCTTTTGATCTTCTTTCTATATGTCCAAACCATCTTAAACGATGTTCTCTCATTTTATCCTCTATTGGTGCCACTCCTAATTTGTTTCTAATAACCTCATTATGTATACGGTCTTTTCTTGTATGACCACTCATCCATCTCAACATCTTCATTTCTGTCACAGACATCTTTTGTACATGTTGATGATTAACTGCCCAACACTCACAACCATAAAACATGACAGGCCTAACTGCTGCTCTATAATATTTACCTTTTAATTTTAATGGTATCTTCTTATCACAAAGAATACCTGATGCTCCTCTCCATTTTAACCAACCAGCATTAATTCTATGTGTAACATCTCCATCAATTCTTCCATCACTTTGAAAAATTGACCCTAGGTATTTAAAACTTTCCTTTTGGGGAATGCAATGTGTGCCAATTTTAATTTCTATGTCTTCTGAAGTAGCCAAATGATCAAACTTACATTCCATATATTCTGTCTTTGTTCTACTAAGTCAGAGGCCTTTGTTTTCTAATGTTTCTCTCCATAGTTCCAATTTTCTATTAACTTTTTCCTTAGACTCCTCCACTAATACAATATCATCTGCAAATAACATACACCAAGGTATTTCATCTTGAATATGTTTTGTTAACTCATCCATCACCATTATAAACAAGTATGGACTTAAAGTTGATCCTTGATGTAACCCAATATTAACTTCAAAGAAGTCTGTCGTTCCTTCATGAGTCCTCACACATGTTTTTGCACCATCATACATGTCTCTTATAAGGTTAATATATGTCAATGGGATACCTCTTTTTTCCAAAGTTCTCCAAAGAACCTCCCTCGGTACCCTATCATAAGCTTTTTCTAGATCAATAAATATCATGTGAAGGTCTTTCTTTTTTGCTCTAAAATGTTCCATAAGACGTCTCAAAAGGTGAATCGCTTCAATAGTAGATCTACCTGGCATAAATCCAAATTGGTTCTCTGTTGTACTTGATACAGGTCCTAGATTGTCTGAAATAAAAAAAATGTTAAAATTTTTGAATTTTGATAAAAAGTATTAAAAATTGCCTTGACACTCCGTGTAACATATATATTACACGGAGGAAAGCCCTTTAATTCTTCAATGTAGAAATGAAGATGTGTTGTGTGAATGAATCCAAATTGGCGAACAGGCAGTAGTGTCAAGGCTTATAAACAAGTTGCTGACAGCTTAAGTTCTGTTGATGCACACAAACATTTTGACATGTGTGGCCGTTTGCCTACCTATCTGGCTTAATTTGACTCTCTCTCTCTCTCTCTCTCTCTCTCTCTCTCGGGCACACACACTATCGCTCATATTTGAAACGAGAGGAGATATGATCATATGAGTTCGTCAGTCGTCTAAAAGATCAAATCATGATATCATGTTACAGTCTTGGGAAGAGTAAAGGACTTTTTAGGAGTCATGGCAGAAGCAAACAAAAAGCTAAAGCATGAAGCGCAGGTATGCAGTTGCATGGTTGACTATACAATCACAATTCAGATAATGTGATCTTTCTGTTCTATTTTGTGACTGGTGACATGCTTTGCCCAGTCAAAGACCCTAGATTTGTTTGATATTTAAGCACTAACTGGAAACGAAGATCAGTACATTGAGATGGTGACCTTTTTCTCCTTCATTTGTCGATGATGAATTCTTTTAAAATGATACTATATACATGATTCTTTCTTACTGCTGATTTTTAATCATCTTTATAGGATTTGAGGCTGGGAATCGTTGATCTTTACACACCTAAAGCTGTTGCTGCTGCTGAATCCGCAGCCGCAGGTGCTCAAATGGTCATCCCTGAACCAGTTGGCTCCTCTGATACAGAAGATAGTGATGGTGAGAAAATTGTTTGCTACCCTACGTCCGATGGATCATCTGCAGATGACAAATCCGTGGGTCCGAACAAACAGAGAAAACGACCAAAAATTAGAGAACTTTATTCCAGAAATCACTTGGCATTTTGTTCAAACATTAGGAGCTGCATGGGCATTCTGAAGTTCAGGCCGACTTGAGGGCCAAGTGTTCTGCATTTACAGTCATAAGTGGCCTTTCTTGATTAGCAAGTGGTCTGTTTTCATCCTCGTGCAACCACTGATCTTATGTTATTTATTCTCTCTCTCTCTCATTAATTAATGGCTTTCCCGAGGGCTTCTTTGAAAATGCCAAAATAACAGTTAGTTCCCTCACTGCAATCCATTGTCCATCTTGGTACCGTGAAAATCAAAGATTTCCGACAATATATGAAAAGTAAAAAATAGACAGGTGGTGTAAGTAATTGAACTTTCTAAGAAAATAAAAGCATTAATATGTATTGCATATGGAGAGACACACACACATTCACAAGAGAACAAATCCTGAACATGGAATTGCAATTCGTTGTCCTTTCATGTAACAGATTATGAACTATTTACACCAAAAGAATTTTGTGAGAAAAAGAAATATAAAAAAATAATAATGAAACATCCTTCTCTTTGATTTCCTTGTTCATCCTTTCTTTCGTTCATACTTTCTTTCATGAAATAATTGTGAAGATGGAGTTTTGCCATGGCATTAATCCGATCATGTGTTGAGCATTCCCACCATGAACTCTTCACCACGTTGAAAGAAATTATCATCATCCCTTGGTCCTCTCTAGTCAGGTTTTCACCAACGTGCTCAAAATAGGCATAGATTCATCTTGAATAACTTCATCGCAGACACAGACCAGTCGGTCGACCTTAAAAGTCACTGTCTGAATCGCTTGATGCTTTATCTGATAAGAAATTTGCTGGTAGGTTTGGAAACCTCGCCGGAGATCTTGCCACTGCAGTCGATGGTGAACCTGTCCCGCTTCTCCTCTTCTGCAAGCTCTTTGTTATCTCCACGCAGACCTGATCAACATTGTTCAAGAAATCCTTGACTATAACAAACAGCTCTAGTGCATTCCCTGCCCTGTCCTTTGCCGCGCCGGTCTGGTAGTACTCTCCCGTCTTTGTGACGAAATCCATGACCTTTCTTTCTTCTTCTTTCAAAACCTTCAGTTCTTCATCAGCACCGTCCACGAACCCCCTCATCTCTTTCCTGAATTCACCTCCATCATCTGTTAGACTGTTGACAAATTCCCTGAGCTTGCTGACCTGTACCATAAGCCTATCGCAGCAGCTGGTGATGAACTCATGGTCAATTCCGGCTGCAATCTTGACATTGGCAAAGTCTACACTGAGCCCACCAACTACTGGTAATCCGAGTGTCAGGTATTCTTGCTCTCTCTCTTCTTTATCCACATTGGTCGGACCGCCTCGTGCCGAATCAGATCGCCGGAAACTTCTGTCCCGATTGAGTACACATTTCTTACCTTCAGATCTCACCACCTCTTGAACCACAAAATGTAGAAGTGTGGTCTTACCATCTGTGCTCTTGACGTCGCCGAGCTTGCGAAGAGAAGTAAGGTTAAATGCTTGAGCATTGCCACGGGCTGTACCGGCGTTCATTCGGTTTCCAGCCTTGAGCACAGCTTCAAGTAGTCTAAGGAAGAGGCCACGGTTTCTGAGCTCCTTACAAGCCAATTCTAGTGTTTGTAGGTTCTGCTTGAGAGTGTGGACCTCAGACTCATATGTTGATTGGAAGAGCAAGGCATCGACTCGCCGGAATGCAGTCGGCACAACCGTGAGGAGTTGGTAGAGGAAAGCCTCGCCTTCGGCGAGCCGGGCTGTCTGCTCGGCAGGGAACGATAGGATGGTGGATTGCTCCTCAAGGGAGGGTGCAATTTTGGACAGCTTCTCTAGTGTGTCTTGCTGGAGTCCTTTACCTTGGAGAAGTGAGTCCACAATGGCTTGGCGAGATAGGCCAAACGAGCGCAGCACTATGGCTATGTTTTGCGACTTCCGGGGGTCGAGCAAGAAGGTCTGCTGTGGGGGTTGTCTCGAGGCTGGATCAGGTTTAGAGGGTGAAGTGGGCTCGCCGCGGGTTGGCGACTTCCTTCTATTGGTGGCCACGTAACCAAACAATGCTTCCATTAAATCGTCGTCAAACCTGCACAGGGTGCGTTCATGTCAGCGTGGCAAGGCGTTGACCATGCTCTCATGAGATGACCAACGTGCAGAAGACAACTACGAGTTGGTATCTGCAGGATTATTTTTTTGACAGATTCTCTTTGTAGTTTTGAGGATAAGACTGAAGTTATATGGGATCTAATTTAATATGCCCCCATAGCAAATTTAAAATATTTCAATTTGTATGTGTGTGTGCAACAAATGACTCCTTAAAGCTAGTATTTTGATTTAGCGCCGAAGATTGGAGGTCTTGTTAGAAAATGTGAGAAATTAGACATTGAATACAAGGTTAAGAAAGCTCAAAGACCAAGAAAAACATAAATCTTAATCATAAATTTCCAATTCAATGCTAGTATAATATCAAAAAAGGCCCATGACAGACAGAACAATTGTTTACCTGGCTAAGTAGTCGATTCACAAGTTAAATGTCATGAGTTCCATATTGAGGGACGGTTTATTTTAGTTTTTCCGAGAAGAAAAAAAAAGGCCCACCATAAACAAAGCAGACCCCACTCACGTGGGATAAGGCTTGAGAGAAAACGCGTTTGATGCCGTAGAATTAACATACAATTTAGTAAATACTCTCTAAAACAAAAAAGAAAAAACTAATAAAGAAATAATTGCAAATGATCCATTTTTAACAGTACAAAGTTGACAAACCAAGTACGTAAACCAAATGGAAGCCCTCACGGACACGAAGTAAATTCGGCTTTTACATGGATACTTAGTCAGTCACCTTTGACCTTGAACATGCACAATATTAGCATTTTTACTTAAAAAAGAAACAAAAAATTGTGGTGGTGGAGGTGGTAGTGGTGGTGGTGGTGGTGGTGGCGGTGGCGGTGGTGGTGGATGGTGGCGGCCGGCGGTGGTGGCGGCGGCGGTAGGTGGTGGTCTGGTGAGGCGGATGGTGGTGGTGGATGGCGGTGATGGGGTGGTGGTGGTGGTGGTGATGGTGGCGTAGTGGTGATGATGGCGGTGGTGGTGACGGCCGGCAGCGGTGGTGGTGTGAGTAAGCGACGGTGGTGGTGGTGGTGGTGGTGGCGGCGGTGGCGGTGGTGTTAGCGGTGGTGGAGGTGGTGGTGATGGTGGTGGTGGTGGTGATGATAAGCGGTAGCGATGGTAATTAGGCTATTGACGGTGGTGGAGGAGGCGTCCTCGTCCAGCTTCCTCCAATACAACACGTCGAGCCCATTCTCGTCAACAATCAATCCTTTCAGCGTCCCCTCGACCCGCTTGAACGACTCTCGGCGTGCTCCAGGAAATCCCTGCAGCCCTCCGGCCAAGAGGGTGGTCTTGTGCCCCGACTTCCGTCGCCGATCGAGGTACTTATGAGCGAGGAAGAAGACTAACAACGATACGAGCAATGTGCTGGCTGCCGTAACCAAGACCGCCGTTACAATGGAACGTTTGGAATATCGCGATGAAGAAGTCCCCGGAGGAAGGCCGTTTGTGTCCTTTGGCGGTGACGGAGAGGAATACGGAGCTGGCGATGTCGGCGGAGGATTTCTTGGATAGAAAGTTTCTATGTTACGAGCGGTATCTGGTGTAGAAGAAGAGGACATAGAGAAAAGAGAGAAACAAATCAGAAGGAAGAGAATTGCCGCCATGAGAGAGAGAGAGGGGGGGAGGGGGGAGAGGGAGAGATCTATCGTCCCCGGAGGCTTATGGTGTGGTTTGGGATTTTTCATTTATTGTGGGTGGGATTGACTGTTCCGAAGTTGGTCAGAAATTAACGTCAGTTTTCCGTTCACACTTAAACAAATCGGGTTTTGGTTTCACTGTGCGTCAACCGTTGGATTTGTGGTACAAAGTCATGCATAACATTCATCTTTTTGCTCCTTACTCCTTGACGATCATTAACGTTGAATCCTTGAAACAAGATCGTCCAAGAAACCAAACTGGGACTTTAAGCATAAGTAGGCTTGACCAAAAGAGAGGTTTGATTAGTCGCTTAGGGCATGCATGATTCATAGTGTGAAGACCTTGCTATTAGAAAGCTTAGACCCACATAAGTTGATTATGGTTTTGTTTTTTTATTCAAGATTAGTATTGACATTTGTATTTTCGTGTTAAGATAACAACATGAAAGAGAAGAATATGCTTGAGTGTACGTGTAAAGCTCACCTCTTTGGCAAAGTTTTTCACTTGAAATTGAGTGTATGGAACCTTTCTTCCACACTAGCAATGATTCCTTAACAACAACAAATTTAACATTTGATGCACAATAAAACTTGAAACTCTAAGTAAAAAATCAAAATCCAATTTTCTTAAAACTTTGTATAATACACACAGTTACTTCTTTCACATGTATGATTCAAGGTGAAGTTGATCCATCATTAGTGATATAAACATTGAATTCTACAATCACTAACAACAAAATTTGGGTTTTGTATTCCTAAGGTTCGATCTTGTGCCATGTTATCTATTAACTCAAAAGTGGATAGATCATTTTTATTATTTTCTTTAACACTTTTCTGATTTTTCTCTCTTTTAACATAATCACCGTATAATTTCTCAAACTTACATTGAATTCAAAAATATTATTTTAAACTTAAGCAAGCTCGAACCAAGTTACACACAGTTCGGTCACTTGCTTAGGTGTTTTGCAAGTCGGGCCATGTTGTAGTCGATCGACCACTTGTGATATAAAACACCGGATTCAACATCGATGAAGCCAAAGGGGTGATCTTTAAAACTCAAGTGGCCTCGCTCCAAGGGACTGCATGGTTAGGTTTCCACCCGTTGTTCCATGCTTTAGTTGATCCGCAGTTGGTATCAGAGACGTTGAATTCCACAAGTAAGAGGCCAATTTGGTGATCTTTAATACTTAAGTGGGCTCGATCGAGCCAAGGTTCAGTTTGGTTGCTCGGTTAGGTCCTTGGCCTGTTGGTCCCTGCTGTAGCTAATTCATGCATGGTTGCTGACTCGGGCATTGAATTCCTTGACCTAGTCGTGTGGGAGGCTTGTTGGGTCTTCACCTACCCTACGGAGAGTTCAGACCATGCCCTACTTTGGTGGGGTCACTTTCAGTGCATGAAATATTTCCAGTAATTTATGTGTAATTATTGACAATAGAATAAAAGAATATGGCAAGTTTTATGCTTGAGATTAGTTAAAAGGTGAACAAGTATTATAGTATATTTTAATATATTGATAATGCAGTTTAACAAATTTTAAAACTTTTCGATAATATAATAAACTGCAACCAATATATTTTGATACTTTAACGTGTAGAAATTTCACGGGTTTAACAAAGGTCCTCTTGAGATGAGCCTGTAGCTAGGCGAGCTTTGTTTCTTGTGCCTTTTGGCATTTATTGTGCCGTTTTGCATCTGACTTTTTAAAGGATGTTCATGAGGAGAGAATCTTATGCTTCTCGCGGGGATCGGCCTCCAGCCAGATTGATTTGGAGAATAGAAACGAGAATGAGGTTGAGGGAGAGCAAAAAAAAGTTTTGACCTGGATTAGGGTAGGGATGGGGATAGTATATTCTGGTCCCACCAATCCCGCCCGATTCTTCCTTTAATCATCTAAAAATAAAATAAATTATAAAAGAAAACAAATTAAAAATGTTACCTCTTATTTGAATTCGTTAACTCAAAGTCATTCTTCACATTTTATCCATAATATGTTCATATTTAAATACATCTTACATAAATTAGTTTTCATTTCACATATAAAGTAAGCTCAGTTTGAGCATCTCTTTTTTTTCTCATTGGTCCTTGTGAGAACTCATCGAACACGGGAATGAAAAGGGAGACGGTTTTGGTTCTCATTGTGGAGATCAGGATAAGATTCTATGGGGGAGGAACTTTGATCCCCGTTCTCATCCCCCCTGAATACATATACTATGTAATACAAAGTTTTTTGAAAGTATATATTTTCAAATGACTACTATTGATTTTTTATCGTTCTAGAATGACTCTAGGGTTTAAGAGTACAAAAGACCCTATCATTCCGATGTATTCTCCTGATTTACTTATTCTCTCTCTTTATATGTCTTTCTCTTTCTCTCTCTCTCTCTACATATATATATATATATATATATATATATATATATATATATCATTCTTTTCTTTGATAGACACTGACCTCTATTTGTTCCGGCTTCGATCTTCTCAAATGTGCCCCCATAAACGGTGTCCTTGGCACGGTAAACGTGGACACACTATTCTATTGGTTGTGTCACTTGAGGACACGTACGGATACATGGTTAATGTGAACAAACAGGAGACTAGGGATGACAACGTGAGATGGTACACGGGGACGAGGATGATGGTTCCATAACCCCCTCTCTCTCTCTCTTTATATATATATATATATATGACTCGTTTATTTCACACCCATTATAAATAGGAGAATCCCAACCCATACTCCTTTTTGATGCTTTCCTAAAATATTTCTATTTATTTTTAATAATTACAAAAATACATATAACCAAAAAGACAAGGCGTTCTCTTTCCTCTCATGTATCCTTATGTGTGAATTTGCTTTGAGCTCTTATTTCTTACCATTCTTCCTTTCATTCTTTGCTACTTGGCTCGTTTTAACCCCTTATTAATCGATCTATAATTATTTTCAGTAAAAGAACAAATCAAAAAATAGAAAAACAAAGAATCAAAAGAAATAAAAAGATAGAGGAAAACAAAGAGAAAGAGGATAAAAAGGATGATTCAAAGGAGAATTGTTCCATTTATCTATTTATGATGTTGATTTGGTTTTTATTTTTTATGTTTTAGTTATTGATTGATTTTTAGACCGGAATTAAAAATCAAAATCCAGGGTATCACAATGGAAAAGACGCACTTGACTTGTGTCTCTCCCGTTGGGGGAGTTGTATGTGAGACACATCTCTTATATCGGGATATTGTAGATTTTGTTTTTTAAGTTTTTTTTATATTTTTGGATTTTCTTTTTCTTGATTTTCTCTTGATTCTTAGGGTTGTTATTTTCATATTATTGAGTTGTGTCTCTTATCCTTATTGATTTCGTTTTTAGTTTCATTTTTTGTTTTTGTTTTTTTTATTTTTTTTCCTTCTTTGTTCTTTCTTTTTTCAATAAAATTCGTAAGAATACATTGAAATGTGAGGAAGACAATAATGTTAAGTGAAACCTCCATTACTGAAGCAAAAAGATATGATCAAATATATTTTTGCTGATATTGGGTGGGAGAGGAGATATAAATGTTGAGAGGAAATATGAGAAAAATAATATCTATATGAAAGGTAATTTTGGTATTGAGTAAAAAAGGAGTGTGTAAATAGTAAAAAAGGTATGAAGATAGTAATGCCTTAGATATAACTGTCTCTAACTCATTTCGTTGTCATTCTGAGACAAGTACCAAATCCAGGCATCTTATCTTTCTCTTTGAACCAAAACCTATTCGGGTGGGGCATTTCCCACCTCATTCGAGTCGGGTCAGATCAATATTATCATGCTTTACATAGATTTGTTAATGAAATTTAACGCATACTATGTACACTTGTTATTTTGTGAGAAACTCATATGTTAAATATTATTAAAGAGGGTTTTCAACAAATCAAATATTTGAAGGAGAAAGATCACGTCAAAGACAAAAAGGAATTGATATCACGAACATGAACGACGGAAAAAGATATTCGTACTCACATGGGCTTTGCGACGCAACCTGCCTTCTAGTCACAATACTTTCATTACTGGCTTAATACAAAATAAAGCCCATCGAATACAACGTGCACACGGATGCTAACTCTCATCTAGACTTTCTTGGAGGAGGCAACAATCATTAATTTACTATTTGACTTGTTCTTGAACTAACATTACAATATGACACAACACGAGAAACCCAAAGGTTTTTGTTGTGCTTAGGTTGGAATTAATGTCAATTAAGGTTAGATTAATTAAACTCATATATATTAATAACATTTATTTCATATTTAATATCTTTTAATATTCAATTGATGCATCATTAATATATGTGAAAGTAGTCTCTTTGAGCTTTAAAAGGGTTTAAAGACCAGTATCAACTATCTTAAAGTATGGGGTGTTTTGTAAATGTACTCATCCCTGAACACAAGAGAAATAAATTGAGACTGAAAATTATGAACGTCATATTTCTTGGTTACATGGAGATAACTATGCGTACAAATTCTTGGTCATTAAGATAGTTAGCTATGTGATGTCATATTCTATTTAAGAATGCGTTTCTCAAATAATGGAGTTTTCCAAAGTGTATCTTATAGGGATCCTAACCCTACAATTGGTTTATTTCTCGATCACATTGAAAGATAACAAATGTATGGGGTGATCCTTAAATTGTTATTTCTAAATCAAATAATTCTGAAGAAATAATTGAACTAAGAAGAAGTAAACTACCTAGGATATTAAAGGACTTTGAAAGTAACTTTTGTTACTTTCAATGTCAAGGATGATCATATCACCTTCAAGTAGGCTATAACCTCATTAGAGGTTAAGTATTGAAAGGAAGCCATTAACAAAGAATTTTAGTCAATTCTTTCTAATGGTACTTGAAAATTAATGGATTTACCTCTTAGTTATTTTACTGTGAGTTGCAAATGGATTTTTAAGAAGAAATTGAATACAAATGAAACAATCAAGAAGTACAAGGCAAAGTTAGTTGTTAAAAGGTATACACAAAAAGAAGGAAGCCATTAGGTATGTGTTTTTTGTGAATTATAGTGCTGTTACCTAAAAATTTAAGAAACAAACTATTTTGATTTGTTCTATCTTTGAAGCAGAACTCAATGCTTTGGATGAAAAAAATTGAAAGTTAATGGCTTAAGGAACTTATGACCAATTTATCTATGGTAAAGAAGTTGCTTCATGAAATTTAGTATAATGTGATAGCATGACTACAATTACTAAGATCAGTAGTCAAAGTATAATTAAAAGAAAAAGAAACATATTTAAGTCAGACTAAAGTTTGTAAGAGCTCTTGTTTCTAATGGGATTATAGATGTAAATTTTGTTGGATTCAAAGATAACACAGTCAATCCTTTAGCTAAGAGTCTTTGAGTAGGTCTAGTCGAGATATTTAGGTTGAGAATGACATTGAAACCCATGATTTATTTACAAATAATAGCAACCCAACCTAACTGAGTGGAGATCTCACGTAGTAGGTTTAATGCAATAGTAACAAACTGTTGGGTGAATAGAATGACACCTATATATATGTGATACTTTAATATCTATGTGGTTGTCTCCTGTAAACTTAAAGTATCATGATTAGAAGTTAATAAAAAATTATTCTCTAATTGAGATTAAGTCTTAGGACAAAATGTTAGCAATACATCCTAGGAAATGCTCATCTAAATTATTGACAATATGAGGTCATAATAGAGGAATTAGGTTATTCCTTGAAGTCAATAGTGATACAAGATATGGATGCATGGTCTTTAATGCAATACTCCTAAAGATCACACCACAACTTTTTTTTATATTGTTACTAATAGATACCTTTATATCCAATGTTTAAGTTCAAGGTATATGTTCACCTAGTTACTATAAGGATAATATTGGATAATTTATGTAGTGGTTCAAATAAAAAAGTATCATTACTAAAAGTATAATATGATGGTTGGTTTGGTAAGACACTTTACACTTCAAGATTTTATGGGGATTATTGGAACTAATGTTAATTAAATTTATGTGCATTAATAAAATTTAATTCACATGTAGTATCCCTTAATATTGAATTGATGTGCCATTAATATCTGTGAAAGTCATAAAGTGTAAAGTCAAATGTGAGAGACTTATAGAAGAGAAGATAAAGTTTAGTCTCATATTAAAGGATGAAACAAACTTACATGTCCTTTATATATATAGTAGCTCATGAATCTTAGTTCAAAAAGCTTAGGGAGGATAAGGTAGACCACACACGCGGATGTTGGGTTGGGCCTAGGCCTTGGTTTGGGAATTATCTTTGGTTTATCTTTTTGCACAAAAAATTTTAATCTAACAGTTAAATGGATCAATGTGGTAATGATTATGAGATGAAGAGGTGCGCCAGTTGGATCGAATCCAAAATTCGTTATCCACCTCGTCTTCTACAAAATGAGATAAGGGCTTTTCTAATCTGCAATTAAACGTGTAGCATACTCTCTCCTTTCATATGTGCTCTATGCATTTCCCTCCACCCGTATTATGTTCTTTGCGATTTGAGATAACTGCTCCTGGTCCCTTCCTCTCCAGCCAAGGCAATTGAGCACGATCAAGTTCTGTTCGATTAAGGTACATACTCTTGTCGTATATGTGTTTTACCTTGAAGAAATAATGTTGGTACTCATACGTACTCTATAACATAGTCTTGATTTATCTAAGACAAGTTTGCAAGGGCGACTCACACATATAAGTTGCACTTATATGATTATTGTTTACTTGTGTTTTCCATACGACATACTAATGAACGCGCACGCCAGGACATGTTTATGATCATTGCATATTGATTTTTTTATGCATATATTCATGTAAATTTTGTCACCAGCTTATACCCACCCAAAATAACACGCACGCGCTCATGAACGCATGCCTCAAAATTTTTGTGTGTAAAGTAACATGGAAAGCAGTTGAAGACTTGGCAACTTTGTCGACGGTTTATCGTCGACTTAGACTTGAAAATGATGCTCTAGCGCCATTGCTGTTGGTGAGAGTTGGACATGTGTTTTTGTTAAGCTTCGACCTCTTGTAACCAAAGGGAAAAAAGAAGGAAATAGATGATTTGATTATTCAAGGGAAGAAATTACAAACACGAATTCTTCACTAAAAGGATCTTTGCAACGCGGAACCAACCGTCTGGTAGGTATTTACGAGAAACGGTGGGTTTAGTCAAAACGCGTGGGTGCAGTCAGGCTTTCTTTGACCCATCTTATAATCAAACAAATCGGTGACACATACTAAACTGCTTAGTTTGAAAGGCGATTTTTCACATTTCGTGTTATTTTGTGGTCGTTTTAGATCAGACAGGTCGACACAAGCAAAATACAATTCTGCATACAGGACTCATCCTCGTCGCTTGTCAGGTTTTTATGTTGGGTGTATTGTATTTCTATCACCTCAAAAGCACGTCAACTCGAACTGGACTCTTGTTTCATGTTACCCAGTTTTCAGGTCACATGTCCTCTCAGTGTGGTGTAATATATTTGTTTGTGTTATGAAAGTACACTCAAACCAGGAACTTACTCAGACTAGAATTCGGGTAAATAGGAAGTGTGGGAGTGAACTCTAGTCTTAAAGAGTTATTTATATGCCTAAGACGATTATGCACAAGGTCTTGAGAGTGAACTCCAATTCGAACTGTGGGTGGGTATTGAGAACGAAATAGAAAGTATACATACTTTAGAAAAGAGAAAGTTATCCTCTTTCCAAGAGAGAATGGTAGAAAGGTAAATCATGAAAATAGAAAATAAATAAATAAGGACTGGAATGATAACAAAAAGGACTATAGTAGCGAATGAGAAGCTTGTAAACGAAAAAAGCATCAGGTCGAATTTAATGGAGTGAGACCATGAGAAAAGATTAAGAATTATAGTGTGAGGATTCGTGGAAATGGGGGGCGAGGGATATTTGTAGAAATAAAAAATGTCGATTTACGCATAAAAGTTGACGCTCAATCATCGTGGAAACGAGGGTGGAGCCTTGATCAACCCGACTTAAAACCGAGATCAAAATTTCAATTTCAATTCGATATCACTGCTTCCTTGATGGTTTTGAACCATTTGGTGCTAGAATTCGGTACAACTTGCCCTGTTTTGAGACCGGTTCCAATCTAGTTCAAACCCACAGGCCTATTCGGAATCAACCATGTCTAAGGATGAGTTTGTCAAACCACCCTCAAATTAGCCAAAAAAAAAGAGGGAGCATTCTGCAGTTGGATGCCAAGTGAAAATGGTCAGTTAAGAATCGGACCAGCAGTTCCAATTGGAACCGAACAAGGACAGGAACCATAATGAAATTGGACTAACCAAATGCAGATCCCAGAATCCAAACCGAGATAGAAACCGTATGTAACTGAAACCTGATGAACCAAACCTGGAGCCAGCAGTGAAACTGGAGACCTTTAATTTAATCATGTAGAACCAGAATCGGTGATTCCAAACCATCGATTTCACTATTCCTTAATTATATTTTGAAAATTTATAATTTTTGAACATATTTTCTGGTTTTCTATGGTTTGGAACTCAAGCTGGAACAATCGGTTCCAAAGTGGAGCCTAAACTGGCAAGTTCTCGTTTCAATTCCAATTCCTGGTTCTGGGAGAACCGGAACCGACCAATGTCTAATGCCAGCAACAAATGTGATCATGATACCCTCGATGATTGAATGTCAGCATCAACAACTTGCTAAAACATTGAATTCCGCATTCCTAGCTGTATGAGGTCATTCATCCATATTGCTTCCCATAGATTAGGTCTTACCTAACATTGCTATATAATAACATTTACAACATTTCAAAAATATGTGAAGCCAAATTTCAGCACTCATAAGTGTTCATCATTACCTTGTCAAATTTTGACACTGTTCTATTCTTTCTACAATAACCAACATCTGTTAATTAGGGTACCATGAGGAATTACATTGTCAAATGATGACATTTATTCATACCTTTATTTTACAGAATGTTAACATATATATATATATATATATATATATATATATATATATATATATATATATATATATATATAAAGGATTTCAATTGCCAAAATATCTGCGAATGGTAGCAGATGCATTTCCCATGATTTAAAGTAGCGAAAAGCTTAACATAAACTCTAAAGCCATAAAAGGAAAAACATGACACCAACTCCTGCAGTGTTTGCTACCATTGAAATTATATAAGGTCGAAACATGAAGTCCTAATCAGTGAACCTTCAAAGACCCTCAGGTCGGATCTGAACAAATACAATTTGTCACACTGTTGCGACAAAAAACTTGACCGATACGTCATGCATAATCAATCAACATAGATAAAGCATAGTATAAAAAATTTATTGAATTTTCAAGTCTCAATTGACTCTCAAAGCTAGCGACAACATACCATATATGCTCGCAAAAATGGGTCGTCTTATATAGATTCTTTTTGCTGGGAAGATCAACCACCCCGCTGGCGTCCTTCAATTTTTTTGGTAAAGTTCTGTCTATAAATCCTCATATTATCCTTGCTACATAAAATATACATTTTCTCTCTTCATCCCTTACAATCAAGGTGTTCCTCGCACACGTCTCCTATATAAAAGAGATGCGTAAGGTGTGTGTCCCTTATATAAAAGAGATGTATGAAGCCCATGTCTTTTTTATAAAAGAGATAAACTCACGATGCGTTTCTTTTGCAAAAGAAATGTGTTGTAACCATATCGTCTGTTTTTATTTCTTTTTTTAAATGAAAAAAGAAGAGATGGAGAGGAGGAGATCAAAATGAAATAGTGACAAGCTTCAGCCAGCAGTACAAAGGAGCGATGAGGTGGGGGGGGGGGGGGCAGAGAGAAGGATGATGATGGGCGGATGTCAAAGGCAAGAAGTGAGTGAGAAAGGGATGGCATGATTCAGGGGTCGATTCCTATTAGTTCTCCTACTAAAAGAAAGAAAGAGCACGAAAGAGTAGATAAAAAGATGTCCCCTAGTAATTTACGACATGCATTTAGTAACTAAACTATGTTTTCAATTCTTTACGTACCATTCTTGGTAATCTATTTCCTCTTCTTTTGCTGCCATAAAGTTCTCTCTCTCCCTCACATGGTTTCTTGGAACGAAGCAATGTCATGAATGTATGTGCCCAACTCCTACCTGAAAGCGATGATAAGAGCCTTTACAAAACTACACTAACTAGGCTGATAATTAACGGCATAGCTTCTGCGGGCTCTCTGAAAAGAGCCTTTGCTTGGTTCCACTGAATGATAAAAAAGAAAGAATTTTAGGAACCAGAAATCAAGTAATCATATTACCTGATGAAAAGGTAACGTGCTGAAAGAAGGCTTGGAACGGAAGAATACTTTTATATGACGCGTAGCCGCACTAAACTTTAAAAAGGAAACGCGGTGCCGTGTGAAGAAGGCAAAATTGAAACAACAGTGCAAAACATGCGGGTCATGATCCACGTCCCATCCCTCTTTGGGACTTATGCAGTAAACTGGGATATGGATCTTATTCGGGTCTACTGACAGGAAAATATACGTAGATCATGCATGTAAAAACCCTTTCTGGCTTTATGAGACATGAAATATTATATTTTTGAAAATTGTATTGATTTTTTAAAAATATTATTGAGTAGACATGACGGATTCGAGTCCCATTTTCCCAACCATAATCATAATCAGAGACGTTCCAGTTTGGTTACGATTTAGGCGTTTTGGAAATCAGTCCTGAACTGATCTGAAAATTAGTGATTCGGTTTCGATTTCGACCATCGGTTTAGACCTATTGGTTCCGATCGAAAATCAACAGTGCAAAACACTAAAAAAAAAGGGTGTCACGTGGCCCCGCTTATTAGGCCAATTAAGCATCAACCGAATTGAGCTTAATGTATGTTTATTGGCTAGCATTCAACTAGGTTGACAGCTTGGTAGGCTTCTATTTTCTTTTACGTCAATCAAGTTGAGAGACTGCTAAAAGCTTTAATTTGAAAAAATAAAATAAAAAGCTTTTTTAAAACACACTATTCATTAATAATGTTTACGGTTGTAGAAATAACACTTCCTACTAATGGGAAACCACACAACTCACATGCTCTTGCTTTAACTCTCACTCTGACTCATTTGAGCGTTTCATTTTTAGTCGTGTGACTCTTTTTTGACAACAAATACAGTGTTATTTCCAAGTTACAAATGATATGTCAACCTATTTTAGGCAGTAAAATTTTTCATATTCATTATGCTTGTCATGTGCTTAACTTGTATGAATAAGATAGTTTCAAGATTATACAACCTGATGCCATTAATTTTCTTTGAAATTATCTTAATGTTAGAAATGAACATGTATATTTCTATAAGTGAAAAGATATAAGACTAAAAATATTTTCAAAGGATATTGCACATTATTGGGATTCAACCTATTAAAAATAGTCCGTGACTATGCCATATAGAGGCCTATTAACCGAGTTTATGCATCTTTATTTTCCATAATCGAATTTGTTTGGGTCTAATTAAAATGTTTGTATTGTACTTTATATCTCATTTCCATATTAATATTTCCGTTATATGTTGTTTACTATCCAATTTGTCATTTATTTATTTACTAGGCTTTAGAAGTAGTTTGTATGTTATGAGAATTTCGTGAAACTCTTTACTTAGGTCATAGTGTGCTGGAGATAATAGAAAAATGACTTAATTATTATACAAATCTTTTAGCTATTAGTTTAGTTAGTGTTGCATTAGACCTTAAATTAAAATTTAAAAGCTTTGAAGTCCTATTCACTACTTATTATAATAACCTCATTAGACGAACTTAAGGATATTGATAATAATATAATTAATGATATAAGATCAAGCCTTAATGAATTATGTATCTATTATAGTTTTGCAAATAGTCATCTTGTTCTATAGGTAGAAGAAGAAAATAGTAGTAGTCATATATCCTCTTCTTTTAGTGGTAAGTTTTTCTTCGTAAATTTGAACATGACGAGGGTTGAGAGAAATTGGATGCTTTAAAATGGTGATGAGAGCTTCAACTTATGTATCCTATTTTATCTTTAATTGTTAAGGATGTATTTGTTGTTCCCGCTTCAATTGTTATTGTAGAGCAAATATTTAGTCTAAGTAGAAATATATTAAATGAATATTACTCTAATTTACAACCTAAGATCTTAGAAGCACATGCTTGTATAGATAATTGGATAAGAGCAAAGTGTCAAGCACATGAGTGTAAAGAATTATTAATTGACATATACACTAAAGACTACAATACTGAATGAGGAACTAGTATGGGTACCACTAGTACTAATGCAATGCAAGCATGAAATGATAATGATGATTAAGTTTAGAATCAATCACTTTAGGTAAGGGGTTTCTTTCAAAAGGTAAGAGAACTATGTGAGCTTTGATTCCTCTCTACCCAACAGACATAATTCAAAGGTAAGTAAACTATGATCAAGACATTTATTTATTTTTATTTTTCTTACATATATTCTGTTATGTATGATTTTTTTATACATTATGTTTGTAATTTATAACGTTTAATGTCTTATTGTGTCATATAGATAATGTAATACTTTCATTATATAATACATTTACATATATACTTACATACTTACATATATTTTATAATGTAATTGTAGACACGGAAAATTCTCACTTCTGGTTCTTAGGCCTGAAGTGAACCTTTTCGTATGTCTATGTCGTTTTTATAACAAGGGCGTGCCAGCTAGCTTACTCAAGCTAGCGAAGTAAGTTTTGAAATCTGACTCTTTCGGGGCGACTGTGAGCAAGTGAGCTCTTTTCGTCGCAAACCTTCTTGCACCGATGCGCAAGGGTCAGTCTCTACGCTTGGCAAAGTCTTTTTTGAACGAATAACTTCTTTTGAAAATACACGAAGTGCTTGGGTTTCGTTTTGTTTGGTTGCAAGTTTTATTTCACGTGGGATTTGCACGTGCCTATGTCTTTCACTTTTATGCTTTTTAGGGCCAACTAGGTGTATGCGCAAGTGACCTAAGTTGGACAATTTTTGCACGGGAGTGTGGGGTTTGCTTTGATATAATATGCATCCTAACTTGTAGTATGGCGAATATGCAATGCAAACTCACACAACTCCAAGGGAAAATCCGAATTGAAAGACAATGCTTAAGGGAAATTGCGTAATGTAAATTGCAAAAAGGGAAATTGTAAAAGGAAAATATGGCTATATCTTAAGAGCGGAAAGGCTCAATTGTGTAAGTGTGTGTCATGTATATATGGAAAGACTACTCACACAGCTGAACCTTAAAACCCAAATCTTAAAGACATAGCGGAAGGGAAATACAACTATATATATATGGGCCCGAAGGTCGCCAACATGTACGTGGGTGTTGTGTATATATGTAAAGACAACTCACACGACTTGGAATGTAAAACCCAAATAGAATTGCAATATGGCCCTTATTAGGGTCTTGGGAGTAAGAGCGAAAGCTCAATGTGTGTGAGTGTGGAATTGAAAGACCACGCACACAACTTGAATGAAACACCCAAATAAAATTACAATATGGCCCTTACTAGGGTCTTGGGAATAAGAGCGAAAGCTCAATGTGTGTGAGTGTAGAATTGACAGACAACACCCACGACTTGTAATGAAAAATCCACGCAACCGAATATATATAAATATAACTATATCTTAGGGGCTATCAAGGCCCGTGTGTGTGTCAAAAGGGTGTGCAGCTAAGAGCAGAAAGGCTCAAGTGCACGTGTGTATTGGTGTGTCAAGCCACATTATTATAATCGGGGGGAGACAACACTCCATTATTACAACCCCGTATCAAAATTTAATTAAATGTAAGCAAGTTCATATAATAGACCAAGTTAAGACACTTACATGTAGCTGATCCATATTCAACTTGCTTGGCTTTGGTCTCGTGAGTCACCTTGGGCAGCCGAAGGGGAGCTCCTTAGGTGGGCGCTTGCGGCAGGTAGGGGGTGCTGGCCGGGTGGTGTCTTGATGCTGGAGGAGTGGAAGGAGTGGCAGGTGGATGGACTAGGCTTGGGTGATGCTGGGCTGGGAAGTGGCCGACTAAGGGAGGTGTACAGCTGGGAGCTAGTGGGGTATGGTGCAGGTCGGTCGGGTGGAAGGGAAAAGGGATGGATGAGAGGTAGCGGGTGGATGGGAGTGTGCGGTTGGGAAAGAAAGGGGTGCGGGTGAGATGAGGTTGAGGTGGGGTACTAACTGGGAGGAGGCGGTGCTGGTGGTGTTGGAGTGGCTGGAAGAGGATGGCAGGTGGATGGAAGGTGGCCGGGTGGAAGGAGATGGAAAGAGTGGCCGGGTGGAGCTCCTCACTAAAGGTGGAAGGTGGTGGAGTCGGCTGGAATAGGGAAGTGCTGGCCAGGTGGTAGAGTGGCGGTGGAATGGTAGGTGCTGGCTGGGTCCTAGGAGCCTGGAGAGAGAGCCAACCCACATGAAGGAGGGGGCTTTTATTGGCTGGGAATGGGCTGGGTCGGTTGGTAGAAGGTGGGCCAGATATTTGTAATAAGGTGGGCATGGGACATGATTTGGGGTAGGTTGGTTAGGGGGGGCTGGTTAGTGGTTTGGGGTAGGTCGGTTAGGTGGGCTGGGACATAGTGGTTAGGGGTTTAATTAGGTGCACTAAGGTGGGTTTGCTTAGTTGGTTAGGGTCTAGGTGGTCTAACTAGGTGAGGTCGGCTAGGTGAGGTTGGGGCAGTTTTGGGTGAGAAGGGTTAGGTTTAGGTTAGGTTTAGGTTAGGTTTTAGGAAAAGTGGCTAGGTGAGGTGAGCTAGCTTAGGGCTAGGTTTAGGAACCACCCTTGGCATCGGTCCATTGGTCCAGTTGCAGCCATGTCCAAGTTGATGTAGCCCTAGGTCAGGTGTAGGTGCATACAAGCTTAAACCCACACTCTTGGCTAAACTCACAAGGTTAACCCACCCTTGACCAAAAGTCAAGCCTACCAACTTTCTCACTCATACTTTATCCCCCCCTTTCTCTCTCTACCCAAGCCTTCCAAGGCTTTTCACGTGAAATATTTGTGGGCCCCTCACTTCTATTTATGAGAAGGTGATGTGGGCCATGGATGTATATATTGGATTTGGATCTTGGGATCCAAATCCAAATCCAAATCCAAATACATGTTGGGTTTGGATCTGGATATATATGGTCCAGATCCGGCCCAAATCCATTTTTTTTATTCCTTCATGGCGTTTCGAAACGGACGGTTTGTGCAGGGCCTGACTTCATTTGTACTTCATCTTGCGTTGGGTCTTCGCTAACATTATCGTCCGCTCTTCTTCTCACCTTCAGGAGTTCATTTCGAGCAAATTTCTGATATCTGGGGCTTGGATGCCTAAGAATTTGGGGATGCTTTTGATATGAGAGTTGATGGGTCGGGCTTGAAGTATGCTTCGGGTCCGGGCTTTCCTTTGCCTTTTTGGTCTACTTTTGTCAGGCCAAGCGGTTTTCGGGGCTTTCAAAACACTTTTTAAAGTTTAAAACTATATATATAAAGTTTTAAAATGTATATACAGGTTTGGAATATGTACAGGGTTGTCTAGAAGGCTCCTGGGTTTCTAGACTCAAAATAACCCTTTGGGGCTGCTTTTGTGAAACCAGGCTTATTTGAGAAAAATCGTGGGATTTTAGGGTGTTTAAAGATGCCCCTCTTTGGCATTATCCAAATTTATTTGGATAATGGCAAAGACGACAACACCTCTTTCGATGTCTCCCTAGATCTATCCACAAAAATATGGGATCGTCCGAATTTTTGAGCAAAATCTCTCTTTTAAACCTGGTAGGAGGAGATATCATGCCAAAGGGGCAAACTTTCTACGGTTTCTGGTCCTAAACAGGATCATGTTATGCAAGTGTTCATGCGTGGATGTGCACATGCGTGACATGGATGAGACGCCAAGAATGGCGACCTCCCAAAGACCAGATGGCATGGTCGAACTCTTGAGACTTACGAAGACCTGCTGCTCCAAGTGAGCGGACCCTATGTTCTCGATGTTCGATTTTTCAAAATCTATTTACAAAAGAGAAAACCGCTTTTAGCCTCTAACCTAAGGATCTCGAACTCTTCGCGTTTACCTTTGCTTGAGTCTTGACACTCACTAGTCTAGCGGAGGTTTTATAAGAAAACAAGCTATATTTCAAAATTCCTACGCCTTACTCGAAATGTCGAATTCTCAAACAAAATGAAATTCAAGTAAGTAAATCCTATTTTTACTTTAAGATTCCTCGAAATGAACCATGTTTTACTTGGGATAAGTCGTAGGGATGGGAAAGAGATACCACAGTCCCTTCTGAAGTATCCCATGGTTTGAGGCATAGAAGGCGGAAAACTGCTCTTTTTGAGCTTTTTGGCCTTTTCTTCCTTTTTTTCATAGAGGGTCTCCCTTTGGGAGTATTTTTTCTTTAATCCCTCTTTTCCATAAAAGAATCAAATTTTGCTTTTGATCCATGTTTCTTTCTTTGGGAAAGAGATTTTTGGCGGGGATTTTCCTTTGTTTTTGGCCATATTTTCCTTTTGGAAGGAGAAGAGAAGAGGGGAGGACTTATCCTAAGGTTATACTCGATTCATTCCAGATCAGCCTATTTAGAAATAGCACGTACTACTTGTAAGTATCTTGCTATATTGAGCTAGGCCTTTCTTTGTAAGAAGAAGGATTTTGAAATGCAACCACATATTTGGAAAACTCCACTCTTTCACAAGTATGAAGTCTCTCGCTCAGGGTCATACAATTTGCCTTTGAACCTTACTTTCGAGGTTTTAAAGCAGCTATCCCTAAGAATTTTCAAAAATGAGAATTCAACCCAAATCCTACACATAATACTTCTTTAAGTATTGAATATTGATAGGATCTACTAAATTCCTACCTTCGACATCGATCAACCAATATGAGTTGTTCGTGGTGGTTGCACGCACAACATAGGGTCCATCCTATTTGGGGCACCGCTTTCCATCTGGATGTGGGCTACGATAGTGGATGATTTTCAAAACCAGATCTCTCACTTCAAAGTGGTGAGGTTTCATATGTTTGTCAATATGTCGGGCTATCCTTTGCCGGTATGCATGAGCATGATCCATAGCAAGGAGTCGCCTCTCATCTAACAAATCTAGTTCGACCATCCTAGTATGCTGAAGCGTCTCTAGGGGGAGGTCGAGTGCAGTGGATGTATGGAATGAATGCAGTTTTGTATGAATGGGGAGAATAGTGTTTGTGCCATAGACCAACTCAAATGGTATGACATTCGTGGGAGTCCGGATGGAAGTCCTATAAGCCCATAAGGCTTCATCCAGCTTTTCGTGCCACGTCCTACTCTTCTCTAAAGTCTTCTCAATTATGCTAATGAGAGTCTTATTCGTGGCTTCGGCTTGGCCATTGCCTTGAGGGTAGTAGGGCGAGGAGAAGTGGTGAGTTATACCATAAGTGTTGCACAACTTAACCATCCGCTCATTTTTGAATGGGGTGCCATTATCGGACACAAGGTCTCTTGGGACTCCAAATCGAGCCAAGATATTCCTCCTAATGAAAGCCACCACATGTTGCCCCTCTACGTTGATCAGGGAGGTGGCTTCGACCCACTTCGAGAAGTACTTAGTGGCTGCTAAAATGAACCTATGCCCATTCGATGCCTTTGAAAATATTGGGCCTACAATATCAAATGCCCACATGATAAATGGCTAGGGGCTGACCACGGAATGCAATGAAGATGATGGGATATGAATGGTGTGCCCATGCACTTGACATGGATGACACTTCCTAACATGATCGTGGCAATCCTTTTTCAAGGTGGACCAAATATAGCCCGCTCTAAGTATTTTCATCGCCATCATGTTGGCATTGACATGACCTCCACATTCTCCATCGTGGAATTCATGCATAACAGTCCTAGCCTCCTCTAGGTCGACACATCTTAGTAAGATGCCGGTAAAACTCTTTTTATACAAAACCCCACCCAAAATCATGTATCGGGTAGAAATTTTCCAAATGAATGCCTTATCTTTGGATGTGGCATCCTCAACAAATCCCCCATTTACTAGAAAACATTTAATGTCATAGAACCAAGGTTTTTCAACAAAATCTGGATTGTTTTGGCAAATTTCCAAGTCGTGTGTGGATAGAGTGGGTGCATGCCATATTTCTAAGGATCGGGTTCTCAAAGTGGGATCAACCTTTAGAGTTGAACCCAAGGATGAGAGGGCATCGGCAACGCCATTATCCTCTCTTCCTACGTGTGTGTGTACATGATTGGAATGTTTCAACCAATAGAGTGGCCAACTCGTGATATGGAAGAAGTTTTTCATTTCGCACTTGCCAAATTTTCAAAACTTGGTTTATAACAAGGAGTGAATCTCCAAAGACCTCGATGCATGATGCCCCTAGAGTTTTCGAAATCCTTAAGCCTTGTATGAGTGCTTCATACTCAGCTACGTTGTTGGAACATTCGAAATCTAGGCGAATTGCTATGGGTATCTCACCCTTTTCAGGGGATATGAGGATGACCCTAGCACCAGCCCCTCGTTGGTTTCGTGCCCCATCGAAGTGCATCTTCCACACTTGGTTTTCGAAAGAGTTTGCCAAAATGTGGTTTTGAATTTGGTTTTACAATATGCTTTCATCAAGCATTTCATCAAGTGTGGGATATGCGTCCTCTGGGGAACTCAGCCACGTAGTCTACTAGGGCTTGTCCCTTAATGGAGATCTGGTGATGATATTTCAGGTCATACTCCATTAGAAGGAGTTACCATTTACCCAATCTACCAGTGAGAATGGGTTTTTCAAACAAATGCTTGATTGGATCAAGCTTGAACACTATCCAGATCTCATGATCTAGGAAATAGTGTCGAAATTTCTGGTAGGCCCAAACTAGGGCCAAGCATGTCTTCTCTATGGCTTGATAATTCCTTTCATAAGCCAAGAGAGTTTTCGAAATATAATGGATGGCATACTCCTTGTGGGTATCATCCTCGTACTAAGCTAGCAAGGCACCCAAAGCATTCGTATGCACGGAAATGTAAAGTAGAAGAGGTTTTCCTTGCTTTAGAGGATTTAAAACCGAGGGATTAACTAAGTATGCCTTTAGTCTTTCAAATGACTTTTGGCAGTTGTCATCCCATGAAAATTTTGTGCCCTTTCTCAACAACTTGTTGAAGGGTTCGCATCTAGTCGCCAGGTTTGAGATAAACCTGTGAATGGATTATAATCGACCTTAGAGGCTACGAATCTGCGTGAGATTGGAGGGTGAAGCCATGTCTATGATGGCTCAACACTTAGATGGGTCGACTTCTATGCCCCTTTGGCTCACCATAAAGCCTAAGAGCTTTCCGAACTCTACTCCGAACACACACTTCTGAGGGTTTAGCTTTAGTTTGTAAAGTCTAAGCCTTTCGAAAATCTTTTGTAAACATTCGATATGAGTGCATCGAGTTTTGGATTTGGCCAAGAGTTCATCCACGTATATCTCTACGAGCTCATGAATCTGATCATGGAAGATCGTGGTCATGACTCTCTGGTATGTAGCGCTGGTATTTTTCAAACCAAAGGGCATGACTGTATAGCAGTACGTGCCCCATGGGGTTGTGAAAGTGGTCTTACCCTGATCTCGTGGGCTTAGTTTGATTTGATTATACCCTGAATAGCCATCAATAAACGAAAACATTTCGTGATTTGCAGTACTATCTTGGTAAAGGATAATTATCCTTTGGAGTAGCTTTATTCAGGTTTCTAAAATCGATGCATATTTGAATCTTCCCATTGGTTTTTCGAACAACAACAATATTGGATAACCAATCAGAATACGCAATGGGTTTTATAAATCCGGCTTTTAACAAATCTTCTAAGCCCTCTTTGACTTGTGCGTGTACGTTCGGATGTATTTTCCTAAGCTTTTGCTTTATGGGTTTCACATCCGCATCTAAGGGAAGACGATGTTCGACAATACTGGGGTCTATGCCCGGCATGTCTTCATACGTCCATGCAAATACATCTAAGTGGGTTTTTAGAAATGCAATGAATGATGATCTTTCATGCTCATGCAAACATGTGTCTACCTTAATGAGTTTGGGCTTTGAATCACTTCCTAGATTTATCTCTATGAAATCTTCTCCTACTAAATTTGAAGGCTTTTCAAAATCGAGAATTTTATGAAATTCGGGGAGCTCAGAAGTGGGATCTTCCTCAAGGGGATCCACCTCTGGGCTTTGATCATTCTCGAGGTTTGTAGATCCTACGGAATTTGATGCATGGATTTTAAAAAGACCTAGTTTTATACTTGGGATTTCTCTGGATTTCAAAATTTTTGGTCTGGTTATGCAGACAACATTTCTTTCGAAATCTTGTATTTTTCCCAAATCCTTACTAGGAGCAGCTATGTACAAAATCTTTTTGGAATTTTGTAAATTTTCTATTTTTTTGTGTTTTTGTAAAACGAGAATTTTGGGAACTATACAAACTACTCTTTTTTCGAGTTTTCCATTTTCAAGTGTTTTTGGCTTTTGTAATTTTTCCATTTTTTGAATTTTGAGTTTTTCAAATGTTTTTGTATTTTTGATAAAGGAATCTTCCTTCATACCTACAAAGGGAAAGCACTATAAGTTAGACTCTGAATAAGAGGTCTAAATTGTAGGTCTCTTCTAGGGTAGGCTCCAAGGCACCCTTGACCCAGGTGGTCACAAGGGGTGGTTCTGGGAGTATAGCCGATCCCATATCGTCTTGGATTGGCCCTAGGTAGTATGGGTTTAGGAGACCCTGATTTTGTGCCCCTAGACTTTTATATGGTAAATAACCCATATTTAACAGCATGTTCCACGATTTTTTGTTTTTAGAGAATGTTTGATATAAATCATGGTCCTAGAACTTGCTGTCGTCTATGTTATGCACATAGGGCAATTTGTACAGGGGTTTTGGAAATAAGGGATTCTTGGGTTTTCCCGGAATGGTCAGAACTTTGAGGGGGCCAGCCTTGAGTGGCCCCTTCACATATACGACCTTCCTAGGGTTTTTCAACTTGAGCCTTAGTGGCTCGAGCATGGTTTGCCCCAGTTTTACCTCATGGGTCTGGGAACTCGACAGGCAAGGGAAATTTATGACCCCTTGAAGTTGAGGATGACTCTCACCTAGGATCACTATGACTTTGTCCCTAAAAGGGATTTTGACATACTTGTGGAAGGTGGATGGCACATCACACAAGCTGTGTATCCAAGGCCTTCCCAACAATAGGTTATAATGGGGTGGATGTCCAGGACATGGAACACCCCAATGTGTGCTATCCCTCCCGTTTTCATGGGGAGTTCGATAGATCCTAGTGGTCTAGACGCATTCCCATCGTATCTAGTGATGACGATGGGGCTTGGGTTTACGGATGTCAAGGTGACTCCAATTCGATTCGCCACATGAAGTGGAAGGATGTTGAGCCCTCCTCCCCCATCGACAAGGCACCTATCCAGAGAGTGGTTATTCAAAACCACCTCGATATGTAGGGCCTGGTTATGGGACTCGTAGGGTCTTTCTACATCGTCTTCCGAGAATACGATGGGCATTTTTGCTCCTATGGAGGCCACTTGTTTGGACAAAGATTCTGGGGTAATGTTCGAACTAACCTTTGCTCTTTGTAGAATTTTCTCTAACACTAGTCTATGCCTAGGCGAAGTTTGTATTAGCTCTAGGATGGACATGTTGATAGGAATCTTTGAAAGATGGTTTTCGAAATCATATACCTTTAACACAACATTTCCTTTGTCCGTTTTTGGCGGAACTCTAGGAATACATGCTTTTGAGGGGCCAAGCTCACTGACCACCTTTTTAGTACTATGCAGATGCGGGGGTTGATAGATCCTCCCGGATCTTGTTACCTCCCTCACGATCAACCTAGGTTTCACACTTAACATGGCTCTAATCGAAAGATTTAGAGCACCTTGAATTGTTAAAACTGGTTTAACCGGGGACGAAACTCTTAGTGGTCCCCGGATGACTACTTGGGCGGGTTTTTTGTAAAGTATGAGAGTAGATGCACAAGTAGACAAACAAACTCAGATGCATGCGCTAGACTCTTCAAAATCGTGAGAGTACATACCTCTTTTCCCTTCCCACTGGTACTTGCATACTTGGGGAAGGGTTCTTTGAAGATAGCTTAGGCAGACTCAAGTTCCTCAGCGACCTGAAGCCGACCTTCTACTATCAAGTTCTCAATTTTATTTAAGAGGGAGAAACACCTCTTGGTATCATAGCCTTTGAGCTGATGATACTTGCAGAATTTGTTTAAAAATCCCTCCTTTGAAGTGACTCCCTCGGGAATCGCGGGGAGTTCAATCATGCCTTGGGCAAGTAGGAGGTCTAGGACTTCCGACATAGGTTGCCCCAGCGGAGTGTACTCCCGTCTTTCAAAGGGTTTTTGAAAACTTTTCTTCCTTTTATTTTCTATTTTTTCAAAATTTCTTGAAGCACTTGTCGGGCTTGGATCCACCTGGACATTGGCGATTTTGTGGGGTTTTGCCCCTTTATCCGCGGTGGGTAGCCCATAAGTGTTGGGTTTCTCCAAGCGAGTTTTCGAAATCGTGCTTCCTTTCTATAAGTGATCATACACCCCTTTTTTCAAATTTGTTTCGAAAAGGGATTTTTTTTTATTAACTTATGGAAAGTTGAGATTTCGTGAAGCGAGAGAAGGGTTTTCAACTCGTTTTTGAAATTATCTAGGATGAGCATGACTGCGCATCCTTCATATATTGACTCTCGCACTTGACCTAGGAGAGACTTCCAGCGAACGATGAACGTATGTACGTCTTCGTTCACACCTTGTTTTGTATCCCTCAAGGTATTTAAAGTCGGTGTGACTTCTACGTTATGCGAGAATCTCTGCATAAAGCAGTTCACTAACTCTTCAAAAGTTGTGAACTAGCTAAGGTCGTAGGAAGCCAACCATTTGACAGCTGTGCCTTTGAGGGACAAAGGGAACCAATACACCCACTTCATCGAGTCCTTTTTCTTATGAGCTCGACGAGAGAAAAGTTGTAAGTGAGACCTAGGGTCTCACATGCCATCATACCGATGGAAGTTCGATATTTTATCGTCACTGTCTGTTTCATAGTCCACAGGCAAGAAATCAAACAGGGCGTAACTCCTTTTCTCTTTATTTTGCCCTTTCAGCAGCTGCTGTAGGGCTTTATGGTCCTTGTGTGTGAAGGACTCGTGGTATTGGTTACCTTCCATTGTGGAAGTCTCTTTATGTTTGTGAGGTTTTTCAAATTTTTTCTTGGCCTTTGGTTCGCCATTTGACGAACATGAATCACCTGCTTCATCCTCTTGGCTAAGAGCAACGATCTTGGCCTCAAAATCCCTTCTCAAGTCCTCAATCTCTTCTAGTTTGTTTTGTTTTTTCGAAAACCTCCTAGAGTGAGAACTTCATGCGCATGAGCCATGGCTAGATACCTCTTGGGAGCTTGGACTCGACATGCTTCAATGCTTTTAAAAAAATCCTAAGTATGAAAATGCAACAAACAAAGTTAAAAACCACTTTCTTTGAAAAATTTTCGTGAGGTTTTTCTATATGAACTGACTCTGCACAAGGCCCAAGTCCCACCGGGCGTGCTAATCCTGTAGACACAGAAAATTCTCACTTCTGGTTCTTAGGCCTGAAGTGAACCTTTTCGTATGTCCATGTCGTTTTTATAACAAGGGCGTACCAGCTAGCTTACTCAAGCTAGCGAAGTAAGTTTTGAAATCTGACTCTTTTGGGGCGACTGTGAGCAAGTGAGCTCTTTTCATCGCAGACCTTCTTGCACCGATGCGCAAAGGTCAGTCTATACACTTGGCAAAGTCTTTTTTGAACGAATAACCTCTTTTGAAAATACATGAAGTGCTTGGGTTTCATTTTGTTTGGTTGTAAGTTTTATTTTAGTGGGATTTGCGCGTACCTATGTCTTTCCCTTTTATGCTTTTTAGGGCCAACTAGGTGTGTACGCAAGTGACCTAAGTTGGGCGATTTTTGCACGGGAGTGTGGGGTTTGCTTTGATACAATATGCGTCCTAACTCGTAGTATGGCGAATATGCAATGCAAACTCACACAACTCCAAGGGAAAACTCGAATTGAAAGACAATGCTTAAGGAAAATTGCATAATGTAAATTGCAAAAAGGAAAATTGCAAAAGGGAAATATGGCTATATCTTAAGAGCGAAAAGGCTCAATTGTGTAAGTGTGTGTCGTGTATATATGGAAAGACTACTCACACAGCTGAACCTTAAAACCCAAATCTTAAAGACATAGCGGAAAGGAAATACAACTATATATATATGGGCCCGAAGGTCTTCAACGTGTATGTGGGTGTTGTGTGTATATGTAAAGACAACTCACACGACTAAGAATGTAAAACCCAAATAGAATTACAATATGACCCTTATTAGGGTCTTGGGAGTAAGAGCGAAAGCTCAATGTTTGTGAGTGTAGAATTGAAAGACCACGCACAAAACTTGAATGAAACACCCAAATAAAATTGCAATATGGCCCTTACTAGGGTCTTGGGAATAAGAGCGAAAGCTCAATGTGTGTGAGTGTAGAATTGACAAACAACATCCACAACTTGTAATGGAAAATCCACGCAACCGAATATATATATAAATATAACTAAATCTTAGGGGCTGTCAAGGCCCGTGTGTGTGCCAAAAGCGTGTGCAACTAAGAGTGAAAAGGCTTAAGTGCACGTGTGTGTTGGTGTGTCAAGCCACGTTATTACAATCGGGAGGAGACAATGCTCCATTATTACAGCCCCGTATCAAAATTTAATTAAATGTAAGCAAGTTCATATAATAGACCAAGTTAAGACACTTACATGTAACTGGTCCATGTTTAACTTGCTTGGCTTTGGTCTCGTGAGTCACCTTGGGCAGTCGAAGGGGAGCTCCTTAGGTGGGCGCTTGCGGCAGGTAGGGGGTGTTGGTCAGGTGGTGTCTTGATGCTGGCCGAGTGGAAGGAGTGGCAGGTGGATGGACTAGGCTTGGGTGATGCTGGGCTGGGAAGTGGGTGACTAAGGGAGGTGTACAGCTAGGAGCTAGTGGGGTATGGTGCAGGTCGGTCGGGTGGAAGGGATGGATGAGAGGTGGCGGGTGGATGGGAGTGTGTGGCTGGGAAAGAAAGGGGTGTGGGTTGAGATGAGGTTGAGGTGGGGTACTAACCGGGAGGAGGCGGTGTTGGTGGTGTTGGAGTGGCTGAAAGAGGATGGCAGGTGGATGGAAGGTGGCTGGGTGGAAGGAGATGGAAAGAGTGGCCGGGTGGAGCTCCTCACCGAAGGTGGAAGGTGGTGGAGTCGGCTGGAATGGGGAACTGGCTGGGTGGTGGAGTGGCGGTGGAATGGCAGGTGCTGGCTGGGTCCTAGGAGCTTGGAGAGAGAGCCAACCCGCATGAAGGAGGGGGCTTTTATAGGTTGGGAATGGGCTAGGTCGGTTGGTAGAAGGTGGGCCAGATATTTGTAATAAGGTGGGCATGGGACATGGTTTGGGGTAGGTCGGTTAGGGGGGGCTGGTTAGTGGTTTGGGGTAGGTCGGTTAGGTGGGCTGGGATATAGTGGTTAGGGGTTTAATTAGGTGCACTAAGGTGGGTTTAGGCTTAGTTGGTTAGGGTCTAGGTGGTCTAGCTAGGTGATGTCGGCTAGGTGAGGTCAGTTAGGTGAGGTTGGGGCGGTTTTGGGTGAGAAGGGTTAGGTCTAGATTAGGTTTAGGTTAGGTTTTAGGGAAAGTGGCTAGGTGAGGTGAGCTAGCTTAGGGCTAGGTTTAGGAACCACCCTTGGTGCCAGTCCATTGGTCCAGTTGCAGCCATGTCCAAGTTGGTGCAACCCTAGGTCAGGTGTAGGTGCATACAAGCTTAAACCCACACTCTTGGCTAAACCCATAAGGTTAACCCATCCTTGACCAAAAGTCAAGCCTACCAACTTTCTCACTCATACTTTATCCCCCCCCTTTCTCTCTCTACCCAAGCCTTCCAGGGCTTTTCACGTGAAATATTTGTAGGCCTCTCACCTCCATTTATGAGAAGGTGATGTGGGCCATGGATGTAGATATTGGATTTGGATCACATGTTGGGTTTGGATCTGGATATATATGGTTCAGATCCGGCCTAAATCTGATTTTTTTTATTCCTTTATGGCGTTTCGAAACGGATGATTTGTGAGGGGCCTGACTTCATCAGTACTTCGTCTTGTGTTGGGTCTTCGCAAACATTGTCGTCTGCTCTTCTTCTCTCCTTTAGGAGTTCATTTCAAGCAAATTTCTGATATCTGGGGCTTGGATGCTTGAGAATTTGGGGATGCTTTTGATATGAGAGTTGATGTGCCGGGCTTGAAGTATGCTTCGAGTCCGGGCTCTCCTTTGCCTTTTTGGTCTGCTTTTGTTAGGTCAGGCCATTTTCGGGGCTTTCAAAACACTTTTTAAAGTTTAAAACTATATGTATAAAGTTTTAAAACGTATATACAGGTTTGGAACATGTACAAGGTTGTCTGAAAGGCTCCTGGGTTTTTAGACTCAAAATAGCCCTTTGGGGCTGTTTTTGTGAAACTAGGAATATTTGAGAAAAATCGTGGAATTGTGGGGTATTTACAGTAATATATCATGTATGTATATAATAGTTATAAGTTATAAGAACTTACATAATGTAACTATGCATTTTTTAATGTAATATATATAGTTTTACTCTTATACTATATAAGTATATATTACTTAACAAAATTGGATTTGAACCGAGCCTAAAACCAAACTGGAATATGAAACTGGACCCAAAACCCCCCGAAACTGAACCCAAAACCATCATAGAACTGGATCTGGAAGCTGACCCAGAACCGGATCCATCCGCTGGATGGTTCAGTTATGGTTTCTGGTTCCGGGTAAACCACATATATTCTGAATGCTACTGGTTGATTCTAGCGTTGGTTTTCGTTATGGATCTAGTGTTAGTGTTAGAGTTGGGTAAAGAAATAATCGATCCGTTACTTATTTGGTTCAGGCCTCTTAAGATCTACATGCAACTGGTTATGGTTTATGAAAAGTTAGGAAAACCCAGATATAATCCTAGTTCTGAATAAGATTTATATTTTTGTTTTGGGTCAAGATGAATAAGATTAGCGTTTGCATGTATGTTTCATAACATTGCAACATGGTTTTGTCAAAGTAGAACCAAGTAGGACCCATATCCGCATTGGAACTAACGACTCAATGTGGAACCAGACCCGAACTTTTCTAGTTTTGGAACGGGTTCGACCTATAGACACCAACTAACCCTCTATACCCGCTAGAATTCAGGGTCTAGACTGCCTCGATGGTAGATATTCTTTTACTGAAAATCTCCAATTATGACTTTAGAAGGTACACCAATACTTTAAAATTATGTATAGCGTGAAGTACACGTCGATCGGTTCAATAGTGACCAAATAATGTAGACGGGTCAAACATATGGATCACCATCCAACTGCACCGACAGCGGCTCAAGCAAGCATAAACAAAGGGCTTACCCAAAATCCATAAATCGATTCCTACATTGATTTAAAGAACTTCATATATATATATATATAGTTAATATCTTAAGTACTTAAGGTAGGTTATTATAAGTTGAAAAATCAATGGTTTGGTTCCTAGATTGGTTAAAAAATTTAAGATAAACATGAAGCGCCACATGTTCGTGAATTTAAGTTCTTCAACCACTTAGTTCACACAAAGCTCATTAAACATAGAAACTCTAGTACACCATTAAGATTCACAAGAACGATCGCCGACCTGAGGCCCGAAATAATATATACTACTACAACAACAACAACAACAACAACAACAAAGCCTTTTCCCATACTAGATGGGGTCGGCTACATGGATTCTTTGTTTCCACAGATCCCTATCGTGTGCCATGTTAGCAGTTAACTCTCAATAAGCTAGATCATTCTTTATTGTTTCTTTCCAACACTTTTGTGGTCGTCCTCTATCACTTTTAATACTTTCCAAATTTAGTTTTTCTAACCTTCTTATAGGTTCTTCTTTTGATATTCTTTCTATATGTCCAAACCATCTTAAACGATGTTCTCTCATTTTATCCTCTATTGGTGACACTCCTAATTTGTTTCTAATAACCTCATTATGTATATGGTCTTTTCTTGTATTACCACTCATCCATCTCAACATCTTCATTTCTGTCACAGGCATCTTTTGTACATGTTGATGATTAACTGCCCAATACTCAGAACCATAAAACATGGCAGGCCTAATTGCTGCTCTATAATATTTACCTTTTAATTTTAATGGTATCTTCTTATCACAAAGAATACCTGATGCTCCTCTCCATTTTAACCAACCAGCATTAATTCTATGTGTAACATCTCCATCAATTATTCCATCACTCAGAAAAATTGACCCTAGGTATTTAAAACTTTCCTTTTGGAGAATGAAATGTGTGCCAATTTTAATTTCTATGTCCTCTGAAGTAACCAAATGATCAAACTTACATTCCATATATTATGTCTTTGTTCTACTAAGTCGGAGGCTTTGCTTTCTAATGTTTCTCTCCATAGTTCCAATTTTCTATTTACTTTTTCCTTAGACTCCTCCACTAATATAATGTCATATGCAAAAAACATACACCAAGGTACTTCATCTTGAATATGTTTTGTTAACTCATCCATCACCATTATAAATATGGACTTAAAGTTGATCCTTGATGTAACTGTAGAAGCGCGAAAAATCCCCGCCTCTTCGCCTCTTTCGTGGCTTAGAGTGGATCTTATCGTGCGTCTAAGGCCTAGATATACAAACAGGGCGTGCCAGCTAGCTTACTTAAGCTAGCGAAGATATATTAACACTGACTTCTAAACGTGGCGACTGTGAGCAAGTGAGCTCTTGTCGTCGCAGACCTTCTTGCACCGATGCGCAAGGGTCAGTCTGTACGCTTTTGCAAAAATCGAGTTTTAGGGAGAAAGTCTACGAAACGGTTCGAGGTGTCTATTTCGGGTCTTTAAGATGCGTTTGCATGTTTTTAGATCACGTGGATTTGTACGTGCCTAAGTCTTTTCTTTTATCCCTTTTTGGGTCGCCTAGTTTGTGTGTTATGAACACTCCACTACATGGGCGAATTCGAGCGGGGGTTGCTTCGATGCAATATGCGTCCTACCTCGTGGTATGGCGTAGATGCAATGCAAACTCACGCTACTCCAAAGGGAAAACCCGAAAATGTAAAGACAATGCTGAAGGGAAATAACAGAAGGGAAATAACCGAAGGGAAATAACAGAAGGGAAATAACAGAAGGGAAATATGTATATATCTTATGTATATGAGCCCTTACTCGGGTCTTGCAAATAAGAGCGAAGGCTCAATGTGGGTGCGTGTTTGAATTGAAAGACTTACACACACGACATGAAATTAAACCCAAATATAAATTGCAGTATGGCCTTGACTAAGGTCTTGGGAGTAAGAGCGAAGGCTCAATGTGTGTGAGAGTGTTTGAATTGAAGTACTACACACACGACATAAATGAAACCCAAATATAACTGCAATAAGGCCTTTACTAAGGTCTTGGGAGTAAGAGCGAAGGCTCAATGTGTGTGAAAGTGCTTGAATTGAAAGACTACTCACACGACAAGAAATGAAACCCAAATAGTATAGGTCGGCCCTTACTTGGGTCTTTCAAATAAGAGCGAAAGCTCAATGTGTGTGAGAGTGTTTAAATTGAAAGACTTACTCACACGACATGAAATGCAACCCAAATAGTATAGGTCGGCCCTTACTTGGGTCTTTCAAATAAGAGCGAAAGCTCAATGTGTGTGAGAGTGTTTAAATTGAAAGACAACACACCCAACTTAAACAAAACCCTTCGGAAATGAAATATATACGTACACTTATATATTAGGGGCTGATTAGGCCCGTGTGTGTTTGAAATTGTGCACGACTAAGAGAGTGCACGTGTGTGGTTGTGCCAAGCCACGTTATTACAAGCGGGGGGAGACTATGCTCCGTTATTACAACCCCGTATCAAATTGAATTTCAAGCAAGTGTATGATCAAAGACCGAGTTTAGAAACTTACAAGTAGCTGGTCCGTAGAGGTCTTGCTTGAGCGTGGCCTTGGCTTTGGGCTGCAAACGGGAGCTCCGCGAAGGTACGTGACCAAGAGTGCTGGCCGGCTGCAAATGGGCGCGGGATGGACGCCTCGAAGGGGGTCGGTGGCAAGTGGGCGGCGCCTCCAAGTAGGGAGTTTAGAGTGGCTGACTAAGTGGGTCTTAGGGTCACTAGGTAAGTTAGGGACTTAGGGAAACTGGACCTAAAAGGTGAGCTAGTGGGAAGGCCAAAGAGGACGCCTAGGGGGAGGTCGGCCGAATGGGAGGTGGTGGCTGAGTAGTGGCCAGCCACTTGGGTTATCCTAGGTTCGGCTAGGCTTAGGTGGTGGCGGCAAAGAGGCTGAGCTAAGGGGAAGATGGGTGGCTAAGAGTGGAGAGGTGGTAGAGAGTGGTTTTGAGGGAGTTAGGGGGACTTACCGAATGGGAAGAAGTGGCGGCAAAGGTGGCTGTCGGCTGGTGGAAGATGGGAGAAGGAGAGGGCCCGGTTGAGTGAGGTGGTGGCGTCCGGCTGGTGGGGCAGTGATGGTGGATGGAAGAGGGAGAGTGGCGGAGCAGGTGGCGGCTGGTGGGGCTGGAGCTGCTGGGAAGACGGGTGAGAGATGGGAGAGGAAGAGGGCCCGGCTGAGAGTGGAAAGTGGTTCCCACTTGGAAAACCCGCCCACAATGGGGGGGGTTTAAATAGGGGATGGGTAGGTCGGTTAGGGCTGGGTTGTGGGTAGTGGTTAGGTGGTTTAGGTAGGGTAGTATATAGATAAGGTGGGCTGGATGGGATTGGGCCAGATATTTTAAAACTAGGTGTTTGGGAAAATCGTGGGCTAAGGGTGGTTTAGGGCTAGGTTAGGTGGTTGGGTTTTAGGGTGAGGTTTAGTGAGCTAGGTTAGGTGGTTTAGGCTAGGTTTAGGCTAGGATTAGGGAAATTAATCTAGGTTTAGGGAAGGATTAGGGGAGTGGGTTAGGTGATTAGGTTGGGATTAGGCCGGGATTAGGGAAGTGGGTTAGGTGATTAGGTTCAGATTAGGGGTGGATTAGGGGTTTAGGCTAGGTTTAGGCATTTTTGGCTAGGTTTAGGTGATGGAGCTCCCTTAGCATGGCCCATAAACCTTGATCACCCCATGTTGGTGCAGCCCTAGGTTAGGTTTTAGCTAATTACAAGCTTAAACCCACTCAATTAGGCTAAACCACAAGATTAAACCCAAACTTGACACACAAGTCAAGCTTAATACAACACTCTTGATATTTATCACCCCCACTCTCTCTCATGCCCAATATCCCACGTGAATTTCAAGTGGGCCCCACCTCCATTTATGAGAAGGTGATGTGGGCCATGGATATGGATATTGGATTGGATTTCTGGGTCCAAATCCAAATCCAAATCCACATATGGGTTTGGATTGGAATCTGGATATATATGGTCCAGATCCAATCCAAACTGAACTCTGACTCCTTCAGGCCGGGTTCGAGACGGACGATTCGTGCGGGGCCTGACAGCATCAGTGCTCCGTCTGCGTTGGGTCTTCGCCAACATGGTCGCCCGCCTCCGTTTCTGCCTTCCGGAGATGACTTCAAATGATATTTTGGTAAGAACAGGGTCTTGGACGTTCGAGATCCTGGGATGTGAATGAGATGCAAGAGATGTTGTGCCGGGCTCGACAGGTGCTCCGGTTCCGGGCTCTTCTTGGCTCTCCTGGTCCTGTCTTGATCGAGCCAAGCCACTTCGGGGTTTCAAAACATGTTTTAAAAGGGTTTTCAAAAGCTATATCATATGTTTTTTTGAAAGATAAAGTTTAAAACATATATACAGGGTTGGTTTGGAAGGCTCCTGGGTTTCCAAACTCAAAATGGCCCTTTGGGGCTGTTTGTATAAAACCAGATTCGTTTAAGGAATTCGTGGGATTTCGGGGTGTTTACAGATGCCCCTCTTTGGCCTTGTCCAAATAGATTTGGATAAGGGCAAAGATGACAAACACCCCTTTTAATGTCTCCCTAGATCTAGCCACGAAGAATATGGGATCGTCCCATTTTAACAAAATCTCAATTTTACAAACTCTGGTAGGAGGAGATATCATGCCAAAGGGTTCACTTATGGAATCTGGTCCTAAGTGGGATCATGTTCATGCAAGTACCATGCGTGGAATGCAGATGACATGGGTGTGGTGCCAAAAGTGGCGACCTCCCAGAGACCAGGTGTGGTCGAACTCTAGAGACTTACAAGGCCTACCGCTCCAAGTGAGCAAAAACCCTATGCTGTTCGATGTTCGGTTTTTAAAACTTATTTACAAAAGCTATTTACAAAAAGGGACAACTGTCTTGAGTCTCGATCCTAAGGATCTCGAGCTCTTCGCGCTTGCCCTTGTTTGAGTCTTAACACTCGCTTATCTAGCGGAGGTTTTATAAGAAAACAAGCCTCATTTCAAATTCCTACGCCTTACTCGAAAGGTCGAATTCTCAAACAAGATGAAATTCAAGCAAGTAAATCCTATTTTTACTTTAGGATTTCTCGAAATGAACCATGTTTAGCTTGGGATAAGCCAGGGATGGGAAAGAGATACCACGGTCCCTTCTGAAGCGTTCCGTGGTTTAAGGCATAGAAGGCGGAAAACTGCTCTTTTTCAGCTTTTTGGCCTCTTTTTCCTTTTTTTCATAGAGGGTCTCCCTTTGGGAGTATTTTTTCTTTAATCCCTCTTTTTATAAGAGAATCGATTTTTCTTTTTCAAGTCTGGTTTCTTTCTTTTGGAAAGAGACTTTAAATGGGAAATTCCCTTTTGATTTGGGCCTTTGTTTTCCTTTTGGAAGGAGAAGAGAAGAGGGGAGGACTTATCCCAAGCCTACACTCGATCCATTCCAGATCAGCCTATTTAGAAATAGCACGTACTACTTGCAAGTATCTTGCTATGTTGAACTAGGCCTTTCTTTGTAAGATGAAGGATTTTGAAATGCAACCACGATTTTGAAAACTCCCCTCTTTCACAAGTGCGAATTCTCTCACTCAGGGTCACACGAGTTGCTTTTGCACCTCATTTACATGTCTCAGGGCAGCTATCCTTCGCAAATTTTCGAAAACTGGAATTTTAATCCAGATCCTACACATGATACTTCTTTAAGTATTGAATATTGATAGGATCTGCTAAATTCCTACCTTCTACATCGATCAACCAATACGAATTGTTCGTAGTGGTTGCTCGCACAACATAGGGTCCATCCCAGTTGGGGCGCCACTTGCCTAGGGGGTGTGGGCCACGATGGTGGATGGTTTTCAAGACCAGATCTCCCACTTCAAAGTGGCGAGGTCTCATGTGTTTGCTATAATGTCGGGCTATCCTTTGCCGGTATGCACGAGCATGATCCATAGCAAGGAGTCGCCTCTCATCTAGCAAATCTAGTTCGGCCATCCTAGCATGCTGAAGCGTCTCTAGGGGGAGGTCGAGTGCAATGGATGTATGGAATGAATGCAGTTGGGTATGAATGGGAAGAATGGCGTCTGTGCCATAGACCAATTCGAATGGTGTGGTATTCGTGGGAGTCCGGATGGAAGTCCTATAAGCCCATAAGGCTTCATCCAGCTTCTCATGCCACCTCCTACCCTTCTCTAAGGTCTTCTCAATGATACCAATGAGAGTCTTGTTTGTGGCTTCGGCTTGGCCGTTGCCTTGAGGGTAGTAGGGCGAGGAGAAGTGGTGGTTTATGCCATACGTGTTGCACAACTTAACCATCCGCTCGTTCTTGAATGGGGTACCATTATCAGACACAAGGTCTCGTGGAACCCCAAATCGAGCCAAGATATTCCTCCGGATGAAAGCCACCACATGTTGCCCCATTACATTCGTTAGGGAAATGGCTTCCACCCACTTGGAGAAATACTCCGTGGCTGCTAAGATAAAACGATGCCCATTCGAGGCCTTTGGGAATATGGGGCCTATAATGTCAAACGCCCACATGGTAAATGGCCAGGGGCTGACCACGGAATGCAATGCAGATGAAGGGATATGAATGGCGTGCCCATGCACTTGACATGGATGACACTTTCTAACATGATCGTGACAATCCTTTTTCAGGGTGGACCAAAAATAACCCCCTCTAAGTATTTTCATCGCCATCATGTTGGCATTAACATGACCTCCACATTCTCCATCGTGGAACTCGTGCATCACTATCCTAGCCTCCTCTAGGTCGATACATCTAAGCAGAATGCCGGTAAAACTCTTTTTGTATAAGACCCCACCCAGAATGGTGTATCGGGTCGAAATCTTACGAATGAATGCCTTATCTTTGGATGTGGCATCCTCGGTGAATCCCCCATTTTCTAAAAATTGTTTTATGTCATAGAACCAGGGTTTTTCAATAGACCCTGGGTTGTTTTGGCAAATATCCAAGTCGTGTGTGGATGGATGGGGCGCATGCCATATTTCCAAAGATCTGGTCCCTGAAATGGGATCGACCTTCAGGGCTGAACCCAAGGAAGAGAGGGCATTGGCGATGCCATTGTCCTCTCTTCCCACGTGTGTGAGCTTACACGACTGGAAGGATTGGACCAATCGAGTGGCCAATTCGTGGTATGGAAGTAGTTTCTCATTACGTACTTGCCAAATTTTTAAAACCTGATTTATGACAAGGAGCGAATCTCCAAAGACCTCGATGCATGATGCCCCTAGAGTTTTCGAAATCCTTAAGCCTTGTATGAGTGCTTCATACTCAGCTACGTTGTTGGAACATTCGAAATCTAAGCGGACCGCTATGGGAATCTCGCCCTTTTCAGGGGAGATTAGGATGATCCCGGCACCAGCCCCTCGTTGGTTTCGTGCCCCGTCGAAGTGCATCGTCCATACTTGGTTTTCAAAAGAATTTGCCAAAATGTGGTTCTGAAAATGGTTTTGCAATATGCCTTCATCAGGCATTTCGACAAGAGTGGGATATGCGTCCTCCAAGGGGAAGTCAGCCACGTAATCTGCTAGGGCTTGCCCCTTAACGGAGATCTGGTGGTGGTATTTTAGATCATACTCCATTAGAAGGAGTTGCCATTTGCCCAATCTACCTGTGAGAATGGGTTTTTCGAACAAGTGCTTGATTGGATCAAGCTTGGACACTATCCAGATCTCATGATCTAGGAAGTAGTGTCTGAATTTCTGGCAGGCCCAGACTAGGGCCAAGCACGTCTTCTCCATGGCTTGATAATTTCGTTCATAAGCCAAGAGAGTTTTCGAAATATAGTAGATGGCATACTCCTTATGGGTGTCATCCTCGTATTGAGCCAACAGGGCTCCTAAAGCGTTTACATGCACGGAGATGTATAATAAAAGCGGTTTTCCTTGCTTTGGAGGATTCAAAACGGGGGGATTAACCAAGTATGCCTTTAGTCTCTCGAAGGACTTTTGGCATTCGTCATCCCATAAGAATTTCGTACCCTTCCTCAACAGTTTGTTGAAGGGTTCGCATCTAGTTGCCAGATTCGATATGAATCGGCGCACAAATTGTAATCGACCCTGGAGGCTACGGACTTGGGTGAGATTGGAGGGTGGAGCCATGCCTATGATGGCTCGACACTTAGAGGGGTCGACTTCTATTCCCCTTTGGCTCACCATAAAGCCTAGAAGCTTCCCTGATTCTACCCCGAACACACATTTTTGAGGGTTTAGCTTTACTTTGTAAAGCCTAAGCCTTTCGAAAATCTTTTGTAAACATTCGATATGGGTGCATCGGGTTTTGGATTTCGCCAAGAGATCATCTACATACACTTCTACAAGCTCGTGAATTTGATCATGGAAGATCGTGTTCATGGCTCGTTGGTATGTTGCGCCGGCATTTTTCAAACCAAAGGGCATGACTGTATAGCAGTACGTGCCCCATGGGGTTGTGAAGGCGGTCTTACCCTGATCTCGTGGACTTAGTTTGATTTGATTATAGCCTGAATAGCCATCCATGAATGAAAACATCTCATGATTTGCAGTACTATCGACTATCAAATCTATGTTTGGTAAAGGATAATTATCCTTTGGAGTGGCTTTATTCAGGTTTCTGAAATCGATGCATATTCGAATTTTCCCATTGGTTTTTCGAACTACAACGATATTTGACAACCAATCAGAATACGCAATGGGTTTTATAAATCCGGCTTTTAGCAGATCTTCTAAACCCTCTTTGACTTGCGTGTGTACATTCGGGTGTATTTTCCTAAGCTTCTGCTTTATTGGTTTTACCCCTATATCTAAGGGAAGACGATGCTCGACTATGCTGGGATCTATGCCCGGCATGTCTTCATACGTCCATGCAAACACATCTAAATAGGTTCGTAGAAATGCAATGAATGCTAACTTTTCAGTTTCATGCAAGCATGCGCCTATTTTGATGGTTTTGGGATTGGAATCATCCCCTAGGTTCACCTCTACGAAATCTCCTCCTACTGATTGGGAAGGTCTTTCAAAATCGAGAATTCTATGAAATTCTGGGAGCTCAGAAGTGGGATCTTCTTCAAGGGGATCCACTTCTGGGCTTCGATCATTCTCGTGGACTTTAGACCTGAGGGAACTTGATGCGTGGTTTTCAAAATAACCTGGTTTTGTACTTGGATTTTCAAGTGATTTCGAAATTTTTGGTCTGGCTATGCAGACAACGTCTCTTTCGAAATCCTTTTCTTTTGCCAAAGTCATACCAGGAGCAGCTATGTACAAAATCTTTTTGGTATTTTCCAAATTTTCGATTTTTTTGGGTTTTTGTAAAACAAGAATTTTGGGATTTATACAAAACACACTTTTTTTGAGTTTCTGTTTTTCCATTGTTTTTGGTTTTTCTTGTTTTTCGATTTTTTTTTGGATTTTAAGTTTTCAAATGTTTTTGGTATTTTTAGAAAAAGGGATCTTCCGTCATACCTACAAAGGGAAAACACTAGGGGTTAGACTCGGAATAGGAGGTCTAAACCATAGGTCTCTTTTAAGACAGGCTCCGGGGCACCCTTGACCCAGGTGGTCACAGGGGGTGGCTCCGGCGGTATTCGGGGAGTATAGCCGATCCCATATCGGCTTGGATTGGCCCTAGGAAGGATGGGCTCTAGGAGACCCTGGTTTTGTGCCCCTAGACTTTTGTAGGGCGTGTAGCCCATGTTCAATAACATGTTCCACGACCTTTTGTTTTTTGAAAAGATGGGATATAAGTCGTGGTCCTGGAACATGCTATCGTCCATATTAGGCTCGTAGGGCCTTTTGTCCAGGGGTTTTGGAAATAGGGAACGCTTGGGTTTTCCTAGGAGGATTAGAGTCGGGAGGGGGCCTGCTTTAGGCGGCCCCTTCACACATACAACCTTCCTAGGGTTGTTCAACACGAGCCGAGGTGGCTCAACCATAATTTGCCCCAGGTTAGCCTCTTGGGCCTGGGAGCTTGATAAACAAAGGGAGTTTATGATCCCCTGAAGTTGTGGGTGACTCTCACCTAGGATCACTACGACTTGGTCCCTAAAAGGGATTTTGACACACTTGTGGAAGGTGGATGGCACAGCGCACAAACTGTGTATCCAGGGTCTTCCCAGCAACAGGTTATAATGGGGGTGGATGTCCAAGACATGGAACACCCCCGTGTGTTCGATCCCTCCCGTTTCCATTGGGAGTTCGATGGATCCTAAAGGCCTAGACGCATTCCCATCGTATCCAGTGATAATGATGGGGCTTGGGTTCACTGAAGTCAAGGTGACTCCGATTTTGTACGCCACGTGAAGTGGAAGGATGTTGAGCCCTCCTCTACCATCGACTAGGCACCTGTCCAGAGAGTGGTTGTTTAGAACCACCTCGATATGCAGGGCCTGGTTATGGGTTTCGTAGGGTCTATCTACATCATCTTCCGAAAAGGTGATGGGCGATTTTGCTCCTAACAAAGCCACTTGGGCAGACAAGGATTCCGGACTTATGTTCGAATCAACCTTGGCCCTTTCTAGAATTTTCTCTAAGACAAGTCTATGCCTAGGCGAGGTTTTGATAAGCTCTAGGATAGACATGTGAATAAGAATCTTTGAAAGGTGGTTTTCGAAATCATAAGGATTTAGGATGATTTTGTCCTTATCTGCTTTTGGCAGACCACTAGGGATACATGCTTTTGAGGGGCCAGGCACACTGACCACCTTTTGAGCACCTTGAAGGTGCGGGGGTTGGTAGATCCTCCCGGATCTAGTGACTTCCCCCACGACCAGCCTAGGGTTTGCGCTAGACTTGGCTCTATGGATGAGCTGAGGAGAACCTTGGATTTTCAAAACTGGTTTTGGGGTTTCCACTTTCGATGGTCCCCGAATGACGACTTGTGCGGGCCTCTTGTATAATACAAGGATGGGCGCACAAGCAGGTCGACCAGGTTCGGGCTTTTGCGCTAGTTCCTTGGAAATGGTGAGGGTACATACCTCCTTTCCTTTCCCACTGCCACTGGCGTGTTTGGGAAAGGGTTCCTTGAAGATAGCTTGAGGTGGCTCAGATTCCGCAGTGACCTGGAGCCGGCCCTCCGCTATCAAGTTCTCAATTTTATTTAGAAGAGAGAAGCACCGTTTGGTATCATGGCCTTTAAGCCGATGATACTTGCAAAATCGGTTTAAATACCCCCCTTTGGACGTGACTCCTTCGGGGATTTCAGGGAGTTCGATCATGCCCTGGGCAAGTAGGAGGTCTAGGACTTCCGACACAGGTTGCCCCAGCGGAGTGTACTCCCGTTTTTCAATTGGTTTTGAAAAATTGCGTTCTCTCTTATTTTCTATTTTTTCAAAATTTTTAGAAGTGCCCGCCATGCCTGGATCCACCCGGACATTGGCGATTTTATGGGGCTTTGCCCCTTTGTCCGTTGTGGGCAGCCCATATGCGATGGGCTTTTCCACACGCGTTTTGGGAACGGCACTTCCTTTCCATAAGTGGTCGTATGTCCCTTTTCGCAAGTTGGTTTCGAAAAGGGAGGCCTTTTTGATCAACTTATGGAAAGTTGAAATCTCATGGAGCGAGAGAAGGGTTTTTAACTCGTTTTTGAAATTATCCAGGATGAGCATTACTGCGCATCCTTCGGATATAGGCTCTCGCACTTGGCCTAAAAGAGACCTCCATCTTATAATGAAGGCATGCACGTCTTCGTTCATGCCTTGCTTTGTATCCCTTAGGGTATTCAGGGTTGGCGTGACTTCCACGTTGTGTGCAAATCTTTGCATGAAGCAATTCGCTAACTCTTCAAAAGTAGCGAACTGGCTTAAGTCGTAGGAAGCCAGCCATTTGGCAGCTGTGCCCTTAAGGGATAGAGGGAACCAATACACCCATTTCATCGAGTCCTTTTTCTTCTTATGGGCTCGACGTGAGAAAAGCTGCAAGTGAGACCTAGGGTCTCCCATGCCATCATACCGATGGAAGTTCGGTATTTCATCGTCACTGTCTGTTTCGTAATCCATAGGAAGGAAATCAGACAGGGCGTAGCTTCTTTTCTCTTTATTTTGCCCTTTCAGCAGTTGCTGTAGGGCTTTACGGTCCTTTTGTGTGAAGGACTCGTGGTATTGGTTGCCTTCCATTACGGAGGCCTCTTTTTGCTTGCGAGGTTTTTCAATTTTCTTTTTAGGCCTTTGTTCACCGTTTGATGAACACGAATCGCCTACTTCAGCCTCTTGGCTGAGAGCATCGATTTTGGCCTCAAATTCCCTTCTCAAGTCCTCGATTTCATCTAGTTTTATTTTGTTTTTCAAAATCCTCCTAGAGTGAGAACTTGATGCGCATGAGCCTTGGCTCGACACTTCACTTGGATTGGATTTTGACATGCTTTTCAAGCTTTTTTCAAAATTTCCTAAGTAACAGCAAAGAAAGCAAGTTAAAACGACACCTTTATAAGATTTTCGCAAGACTCCTACAAGTAAACTCGATTTTTGAAAAGGCTTACGTCCCACCGGGCGTGCCAATCCCTGTAGAAGCGCGAAAAATCCCCGCCTCTTCGCCTCTTTCGTGGCTTAGAGTGGATCTTATCGTGCGTCTAAGGCCTAGATATACAAACAGGGCGTGCCAGCTAGCTTACTTAAGCTAGCGAAGATATATTAACACTGACTTCTAAACGTGGCGACTGTGAGCAAGTGAGCTCTTGTCGTCGCAGACCTTCTTGCACCGATGCGCAAGGGTCAGTCTGTACGCTTTTGCAAAAATCGAGTTTTAGGGAGAAAGTCTACGAAACGGTTCGAGGTGTCTATTTCGGGTCTTTAAGATGCGTTTGCATGTTTTTAGATCACGTGGATTTGTACGTGCCTAAGTCTTTTCTTTTATCCCTTTTTGGGTCGCCTAGTTTGTGTGTTATGAACACTCCACTACATGGGCGAATTCGAGCGGGGGTTGCTTCGATGCAATATGCGTCCTACCTCGTGGTATGGCGTAGATGCAATGCAAACTCACGCTACTCCAAAGGGAAAACCCGAAAATGTAAAGACAATGCTGAAGGGAAATAACAGAAGGGAAATAACCGAAGGGAAATAACAGAAGGGAAATAACAGAAGGGAAATATGTATATATCTTATGTATATGAGCCCTTACTCGGGTCTTGCAAATAAGAGCGAAGGCTCAATGTGGGTGCGTGTTTGAATTGAAAGACTTACACACACGACATGAAATTAAACCCAAATATAAATTGCAGTATGGCCTTGACTAAGGTCTTGGGAGTAAGAGCGAAGGCTCAATGTGTGTGAGAGTGTTTGAATTGAAGTACTACACACACGACATAAATGAAACCCAAATATAACTGCAATAAGGCCTTTACTAAGGTCTTGGGAGTAAGAGCGAAGGCTCAATGTGTGTGAAAGTGCTTGAATTGAAAGACTACTCACACGACAAGAAATGAAACCCAAATAGTATAGGTCGGCCCTTACTTGGGTCTTTCAAATAAGAGCGAAAGCTCAATGTGTGTGAGAGTGTTTAAATTGAAAGACTTACTCACACGACATGAAATGCAACCCAAATAGTATAGGTCGGCCCTTACTTGGGTCTTTCAAATAAGAGCGAAAGCTCAATGTGTGTGAGAGTGTTTAAATTGAAAGACAACACACCCAACTTAAACAAAACCCTTCGGAAATGAAATATATACGTACACTTATATATTAGGGGCTGATTAGGCCCGTGTGTGTTTGAAATTGTGCACGACTAAGAGAGTGCACGTGTGTGGTTGTGCCAAGCCACGTTATTACAAGCGGGGGAGACTATGCTCCGTTATTACAACCCCGTATCAAATTGAATTTCAAGCAAGTGTATGATCAAAGACCGAGTTTAGAAACTTACAAGTAGCTGGTCCGTAGAGGTCTTGCTTGAGCGTGGCCTTGGCTTTGGGCTGCAAACGGGAGCTCCGCGAAGGTACGTGACCAAGAGTGCTGGCCGGCTGCAAATGGGCGCGGGATGGACGCCTCGAAGGGGGTCGGTGGCAAGTGGGCGGCGCCTCCAAGTAGGGAGTTTAGAGTGGCTGACTAAGTGGGTCTTAGGGTCACTAGGTAAGTTAGGGACTTAGGGAAACTGGACCTAAAAGGTGAGCTAGTGGGAAGGCCAAGAGGACGCCTAGGGGGAGGTCGGCCGAATGGGAGGTGGTGGCTGAGTAGTGGCCAGCCACTTGGGTTATCCTAGGTTCGGCTAGGCTTAGGTGGTGGCGGCAAAGAGGCTGAGCTAAGGGGAAGATGGGTGGCTAAGAGTGGAGAGGTGGTAGAGAGTGGTTTTGAGGGAGTTAGGGGGACTTACCGAATGGGAAGAAGTGGCGGCAAAGGTGGCTGTCGGCTGGTGGAAGATGGGAGAAGGAGAGGGCCCGGTTGAGTGAGGTGGTGGCGTCCGGCTGGTGGGGCAGTGATGGTGGATGGAAGAGGGAGAGTGGCGGAGCAGGTGGCGGCTGGTGGGGCTGGAGCTGCTGGGAAGACGGGTGAGAGATGGGAGAGGAAGAGGGCCCGGCTGAGAGTGGAAAGTGGTTCCCACTTGGAAAACCCGCCCACAATGGGGGGGGTTTAAATAGGGGATGGGTAGGTCGGTTAGGGCTGGGTTGTGGGTAGTGGTTAGGTGGTTTAGGTAGGGTAGTATATAGATAAGGTGGGCTAGATGGGATTGGGCCAGATATTTTAAAACTAGGTGTTTGGGAAAATCGTGGGCTAAGGGTGGTTTAGGGCTAGGTTAGGTGGTTGGGTTTTAGGGTGAGGTTTAGTGAGCTAGGTTAGGTGGTTTAGGCTAGGTTTAGGCTAGGATTAGGGAAATTAATCTAGGTTTAGGGAAGGATTAGGGGAGTGGGTTAGGTGATTAGGTTGGGATTAGGCCGGGATTAGGGAAGTGGGTTAGGTGATTAGGTTCAGATTAGGGGTGGATTAGAGGTTTAGGCTAGGTTTAGGCATTTTTGGCTAGGTTTAGGTGATGGAGCTCCCTTAGCATGGCCCATAAACCTTGATCACCCCATGTTGGTGCAGCCCTAGGTTAGGTTTTAGCTAATTACAAGCTTAAACCCACTCAATTAGGCTAAACCACAAGATTAAACCCAAACTTGACACACAAGTCAAGCTTAATACAACACTCTTGATATTTATCACCCCCACTCTCTCTCATGCCCAATATCCCACGTGAATTTCAAGTGGGCCCCACCTCCATTTATGAGAAGGTGATGTGGGCCATGGATATGGATATTGGATTGGATTTCTGGGTCCAAATCCAAATCCAAATCCACATATGGGTTTGGATTGGAATCTGGATATATATGGTCCAGATCCAATCCAAACTGAACTCTGACTCCTTCGGGCCGGGTTCGAGACGGACGATTCGTGCGGGGCCTGACAGCATCAGTGCTCCGTCTGCGTTGGGTCTTCGCCAACATGGTCGCCCGCCTCCGTTTCTGCCTTCCGGAGATGACTTCAAATGATATTTTGGTAAGAACAGGGTCTTGGACGTTCGAGATCCTGGGATGTGAATGAGATGCAAGAGATGTTGTGCCGGGCTCGACAGGTGCTCCGGTTCCGGGCTCTTCTTGGCTCTCCTGGTCCTGTCTTGATCGAGCCAAGCCACTTCGGGGTTTCAAAACATGTTTTAAAAGGGTTTTCAAAAGCTATATCATATGCTTTTTTGAAAGATAAAGTTTAAAACATATATACAGGGTTGGTTTGGAAGGCTCCTGGGTTTCCAAACTCAAAATGGCCCTTTGGGGCTGTTTGTATAAAACCAGATTCGTTTAAGGAATTCGTGGGATTTCGGGGTGTTTACAGTAACCCAATATTAACTTTAAAGAAGTCTGTCACATGAGTCCTCACACCTGTTTTTGCACCATCATACATGTCTCTTATAAGGTTAAAATATGTCAATGGGATACCTCTTTTTTCAAAAGTTCTCCAAAGAACCTTTCTCGGTACCCTATCATAAGTTTTTTCTAGATCAATAAATATCATGTGAAGGTCTTTGTTTTTTACTCTAAAATGTTCCATAAGACGTCTAAAAAAGTGAATCGCTTCAATAGTAAATCTGCCTGGAATGAATCCAAATTGGTTCTCTATTGTACTTATACTTGTTTTAACCGACGTTCGATAATTCTTTCTCATAATTTCATAGTATGACTCATTAACTTAATACCTCGATAATTTACACAATTTTGAATGTCTCCCTTGTTCTTATACATGGTATAAGTGTACTTGCTCTCCATTCCTCGGGCATCTTTTGGTTTTTCTATATTTCATTAAATAGTCTTGTGAGCCAAGTGATTCCTATTTCTCCTAGTATTTTCCAAACTTCTATAGGAATATTATCTGGTCCTACCGATTTACCACCCTTCATATGTTTAAGAGCCTCTTTGACTTCATTCTTTTGAATACGTCGGTAGAAATTGTGGTTTTATATACTTTTCTGACTTAGCTAAATCTCCTAAACTAATACTAACATCTTTATTTTCGTTAAAAGGATTATAAAAATAGTTTTTCCATCTATTTCTTATATCATCATTTGCCACTAGAATTTTTTCATCCAAGTGTTTTATGCATCTAACATAATTAAGATCTTTAGTTTCTTATCTCTAGCCCTAGCTATCCTAAAAATATCTCTTTCACCCTCTTTTGAGTTGAGTTTTTTATATAAGTCCTCCCAAATCTTAGCTTTTGCTTCACTAACGGCCTTTTTCGCTTCCTTCTTTGCTTCCTTATAAGCTTCTAAAGTTTCACTAGTTTTCTTGGCATAATGTAATTTGTAATATGCTCTATTTGCCTTGATTTTATTTTATACTACTTCACTCCACCACCAAGCTTCTTTTTGTGCCAGTACACCTCCCTTAGATACCCCTAACACATCTTTCGCCACTTTCCTAATATGTATAGCCATATTGTTCCACATATCACATGATGTGCCAACATAATTCCAAACATCTCCTTGAAGGACTTTTTGTTTAAATATATCTTCTTTCTCTCTTTTGACGTTTCACCATTTAGTTCGAATAGCTCGATGCACTCTTTTCTTTTTTGTCCATTTTTTTATTTGTAAATCCATAACTAAAAGTCGATGTTGGGTGGTTAAGCTTTCTCATGGAATTACTTTACAATCTTTACAACACGCTCTATCTTTTTTTCTACAAATAAAGTAATCAATTTGTGTTTGTGATAAGCCACTCTTATAAGTAATTAAATGTTCATCTCATTTTTTGAAGATTGTATTGACTATAAAGAGATCAAATGCCATAGCAAAATTTAAAATCTCCCTACCTTCCTTGTTTATATCCCCAAAACCAAAGTTTCCATAAATCCCTTGATATCCTAATACCTCTTTACTGACATGTCCATTTAAATCTCCTCCTAAACAAATCATCTCCCTTTGTGGAATCTTTTGAATCACCTTATCTAACTCTTCCCCAAAAGCTGTCTTATACTATCTTCTAGTCCTACTTGGGGTGCGTAAGCACAAACTATATTCAAAACCTCTGCTCCTAACACTAATTTTAGCGTCATGATTCGGTCACCATATCGTTGTATGTCTACTACACTATCCTTTAAATCTTTATTTATGATAATACCAACTCTGTTTCAAGCATTTTCTTTACCTGAGTACCATAATTTAAGACTTGTATCCTCTATCTCTTTTGCTTTTTCTCTAACCCATTTTGTCTTTTGTATACATAGAATATGAATCTTTCTCCGAATCATAGTATCTACCACCTCCATTAGCTTACCGAATAATGTTCCGATATTCCAAGAACCAATACGAATCTTATTATCTAGGATTAGCTTCCTTACCCCCCTCATTTATCCATAATCAAAATGCGGAGACCATTTCTGAAAAATTTTCACTATATTCGGGCGACAATGTAGCGGGACTAACTTCTTTACCCACACCTGTCCATGATATGAGAACCCTCTCTGCAATTGATTCACTACATTCGGGCGAAAATGTAGTGGCCCTTACTTACTTCTTACTGCATTCGGGCTCTACAGCACGTCGCTAGGCGGAGACGCCCCAAAACAATGCTCATAATTTTTGTAATCCATGTTATAAAAATTTGACGAAGTTTTACGCTGGCTGTCGAAAGTCGAAATAATATATACTCATAAAGATTAATTTAGAAGATAGATTAGATGAAGGTGTATAATGTGGAAGATGGTCACAGACCAGATAAAGATAAATCATGAATGTCACGTAATTCTCAGTCTCTCACTTTGCTCTATTCAGTGCGAAAACTGAATTTAACTCCAAATAAGCAGTATCCTTTACTGTTTCTCATCTAGCAGGCTATGCAATTTGAAAATGAGCTATCTGGCCATGAAAAAGTTCATAAGAGACCAAATTTGACACCAGGGAAAATAAGTTTCACCATCAGCGACAGAAGCATGATACAAGCCTATGCATCCTAATATGTAAACAACCACCATATTTTAGGTCGGGTCCTTGCTAGGTTTCTGTATTGGGTGTTACTTTGCCAACCATTTCAATAATTCTCGGCTCATGTTCATATGGTGTCGGTTTGTGTTCACGTCCAAACAGGTCAACCCCAACACGGATTAATGTTTTCTTGCATATTCGGACTTTCTTTCCTCTTTCGTATCATATTCCCCTCTTCTGCAATAGATTTTCATTTAGACATCTGCCAAAGCGGTTCGATCAGGATTTCTAATCGAAACATGACCCGATTGACAGCCACGTCTGGGTTCAGTATTAGTAACACAAAGTAGGAACGTTATAACTACAATTAGGGGTGTTCATGGTCCCGCTAATCTTGGTTCTCAACTTCTAAAGAACTTAACTGAACCTTGCTACGATCAAAACCAAGCCACCACTCTCAGTTTGGTTCGGTTCTACTTGCCATCAGATTATTTGGATATACAGCCCACATTTTACTGTCATATATAAACTTATAAAGATTTATATCTCCATGTATCTAAACTAAATAATAATATAATTTGATTCTCATGGTTCGATTCTAATACTAGAACCGTCAAAGGAACCACAAAGTTTTTTTCTTACTAGAACCATTGTGGACTCACCAAACTGCCAGACATCTAGAACCGATCGCTTCTGGAGGTTCCATGAATACCCTGGTTTTGTTCGTTCTGGCGGTTTCGTGAATACACCCAACTACAATGAACAATTCAAATCCAGCTGCACCACTTATAATCCAATACATCAGATTAGTTATTTGGGTTGGACCATCATCCAAACGTCGCCCAACCCAAGTATGTAGATGTAATTAGGTGTAAGATTTGGGCCTCTCACGTCCTTGTGTCGGCCTCCTGGTAAGAGGTTCTATGGAAGCCTCCTCAATAACAAACCTTGGATCCGTCGTGTCACAGACCCAAAATAAGAGCATATATGTCATCTGAACTGTGTAATTTACCAAAATATAGTTTTACAGTCTAATTATTGCATTTTTGTTTCTCTCATTTTGCATTTTTATTTCTTTCATCTATAGAACTACAAAGAAAACGCCACTGATTGAACAAAGTGACTTTAACTACTACCAGTAGACATTCCAGTTCCGGTTTTTCTGGAACAGGAACCGGGTCAGTTTCACATTTGAATTTCAAACAGTTCGAATTTGGGAAAAACTCTAAAAGATTTTGAATTTTTCAAAAGAAGAAGAAAGACTGAACTGGTAGTTTAGTACCACTAGTTTCAATTCCAATCAGGTTCTGGTTCCATGTAAGCTGAAACCAGAACTAAACGTTCAGTTCCAGTATATCTTAAATCATCATAAGAACCCTCAGAAACAACAATTCGAGAATACAAGTACATGTTTCGTATATCTTAAATCATAACAAAAGCATCTTGCATTGTGGGCAGTATTACTTTTGTTAGCGTTGAATGTACATATAATTATGCAGTATTTGAGAAGGAAACAAGAGGTTATCAAAAGTTAATACAACCTAAAATCTGATAAAAAGTTGATACATATATTATCGGCCTATCCTATGACCAATGTTTCAGTCAATTCTTACGTGGTTCTTGAATTTGTTATTCAATATATCATTCACAAAAGCACAGTTAAACATGTTAGTAAACTAAATTTGGGAGAGTTGGAGACAATGAATATGAAAATAAAGAAGGAAGATGAGGAAGATGATAAACAAAATATGGGTTAGAGTGAGTTGATTTCTCATGTTCTCTCCAATAGTTGGCCTTGTTCTACTGGGCACTTCATGCCCAAACCCCCTCCCATTATGTTTCACAAATTGAGGTTCCACACACTTTTTTAATGATACAAAAAAAAGGAAGATGAATCATGACTTATACTATTATTGCGTGCTTGCACCTTGCCTTACATCGTAGTAGAATAATATATTGGTAATCTGGTATCAAATTTATAAATGTTATAACTAATAGAAGTTCATATATTGCTTCTATAAGGTCATCTGTTGTCAGAATTAAAATAATTCCATCTCTTTGTTGTCCTTATGATTGATAACATGTACTGTCTCATCGACTTCATCTCCTTTAAGCAACCACCCAATCCAATTTCTCTCTCTCTTTCTCTCTCGGATATATATGGTAATTCGTCATTCTGCACTTTGATCCTATGTACTCCAGTGGATGAAGTTGATCGAACGGTGCCGACCTATTCTCTCATACAATAGGGTATGCTTTTGTTTTCCAATGTTTACCTTTTTCACTAGTTTCCCACCCATCACCTGTGTCCATCACCTCCCCCTCCTCCCCGCCCCGTCTCTCTCTAATTGACTACCGTCACGTCCTTCATTGCCTTCCCCTCATTTGCTTTGTTCATGCATGACTACTCTCTCTCATCACCATCATGCCCTCGCTTAGTGCAAGAAGCATAGACCAACCTTTCTGTTGAGGAAGGATTGACCACCATCTTCTCTCCCTGCCTTCCTATTTAGAGATCGTAATAAATCCAGTGTTCAACCCCTTGTATTACTTGTTCCTATTCTTCTGATTTTATTAGATTACATTAGAATACTTATAGTTCACGGTGAGATATCATTTTGTTGTGCAAACTAAATTTCTTTTGTATATTGTTGTACATGGAAAAACATGTAAATTAAATTTTTATGGTGCTTTTATGATAGATCATGTGCTTCCCTCGTTTTTTAGTTATTTAATGTCCTGTTTTTTGAGGATTTGCTCATCTTACTGCTCGCTCTATTGCTAGTAAATGCCAATTTTGTCATATGTGATAATTGCAACAAATATTCGATAGTACGTTAAGGAGAAATAAATACTTGTTTGTTGTATTGAGTACAATGTTTTGCTTATAATTTACAACCGGACTCTCAATGAAAATCGTTTCTGGCATATCACGCTATAAATATTACACAATGTAGTCCTTTAGATTGTTGTTATATGTTTAATTTGTTAAACCAATATGATATGCTTTCTCAATATATACTATTAATGTGAACAATAACGCTTTTTGTTGTGAAATTGTGATCAGTCACGTTTTATTGGATTATATGTGTCAACTGCTCAACGTTCAATCACCTCTCTCTTGCTCTTTTCATATACAAATCACATATAAGTGTATTCAATAGTCCCGTTGCCTTGAGCAATACTTGCCCACCTACATAGCAGTTGTCGGCTCGCTTTGGAGACATGAAAATTTGCACCGACGGTTTTGATTTTACAATGATACTTGTCGACTTTGATATTATTTTCTTACATATCAATCAATTTCCTTTTAACAAATATATTCAATGACTAATCTCTACAAGGAATAGCAAATGGTCTACTTAAATATTACCTTGTGTTTGAAGCCGTACCACAAGGCATATATGCCTCACGGGAAGAATGCCATCCGCAAGTTCAGCGATATAGTGGGGCAACATATAAATCTTTCGAAACTTGTGAAGAACCATTTGATCGCTTCAACATATAAAAGATATGGATGCAATTCTTTTGGAAATTAATGAAGAGGTAGTCCGGTTTGCAGAGGTTGGATTTGTCGGTGTACATTGTGACTTTTGCATGGGTTGTTGTGTGCTCATGAGATCTACCTTTTTATTAAATATGGTGAATCAATACAATTGTTAATAGTTAATCCATTTTAGAGGAAGCTAAACATGAAGGTTGACATACCTTATATCTACTATCACACAGGAGAAAATGCAAGAACATCTATGATATAGATTATTTAAAGAAGCTAAAACATCATTCAAATCGAGATTAATTGGTTAAGATGTTGGATGAGCAATTGAGTCTTTAGTACATCACTTACAAGAATCATTGATCTACCATTCTAAAGAAATACCATGTAACATATCTAAAAGAGGAATTTGTTAGCTTGGGAGCATACTTATATAAATGCCCAAGAAAGAAGGCATGAATGTGCTCATGCATGTGGTTGAAAGCATGAGACCCCTTGTAGGAGTGAGTCGTTCTTTATTAGGGAGTTGTGATCCTATTTCAAATATCGACTTTCTTGGTTCTTATATTAGGTATTCTATTGAAAATAACACTTCGAGACAACTAGATTTTGAATCGTCATGTGAGATGGTGATATCATGCTTTATGAGTATATTTGTGAATGATTAGGTGAATATTGTTGGAGATGAAAACCACATGTATCAAGTCATTAACATACTTTTAGGACGAGGGGAGGAGTCATGGCGTGAAGCTTGCAGAGTGCTTAAAAGAAGTGGCACATTAGCGTCACATATACTCACGAGTTTTTATGAAAGAAGGTGGTGTTGATATTACTATTTATCGTATTACATGCATTAAGGATGACCCTGCCTCACTGACTATTGGATGCTCATGCTACACATTAAGTCATCACGACTTGATAGATCATAGTATTGACACTACTCCCTATAAGGAGGTCAATTATATTTCTGCGGTTAGTGTTAGATGGTGAGCAATCATTTGTAAGGGATATATGGTATATGTTCTATTATCATTCAACATAATATTTTCTAATGGTAATGACAATATCTTTATACTAAATAGATGTTATTTAAACATTTAGTATATCCAATTTGCTCACTAGTTTCCCTTGTATTCTATGTTCTTATGTATGCACATGGTTGTTGGGTCTCTGATGCCACCTATACTTATACCTTCACAATGACATTAATGTCATTATGAACCGTTCTACGTGCATATTGAGATATACATATAAATGAGAGAACCAAGAGATTATATTGTACATAACATTGAGGACACCAATTATACGTTCTTTATATTTTATAATTGTACTTATTTTGGACTCATTATTTTAGTCTAGTTATATCCAATTATGCATTAGTTGTTGATTATATTTTAGGCAAAGAGCGAGGAATCAAAATATCATTCATTACGAATGTCATATACATATAAATGTAATAAAAAATACAAAAGTAAATCCTAAAACCCTCGAATACAAAACATAAACCTAGCTATGTACTTGTTGGCAGAACTGCTAATGTCCACATCAACTCTAGTAATGTAAGATCACTTGGTCATAGTGTGCACTCCGAGTGATGTAAAGATGGTGCTAGTATATCATGTACGGTGGTAACACGTTGGTAGAAGAAAGTAATTATGAGTAATATTAGTATTATTATGAAATAAAGGTAAAATTAAATACTAGGATAATATAGATAAATATTAATGATGTATCGTATTGCTTAGTTGAAGGAGAACGAGTCTCACTTAAATGACAAATAGAATATTTCAAAATAAATTGATATCTCCAAAAAATATATTTCATGTAGAGTTTAAACTACCCAATGTAGAGTTTATAGACAACCTTATTAGCACAACTCAAATGCCTTGACGCAACAGCCAAACTGTCAAACTACCCAATTTGGCATATACGGTTCCACAACATCCACACATTGAATACAACCATGATATTTCGACAACTCATACAAATTGTTGTCCAAGTACTTTACACAACCATATGGTTGTTAGTCAATTTGCATTGCATAAAATAAAGATAAAGATGTTTAACTTCCAAGCCTATGTATAATATTAAAATAAAAGAGATAGTTGTAGTATGATAACTACTATGTCGTCATCAAATTCAATTCCTGACAGTAGATAGAAGGCCAATCGATAAGAGAATGCCTATGACAGACATTGGTTGTTGAATTTGATGCCTGATATTTACAATCAACTTAGTTGTTGAATATCAAAATTAACAATATGGAAGTATTTTATAAGCCAAAAAGCATACAAATTATTACCTCAACCAGAATAATATGCCCCCACTAAGTTGTTGTACCTCAATCCGGCATGTCTTTACTAAGAGTCTATACAATTATGCCTATATTGCTATATCCACCAAGCATGACTACCAACCCTTCAAACATTATGAGTCAATAGTTATACAATCGTTATTGGTACACTGTCTCTAGACTTATCATAATACAATGTACAACTAAGAAGATACAATACATAAATTAAAGTTTTTTTCTCGTTTGTAAGTGTCATTTAAAATTGGTTTAGAGTATCCCAAACTTAATGGCTCTAGACTTAATCTCCAAAATTACTTTATTGATACTCATATCCAACGTATCACTCAAAATGTTTTCCTTGTTTCTAGCAATTATATCTGAGGTCAAAGCGACAAGTTGGTCATCAATTAGAAAACCAAGGATCTTATGGGCATCATGAAGAGTGATAATCATTTCATCCCATGACATGTGGAAGTTGTTTGTGTTTAGTTGCCAACGCTAGATAAAGGTACTTAACAACGCATGACTGAAATGTTGTACAACAAATCTCTCTACCTAATCAACCCACTATTAATGCAATGTCAACCCAATTATTGGGCCTCACATTCATTCACTTCACTAACCATGTTTTGGTAATAGTGTATCGTGTGTAAGTTGTTACCACTTTTCAAAATGCCTACATATTTATATTTATATAGTCAATTCAAATCCTCAGTATTAAACTACAAATTTAGAATTTCACTAAAGTTCAAAATTACGTAATCATGCCAAATTTTATAGGCGATATGACCTTTGAAACCATAGAGTAACCCTAACATATCAAACACTTCTTTATCATCACTATCTGCATTATTCATCTCAGTCTTTGAAGTATCTACGTTATCTTCATATGAGACATACTTGCATGATATAGTGATGTTGCATCCTTATACTTGTATCCTATGGGACATACCTCCATATGAAAAGAATAACAAGTGAAATATGTATTAGTGCATCTTATACAATGAAAAGCTATCATAAAAACATGACACAACCACATTGCTCAAAATAGGAGCAACGTGCCTTAATAGCATCGCCAACATTGGGGACCCACGGATAAGCCATGTCCCCAACCAGGACATATTCACGGTGATACCATAATTTTACCAAGAAAAAATACGACAAAGGCATGTCTCTTCCGTGGGAGAGACACTATTATGTTGCGTCTTTAGCCGAAAATACGATGGGATATTTTTATCAAGATTCCAATAAAAAATGAACCCAATGAAGCAAAAACAAATTAAACCAAATCAATAACATACATATAAAAGTCAACAAAAATCTTCAAATTGGCTCTTATTTGTTCTTTCTCTTCTTTTTCCTCTTTTTCATCATCTTTCTTATTCTTTCATCAGATCAAGCAATGAATGGCTGGAGTAGCTCGGTGTAAGATGAACAAATGATAGAAAACTCACCGACAGTGGTAAATACTCGATTTCGATAGTAGCATTTTTAGAAACACATGAAAAATGGGGTGTGCGTATATCAATTTGTGTATGCATGTATTAATCCTCATGTTATATTTCTTTGACTAGATAAATGTTGACAAAAAAAATAAAAAGTTGGTCGGCTGGAATGTTGAGCTTGCTATGTTAAAATACACAACCAAAATTAACATTGCACTCTATCAACATAGTGACCGATATATGTAGTGATAAATAAATCTACAATATTGCTATGATCGCTTCAAGTGCAAGAACCCAAGAATATTCATGACAAAATGACACCAAAAAACTGACCTTGAAACTTCAAAGATCAAACCATCTTCAAAGTAGTGAAGGCTTCATCCTCAATCTAAAAGCCCATCTCTTGATGAACAAAAATAGCAACCTTCAATTAAAGAACACCACAAAATAACTCATTTTGTCAAAACAAATAAAATCTTTGCATTTATGGATATGTGACACATGATAACAAAATGGAAGATGGTTATCAGACCACAACAATCCACAACTAAATTTTAGTATCTCATTTTCCTTCTAGTTAATAGTTATACGATGACATCTAGCTCTAAGATTTTGTAAACTTTAATTAATTTACAAACAATTTGCAAAGAAGTAATACATCAATACAGTCCCAAAGAAATATGAAAAGCTCAAGCCATTGATTTGGGAGCCTTCTTTTTTCAAAAGTTTTAGATGAGGCAAGAATAACATAATCCAGTGATTCATTACACTAGAGGCTAACCAATATGAATATAGAAGTTAGTCATATGTACTAGATGCTAACCAAATTGAGAAATGAGAAGTCATAATCTAGTGATTCATTGCATATATTCTACATTAGCACATTCCTAAACCTTGTGAAGTAGGCATTTGTGAGGTTTGTCCTCTTGGCCCTAAGCTACATTCCTCAACCTTCAAAACACTTCAATACAAAATAGACTATTTTGAAGAAAAACTAAAACTTATCAAATTAAGCTTTTAGTATGTTAATGATCTATTTGATTAGCGAATGCAAGAGTCATGTGTCAGTTATTGACATGTTTAACAATTCCTACCTTTAGCGTGTCACCTAGTGTCAATCTCATATAATGATTTCATTAGTCACAACCCGAGTAGAACTTATGGCATCCATAAGTTCGATTTCCACATAATTCTCCATACTAATGACACTACAATGGTCCTCCCTATTAATACCTATAGATGAAAGTTTATCTAATTTCATATTCTCTTTTTTACTAAATTATCAATGCCATCCAATATTTTATTTTAAGTTTCATCAAATCAAAAGGCTTTCTCATACATTTTTTTTGTTTCAAAGCAAAACATATGTTGCTTCTCAAGTTTAGATGTGCCTAACTAGACTAGTGGTTAAACTAGTCCACCTTGATCACCTAAACCAACCTTTGCATTTGTAGCCAACTTTTGAAGAATATAAAGATGCAACAATTTGTAAATGCTTTTTAATCTAAATGTACTCATCATGTGAGGATAGACAATGATAGAAAAGTTCCATAGTTGACATTGATGAGTTGTCAGTGCCTGAGTGCTTTTTATGCATATGGTATTATTTTCCTTTTCACTTGGTTCAACCAGCGTCAAACTGGTAAAATTTTACACAGTCCTTTGACTTTTTATCAAAGACGGCATAAACAGTCAGGACTACCACTCCTCATACTTGATGATGGTTACTATAGCGATTTTTGAACTCGACACCAACACACCACTTGCTAACGCCTCAAGAAATTTTTTTGGTCATCATTCGGTTGGTGGAGGATGATGTGCCAACTGCATTTAATAAATCTTGATAGTATAGGGATCATTGCCACTCTATAGCAAACATACAAATAGAATTGGATGACTTTTCTAACATGCAATGAGTCACATAATCATCATGACTTAGTGGATTAAAGTCGGCATTATTATAAAACTCCAGATGTAGTAGTTTGTTGAGGCAGATCGGTAGTGCCTTGTTTGTGAGCATAGTCTTATTAGAACTCTATCTAACAAGAATTCTTGTTATTTGAAATCAACAAGATAACAACCTGAGTTAACGAGTGTATTCAATTGGGAGAAAAATAAATATATCCAACATTGAAGGAATCACCATGAACTAGGGACAATATTGGATGATTTCCCATTTGCAAGCTGGGAGATGAAGGTGTGTATGCTACTAAAGAGGGTACTAAAGAAAAATGAGCAAAAATTAAAAGGATATTAGAAAGTTGAGCCTTAACAATGATACAATACACTTTTGCAATCGCTATGTTGTTGGGACAAAGTCTAAACTAGCACAACCAAAATAGAAGAAGGCTATTATGCCCATCTAAAGTTGCCTCCTCTCAGTGACGTGCATTATCTTTTCATAAGACAAATTTATAGAGAGGAAGGAGAAACAAAAATAGTGCGAACCGAAACGGTAAAGTTCAAGGCCGTTAGAAGGAAGACCAGTAATGTCATGGTCGTCAAGAAGGGTAGGGTCAATCATACTCGATTTAAATATGAGATAATTGATCTTACTAGACGATAAACCTAAAAGTTGAAAAGGAGATTTAGGTCCACAGGGAAGGCAACTGTCCCAGATGAATCCAAAGTTGAAGGAGCCATAACAAACTCTCACAAGGTATATAGAACCACCATTTCAAAGATCCTCAACAACAAAATTGATCAAGCGATGGGGATTGGATTTGCATGTCTCCCTCTTCAACAAATCATTACTATTACTTTCCTTTTCTCCTTCCTCTCCAAGAATGTCTTATAGAAAGCTAATACTTGTTACTTGGAGAGGCGACTTCAGGCGAACATGATAGCTTTCTTCTATTCTAACATTACAAGTTCGTAGTTTATCCCAATGACATAGAAATTGTCAAGAAGTATCATATCATCATTGAGTCTTCCTTTTAAAATATTCTTTTGAGTTTTGTTCCTTTTTTTAGTACTCCCTTTGGGTAATATATTCCTTCATCTCATGGCTTGTAAATAGAAAATCAATCAACACTGACCCTAGTCTGTGGTGGTTCCTTCAATGTTAGATATGTATATTTTTTCCAATTGAATACTCTCACTACCCTATGTCATTTTACTAACATCAAACACTGACTTTAGTATGCTCAGTCATGTTGATTTCATGACTCATTACATGCCCTACATCTCTCCTATAGAGTGCAAATGATTCTTGTGTTCCCAGAATTTATTGAATGGAGTTGGCATGTCATCCTCCTCCACCATACAAATGATGGCCCAAAGGTATTTTCTTTAATGCCAAGCACTTAGTTCAGACTCGTCTAGGAATCTCCAACCCATTTTACCCAATTGAGGGATTAGTAGATAGCATCTGGTAATAAGTTCAACAATCACTACAGTAACCAAATCCAACCTACAATTGGTTGAAAAAATTCCTTTTGATGGCATAAGAGCCACCTTCAAGTATGAGGAATGGTGGTCTTCCTTTGTTTATGCTATATTTGATAAAGAGTTAGAAGACCATAAAATTTTACAAACTCAATACCTCTTAAACTAAGTGCTAAGCATTTATTGGCCAATCGAAGCATGGTACCACAAAAGCATCCACATTTCAGTGTTCCCGAGTTCTTCCCTATCAACTTAGGTGAAGAGTCACCTTCGTGATTCTTAATGGTTACTTCTATCATTTTGTAGGAACTTGTTTCCATAGCCTGATACAAATGATCCTAAGGACAAGGTTTCATTATCTCATCGACACCTTAAAAAGATAAGCTTTCTTGTTAGCCTCTTGAGATTCCTTAACTTATACTTTTCACAACTCGCCAATTTTGTATATGTGCTTGTTGCATATGAAAATCCTAATTGATTCTCAAGTTAGAGCAGAGGTCTCCTTTTGACAACCTCTTCTCCTACTATGGTAACTACAATGGAAATGGTTCCTCTAGAGGAAATCTAGGCCGACATAAGAGATCCCAATGCTCCTGTTCTCATGGCCCTAGGGTTAGAGGGAGCTCTTGTGTCAATCTCTATCTCTACACCACAATCTCAACCAGATTCATCTCTTACCAAAACACCACCATTGACCTGGAAGATCATAGTGGTGGGCACTACAATGGATACTACCAAGGTGGTTATCCCAAATGATGATGTCATCCTACTTATGAAAGAAAATACACATGTCCATCCTTGGAAATCATTATTGATGGAGAGTTCATCAAGACTATGCTTGCAAGTGTCTCAAGGAATGAATGGATCTTCTACTCTTTCCTCTACTCTTCACAAATTACCCACCAACATAGATGTGCCTTCTCCAAGCTTGATAAGTTTGCTTAGATCTTCAAACGATCATTAAATGTCAACTACCAAAGATTTATGCAAACCATCAATGCTTATTAGACCTCTGGTCGAGGTTGAACCACCTTGCACAACTCAAATGAGGGTGTATTCCAAAAGATTTCAGCTTTATGCTTCTAACTTATGTTAGAGCATGGACTGATGCCGAGAATCTCCTTAGCAAATCTAATGATTAGAACAATAAGCGGTGTGCTGCAGTGAATATGTTTAGTAGCATGTGGGCCAATTGTTGCGGAAGGCTAGTCTTGTAAAGGTTTGTGGTTAGACATGTTTAGTTATACAAACTTCTATTACCATCCTTTAGTTCAACATGTTTGTGCCAAAAATCTTGTTTGAGTTGAAGCTTTGTTATTGCTTTAAAATCATTCATGCTGCGATGAGGTCATTCTATAAATCATTCGGGCTGTGCTGAAATCACTCATGCCACGTTTACCTACTAGCATGCCTTCACTACACTCAGTTTCATGTGTGTGATGCTGATATTGGATGCTTTCATTGTTCCTCCTCAGTTGCATCTCTACACTTAATCATTGTGAAGCATTTAGCTGAAGTTGATTATGATATTACAATGAATGTTCTTGCAGAAACTATGGTTAATATATATGTATATATGTAGATGTATTTGTATAGTTATATATGTGTCATAGGCACATGTTTATATCAAGTTCTTGCGGTGTTTAGGACCACTGAGCTACAATAAGTCTATGGATTTACAATCAATTTGCTTCAAACCAGTATGGACATTTTGAATATGAAAGGGCATGTACATATGTGCATATTGAGCACCTCTTTGATGCACAAAATCAATTTGTGGCAATGTACCTATGATTGATGTTATACAATGAGTCATGAAATATTCTACCTATTTCACCAATGTGAATACTCTCTACATGCACATAGATGTATCGAGAGAATGCAATATGTATCCGTATATTCATCGCACTACATCATAGTAGCTCATAACTGGCATACTTCTGAATGACAACACTCTGACAGATTTCAGGTTGAGGATAAAAGAAACTTATTATCTCCACTGCATGACTCAGATGAAAAGGGGAAAAAATGAGGAAGTAACACTACACAATATACAACAACAATAATTAAACTTTTTCTCATACTAGACGAGATCAACTACATGGATTCTTTGTTTCCATAGAGTCTGATCATGTGCCATGCTAGTAGTTAACTAACATTACACAATATAATTGGAAATAAAGGATCCAAAATTAGTTACGAAACCCTACTTATAGATAAAAGAAAATATAACTAAGAAGGTTGATATTTAGGCATCAGTGATAGTGGTTACCTATTCTAGGCAATTAACGGATGGGGTAAACATAGAAGGGGAAAGAAATATGGCAACAAGCTTAAACAGACTGACAAATATAAACCTTGATGCATGGAGAAATGCATCAATATAGTGACATTTGATGGTAAGAGTAACTCAAATTATTGGCTTATAGCTTTTCTCTAATGGTGCAAATGATGTTTTATGATTACCAATGGTTCAGGGAAAGGCAATCTCTCGTGGTGCAAGAAGGTTGAGAAAGAAGCCAGAATTCATAAAGGAGGGTGTAGACGCGCGAAAATCCCCGCCTCTTCGCCTCTTTCGGGGGCTTGGAGTGGATCTTCTCGTGTGTCTAAGGCCTATGTATGCAAATAGGGCGTGCCAGCTAGCTTACTTAAGCTAGCGAAGATATTTTTAACACTGACTTCTAAACGTGGCGACTGTGAGCAAGTAAGCTCTTGTCGTCGCAGACCTTCTTGCACCGATGCACAAGGGTCAGTCTGTACGCTTTGCAAAAAATCGAGTTTTGGAGAGAAAGTCTACGAAGCGGTTCGAGGTGTCTATTTCGGGTCTTTAGGATGCGATTGCATATTTTAGATCACGTGGATTTGCACGTGCCTAAGTCTTTTCTTTTATCCCTTTTCGGGCCACCTAGTTTGTGTGTTATGAACACTCCACTACATGGGCGAATTCGAGCGGGGCTTGCTTTGATGCAATATGCGTCTTACCTCGTGGTATGGCGTAGATGCAATGCAAACTCACGCTACTCCAAAGGGAAAACCCGAAATGTAAAGACAATACTGAAGGGAAATAACAGAAGGGAAATAACCGAAGGGAAATAACCGAAGGGAAATAAGTATATATCTTATGTATATGAGCCCTTACTCGGGTCTTGCAAATAAGAGCGAAGGCTCAATGTGGGCGCGTGCTTGAATTGAAAGACTTACACACACGACATGAAATTAAACCCAAATATAAATTGCAGTATGGCCTTGACTAAGGTCTTGGGAGTAAGAGCGAAGGCTCAATGTGTGTGAAAGTGCTTGAATTGAAGTACTACACACACGACATAAATGAAACCCAAATATAACTGCAATAAGGCCTTTACTAAGGTCTTGGGAGTAAGAGCGAAGGCTCAATATGTGTGAAAGTGCTTGAATTGAAAGACTTACTCACACGACATGAAATGAAACCCAAATAGTATAGGTCGACCCTTACTTGGGTCTTTCAAATAAGAGCGAAAGCTCAATGTGTGTGAGAGTGCTTGAATTGAAAGACTTACTCACATGACATGAAATGAAACCCAAATAGTATAGGTCGGCCCTTACTTGGGTCTTTCAACTAAGAGCGAAAGCTCAATGTGTGTGAGAGTGCTTGAATTGAAAGACAACGCACCCAACTTAAACAAAACCCTTCGAAAATGAAAGTATATATATATACACTTATGTATTAGGGGCTGATTAGGCCCATGTGTGTTTAAAATCGTGCACGACTAAGAGGGTACACATGTGTGGTTGTGCCAAGCCACATTATTACAAGCGGGGGAAGACTATGCTCCGTTATTACAACCCCGTATCAAATTGAATCTCAAGCAAGTGTACAACTAAAGACCGAGTTTAGACACTTACGAGTAGCTGGTCCGTAGAGGTCTTGCTTGAGCGTGGGTTTGGCCTTGGGCTGCAAACGGGAGCTCCACGAGGATAGGTGATCAAAGGTGTTGGCCGGCTGCAAGTGGGGCGCGGGATAGGCGCCTCGAAGGTGGCCGGTGGCAAGTAGATGTCGCCTCAAAGTAGGGGGTTTAAAGGGGCTAAATAAGTGGGTTTTTAGGGTCACTAGGGGAGTATAGTGTTTAGGGAAAACTGGACCTAAAGGAGAGTTTGTGGGAAGGCCGAATGGGACGCCTAGGGGAAGGCCGAATGGGATATGAGAGTTAGGTAGTGGCCGGCTGTTTGGATTTTGCTAGGTTCGGCTAAGTGCAAAGGGTGGTGGCAAAAGGGCTGAGATGAGGATAGGGTAGGTGGCTAGGAGTGGAGAGGTGGAAGAGAAGGGCTTTGATGGAGTTAGGGTACTTACCGAATGGGGAGAGGTGGCGGATGAAGTGGGAAGCCGGGAGTGGATGGGACTCTTGGCTGGTTCGGTTGGATGAAGATGGTGGCGTCCGGCTGGGTGGTATGATGGAGAGTGGAAGAGGGAAGGTGGCGGTGCAGGTGGTGCCGGTGGAGCAGGTGGAGAGTGGAGCAGTTGGGGAGTGGAGCAGGCGGACAGGTTGGAGAGTGGAGTCGGCTGGGCTGAGGTGAGGGCCTTCTAGCTTGAAAACCCGCCCCCAAAGGGGAGGGGTTTAAATAGGGGATGGGTAGGTCGGTTAGGGCTGGGCTGAGGGTAGTGGTTAGGTGGTTTAGGTAGGGTGGTATGTAGATAAGGTGAGCTGGAAAGGGTTGGGCCAGATATTTTAAAACTAGGGGTTTGGGTAGATTGTGGGCTAAGGGTGGTTTAGGGGTTTAGGGCTAGGTTAGGTGGTTGGGTTTTAGGGTGAGGTTTAGTGAGCTAGGTTAGGTGATTAGGCTAGGTTTAGGCTAGGATTAGGGAAATTAATCTAGGTTTAGGGAAGGATTAGGGAAGTGGGTTAGGTGATTAGGTTGGGATTAGGCCGGGATTAGGGAAGTGGGTTAGGTGATTAGGTTGGGATTAGGGGTGGATTAGGGGTTTAGGCTAGGATTAGTCATCTTGGGTTAGGTTTAGGTGAAGGAGCTCCCTTAGCATGGCCCATAGACCTTGATCACCTCATGTTGGTGCAGCCCTAGGTTAGGTTTTAGCTAATTACAAGCTTAAACCCACTCAATTAGGCTAACCCACATGATTAAACCCAAACTTGACACACAAGTCAAGCTTAATACAACACTCTTGATATTTTTCACCCCCACTCTCTCTCATGCCCAATATCCCACGTGAATTTCAAGTGGGCCCCACCTCCATTTATGAGAAGGTGATGTGGGCCATGGATCTGGATATTGGATTGGATCTCTGGATCCAAATCCAAATCCAAGTCTACATATGGGTTTGGATTGGAATCTGGATATATATGGTCCAGATCCAATCCAAACTGAACTCTGACTCCTTCGAGCTGGGTTCAAAACGGACGATTCGTGCGGGGCCTGACAGCATCAGTACTCCATCTGCGTTGGGTCTTCGCCAACATAGTCGTCCGCCTCCGTTTCTGCCTTCCGGAGATGACTTCAAATGCTATTTTGATAAGAACAGGGTCTTGGACGTTCGAGATCCTGGGGTGTGAATCAGATACAAGAGTTGCTGCGCCGGGCTCGACATGTGCTCCAGTTCCGGGCTCTTCTTAGCTCTCCTAGTCCTGTCTTAATCGGGCCAAGCTGCTTCGGGGTTTCAAAACATGTTTTAAAAGGTTTTCAAAAGCCATATTATATATTTCTGAAATATGAAGTTTAAGACATATATACAGGGTTGTCTGGAAGGCTCTTGGGTTTCCAAACTCAAAAATGGCCCTTTGGGGCTACTTGTACAAAACCAGATGAATTTTGAGAAGTTCGTGGGATTTCGGGGTGTTTACAGATGCCCCTCTTTGGCCTTATCCAAATCGATTTGGATAAGGGCAAAGATGACAAACACCCCTTTTAATGTCTCCCTAGATCTAGCCATGAAGAATATGGGATCGTCCCATTTTAGCAAAATCTCAATTTACAAACTCTGGTAGGAGGAGATATCATAACAAAGGGTTTTTACTATGGAATCTGGTCCTGAATGGAATCATGTTCATGCAAGTACCATGCGTGAAATGCAGATGACATGGGTGTGGTGCCAAGAGTGGCGACCTCCCAGAGACCAGATGTGGTCGAACTCTAGAGACTTACAAGGTCTATTGCTCCAATGAGCAAATCCTATGCTGTTCGATGTTTGGTTTTTAAAACTTATTTACAAAAGCTATTTACAAAAGGGACAACTGTCTTGAGCCTCGATCCTAAGGATCTCGAGCTCTTCGTGCTTGCCCTTGTTTGAGTCTTAACACTCGCTTATCTAGCGGAGGTTTTATAAGAAAACAAGCTTCATTTCAAATTCCTACGCCTTACTCGAAACGTCGAATTCTCAAACAAGATGAAATTCAAGTAAGTAAATCCTATTTTTACTTTAGGATTCCTCGAAATGAACCTGCTTTAGCTTGGGATAAGCCAGGGATGGGAAAGAGATACCACGGTCCCTTCTGAAGCGTCCCGTGGTTTAAGGCATAGAAGGCGGAAAACTGCTCTTTTTGAGCTTTTTGGCCTCTTTTTCCTTTTTTTCATAGAGGGTCTCCCTTTGGGAGTATTTTTTCTTTAATCCCTCTTTTTTATAAGAGAATCGATTTTTCTTTTTGAAGTCTGGTTTCTTTCTTTTGGAAAGAGACTTTAAATGGGAAATTCCCTTTTGATTTGGGCCTTTGTTTTCCTTTTGGAAGGAGAAGAAAAGAGGGGAGGACTTATCCCAAGCCTACACTCGATCCATTCCAGATCAGCCTATTTAGAAATAGCACGTACTACTTGCAAGTATCTTGCTATGTTGAACTAGGCCTTTCTTTGTAAGATGAAGGATTTTGAAATGCAACCACGATTTTGAAAACTCCACTCTTTCACAAGTGCGAATTCTCTTACTTAGGGTCACACGAGTTCGCCTTTGCACCTTATTCACATGTCTCAGGGCAGCTATCCCTCTAAAATTTTCGAAAAACTGGAATTTAATCCTGATCCTACACATGATACTTCTTTAAATATTGAATATTGATAGGATCTGCTAAATTCCTACCTTCTACATCGATCAACCAATACGAATTGTTCGTAGTGGTTGCTCGTACAACATAGGGTCCATCCCAGTTGGGGCGCCACTTGCCTATGGGGTGTGGGCCACGATGGTGGATGGTTTTTAAGACCAGATCTCCTACTTCAAAGTGGCGAGGTCTCATGTGTTTGCTATAATGTCGGGCTATCCTTTGCCGGTATGCACGAGCATGATCCATGGCAAGGAGTCGCCTCTCATCTAGCAAATCTAGTTCGGCCATCCTAGCATGTTGAAGCGTCTCTAGGGGGAGGTCGAGTGCTATGGATGTATGAAATGAATGCAATTGAGTATGAATGGGAAGAATGACATTTGTACCATAGACCAACTCGAATGGTGTGGCATTCGTGGGAGTCCGGATGGAAGTCCTATAAGCCCATAAGGCTTCATCCAGCTTCTCGTGCCATGTCCTACCCTTCTCTAAGGTTTTCTCAATAATACTAATGAGAGTCTTGTTTGTGGCTTCGGCTTGGCCGTTGCCTTGAGGGTAGTAGGGCAAGGAAAAGTGGTGAGTTATGCCATACGTGTTGCACAACTTAACCATCCGCTCATTCTTGAATGGGGTACCATTATCAGACATAAGGTCTCGTGGAACCCCAAATCGAGCCAAGATATTCCTCCGGATGAAAGCCACCACATGTTGCCCCATTATATTCGTTAGGGAAATGGCTTCCACCCACTTGGAGAAATACTCCGTGGCTGCTAAAATAAAACGATGCCCATTCGAGGCCTTTGGAAATATTGGGCCTACAATGTCAAACGCCCACATGGTAAATGGCCAGGGGCTGACCACGGAATGCAATGTAGATGAAGGGATATGAATGGCGTGCCCATGCACTTGACACGGATGACACTTCCGAACATGATCGTGACAATCCTTTTTCAGGGTGGACCAAAAATAGCCCCCTCTAAGTATTTTCATCGCCATCATGTTGGCATTAACATGACCTCCACATTCTCCATCGTGGAACTCATGCATCACTATCCTAGCCTCCTCTAGGTCGATACACCTAAGCAGAATGCTGGTAAAACTCTTTTTGTATAAGACCCCTCCTAGAATGGTGTATCGGGTCGAAATCTTACGAATGAATGCCTTATCTTTGGATGTGGCATCCTCGGTGAATCCCCCATTTTCTAAAAATTGTTTTATGTCATAAAACCAGGGTTTTTCAATGGACCCTAGGTTGTTTTGGCAAATATCCAAGTCGTGTGTTGATGGGTGGGGCGCATGCCATATTTCCAAAGATCTGGTCCCTGAAACGGGATCGACCTTCAGGGCTGAACCCAAGGAGGAGAGGGCATCGGCGATGCCATTGTCCTCTCTTCCCACGTGTGTAAGCTTACACGACTGGAAGGATTGGACCAATCGAGTGGCCAACTCGTGATATGGAAGTAGTTTCTCATTACGTACTTGCCAAATTTTTAAAACCTGGTTTATGACAAGGAGCGAATCTCCAAAGACCTCGATGCATGATGCCCCTAGAGTTTTTGAAATCCTTAAGCCTTGTATGAGTGCTTCATACTCAGCTACGTTGTTGGAACATTCGAAATCTAAGCGGACTGCTATGGGAATCTCGCCCTTTTCAGGGGAGATTAGGATGACCCCAGCACCAGCCCCTCGTTGGTTTCGTGCCCCGTCGAAGTGCATCTTCCACACTTGGTTTTCGAAAGAATTTGCCAAAATGTGGTTTCGAAAATGGTTTTGCAATATGCCTTCATCAGGCATTTCGACAAGAGTGGGATATGCGTCCTCTAAGGGGAATTCAGCCACGTAATCTGCTAGGGCTTGCCCCTTAATGGAGATCTGGTGATGGTATTTTAGGTCATACTCCATTAGAAGGAGTTGCCATTTGCCTAATCTACCCGTGAGAATGGGTTTTTCGAACAAGTGCTTGATTGGATCAAGCTTGGACACTATCCAGATCTCATGATCTAGGAAATAGTGTCTGAACTTCTGGCAGGCCCAGACTAGGGCCAAGCACGTCTTCTCCATGGCTTGATAATTTCGTTCATAAGCCAAGAGAGTTTTCGAAATGTAGTAGATGGCATACTCCTTATGGGTGTCATCCTCGTATTGAGCCAACAGGGCTCCTAAAGCATTTACATGCACGGAGATGTATAATAAAAGCGGTTTTCCTTGTTTTGGAGGATTCAAAACGGGGGGATTAACCAAGTATGCCTTCAGTCTCTCGAAGGACTTTTGGCATTCGTCATCCCATAAGAATTTCGTACCCTTCCTCAACAGTTTGTTGAAGGGTTCGCATCTAGTTGCCAGATTCGATATGAATCGGCGCACAGATTGTAATCGACCCTGGAGGCTACGGATTTGGGTGAGATTGGAGGGTGGAGCCATGTCTATGATGGCTCGACACTTAGAGGGGTCGACTTCTATTCCCCTTTGGCTCACCATAAAGCCTAGAAGCTTCCCTAATTCTACCCCGAACACACATTTTTGAGGGTTTAGCTTTACTTTGTAAAGCCTAAGCCTTTCGAAAATCTTTTGTAAACATTCGATATGAGTGCATCGGGTTTTGGATTTCGCCAAGAGATCATCTACATACACTTCTACAAGCTCATGAATTTGATCATGGAAGATTGTGTTCATGGCTCGTTGGTATGTTGCGCCGGCATTTTTCAAACCAAAGGGCATGACTGTATAGCAGTACGTGCCCCATGGGGTTGTGAAGGCGGTCTTGCCCTGATCTCGTGGACTTAGTTTGATTTGATTATAGCCTGAATAGCCATCCATGAATGAAAACATTTCATGATTTGCAGTACTATCGACTATCAAATCTATGTTTGGTAAAGGATAATTATCCTTTGGAGTGGCTTTATTCAGGTTTCTGAAATCGATGCATATTCGAATTTTCCCATTGGTTTTTCGAACCACAACGATATTTGACAACCAATCAGAATACGCAATGGGTTTTATAAATCCGGCTTTTAGCAGATCTTCTAAACCCTCTTTGACTTGCGTGTGTACATTCGGGTGTATTTTCCTAAGCTTCTGCTTGATGGGTTTTACACCGGTATCTAAGAGAAGACGATGCTCGACAATGCTGGGATCTATGCTCGGCATGTCTTCATACGTCCATGCAAACACATCTAAATAGGTTTGTAGAAATGCAATGAATGCTAACTTTTCAGTTTCATGCAAGCATGCGCCTATTTTGATGGTTTTGGGATTGGAATCATCCCCTAGGTTCACCTCTACGAAATCTCCTCCTACTGATTGGGAAGGTCTTTCAAAATTGAGAATTCTATGAAATTCTGGGAGCTCAGAAGTGGGATCTTCCTCAAGGGGATTCACTTCTGGGCTTTGATCATTCTCGTGGGCTATAGACCTGAGGGAACTTGATGCATGGTTTTCAAAATAACCTGGTTTTGTACTTGGATTTTCAAGTGATTTCGAAATTTTTGGTCTGGCTATGCAGACGACGTTTCTTTCGAAATCCTTTTCTTTTGCCAAAGTCCTACCAGGAGCAGCTATGTACAAAATCTTTTTGGTATTTTCCAAATTTTCGATTTTTTTGGGCTTTTGTAAAACAAGAACTTTGGGAACTATACAAAGCACTCTTTTTTCGAGTTTTTGTTTTTCCATTGTTTTTGGTTTTTCTTGTTTTTCGATTTTTTTTCGATTTTAAGTTTTCAAATGTTTTTGGTATTTTTAGAAAAAGGGATCTTCCGTCATACGTACAAAGGGAAAACACTACGGGTTAGACTCAGAATAGGAGGTCTAAACCATAGGTTTCTTCTAAGACAGGCTCCGGGGCACCCTTGACCCAGGTGGTCACAGGGGGTGGCTCCGGCGGTATTCGGGGAGTATAGCCGATCCCATATCGGCTTAGGTTGGCCCTAGGAAGGATGGGCTCTAGGAGACCCTGGTTTTGTGCCCCTAGACTCTTGTAGGGCGTGTAACCCATGTTCAATAACATGTTCCACAACCTTTTGTTTTTTGAAAAGATGGGATATAAGTCGTGGTCCTGGAACATGCTATCGTCCATATTAGGCTCGTATGGCCTTTTGTCCAGGAGTTTTGGAAATAGGGAACGTTTGGGTTTTCCTAGGAGGATTAGAGTCGGGAGGGGGCCTGCTTTGGGCGGCCCCTTCACACATACAACCTTCCTAGGGTTGTTCAACACGAGCCGAGGTGGCTCAACCATAATTTGCCCCAGGTTAGCCTCATGGGCCTGGGAGCTTGATAAACAAGGAGAGTTTATGATCCCTTGAAGCTGTGGGTGACTCTCACCTAGGATCACTACGACCTGGTCCCTAAAAGGGATCTTGACACACCTGTGGAAGGTGGATGGCACAATGCACAAACTGTGTATCCAGGGTCTTCCCAGCAACAGGTTATAATGGGGGTGGATGTCCAAGACATGGAACACCCCCGTGTGTTCGATCCCTCCCGTTTCCATTGGGAGTTCGATGGATCCTAAAGGTCTAGACGCATTCCCATCGTATCCAGTGATAACGATGGGGCTTGGGTTCACTGAAGTCAAGGTGACTCCGATTTTGTACGCCACATGAAGTGGAAGGATGTTGAGCCCTCCTCCACCATCGACTAGGCACCTGTCCAGAGCGTGGTTGTTTAGAACCACCTCGATATGCAGGGCCTGGTTATGGGTTTCGTAGGGTCTATCTACATCATCTTCTGAAAAGGTGATGGGCGATTTTGTTCCTAATAAAGCCACTTGGGCAGACAAGGATTCCGGACTTATGTTCGAATCAACCTTGGCCCTTTCTAGAATTTTCTCTAAGACAAGTCTATGCCTAGGCGAGGTTTTGATAAGCTCTAGGATAGACATGTGAATAGGAATCTTTGAAAGGTGGTTTTCGAAATCATAAGGATTTAGGATGACTTTGTCCTTATCTGCTTTTGGCAGACCACTAGGGATACATGCTTTTGAGGGGCCAGGCACACTGACCACCTTTTGAGCACCTTGAAGGTGCGGGGGTTGATAGATCCTCCCGGATCTAGTGACTTCCCCCACGACCAGCCTAGGGTTTGCGCTAGACTTGGCTCTAAGGATGAGCTGAGGAGAACCTTGGATTTTCAAAACTGATTTTACCGGGGTTTCTACTTTTGGTGGTCCCCGAATGACGACTTGGGCGGGTCTCTTGTATAATACAAGGATGGGCGCACAAGTAGGTCGACCAGGTTCTGGCTTTTGCGCTAGTTCCTTGGAAATGGTGAGGGTACATACCTCCATTCCTTTCCCACTGCCACTGGCGTGTTTGGGAAAGGGTTCCTTGAAGATAGCTTGAGGTGGCTCAGGTTCCGCAGTGACCTGGAGCCGGCCTTCTGCTATCAAGTTCTCAATTTTATTTAAAAGAGAGAAGCAGCGTTTGGTATCATGGCCTTTGAGCCGATGATACTTGCAAAATCGGTTTAAATACCCCCCTTTGGAAGTGACTCCTTCGGGGATTTCAGGGAGTTCGATCATGCCCTGGGCAAGTAAGAGGTCTAGGACCTCCGACACAGGTTGCCCCAGCAGAGTATACTCCCGTTTTTCAACCGGTTTTTGAAAATTACGTTCTCTCTTATTTTCTATTTTTTCAAAATTTTTAGAAGTGCCCGCCATGCCTGAATCCACCCGGACATTGGCGATTTTATGGGGCTTTGCCCCTTTGTCCGTCGTGGGCAGCCCATATGCAATGGGCTTTTCCAAACGGGTTTTTGGAACGACACTTCCTTTCCATAAGTGGTCATATGTCCCTTTTCGTAAGTTGGTTTCGAAAAGGGAGGCCTTTTTGATCAACTTATGGAAAGTTGAAATCTCATGGAGCGAGAGAAGGGTTTTTAACTCGCTTTTGAAATTATCTAGGATGAGCATTACTGCGCATCCTTCGGATATGGGCTCTTGCACTTGGCCCAAAAGCGACCTCCATCTTATAATGAAGGCATGCACGTCTTCGTTCATGCCTTGCTTTGTATCCCTTAAGGTATTCAAGGTTGGCGTCACTTCCACGTTGTGTGCAAATCTTTGCATGAAGCAGTTCGCTAACTCTTCAAAAGTAGCGAACTGGCTTAAGTCGTAGGAAGCCAGCCATTTGGCAGCTGTGCCCTTAAGGGATAGAGGGAACCAATACACCCATTTCATCGAGTCCTTTTTCTTCTTATGGGCTCGACGTGAGAAAAGCTACAAGTGAGACCTAGGGTCTCCCATGCCATCACACCGATGGAAGTTCGGTATTTCATCATCACTGTTTGTTTCGTAATCCATAGGAAGGAAATCAGACAGGGCGTAGCTTCTTTTCTCTTTATTTTGCCCTTTCAGCAGCTGCTGTAGGGCTTTACGGTCCTTTTGTGTGAAGGACTCGTGGTATTGGTTGCCTTCCATTACGGAGGCCTCTTTTTGCTTGCGAGGTTTTTCAGATTTCTTTTTAGGCCTTTGTTCACCGTTTGATGAACATGAATCACCTACTTCAGCCTCTTGGCTGAGAGCATCGATTTTGGCCTCAAACTCCCTTCTCAAGTCCTCGATTTCATCTAGTTTTATTTTGTTTTTGAAAATCCTCCTAGAGTGAGAACTTGATGCGCATGAGCCTTGGCTCGACACTTCACTTGGATTGGATTTTGACATGCTTTTCAAGCTTTTTCAAAATGTCCTAAGTACAAGCAAAGAAAACAAGTTAAAAACGACACCTTTTTATAAAATTTTTGCAAGACTTCTACAAGAAAACTCGATTTTTGAAAAGGCTCACATCCCACCGGGCGTGCCAATCTCTGTAGACGAGCGAAAATCCCCGCCTCTTCGCCTCTTTCGGGGGCTTGGAGTGGATCTTCTCGTGTGTCTAAGGCCTATGTATGCAAATAGGGCGTGCCAGCTAGCTTACATAAGCTAGCGAAGATATTTTTAACACTGACTTCTAAACGTGGCGACTGTGAGCAAGTAAGCTCTTGTCGTCGCAGACCTTCTTGCACCGATGCGCAAGGGTCAGTCTGTACGCTTTGCAAAAAATCGAGTTTTGGAGAGAAAGTCTACGAAGCAGTTCGAGGTGTCTATTTCGGGTCTTTAGGATGCGATTGCATATTTTAGATCACATGGATTTGCACGTGCCTAAGTCTTTTCTTTTATCCCTTTTCGGGCCACCTAGTTTGTGTGTTATGAACACTCCACTACATGGGCGAATTCGAGCGGGGCTTGCTTTGATGCAATATGCGTCCTACCTCGTGGTATGGCGTAGATGCAATACAAACTCACGCTACTCCAAAGGGAAAACCCGAAATGTAAAGACAATACTGAAGGGAAATAACAGAAGGGAAATAACCGAAGGGAAATAACCGAAGGGAAATAAGTATATAGCTTATGTATATGAGCCCTTACTCGGGTCTTGCAAATAAGAGCGAAGGCTCAATGTGGGTGCGTGCTTGAATTGAAAGACTTACACACACGACATGAAATTAAACCCAAATATAAATTGCAGTATGGCCTTGACTAAGGTCTTGGGAGTAAGAGCGAAGGCTCAATGTGTGTGAAAGTGCTTGAATTGAAGTACTACACACACGACATAAATGAAACCCAAATATAACTGCAATAAGGCCTTTACTAAGGTCTTGGGAGCAAGAGCGAAGGCTCAATATGTGTGAAAGTGCTTGAATTGAAAGACTTACTCACACGACATGAAATGAAACCCAAATAGTATAGGTCGGCCCTTACTTGGGTCTTTCAAATAAGAGCGAAAGCTCAATGTGTGTGAGAGTGCTTGAATTGAAAGACTTACTCACACGACATGAAATGAAACCCAAATAGTATAGGTCGGCCCTTACTTGGGTCTTTCAACTAAGAGCGAAAGCTCAATGTGTGTGAGAGTGCTTGAATTGAAAGACAACGCACCCAACTTAAACAAAACTCTTCGAAAATGAAAGTATATATATACACTTATGTATTAGGGGCTGATTAGGCCCGTGTGTGTTTAAAATCGTGCACGACTAAGAGGGTGCACGTGTGTGGTTGTGCCAAGCCACGTTATTACAAGCGGGGGGAGACTATGCTCCGTTATTACAACCCCGTATCAAATTGAATCTCAAGCAAGTGTACAACTAAAGACCGAGTTTAGACACTTACGAGTAGCTGGTCCGTAGAGGTCTTGCTTGAGCGTGGGCTTGGCCTTGGGCTACAAACGGGAGCTCCGCGAGGATAGGTGATCAAAGGTGTTGGCCGGCTGCAAGTGGGGCGCGGGATAGGCGCCTCAAAGATGGCCGGTGGCAAGTAGATGTCGCCTCAAAGTAGGGGGTTTAAAGGGGCTAAATAAGTGGGTTTTTAGGGTCACTAGGGGAGTATAGTGTTTAGGGAAAACTGGACCTAAAGGAGAGTTTGTGGGAAGGCCGAATGGGACGCCTAGGGGAAGGCCGAATGGGATATGAGAGTTAGGTAGTGGCCGGCTGTTTGGATTTTGCTAGGTTCGGCTAAGTGCAAAGGGTGGTGGCAAAAGGGCTGAGATGAGGATAGGGTAGGTGGCTAGGAGTGGAGAGGTGGAAGAGAAGGGCTTTGATGGAGTTAGGGTACTTACCGAATGGGGAGAGGTGGCGGATGAAGTGGGAAGCCGGGAGTGGATGGGACTCTTAGCTGGTTTGGTTGGATGAAGATGGTGGCGTCCGGCTGGGTGGTATGATGGAGAGTGGAAGAGGGAAGGTGGCGATGCAGGTGGTGCCGGTGGAGCAGGTGGAGGGTGGAGCAGTTGGGGAGTGGAGCAGGCGGACAGGTTGGAGAGTGGAGTCGGCTGGGCTGAGGTGAGGGCCTTCTAGCTTGAAAACCCGCCCCCAAAGGGGAGGGGTTTAAATAGGGGATGGGTAGGTCGGTTAGGGCTGGGCTGAGGGTAGTGGTTAGGTGGTTTAGGTAGGGTGGTATGTAGATAAGGTGGGCTGGAAAGGGTTGGGCCAGATATTTTAAAACTAGGGGTTTGGGTAGATTGTGGGCTAAGGGTGGTTTAGGGGTTTAGGGCTAGGTTAGGTGGTTGGGTTTTAGGGTGAGGTTTAGTGTGCTAGGTTAGGTGATTAGGCTAGGTTTAGGCTAGGATTAGGGAAATTAATCTAGGTTTAGGGAAGGATTAGGGAAGTGGGTTAGGTGATTAGGTTGGGATTAGGCCGGGATTAGGGAAGTGGGTTAGGTGATTAGGTTGGGATTAGGGGTGGATTAGGGGTTTAGGCTAGGATTAGTCATCTTGGGTTAGGTTTAGGTGAAGGAGCTCCCTTAGCATGGCCCATAGACCTTGATCACCTCATGTTGGTGCAGCCCTAGGTTAGGTTTTAGCTAATTACAAGCTTAAACCCACTCAATTAGGCTAACCCACATGATTAAACCCAAACTTGACACACAAGTCAAGCTTAATACAACACTCTTGATATTTTTCACCCCCACTCTCTCTCATGCCCAATATCCCACGTGAATTTCAAGTGGGCCCCACCTCCATTTATGAGAAGGTGATGTGGGCCATGGATCTGGATATTGGATTGGATCTCTGGATCCAAATCCAAGTCTACATATGGGTTTGGATTGGAATCTGGATATATATGGTCCAGATCCAATCCAAACTGAACTCTGACTCCTTCGAGCTGGGTTCGAAACGGATGATTCGTGCGGGGCCTGACAGCATCAGTACTCCGTCTGCGTTGGGTCTTCGCCAACATAGTCGTCTGCCTCCGTTTCTGCCTTCCAGAGATGACTTCAAATGCTATTTTGATAAGAACAGGGTCTTGGACGTTCGAGATCCTGGGGTGTGAATCAGATACAAGAGTTGCTGCGCCGGGCTCGACATGTGCTCCGGTTCCGGGCTCTTCTTAGCTCTCCTGGTCCTGTCTTGATCGGGCCAAGCTGCTTCAGGGTTTCAAAATATGTTTTAAAAGGTTTTCAAAAGCCATATTATATATTTCTGAAATATGAAGTTTAAGACATATATACAGGGTTGTCTGGAAGGCTCCTGGGTTTCCAAACTCAAAAATGGCCCTTTGGGGCTGCTTGTACAAAACCAGATGAATTTTGAGAAGTTCGTGGGATTTCGGGGTGTTTACAGAGGGTTACAAGAGGAGGCCAAACCCTAATACATGCACCCTCTGGGAGTTTGTCACTGATCCCTTGGTGGAAACCATGAGTCTAAGGAAGAAGGTTCACCAAAGGTATCGATGATGACAATTGAAATTTACCCAAATCACTCAACCTCGCCAATGTACTATAGCTCGTAGATGACTGCAATGACTCTAGATCATCCACATCCCTTCATTCGATGACTGCTAATCCTAACTCCCATTCACCTCCCTCACTCATCCACACAACAAGAAAGGGAAAGAACGAAGAAGATAGAGGAAACCCTCAATTCAAATGAAGAGGAACTATCCAAATGAAAAGTCACTCTTTACAACATGAGAAAAGATATCTGTAACGGTGGCTCTTATGTAGACCTAATACTAAAAAGTAATATTGGATTTGAGTCCTAGTGACCACAGGTTTAATACAATTAGGCCCAAATGACACTCCAACAAATAAAAAATAAAGAAAACCAAATGCAAGCAAAGAACAAACAACATACAAGAAAAGAGGAAAAAAAGAAATAAGAAACAAAAGGGATGCCATGAGGAATCAAATAGGCATGTGAGTGCAGGGCACAAGCTCAAGCCCTCACGAGTGCATAGGAAATCGAAGGATGCTCAAGCGTGTGTGACAATGCCCTCCTAGTTGAGTCGGCACTCATCCTCACCACAACATATTAATCACAAAGGAGTTGCTCATAATGCCACAATTGCACTTTAGAAACCTAAGTGGCATCATTTGGTCTTCTAACCATCCATCTCACTAGATAATATGGCTGACGTTGCATGCCAGTTTCCTCAATTTGATGGTCCAAAATCTATGATATTTTCATGCACCGAATGTGGTGGTCGTCTCTCCAACCTTAGTGGATCCTTGTAATAGGACTTTAATGGTGACACGTAAAGTACAAGATACACCTTCAACATGTCTGGTAACTCCAAACGTTATGCCATTGATCCTACATGCTAATTGATCTCGAAGAGTCCATTAAAGTGAGGCTTCAATCCCATGTGGCTGCCTCTATAGACTTGCTTTGAATATACTCAAGAATATGAAGCCAGGTCCCATCTCCCACCTACAACTCAAGAGGTCATCGATATCAATAGACAAATCTCACCATCCTGGCTTGCACTCTCTAGTGAGGCCCAGGCATCCTCATACATCTCTCTCATGTCTCTAACATCCTGAAGTGCCACTAGACAACTGCTACCTTATTGGATCATCATCACATCTAGAGGGCTCAAAGGCTACCATCCCAATGCTATCTCGAAAAGGCTCATCTCTATTGAAGAACTATAGTACATGTTGTAACTGATCTATGCCATCTTAAGCAATGCCACTTGGCTCTTTTGACTCGCCATTATGTAATGTCATAAATACTCCTTTAGCATGGCATTCAATTGTTCTGTTTGACTAATAGTCTGAGGATGATGTGTAGATAAAAATACCAACTTGGTTCCATCAATCTAAATAACTATGTCCAAAACCTACTATTAAGTTGAGTGTCACAATCACTAATGATCTATTGGAGATCTCCAAAGAACTTCATGATGTGTTGTAAAAACAACTGTGCAATCTCTTGGGTGCTATATTCTTTGGACGTAGGGATGAATATCACATTATTGGTGACCATTGAGATGGGAGGGTCCAAAAAATATACTTTCCAAATCTGCAAGCAATGTACCACAACTTTCGATTCCCTCTCATGAGTGAGATATCAGGTCTCAACATCCTTCAACTTCTTAGTCTCAAATGCAATCGAGCATTCCTTTTAGACAAGTACTCTACTGATCGCTTAATTACTAGCATCAATATGTACCTCGAAGGGGATGCAAGAAGTCTGAAAGATGTAGGACAAGCTCATTACTGATAGCTACCTTTAGGGTCTCAAATACCTTAGCACACTCTACCAACTAGGTCCAAGATGAGCCCTTCTTCAAGAGCTTGATGAGAGGTGTTGCAACCCTTGAGAGATTGTTGATGAAACTTCTTTAGTAGTTCTCCAATCCCAATAAACTCTATAGCTTGGATACTATCCTACATGGTCTATAATCGTCCTCACTTTACATGGATCTATACGCACCATATTGCCTCCTATGATGTGTCCAAGGAAGGTAATTTGTTGCTTGACAAATTCACTTTTGTCTCTCTTGACAAAGAGATAGTGCTCCAACAGCCTATCAAAGACATGTCTCAGGTGATGAGTGTGCTCTTCTAAGGTCTTATTATATATCATAATGTCATCCACTTATACGACAACAAACTCATCACAATGTTGTCTAAGAGTAGATCAAGCTTACTAAATAGTGAAATCCATTGAGGCGTTTGTAAAAATCTACAACAAGAGGTAACATGTATAGATCTCTGATCATGACCTTATTCAAGGCTTGATAATTAACACACATCCACAGGAACCTATCAACCCACTACCTCTTGAGCTCATTCAGCTCCAATGAACTTCGATGGCTAGATCATCCTCGTATCTAGCAAATCCCCCAGTTACCTCTTGAACTCACTTAACTCCAATGGACTCATACGATACGTGGGATGACTAGACCTTTAGTTTGAGCTTAATGACATGGTCTATCGCATGCCTGGAAGGGAGCTTCTTAGGAAGCTCTATTGACATCATATCTTGAAACTCTTCCATGATCGTAGGGATATCCACTAGAATGCTCCCACATTAGGCATTGACTAACTCCTCACCCTCCCTCAAGACTGCAAGAAGAGTGGGACACCCCTTTCATATGTTGTCCTTCTACTGTATCACTGGCAACATCATGGTACTGCACGAACTCTTCAAAGGTGCCTTTCTAGGGTCACATGCATGGATGAACCCAAGTTGTTGGGGATCTACACAAATAATCCCTCGAAGATGTAGAGTAGGTAGCATCTTGGATATGCAAAAGAAATCACGGTCAAGAACTACATAGAAGTCATTGATAGTTGTCACAATAAAATCAAGAAGTCTCGACCAATGACTGACTTGAAGATAACAATCTCTTGCTACTCCTATGACATGTTTAGTACCATGTTCACCGTCTTCAATCTGCTCTAAAGGAGTGAGGTGCAACCCTTGCATTTGCCATAGCACGAACAAGGATGAAAACTTAGCTCGCTTGTGACAAAAGCAAGGACCTGGAGTATCGTTACCACTTGAACTACTCATATCGAATTGCTTGTGGCTTGTGGAAGCACTTGAAGCCCCACTTGAAGGGTTCAACTTCTCTTGCAGTGGCTTGCTCTTGTCACCACCACCATTCTTCTTTTTGCCTTTCCACTTCTTGTTGTCTTCAGATCAATGAGAGGAATCAACGTTTTCTCTTTGACTGATCCATCTCCTCCACCCGACTTGGAGGGCTTCTAGTCTACAAAGCTCTCCACTTTGGTCATGACATCTACCATAGACATAGGATTCCTCCTAAACAACTCGGTTTGTGCCAATCCTTGAAAACAATTTGAAGAAGCATAACTTATCCTTGAAAACAACTCGGTTTGTACTGAAACACTTTACATAATCATGCAAAGATCCTATATGTTTCAACTATTTGAATTGTACTCATGCATGCCTATGCACTTTGTAGGAGTGAACCACTTGCGAAGCTCTTTCTTCAATCAATTTCAAGTAAAGATCATCCCCTCTTCACACTTCCTAGCTGCGGTAAGCAATGTGTGCCACCAAAGCTTATCATCATAGGTAAGGACTATTTTTACACACAAACTCATGCTAAGTAGCTTAGTGGCTTGAAAATAATCTTCAAAATCCCAAATAAAATCTTCTAGCACCTTGTGATTGCGGATGCCTTCAAACTATTTTGGTCCAATATCTTGAGTTTATGTGTGGAACAAACTCAATCATTTGGTTCAACAACAGTAGAAATACCATGTCCACTAGAAGAAGGATCATTGAATGTTGTAGTTGGGCTAGGCGTGTTGTTGTTTGTCTATAACTCCTGCAACTGAGCACCAACATGATTACACCCAACTCAAAATGACACTACATAACCCACACTAGTGTTATTCGATGCATATCATATCATGTTTCATTTTGGTCCATGATATGATACGTATCGTATCGTATTGTATTGTATCATAATTTAATACTAAAAACATAGTAAAAATCCAAAAAATAGAAAAAAATATGATAATTATAAAGAATTCATATAATACAAAGTTTAATACATATTCATCAATCACCATTCAATAATTGAAAAAAATTACATATTTTGAAGCAAAAACTGAAATACATTTATATTTACATATTGTAATCAGGATCATCAACTAAATAATCTTCATCTTCTCCTTGCTGAAGATCCTCACCACCTTCTGCTTCAAAATAAAAATATTCATCTCCTTGATGATGTTGTTGTGCTTCTTCCAAATTAATGTATACAATGTCTTCTTTGGTTAGGAGTGCATTTTTTCATTGTCTTCCATAAGTCACTCCTCTAATATATCAAAATTATCCAAACTTATTGGATCAAATTAGTTTTCTTTTCTATTTAACTTTTTTAATTACCTAAAAAAAAGAAAGATAAGTAATTAATAAATAATATTAATAATTAAAGTCAAACAAAATATTGAATTGAATCTTTTAGTAGTAACTAATACAAGATTACCTTTATCGAAGCTACATGTTGTAACGGATGAAAACTATGTCATTAAGCCACTTATGTTCCAACCTCTTGCACTTTTTTGTATGGATGTATTGAAAGATACTCCAATTCCTTTAACAAGTTGTTGCACTATAGGTTTGGCTCATAACTTTTACTACAAAATCTCTAAGGTTTAAGCAATCACTTTCAAACCTATTCCACTAAACATTTGTAGAAAAAGACAAACATCAGGTACTTAATCCATAAAAAATATAAGACTTAAGAAACTTAAATACGAATAGCATTATCATAGATCTCCATCTCTTGATGTATAACATCTGTTCTACTCTCATCAGAGACTAATCTGTCTATATAATCAATGATGTCTCGATTAACCTCACCATCCATTTTAAAGCTTGCTAAGTACTTAAATATTGGGTTTAGGTAATATGTTGCTGCATGAATAGGCTGATGTCATCAATGTCAAGTGCATGGACATGCCATTCATATCCCATCGTCCACCTTGCATTCCATTGTAAGCCCATGGCCCTTCACCATGTGGGCATTTGATATCATAGGACCCATCTCTGCCAAACTAGGGGCATGTAGAATGCATTTCCTAAACACCTTTCATGGAGACTGAATATATTCATCATCTCATAAAAAGCATGTATCTCCATCATGTCATATGGAATACATTTTCACATGTTGTGCATCACATGCATATCATTCACCCAAAGAGGCCCAAAAAGGTGGCAGCCCAAGTGGGAATGTCCCCATGTCATAAAAGGGACAACAAAAAATCGAGAATGCATATTGGTTGATTGATGTTGAGGGCAGAAATATAGTAGACCCTATAAATACTCAATACTTGAAAAAAAATATCATGTATAGGGTCTATGTTAAATTCTTTTGGAAAAGATTTTAAAATGGATCTCTTTTGAACTTCTTGAAAGAATGATCAAGATTGATTGTATGGCCCTAAAAGAGGGAATTGATGCTTTATGAAAAGTAGAGTTTTCAAAATCATGTGGTAATATTTCAAAAACCCTTGGCTTACAAAATAAAGCCTTGTTCAAAATAGTAAAATAAAATTGGATTTTAGGAAATGTAGGTCAAGTCCCCTTTGGCTAAAATCCCCTCCTCTATAGACCGAGAAAAAGGATTTTAGGAAATGAATGATGATTTATATTCTCAAGAATAATTTGGGAAGTAAATAAAAAAGGGGTGTTTTTCTTTTTTTCCATTATCCAAATAAAATTGGATTAATGCCAAAGAGGGGCATCTATGAATACCCTAAATCAAATTCTTTTCAAACACCCCAATTTTGAAAATGATTTAAAACCTTTTTGCTTTAAAATGAAGATTTTAAATCTTTAAAAAAAAAGGTGTCAAATTAAAGGTTTTAAATTAAAGTTAAAGGGACAAAGCCCGGATGGTTTGAACGAATCAGGTGAACAGGTGGGGCCCACTTCAAGCCAGGATCGAGCTCACGAAAGATAAGCCCGAAAGCAAGGGAGTGGACCAAGTCCAAGTATATCTTCGTCAAAATGCCAAATCAAATGGGCCAGCTCTCACAAGGCAGCTCGAGTGCTTATCTTATCAAATGAAATTTAATCCACAATTTGCTTGAATCAAGTACCACATGTAGATAAGGATTGGCCGACTTTTGCAAGATAGAACAGATTGAATCTTGGACTGATTTTAAATATTTATCAAGCCACATCCAACCCATGTACCAAGTTTATATCAAGCAAGGAAGGACGAGCTACAAAGGAGGATGATCAAGGCCTAGCCAAGTGCATTCAAGTCTAAACGGCTAGGACAAAAAGCACATGACTCAAGCTCAAACTAGACCACATGGGGCTGATCTACCTTTGACCATGAAAGACCACTTGACCACGTGAAATGGAAGGCCTTGGGACTAGGATTGGACCTTGGATCACCTGCCCCAAGGAAGGGCCTAGAAGATCCACTCTTGGCCTATAAATTGAGGCCAAGGGTGGGGCGTGAATCCCATCTTGGGAGTACTTATGGGGAGGCCATCAAGAGTGCTGCACTTTGAGAGTTTGAGAGCTATTAAAGAAGAGCATTAGAGAGGGAAGGGAGTGTAGGATCTAGGTCAAAGCTTAGAGAGAGTTTGAGTGATCAAGCAAAGGGGGAAAGGGATCAAGTGAGGATCGGCCACTACCTTGGAGGCCGATTGATTGTGTAAGTCTGGGTAAGTGCTGGTCTAACTTGTTCTTCCACATCTCTTCTTCATATTCAATTCAAAAGGGGTTGTATTAATGGAGCTTTGTCTCCCCCCATGATGTAATAGAAGTAGATATTGATGAAATTTTCATTTCTTTTGATTATGCACTCTATGTGTTTAGTTATTGATTCTACCTCTCTATATTGTATATTCTCTAATCTCCTCTATGCTTAAGCTATTAAGTATATTTCAATTCATTTTCCTTCATCAATTTAATTCGTGATGTTGTGTTGTTGCAATTTAATTCGTGTGAGTTTGCATCACGTATGTTATAAAAATCTGAAATCTCATTTTTCATCATCTCTTAATACGTCGATTGCTTGATTTTTAATTCACTAACCTCTGCTCCAATTATTTCGAAACTTTGTACACCTCTTCTACACACACTGGCCACTTCTAATAAAATTTGCAAGAATTTTAGGATTTTGCAATATCGTAATTAAAACTGTGCAACATCAGGAAAGTTTTGTAACATGTCTGTCGAGTCAGTTTTCCTGTAATAGAGACTGGGTATTCATCCCATAACTCTGTTAGTGGGTAATCAAAATCGATGATTTCTAGTTCAATGGAAAGTTGACTTCCATAGCTTTCTAGTAAAACCAAATTCATTAAATTTGGAACTCTAAGCACGGAGATATAGGCTCATCTTTGAGTTTCTATATTTTTATGACAAAACAGTTCCGGGTGCTTGAGCTGAGGCACTTCCCAGATTTAATTCTGCAACAATACAACTTTGAATCACAATCTGAAAAATGTCCCAGACTCTCCACATCTAAGTTAGTTCTATAAAATTTTGATGATTTTTGGAGGTCTGTAAGATATTTAAAAAGATTCGGGAAAAAATGTCATGAAAATAGAGTTTTCTGTTTTTTAGAACTTGTTCATTTTGAAACTTGAAATCAAGTGCACTTGTTTTCCATTCTCAACACTTTTGCTTTTCACGTGAATTTAGAAGTCTCACCTATTTAATTGGAATCCCTAAGTGCTTAGACTGACTCTTGAGAATCGGTTCGAGAAAGTCTAATGCGAAAAGAGCCCGCTTAGCCACAATCGCCCGTCAGATTTAATTTTTACTAGTTTTTAGAAAACTAGCTGACACGCTCACGCATCAAGTATATTTGAGAGTTTTATTCCTCTCTATATAGGCTTGGAGTGAAAATTTCACGTCTACAAGAACCAAGTAGAATTATACATAAATAATGAAATTCACAACAAACACAATTATAATTCGACTTCCACACTTCAAACTTCACCCAACAAAGAATCTCCTTGAATGGGACTTCAACACGCTACTAGATAGCACCAACAAATCTCCCAAATTTAAACACTCATATCGTTCATTGAGTCGATTCAAAACAAATCACAAAAAAAAATGAAAACCTATACACAATTTTTCCTCAATGTTGTAGACGATCATATTCGCTTCCGATGGTCGATCCATGCAAAACGAAGCCACTCGCAGATTCTTCCAACACCAGTCTACTATTAAAAAACAAAAATCAAAGTAATATGAAATGATTTATCTCTTGAAATCTCGTCCGCAACTTGACAAAAATTCAGCCTACAGTTGATTCTATAGAAACAACTTCAATCTAGTTTCCACCGTCAAAACCACTTTTGGCGCTTTGATACCACTTTGTCACTAATCCCTTGCATCAAGTCTAATGCATACACCCTTTGGGAGTCGAACTCCCCACAACAACAGTGGCACTAAAGCACCCTACCGTTGAGCTAATGTTCTCAGTGCACTGGTCCTACCTAGATTGTTTAATAGCTTTACCATATTTTTCTCGTATTTTGAGTCTTTAGGACTTGTTATTGTGATTGATGAAGGTTTCTGTAAACGTTGGTCATGTTCAGGACTGGGAGAACATAGACAACAATATGTCTTGGACATGTTTGGGACGGATCAATAGCATCCCGACTTCAGCAGTTCAAGACGGAAAAAGGTATTGACGTCTTCCCTAGTACGCGTCTCTCTCTCTCTCCATAGGCAAAACTTAGGGTGTCACTATTCCATATTGAAATTTGAAACCTTCTCTCTACTTTCTTGTGCGTGTGTTGTAATCTCCACCAATGTTGTAAAGAAGACGTCTAAGGTTCTCTTTTTTTCTTATGCGCACACAAGTGCACAAACACAGACATACATAAGGATTCTGACAATCTGTTGACGTTTTCTTGGGCATATATTTTCCTCTGTTTGATTTTGCTTAAGATAAATTGATGATTTTTGTCTTCTTAGGGACTTTTGTTTGAGATCTCATTTTCTATTCATGCTTACCAAATGTTTCCTAATTCCTTCAAAAGATTATCGATTATATTTTGGTGCATTAGGGGAGAAACTTTATCATGAAGGATTTTTGGTTTTGCAATTGCTACATATGAGAAACCTGGGGGCATGTTCAAATCAATGTTTCTTTTTTCATTTTTTAACACAGCTTGTAGACGGTGGATGTTTGATCCTTGATTGTGGTATGGGAACGGATGGTGTATTTTCAGATTTTTATTAGTGGTGTTTGATGCTTTAGTTAGACCCAATGGCGGATCAACGTTAAGGGCTGGGAGGGTGGTCACCCCCTCAGGAATTTTAAAAATATTCTATTAGTGTTTGAAATTTAAAAAAAATTGAAACTCGCCCCCTACCTTAAAATCAAAAAATTGTAGCCATCCGCCTCAAAACATAAACATTCAAACCTTTTTTCGCCTATAACTTATTATTAATGGGCTTAGTATCAGATTTGCAAATCTGATATACAAAACAACCCATTACAATCCATCGATGGATCCGTTGCTCGCAACCCAGCCCTAATTCTCCTCTCTCGTGTAGGTGCAGTGCAGCTCCAGGCTGCAGCCTTCATGAATCATACCCATGCCCATGCCCAGCCCTAATTCTTCTCTGTCGTGCAGGTTGCAGTTCCAACCTCCAGCCTTCAGTTCAGCCCAGCCCTAATTCCTCTCTCTCTCTCTCTCTCTCTCTCTCTCTCGCACACATGTGTGCAGCTCTAACCTTCACTCCATAAACGAGAGCGCTACACTTTTTTTATCTCCATTAGCCTGTTCCTCAAGTTTAAATTTCCTCTTTTCTCCTTTGTCTCGTTTAAGTTTTCGTAGCTTTAGTTCTTGGTTCCTAAATCTGATCATATTTTTGTTTAGATATAGCATAATAGGATTTCTTTTATTTGCATTTCCGTTCACTAGTCAAATTATATTTATGCATGTAATTTCTATTTAATTTTATGTGACTGCATTTTCTCTCTTGTTTTATTTTTTCTATGCTGAAAAAATCATAATCATGAGTAATTTGATGTAAAATCAGTCTCTTGATTGCTTTTCTTTCATTGGCTTATCTCAAAATTTCTTAATCATGGGAAATTTTATGAAGTAGTCTATTAATATTTGTCCTTTGTTGACTTGTGCTTTAAAGAACGAAGCTATGTACTTCACAACCTAAGAATATTCTTCATCATAATCTGTCTTTCATTAAACATAGTATTAGCAAACATTAACTAATATTAAGCATATGTATATTGAGAATATCTATATCATGTGCTCCTATTCTTGCTGAAATTTCATGTCTTTCATAAGTAAAAAACACTATTGTAGTGGAATTTGTCTGTAATATATATACTCTTTTCATTTTCTTCATATTACTTTGTATTTTTTCTTCATATAGATGTGGAGAAAAGTATTTTAAAAAGAAATCTCTTGAAAATCCACTGTTGAAACCACCGATTTCATCATCAAGTATAAAAGACCAAAGTAAAAGTAATGAAGAGATCTTAGATGGAGATAAAAATGTATAAAGTAATTTTGAATGGAATGAAAAAAATGTAGTTGCATATCTTTATGGCATTTATGAAATCTTAGAAAATATTAAATGTTTTGGTAATTTGGTTATCAACTTAAGAATTATTGGTATTTGTATTTGTCTTAAGATATTATTTTTTTACTATTAAGAAGTTGATTACACATAAAAAAATAACTATACTTTAAGTCTAGCTCCTAGTAATTGATGGCTTTTTTAGTATATAATGAAGCCTGCACCAAAGGCCTCTAATTTCGCCTCCCCCTGCTCCAAATTTTCTAGATCTGTCACTAGTTATATTAATGAGTTTTTATCCTTTTACATGTTATTGCATTTACATTTGTTCGTTTATTTTACTGTAAGTCATCTCTAGCTAGCTCGGATATTGCACCAGTGAACTCGTTTTGAAATTCATAAGTATGTGCTTTAATGGAGAAACTACCATTCTTTATCAACTGCCTTGATCTTGATTCATCCTTAAAAGAAGAATATTTTTTGCTCCTGTGGAAACTGTAATTCTCATTAATAGTGAAGTATCTTGACATGAATTTGTTTCTATGCTTGAAAGCATTGTGATGGGTTCTACAAATAAGGAGCTTTTGGACTTGGAGCATCGGGGGACTTCTTCTTTAGGTTGTTCCTTGGGGATTGCTATTTCCCATTGTTTCCCCGTCACTATATTAAAAAGGGTATTAATAGGATTTTTAGCTTAAAGCATAAATTCAAATGACAAAAATGTCAGCTATATGCAATATTTCTAAAAAAGTGTCTATAAAGATTTATGGTTCTATCAATGACTGCTATTTTTCCAAAAATAGTAGCCTTAAATGATTAGTTAAACTGACCATAAGATAAAGCCTTAGTTAAAGGATTAACTGTGTTATCTTTGGATTCAATAAAATCTACAACCATAACCCCATCAAACACAAGATCTCTTACAAACTTTAGTTTGACTTAAATGTATTATTTTTTGCTTTTGATTGTATTTGAAGTTACTAATGTTAGCAATTATAGTTATCCTATCACAATACATTGAAATTACATGAAGCAACTTCTTAGTCATAGGTAAACTGACCATAAGTCCCTTAAAATGAGCCAAAATAGTCTCTCTTTCTTAGATTTGCAGGTGACCCTATTACTCCACAATTTTTTACAATCCAGCTAGAATCACTAAATCCTTCAATAACAAAATGATGTTTACCATAATGCAACCCAAGGAAAATAGTTCCCTTCACAAAATGAAGCACTCTGTCTAGAGTTTTTCAATAGATTCTATTTGGACAACTAGTGTATCTACTTAACTTACATACAACAAAAGCAAAATTCAGTCCTGTATAGTTGGTTAAATACATCAAACTACCGATAATCTAAGAATATCGTAATTGAGACACAGGAATACCACTCTTATTATTAACAAATCTATAATTTGTATATCCAAATCTCTCTAAAACTTTCTCAACATAGTGAGACTAAGAGATTACTATATCATTAGTAGATTTTAAACCGTAAAATCACATCAGCTCTATTTGTATCCTTCATCCCAAACTTACTACATAAGAATGATATAGTCTCATTTACTATTCTTATACCAAAATCAAACAATAATATATCATCTACATATAGACACAGAATGGTAAATGCATTATTGACCGATTTACATTGGATACACTTATTAAAATCATTAGAAACAAATCGAAAAGATGATGTCACTATAAACACCCCAAAATTTTCATGTTTTTCAAAACTCCTAAATTCCAAAAAGCCAGCTCGAGATCAAATCGAGAAAAGAAGGAAGGCCCAAGCCTGTCCGGAGGAACCCTGTGCCCAGATCGAAGCAAGTTCAAACTCAAAACGGCGAAATGAAATCAAGACCCTGATGAAGCCATCAAAAATCAAGCACCAGGCCTGTCAAAACCAAAATCAGAGTCTGTTGGAAAATCCAAGATCGACCTCATAAAAAACAGGCCCGAAACGGGATTAGATGGACCAAATCAAAACATTAAAAAGTCCTAAAAAGCAAGACATCGGCTGGTTAAAGAAGTTGGGAAAAATCCAGGCTAAAAACTGGTCACCGAGGAACCAGGGCCTGCTCAAAAATTGTTTGTTTCATGCACCAAAGAATGACTCAAAAAGGAAAATTTGGATTGGATCTGGACAAAAAAATCCAGATTCGAGTCCACTTAAAGATTGGATTGGGTTGGATCCTAGGATCCAAACCCAATCCAAAGAACCACCCTTGGCCTATAAATAGGGCCAAGGGGTTTCACGTGAAACAAGTTTTACAAATTTGGAGCTTGGGAAAAGGAGGAAAGAGAGGGAGTGAAAGTCAACAAAGGTGGGCTTAACCTTGTTGGCTTGACCTAGGAGAGTGGGTTGCAACCTTGTGGCTTTGACCTAAGGGATAGGCTGCAACCAAGAAGGCTTGACTAAGGAAGGTGACTGCAACCAAGGTGGACAGACTGCACCTTGAATCGAGCTTGACCAAGAGTGGCTGCAACCAAGGTGAGTCCCTTTGACCGAACCACACCTTTGGTTGAACCCAAGCTGCATCCTTTGGTCGAACCATGCTTTGACTGAACCCAGTTGACCGGCACCTTTGGCTGAACCCAAGTTGCATCCTTTGGCCGAACCAAGCTTTGACCTACCTTGACCAAACTCAACCGAACTCAGCTGAACCTCCCCCTTTGAACCGCACCCTTGGCTGCACCAACAAGACCCACCTTGATCTTGTGCTGGCCGAACCCATCTTGGACTGAACCCAAGTACCGAATCATCCTTGCTGCACCCTTTGAGCACCTACAACTGAACCTTGGATGACTTGGGGGCAGACCAGCTGGATGCACTTGACCCACCTCCATCAACAAGAATCGAGTCATGTTTGCTACCCTTTGACCAGCTGAACCGAACCCAGCTGGCTGCCCAAGACCCGCTTGCAACTGAACCACTTCCGGCTAGTTGACTTGGGGCTGACCTAGTCCACGGTTGACCAAGACTCGACACCAAGGAAGACCGACACCAAGTGGAGGACTTAACCACACAACTGCAACAAGCTAGCTTGGCTTGGCCGAAACACACCAAAGAAGGTGGACCCGGCTAGTTTGAGTTGACCAAAGACTTGCACCAAGTGGAGGACTTGGCTTGACCTAGCTCAGGGCTGCGACAAAGTGGGCTCTAGCGAACCCAACAAACTGAATCAAGGGCTAAACGGGAGAGAAAAAAACATGTAAGTTCTCAAAACTTCTATTTTAAACCGCTCTTTTCATTAAATTCAATTCGGAATAGGGTTGTATTAATGGAGCGAAGTCTCTCCCCGGGTTGTAATATTTGTGCATAAACACGATCGCACCCACGAGCACTTGAGCCTTTTCGCTCTTAAATTGGTGGATGAACACGATCACACACACGTGCACTCGAGCCTTTCCGCTTTTTACACCCACAAGCACTTGAGCCTTTCCGCTCTTAAATTGTAGGATTAAACACGAGAACACCCATGAACACTCGAGCCTTTCTGCTCTTTATACTCACGTGCACTCGAGCCTTTCCGCTCTCTTAAGCTAAATATATATATTTCAATTCGCATGAGTTTACTTTCGTGAAAGTCGAGTGAATTGCACTTAAATTCGCGTGAGTTTACTTTCGTAAAAATCGAGTGAGTTGCACTTAAATTCACGTGAGTTTACTTTCATGAAAGTCGAGTGAAAGCACTTAAATTCGCGTGACTTTACTTCAGTAGAGTGAAAGCACTTAAATTTACGTGAGTTTACTTTCGTGAAAGTCGAGTGAGTTGCACTTTAAATTTGCGTGAGTTTACTTTCGCGTAAGTAGAGTGGGTGTAATTTCAATTTGAGTGAGTTCGCATCATCGTTCTAAAAAACCCAAACATAATTTATAGCATCTCTGCATCCGCTCATTGCAGCAAAACGCTCAAACCCTCACTCCAAACATGCTAAAACTAGGCCACAGATTCCACACACACATCAGGCCTAAATAAATAAAACTTGCAAGAACTTAGGGTCGTCCAACCCTCGTGATAAAATTGGTAAAAAGTGCATGAATCGAATTCGTCCAAAACACTGAGCATTCAGTTAATTTGAAGTAAAAACTTGTTTGAAAATTGAAGTTCCTAAGTGCTTAAACTGACCCTTGAGCATCGGTTCAAGAAGGTTTAAAGCGAAAAGAGTTTGCTTGCCTACAATCTCCAAAAAGTTAGAAAAATGTTTAAAAACCTTCGCTAGTTTATGTAAGCTAACTGGCACGCTCACGCAAGCGTAGGCACAAAAAGGTTCACTTCGAGTCTAATAACCTAGGAGTGGAAATTTTCATGTTTATAGTCACAATCAAACTTTTCATGCCAATGTTTAGGGGCTTGTTTCAAACTATATTATGATTTAACAAGTTTACACACTTTGGACTCATTCCCATACGAAAAGAGAGGTCGTGATGATATCATCTACGTCCGTACCGCTCCTCGTGGAGTAGATCCTGCATCCAACCAACCCTTTGTGAACCATATACATTTTCTCATTGCGGCCATCATACAGGAAAATAATTTTCACATCTATTTAATGGATTGTGAGGTCATATATGGAAGTTAGTACTATAAGCACTCGGATTATGGTCATCCGAGAAACAGCAGAATAGGCATCAAAGTAATTTATTCCTTCCTTTTGTGTGTACCACTTGACAACTAACTTGATCTTGTATTTATTGATTGATTTGTCTATTCAATTTCTTCTTAAAACTCTATTTGTAACCCATAATAGAATGAGGAGGCAAATCCATTAATTCCCAAGTACCATTGGAAAGAATTGACTGAATTTCATCATTAACAACTTTCTTCCAAAAGTTAACCTTAAGTGATGTCATAGCTTGCTAGAAAGCAATTAGGTATCCTCAACATTAAAAGTAACAAAGTCACTCTCAAAGTCCTTTGAAATCCTAAGTCGTTTACTTCACCTCAATTTAGTTATTTCTTGAGAGTCATTTGATCTAGAAATAACAGTTTTAGGGTAACTCCTACATTTGTAATTATTTCCACGTGATCGGAACATAATTAGTAGTAGGGTTATGATCTCTAGAAGATACGCTTTGAAAACTCTAGAGGTCCTAACCCTACTGTTGGTTCCATTCACAAAGCTCAACAATCGTGTTGATATCTACACTACATATGTCAGATCATATGACCAAGAATTTATGCACAAGCTTGTCTTTACATAACCCAAAAATACGACATCTACTATTTTAGGACCCAATTTCTTTTTTTGTATTCAAGAATGAGTACTTTTGTAAGATACTCCGCACTTTGAGGTATTTGAGACTCATTTTTCGACTTTTCAAAAATGAAAAGGGTTACTTTTCTAATGCTTATTGAGAACTCTATTCAAAATATGATAAGTCGTATCTAAAGCTTCCCCCACATGTAGTTAGGTAACCTAGAACTTTAGAGTAAAACATTCACCATATCACACAAGGCTCTAGTCTTTTGTTCAGCTATCCCATTACATTGAGGAGGATACAGAGTAGTAACCTCATAATTAATGCAATTCTTTTGGCAATATTCTTGAAAGAGGTTTGAGGTATACTCTTATCTCCTATAAGACCTTAATCTTTTAAGTACTTTGCTAGTTTGGGTTTGTGCCTTATTTCTAAACATTTAAAACTTTTCTAAACCTTAATCTTTAATAAACATACCAGTATCTATTGCAATCATCAATAAACATGATAAAATATATATTGTAATTATATTTGTATTTTAACCTGAACATTTTCCTAACTAAGACAGGACTACGGAGGATATCGAACGAATAATTGTTATATACCTAGCTCCCCGAAGAGTTAGAACTTTTCTCGAGAAAAACTTCAAGTCCACACGCCTTTTTCCCTTGAATTTAAAAAAAACTCTTGTTGTTTGAGGTCAATAAGACAATGAATGACCTATGAGAAAAAGAGGGTTCACTCAAGAAAAATATAGATATATCCAATACTGGAGGAACTACCACAGACCTGGGGAAGTGTTGGGTGTTTTTCTTTTTACAAGTTGGGAAATGAAAGTGTGTATATCCCAAAAAAGAGTACTAAAAAAAAGAAACAAAAATTAAAAAGGTACTTAGAAAATAGTGCTTCAACAATGACACAATATTCCTTTGCAACCGCTATGCCATTCAGGTAGACTATAAACTTACATAGTGAAAATAGAAGGAAGTTGGTGTGTTCGTTTTAGGTCATTTCTCCTGAATGACATGCATTAGCTTCAAAGAATCCTCTATAAGATAAATCTTGGAGAGACAGGACCAATCATTTCAAACTTACAAATAAAATAATTGATTTTGCTACACTAAAAACCTAAGAAGTTGAAGATAAGATTGAGGTTAGTAGGAAAGATGACTCAAGATAACTATATGAGGTTAAAGATTCCCCACCTACATCAATCACTTGCGTGTTGGGCACTCACTCGATCCAACCATTGGAGGTAGACCTTGAAAGATTTTGGCCAAGTGCAAAAGTCCTTTGAGAAACGATCATATTGACACCAACTTACGTGGAGAGGAGGGTTTCTGAGACAATCATTTCATCAATAATTTAGAAAATATAGTAGGATCAAGAAGGAAATAGTTTGAGTAAGTGCACTGGGACACATGATAACCCCGATGTCAGAATTTTGGACGAAGTTGGGTTTCGGAAAGCTATGGAAATAGAGATAAGTAAGAAAAAGGAACTTGAGTCAATTTTTCTTGGAGGAAGTAGAGAATGTAGAGGGGGATGGCAAGTTTTTGTAGAAGAAGCAACATGCTATCAACATCGATTCGTGTGACCCTACATGGTCACTCGGTTTGGAATTCAAGGCAATGATAGTATCAACGAGGTGGTGTGAGAGATACCATACAATGTTAAATGATGTTTAGGCCAACCTACATGGATTCCTTGGTAGAAAAAAAATAAAGGACATAATTATAAATATAAATGAACAAAATGATAGATATGCATGCAAATATGATTGGACATTTAATATTAGTTATTAATGAGAAGCAATGATGACATCAATATTACCATTATACCCTTAACCTACCTAGCCAATCCCAACATTCTCCGAAGAGTCACTTTCAAATTTTTTCAATATCCTTTGAGACCAGTGTGGCAAACATTAGGTTGAGCATCCTCCTCGAGAAATTCATAATGGGCAAGTAGAGTATGGAGTTCTTGTGATTTTTGAGTAAGTTCTCAAGAACTTGTGACTTTTGCTTCAAAAGGAGCATACAGTTGATATTATGGGGAGGTAAAATTTGATTGCTCCTAAGAAATTTCAGCAAGGAGTTTTAGGTGATACCGATAGAGAATCTTGAGTTATTCATGAAATTTCAACCAAGAGGGTTGATTTTTTACTCTTGAAATTAGTAATGTGTGAAGACATTTATGACAATCGGGTAGCAAAACTACGATGTTCTCCAGCATCAATAACTTGTCGAGAGAAGGAACAAATGCACTTCTAATGATCAAGTATGAAAGCATGTTTGTTTTAAGCAGCTACTTGGTAGCTATGGCAAGCATCGAGGTGTTCATAGATCCTAATACAAATACAGGAGTCTCCTTCAACTAATTTCTCTAGCTCAAAAGAAAGGTTTGCATCCTAGAGGGTATGTACCATATGCACATCATGACCAACCACATTTAAAGTAGAGAAAGGAGAATGAAGCTCCATATGGAAATGATGGATCATAGAAGATAGGATATATTGTAATATGGCAGAGGAAGACCTATCCGACATTAAAGAAGATGTGCCAGAATCCACTACTTCCTATTTGAGGTGCTATAAAACTTATCATTGCACGATTAAAAGGAAAACAAAGGTCCTTCACCAACAACTTTGGGTGTGAAATCTTGAATGTCATCAGTTAGATCCTCTATCACAATGGGTTTAGAAGGGGTACTCTTTGCTCTTAATAGTCCATGTTAAACAAATATATTTTAAAGCCCTTTTTCCTTATAAGGGAGGCGAGCTCGGCAGGCCGAAAGGATCGGTCAAGGAGGTTGAAGAATGTAGATAGAGATGTTTATATTGGGACTTGGGATAATTGCAAGTGGCCACATCCATGTCATAAATGGTGACCCTTGATTAGTATTTGTCAATCGAGACATTGGTCATCTCCTTATGAAGAGTTGCTCACCAAGAAGAGAATTATGGAGTCTCTCTAGAGAAAGAGAATGAGTTGAGAAGTAGAAAAGTGAGTCCTTGCTGGTTATCCTCATCAACCAATAATTTTTTGATAGCCGACAAGCTTTGTTGAAACCCTAATTGACAAGCTAGACAATGAGAAAAGTAAGGATATGTGAGAATTGAGTTGAATGGGATGATCGAGAGGCACCATAAAATAAGAATTAAGGAGAAAAGATTCTTGACAATCCAATTATATAGAGATCTTCCTTATATATGGCAAAGAAAGTAAACTCCAAAGAACTAAAGTATGAGGAAAGGAAGGTGACATTATTGGGGTTAATACACCACGATCAGGTGATGATATCTATAGGATGAATTGAGGGTGGAGGGAAGATCCTTAGAGCATGCTTTAGTGTATTATTGATGATCCTTTGAAGGGAGAGGTGTGTTAATCCAAACTCTAGGAAATATAGATGGATCTAGAGTTGAAGAAACCACAACGGACCTCCTATAAGTTGGGTAGAGCCACCACTCCAAAGAGCCTTGAGAGTGGAATTAACAAAATGATAAATCATGACTAAAAAAAGGGGACAAGTGATTGCTTTATACCATACGTGATGGTAGAGACTGTATTGGTGAAATTTGGTTCCACGAATGCAAGCGACAAAGTGTTAGAACCACAACAATAAGAAATCATGGTGTTTGTAAACACCCAAAATTTTGTGAGAATCTAAAAATAAGGGGTACTTCAAGCCACACTAAAAAAAAATTGAACTTTTACAAATTCATTGCCCTTAAGATAGTATTGGTGAAATTTTACTATTTTATGCATAATTTCTTCGGAGAATGGGTTGTAGAAGTCAAAATGATACATTTGGCACCAAAATAAGTTCTACCAGAAAACTTTGTAAAATGATAGTTTTACCTCTATAAAAATATTTGAATTAAAATGATAAAAAATAGAATAAACAGGCATGAAACGTGAAGGAGAAAATGAGCAGGACCTCAAAAACTCAAAAGACTCAAGTTCGGTGATGACCCAATCCTAAGTTAAAAGCATAAAGCGAAAAGTCCAAATACTCCCGATTGAGGAAGATTCTATTGTAAGTGATCCTATAACCATCATAAGGTTAAAGTAGTTCAGAAAGATTAAAGAGACCAACCCATAGACTAGGAAATGATAAAAATATCACGAAGTTCACCAACGCCGAATACCATGTGTGCCACCATCGACCACCAAGTTCGCCACCGCGAGACACCACAGGCACTATCGCACGTCCTGGCATGCGGTGCCCAACTCCCATGCACTAGTTATTGCGCCAATGGCTTTCGCACATCCTCCAACTTCTCTATCCCTCTTCTCACATGCCAGACATGTCCAACTATTTCTCCCACATGTGGATGTCCCCCAACAACTTTGCAGAAGGATTGATCCTTTGATGGATTGAATTTGTATCCAAATCAGTCCTAGTAACTTTGAAAAGATCTAGTTTAGTTTGGTGCCTATAAATAGAGAACTTTGGCCAATAAAAGGGAGGACCCAAGGAAGAGAGGAAACCAACACAAGAAAGAAGGAAGTCAACCAAAGGAGAATCATCAAAGAGAAGGAGAGAGACCAAGAGAGAAGCCTTATAGCCATCTCTCCTTCCTTTTATTTTGTCCCATTTGTTATAACTTAGGACTCTTCCTCCAAATCATTGTATGTCAAGAGAAAACAATCATTTTCATGACATAGCATTGCAAAAGGAGGATCACCTGAGTCTAGAGTCACGAAGAAGTGGGCTATAGGTGAGAGAAATCCATTAATTTTATAATTTTTTGTTGATTCTTTTCCAATATACCTATATTTATACTCCTCTTCTTATTCTATGCTTATATGATATATCATTCCTTCTCCCATTTTTTCTGTTAATTGGTTATCTCTAACTCAATTTAAGAAGCTATAAGAGAGACAAATCTACTTGATTAAATTCGATAACATGAGTGTGTAATCAGTCTTGTGGTGGATGAATCACTAATGAGTTTATATTAAGAGGTCATTGGGCTATGATCACATATATTTTCCAAGTAAGCAACCCTCTTAAAGAGGCGCCCCTAGGATATATATGTGGATGAGTTCCTCCTCGAACTAACATAAGTCCTCAACAAAATTCTTTAAGTAATTATTAAATCATTAACCTTCTAACCGAATGCATCATTATCTTGTACAAGGAAATTTCTATAAACTTTAGCATCCTTCATAAACCTACTCGAATGTCAGATTTTTTTAATCCATTTCCATGGTAAATGCTATCAAAATGTTTTGCTAAGTGGAACACACATAAGAGGATATCTTTTAAAATTTTCACAAATTTTGGACATATACAAGGTTCATAAGAAAATCATTAAAGATCTGATTTAGTTTAGACTGAACTTACCTGTGATAGAAGTTTCATGATTCTTGTTTGGTAAATCTAATATAACTCAGCCTCTTTGTAGCTTTGTAGAGTGATAAGTTTTAGGAAAATAGGGATCTATACGTCGACTTATAGGTGTTTTACCAGGACCCTGAGTTTTAGTCACAAGCGTTGTCGAAATTCAAAAATAGCATCCGGTTGAAAACTTTTTTCTGAATTTTACCTGATCACCAATGGGTCCAAAAATATAGAAACAAATTGTCAATAAAACCTCACACCTGCTTGGACAAAAATTTTAGAATTTTTAGATCTCTAAAAATATTTCGATAAAATGTGAACTGAAACATAATCGATTCTATTTTCATAGAACTCAACCTAGTTTTGCAAAAGGCACCTTCGAATCGAAGATGTTTTAAGAAAACTTCAGATTTCAAAATAACTCCTGAGTTTCTAGGATGATCCCTGAGTGCCAGCTCAAGGAAACTATATCGATAGGAACCTACTTTCCCACATTTGTCTAAGAAGTCAAAATCATACCAAAACCTTTGCAAGTTTAAGTAAACTTGTTGACACACTCACACATGTTTCTTTGCAAGTAAAGTTTTAATTCCATACAAGACAAAAAAATTTGTTTACAGGACATGCTCGATGGGACGTAGGTCTTAGAGGAGTCATTTCAATCCCATTGAGTTCTTTCAAAATAAGCCGATTTCAGAACCTAATTCTAAACTCTTTTCAAAACTTCTTCATAGGTCCAAAACCTCAACGTATAAGCTCAAAATTTCCAAACATAAGTCATGTCGAGTTCAAAATTTTCATTTGGAGATGTATCAAGCAAGGCCTCTTCAAGTTCTAAAAGTCAATTTTAAGAAACAACTCAAAAGTCTCTCAAATCACTATCGCAAGCCTAGATGATAGGATCGCCTCTGTAAAAAAGAGTTGAGAGAATTAAGAATTGAAAGAAACATTATCACCCTCGGCCAAGCACGTCAGATCATGTTCTTTCATGTAAAACAATCTCAAGCCCATAGGAAGACAAACCATGTCTATATTACCAAACCAACCTCCAAATTCGAGGAAGATGAGCCAAATCTTGAGTCTTTCATCTCAAAGATAGGAGAGTCATACAACAGTTGTTAAAAGGCTAATCAAAATAAAAGAGGGTGTACTCACTATCAGATTTCTTACCATCTGATTATTAAATGGATAGTAAGGATGAAATGTCAAGCTTTCACTTATACGATGGCAATGAGAATTCTAGATCCCATTTGAAGCTCTTTTCTATAAAGGCCTATAAGAAAAAAGAAACGTCCATATAGGTCTATTGATTTTTCCTCAAGGAGAATGCGTCAAAGTGGTTGGCCTCATATGATTTGAGTCAATTCAATACATTTGAAGAGCTTGCCAATTACTTCATGCAAAGATTCTCACACAATGTTGAGGTCACCCTAACCTCAGCTCTTTGAGAGATGCTAAGGAAGCTCATAATGAGTATGCTCATACATTCATTGTGAGATGGAGATCTTTGCTTGGGCAAGTCAAGGAGTCCATAACTGAGGGTTATGTGATAATGTTAATTTTTTAAAATTTTAAAACCGATTTGAAAGCCCTCCTCTCTCCACAAAATTAGTACATTTGAAAAGCTTATAAAAAAGTCATATCTTTTTTAATAAACTTGAAAAAGTGGGTATATGATGACCTTTTGAAAGCTAAGGGCTTCTCTTCAAAACCAAAACTCGTGGGCATTGATCGCCTACCCCGGAAAAGATAGTGAGTGTAAGGATTTTAACTTCCACACCTAACCCCAATAAACCTTCCTTTCTCATATCCAAATCATCCATTCCTAAAGCCAAAACATATGAAAGAATAAAAAGAGATGACACATAGCTAGGTAAACCACTCATGGAGATCCTAGAATTTTTTTTGTCCCAAGGATTGTTAAACTTACCACTGGTTCTCGAAGGGCAGCCCCTAAGGGATGATTTCTCAATGAGTTTTTGTAGACGTTCACTCCAATCCTATGTAGAGATTTGAAATAAAACTTTCAACTCTACTTAGTCCGCGAGCGTGCCAGCTAGTTTCTTAAAAACTAGCAAAATTGAATCTAACGGGCGATTGTAGCTAAGCGGGCTCTTTTCGCATTAGACCTTCTTGAACAGATGCTCAAGGGTCGGTCTAAGTGCTTAGGGATTCCAACTAGATAGGTGAGACTTCCAAATTCACGTGAAAAGCAAAGGTGTTGAGAATGGAAAACATGTGCACTTGATTCAAGTTTCAAAAGTAAACAAGTTCTGAAAACAGAAAGTTCTGTTTTCAGGAATAGTTTCTTGAATTCTTTTGAATGCCTTTTAAATCTCCTAAAAATCATCAAAATTTTATACCTAAAGCCTAAGATGTAGAGAGTCTGGAGCATCTTTCAGATCGTGATTCAGAGATGTATTGTTATAGAATTAAATCTAAGAAGTACCTCTACTTAGGCACTCAGAACTGTTCTGTCATAAAAATATAGAGACTCAAAATTAAGCATGTATCTCAGTGCTCAAAGTTCCAAATTTAATGAATTTGATCTTGATGGAAAGCTATGGATGTCAGCTTTTTAATGAATCAAAATTTATCGATTTTGGATACTCACAGACAGAGTTATGGGATGAATACCCAAGCTCTATTGTAGGAAAACTAGTTGGACAGACAGTTTACAAAAACTTTTCTGACTTTGCACGATTTTAATTACGATGTTGCACGGCCCTAAAATTCTTACAAATTCGATGGCGGATGACCCAAGGTCTAAACCCAGCCCCAAGACCCTCCAAATCACGTGGCCTTGGTGGTCCCTTGTGGTCAAATATGGTAAAATGTGGATCAGACCCATGTAGGCTGGTTTGGTCTTGAGTCCCATGCCTTGGTCCTAGCTGATTGGACTTGAAAGCATTCGGCTAGACTTGATCTTCATGCCTTGGTAAATTTCTTGTGTAGCTTGTCTTGACCTTGCTCAATTTTGATTTGATATATGGGCTGGATAAGACTTTGATAAACCTTTGGAATTAGCCCCAAATGTCCATCTATTTCATCTTGTAAAATCTGGCCAACCTTGGTCTATGTGCCGCCCTTGATTCAAGCAAATTGTGGATTTGAATTTGACTTGATAAGATAAACACTCGAGCTGTCTTGTGAGGGCTCATTTGATTTGATTTGTTGATGAAGATATATTTTTGACATGGTCTAGTCCTCTACTTTCGGGCTTGAGCTCGATCCCAGATTGAATTGGGTCCCACCTGTTCGCCTGATTTTGCTCGAATCATTTAGGCTTTCTAACTTCAATTTAAAACCTTTAATTTGAAACATTTTTAAAATATTTGAACTTTTCATTTAAAACAAAAGGTTTTAAATCATTTGAATTTTCAAAATTAAGAGTGTTAGAAAATTTATTTTTAGGGTGTTTACGGATGCCTCTCTTTGGCATTAATCCAAATTTATTTGGATAATGACAAAGAAGAAAAACACCCTTTTTGATTTACTTCTTGAATTATTCTTGAGAATATAAATCGTCCTTTATTTCTGAAAATCCTTTTTTTTGGATTATAAAGGAGGGGATTTTAGCCAAAGGGGACTTGATCTACATTGGGTATTTGTCCTAAACATGATCATGCATGGACGAATTTGGATGCATGCATGGTGTATGATGCACATGGAGTGTGAAATTTTAGAGACTCACTTAAAACATCAATGAGCTTGAGGAGAAGCCTATGAAGACCGGCTGCCCCAAGTGGGATAATCCCATGTCGTTTTGACATTTTGGATTTTCGAAGTTCATTTTCAAAGGGAACTCCTTTTAGTTTCTATCAAAAGGACATCTGATTTTTCATATTTCTCCTCATTTGGGTTTCAATACCCACTACTTAGCAGAGCTTTTGTAGGAAATTTTGGAAAACATTTCAAAATTCCATTTCCCACACAACAAAGTCTAATTCTCAAACAAAATGAAATCCAAATAAGTAGATTCTATTCCTACTTTAGGATTTTCATGGATAAATCTTTTTCATTGGGATAAGTTGTAGGGATTTGGGAAAGAGTTACCACGGTCCCTTCTGAAGTGTCTCATGATTTAAGACAAAGAGATGGAAAATTGCTCTTTTTGAGCTTTGGCTTTTCTTTTTGAAGGATTTTTTCTTTTCATATTTCCTCTCTTTTTTCTTTTTTTTTCATTGAAAGAGAAGACCTCTTTTGGAGGAATTTTAGTATTCCTTCCTTCTATTTGAAGGAAGACCTCTTTTTGGAGGAGTTTTTGTATTCTCTTTTCTTTTGATTTTGCCAATTTTCCTTTTGGGAAGAGAAGTAGAATGGGGAGACTTATCCCTTTGTTTACTCAATTTAACCAAGATCATCCTATTTTATAATAGCATCTACCATTTGAAAATATTTTGCTATATTGAACAAGGCTCTATTTTATAGGCTAAAGATTTTTGAAATATTACCACATGATTTTGAAAGCTCTACCTTCATAAAACATCAATTCCCTTATTCAGGGTCATACGATGAACCTTGATCCTTCTTTCAAGAAGTTTAAAGGAGAATCCATTTTAAAATCTTTTCAAAAGAAATTTAACATAGACCCTATACATAATATTTTTTCAAGTATTTGGCATTTATAGGGTCTACTAAATTTCTACCCTCAACCAATATGCATTGTTGGTAGTTGTTCCCCTTATAACATAAGGACCATCCCACTTGGGCCGCCACTTTCCAAGTGGATGTGGGCCACGATGGTGGATGATCCATCATATTTGCATTGACATGTCTTCCACATTCTCCATCGTGGAATTCATGCATTATGGTCCTAGCCTCATCAAGGTCTATGCATCTCAACAAGATGCCGGTAAAATTTTTTTTATAAAGAACCCCTCCCAAAATCACATATCGGGTTGAAATTTTTTGAATCAAAGCTTTATCTTTGGAAGAAGCAAATTTGGGAAATCCTCCATTTTCTAAAAAGTTTTTAATGTCATGAAACCAAGGTTTTTCAATTGAATTTTGGTCATTTTGGCAAATCTCCAAATCATGAGTGGATGGAGTGGGTGAGTGCCAAATTTTAAAGGATCGGGTTCCCATGGTAGGATCGACCCTTAGAGATGAACCTAGGGATAAGAGGGCATCCGCTATGGTGTTGTCCTCTCTTCCTATGTGAGTGAGTGTGCATGATTTGAAATAATCAACCAATCTAGTGGCTAATTCGTAGTATGGTATGAATTTTTCATTTTTGACTTGCCAAATTTTTGAAACTTGGTTTATAACAAGTATAGAATCTCCAAAGACTTCAATATATGATGCCCTTAGATTTTTCAAAATTTTTAGGCCTTGTATGAGTGCTTCATACTCAGCCATATTATTTGAACATGCAAAATCTAGTTGAATGGTAATTGGGACCTCTCCCTTTTCAGGGGATATGAGGATGATTCCTACACCTACCCCTTGTTGATTCTTTACCCCATCAAAATACATTTTCCATACTTGATCTTCATTAAAACAATTGGCTAAAGCATGATTTTGAAATTCATTTGCAAATATGCCTTCATCGGGCATTTCATCAAGTATGGGATACGTATCTTCAAGAGGCAATTCAACCACATGATCGGCTAGGGCTTGTCCTTTGATGGAGTTTTGATGATGAAACTTTAAATCATACTCCATTAAAAGGAGCTGCCATTTACCTAGTCTACCCATTAGGATAGGTTTTTCAAACAAGTGCTTGATTGGATCAAGCTTAGACACTATCCAAATTTCGTGATATAAGAAATAATGTCTAAACTTTTGACAAGCTTATACCTGTAGACGTGAAATTTTCACTTCAAGCCTATGTAGAGACTTGAAATGAAATTTTCAACTCCACTTGATAAGCAAGTGTGCCAACTAGTTTTCTAAAAACTAGCAAAATTGAATTCGACGGGCTATTGTGGTTAAGCGGGCTCTTTTTGCATTAGACCTTCTTGAACCGATGCTCAAGGGTCAGTCTACGTGCTTAGGGATTCCAATTAAACAGGTGAAACTTTCAAATTCATGTGAAAAACAAAGGTGTTGAGAGTGAAAACATGTGCACTTGTCTCAAGTTTCAAAATGAACAAGTTCCAAAAAATAGAAAATTCTATTTTCAGAGCTTGTTTCCCGAATCCTTTTGGATGCCTTTTAGACATCCTAAAATTATAAAAAATTTAAAAACCGAAGCCTAAGATGTGAAGAGTCTGTATCATATTTCAAATCATGATTCGGCGTTGTATTACTACAAAAGTAAATCTGAGAAGTGCCTCTGCTTGGGCACCTAGAACTGTACTGTCATAGAAATACAAAGACTCAAAGATGAGCTTGTATCTCAGTGCTCAGAGTTCCAAATTTAATGATTTGATATTGATGGAAATATGTAGATGTTAGATTTCCAATGAATCAAAATTCGTCGATTTTGGATACCCACAGACAAAGTTATGGGATGAAAACCTAAGCTCTATTACAGAAAAATTGGTTGGACAAACAGTTTACAAAAATTCTTCTGGTTATAATGTTGCACAATCCTAAAAGTCTTGAAAATTTTATTAGAAGTGGGCCTATGTGTATATAATAAGTGTGCAATGTTTCGAAGCATTTGGAGTAAAGGTTCGAGAATTAAAAATCAAGCAATTCATGTATGTAGGAATGATGAAAACCAGTTTTCAGGTTTTTAGAATCATACGTGATGCAAACTCACACGAATTGAAAAGCAACAACACAACATCACAAATTGAAATTGCTGAAGAAAAATGAATGGAAATATGTATCTTAGCTTAAGCATAGAGGGGATCAGAGAATATAGAGTGTTCTATAGAATATATAAGGGTAGAATTACAAAATCAAACACATAGAGTGCATAAGTAAGAATGAAAACTTTTCAGCATATCTACTTCTTATTACAGCTTGGGGGGAGACAAAGCTCCATTAATACAACCCCTTTCAAATTGAATAGGAAGAAGAGATGTATAAGAATCAAGGATTAGGAATACTTACGAAAATTCCTTTAAGAATAGGCTCTACAAGAAGTAATTTGGCCAACCTTGATTCACTATCTCACTCACGATCCCTAAGTGTAGCAACCCTTTGGCCTAGAGACTACCCGATTCTCCTCTCTCCACTCTTCCCTTAGCAACCCACGACCTACTTAGGTGCAACCCTCCTCTTGGAAGCACTCTCTTGCTGGCCCTTCCCCTTTGTGCAGCCCCTCTCTTCCCAAGACCCAAGATGCAATTTACACACCCCCCCGGCCCCATTTATAGGCCAAGGGGGGCTGATTCTAGGTCCTTCCTTGGGGCAGGCCTTGCATGGCCCATATCCAGCCCCAAGGTCCAGCTAGGTGGTCCCTCTTTTGGGTGATATGGACCAGCCCCATGTGGACTGGTTCTTGACCTTGTTGGGCGTGTCTAACCCTAGCCGAGTGAACCCAAGTGGCCGTCGGCTAGGCTTGTGTAGCTTGTCTTCACTGGGCTTGATTCAAATTAATATGTTGGTTGGATGTAGCTTTGATAATCCTTCCAAATCAGCACTTCCAAGTCTAATTCATTCGGTAAAGCCGGTCCATCTTGGCGCGTCTAGCACTAGATACACTAGCCTTTGATTTGAAGTGAACTAATCCATCTTATCCAAACAGTATCTTTAATCCATTTTAATATGCTTTGCTGGATTTGTTTGAAGAAGATAAGGCTCTCACTTGGTCCTTCCCTTCGCTTTTGGATTTGATCTCGATATTGAATTGGATTGGGTCTTTACCTGTTCGTTTGATTTGCTTTGATCATTTGGGCTTTTTAACTTGAATTTAAAACCTTAATTTTGAAGTGTTTCTAAAAGATTTGATCTTTTCAAAAGGTTTTAAATCAATTGAATTTTTTGAAATTGGGGGTTTAGGAAAAATTTTAATTTTAGGTGTTTACAATACCAAGGCCAAGCACATTTTCTCCATGGCTTGATAATTTCTTTCATACACCAATAGAGTTTTCAAAATGTAGTAAATAGCATACTCCTTAAGACTGTTGTCCTCATATTGAGCAAGCAGAGCACCCAATGCATTCGTATGAATGGAAATATAATGCAATAAAGGTTTTCCTTGCTTTGGAGGTTTTAAAATCGGAGGATTTACCAAATAAGTTTTCAATCTTTCAAAAGCTTTTTGGCAATCATCATCCCATTCAAATTTAACCCCTTTTTTCAAAAGCCTATTGAAAGGTTTGCATCTTATTGCTAAATTGAAGATGAATCTCCTAATTGCTTGGAGTCGACCTTGGAGGCTTCGGATTTGGGTCAAGTTGGAGGGTGGAGGCATGTCTATGATAGCTCGACACTTAGAGGGGTCAACTTCTATGCCCCTTTGGCTGACCATGAACCCTAAGAGTTTGTTCGATTCTACTCTAAAAACATATTTTTGAGGGTTTAGCTTCACTTTATAAAGCCTAAGTCTTTCGAAAACATTTTGCAAAGATTTATGTGTGTGCATCGGGTTTTTATTTTACCAAAAGATCATCCACATATACTTCCAAGAGCTCATAGATTTGATCATGGAAAATAGTAGTCATGGCTCTTTGGTATGTGGCACCGGCATTTTTCAAACCAAATGGCATAATCGTGTAACAGTATGTGCCCCAAGGTGTAGTAAAAGCATTTTTTGCCTGATCTTTTGGTGCTAACCTGATTTGATTATAATCTGAATAGCCATCCATAAAAGAAAATATTTCATGATTTGCAGTGCTATCCACTATCAAATCAATGTTTGGAAAAGGAAAATTATCTTTTGGAGTGGCTTTATTCAAATTTCTAAAATCAATGCAAATTTGAATTTTCCCGTTGGATTTTTTAACCACAACAATATTTCAAAGCTATTCGGAATAAGCAATGGGTTTTATAAATCTGGCTTTTAAAAGATCTTCCAAACCCTCTTTCACTTGGGAGTGAATATCGGGATGGATTTTTCTAAGCTTTTGTCTCACGGGTTTTGCATTGGGTTCTAAGGGAAGATGATGTTCCATGACTCTCGGGTCTAAACCCGGCATGTCTTCATAGGTCCATGCAAATACATCAACATAGAATTTCAAAAATGCAATAAATGATGCTTTTTCATACTCATACAAACATGCACCTATTTTGATACACTTTGGGTTAGACTCACTCCCTAGATTGATTTCTACAAAATTCCCTCCTGCGAAATTTGAAGGTTTTTTCAAGTCAAGAATTCTATGGAATTCGGGAAGCTCAGAGACTTGATCTTCCTCGTGGATGAGGGGATCTTCCTCATTGCTTTGATTATTCTCAAGAACTTTAATTTTTAAGAAAGTGTTAGAAAAGAGAGGGGATTTATGAATGACAAGCTTGGACGATTTTGTCTTGGGAATATATACAAACTTGGAAGAACTAGAAAATGGGATTTGTACATGGCCAATATTTTTGGAATTTTCAAAATTTTCAATTTTTTTGTCTTTTTCAAAGCAAATGCTTGAAGGATGAATATACAAGATTTTCTTTTTGAGATTTTCAGTTTTTTAATTTTTTTAGCTTTTTCCAAACAACGGCTAGGAGAATGAATGTAAACAATCTTCTTTTTGGAATTTTCAGATTTTTCAAATGTTTTTGTATTTTGGAAGCTTTCTAATTTTTTTTGGTTTTCCCAAATATATAATTTTTTTGAATTTTTTTCTAAAGAGGGATCTTCCATCAAACCAATAAAAAAAATACCATGAATTAGACTCTAAACAAGAGGTCTAAGCCATAGGTTTCAGTATTAGTGGGTTCTAGGGCACCCTTGACCCAAGTGGTCTTAGGTGGTGGCTCAGGGGGTATGGATAGGATGTAGCCCAATTCATATCGACTTGGGTTAGGTGTAGGTAATATGGGTTCTAATCTACTTTGGTTGTAGGTTCCTAGACCTTGGTAAGGTGTGTATCTCATATTTAACATAATATTTCAAGGCTTTTTGAGTTTTGAAAAAATTTTATACAATGGATGGCCTTGGAACATGGTATCGTCCATGTCATGGATGTACACACGACTCGGCTTGGATGGGGTTTTGGAGATAAGAGCTAGGGATGGCTTCCACATGACCCTAGGAGTGAGTGGCTTGGGAGGTTTTGTCTTGGGCTCTCCCAAGAGGTGGATGATTTTAGTATGGACCCTAGGTGCAACCCAATGTGCCCCTAGGGGTGGACAATTTGGGCTTATTTAGATGCAAAGGGAAAACATGTTTGATGCCTTGCAATTTGGAGAGATATGGATTCCAAGGGAAGACATGGTCGGTCCCTTGGTGGGTTTAGGGATGTTGGGAGAAATCATGGCCATAGATTTGGGTTTATGATACAAACCTAGGCTCAAAGGCATATTTTTGTTCATGGTAGGGTTAGGTATACCTAGGATGTCTATGCATGCCTTAGGAGTAACCATGTCTACCATATTTTGAACTTTATTTTCATCTTGTTTTTCTTTTTGAAATTCTTTTTCTTGGTGCGCGATATTCAACGCACCTTGAAAATCCATATCCTTTGGCACATTTTGTGGATATATAGGTGCATGAGTGTGATTCGATGCATCTAATGTATATGAATGATTTACCGATCCTATACTAAGAAATGAAGGATCAAGTAGGGAGTTTATGGGAGAATGAGTTTCAGACATACCTTTTTCAAACTTGTCTATCTTTTCATGGTGAGAGCAAGCATCCTTGCAGGTGTCCTCAGGTTGCTCTAGCTCATGCACGACTTCGAGCTCCTGTTGCTTTGCGAGGTCTTGGATTTCATCCTCTAAGCCTACGTGTGTGCAACACTCATCCTCTTGTGAAGCATGTGAAGTGGTTCTTATGGGATTAGAACCCATCGGAGCGAATGATTTTGAAAATTTGGGAGTGAAGTGAGTCTCATGCCCCACTCTACTTGTATGCCTAGGGATGTAGGCTTTCTCTTCATTTTCAATTTTCAAAATTTCAAATTTTTGTTTTTTAAGTGTTTTTGATTTTTGAAGATTTTCCAATTTTTTTTATTTTTCCAAACGTAAAAAATTGTTTTTGGTTTTTCGATGGAAAATGGGGTGCTTGGAGGATGGGCAGGGTTAGATGATTCAATCTTAACACTTGCTGCATTTGAAGCCTCATTTCCTTCATTGGATTCTGGGCTCAATTTGGTTTTTCGGGTATGCTTTTTCTCTCTATATACCCGAGATGAATTTTCATGGGATCGATGTGCCTTGGCCTTTTGGCTTAGGGCATCAATTTTTTTCTCCATTTCCCTCATTATTTCTCTTAGGGAGGCAAACTCTTCATCTCAGGTTTTAGAGGATTTCTTTGAGCTTTTGGAAAACCGATATGAGGATTTCATTGGCTTGTTTTCAAATGAATCATCTATACTTGATATTTTTTCAAAATCAGCTTGTGCACAAAAAGAGGTATTAACACCACGATTTTAAAAGATTGGAATTGGAAAAGTTCACCTAATTTGGAATCCCACAAGACTCGAGTCCCACCAGGCGCGCCAATTCTATAAACGTGAAATTTTCACTCCAAGCCTATGTAGAGACTTGAAATAAAACTTTCAACTCTACCTAGTGTGCGAGCGTGCCAGCTATTTTTCTAAAAACTAGCAAAATTGAATCTAACAGGCAATTATGGTTAAGCAGACTCTTTTCGCATTAGACCTTATTGAACCGATACTCAAGGGTCAGTCTAAGCACTTAGGGATTCTAACTAAATAGGTGAGACTTCCAAATTCACGTGAAAAGCAAAGTTGTTGCAAATGGAAAACATATGCACTTGATTCAAGTTTCAAAAGCGAACAAGTTCTGAAAAACAGAAAGTTCTATTCTAAGGGATAGTTTCCCGAATTCTTTTGAATGCCTTTCTTACCTCCTAAAATCATCAAAATTTTATAGCCGAAGCTTGAGATGTGGAGAGTCTAGAGCATCTTTCAGATCGTGATTCAGAGTTGTATTGTTGCAGAATTAAATCTAAGAAGTACTACTTAGGCACTCAAAACTATTCTATTATAAAAATATAGAGACTCAAAATTGAGCCTATATCTCAATGTTCAGAGCTTCAAATTTAATGAATTTGATCTTGATGGAAAGCTATGGATGTCAACTTTTTAATGAATCAAAATATATCGATTTTGGATACCCACAAATAGAGTTATGGGATGAATACCCAAGCTCTATTGTAGGAAAACTGGTTGGACAGACAGTTTACAAAAACTTTTCCGACTTTGCACGATTTTAATTATGATGTTGCACGGCCCTAAAATTCTTGTAAATTTTATTAGAAGTGGGCCTGCGTGTATAGAAGAAGTCAAAGTTTCAGAGCAATTGGAGCAGAGTTTCAGGAATTAAAAATCAAGCAATTCATGTATGCAAAAATGATAAAAACCATATTTCAATTTTTATAATCATACATGATGCAAACTCACACGAATTGAAAAGCAACAACACAACATGACAAATTGAAATTGCTGAAGGGAAACGAATTGAAATATACTTAATAGCATAAGAATAGAAGGGATTAGAGAATATAGAGTGTTTATAGAATATAGAGAGGTAGAATGAAGAAATCAAACACATAGAGTGCATAATCAAAGAAAGAGAAATTTTAGCAACATCTACTTCTATTAGATCATGACGGGAGACAAAGCTCCATTAATACAACCCCTTTTGAATTGAATTTGAAGAAGAGATGTGGAAAAAATAAAATGGAGTAGCACTTACCCGAACTTACACAAGAAAACGTCCTCCAAGGTAATGGCCGGCCACCCCTTTTTTCAACCTTTCCCCTTTTGATCAAACACTCACCTCTCACAAACCGTGGCCTAGATTCTACCCTCTTTCCCTCTTTAATGCTACTCCCTTGCAGCTCTCACAAACCTCTCAAAACTCTCAAAGTGCAGCCCCTTTTGCTGGCCTCTCCTTTCTCTCTCCTAAGATGTATCATGCCTCTGCCCTTGGCCTCAATTTATAGGCCAAGGGGGCTCTTCTAAGCCATTCCTTGGGACGGGTGACCTAAGGTCCAAACCCAGCCCCAAGGCCTTCCAAATCACGTGGCCTTGGTGTTCCCTTGTGGTCAAATGTGGACCAGCCCCATGTGGGCTCGTTTAATCTTGAGTCTCATGCCTTGATCCTAGCCGATTGGCCTTGAAGACACTCGACTAGACTTGATCTTCATGACTTGGTCAATTTCTTATGTAGTTTGTCTTGATCTTGCTCAATTTTGATTTGATATATGAGCTGAATAAGACTTTGATAAACCTTTGGAATCAACCCCAAATGCCCATCTATTTCATCTTGTAAAATCTGGCCACCTATGGTCTACGTGCGACCCTTGATTCAAGCAAATTGTGGATTTGAATTTGACATGATAAGATAAACACTTGAGCTGATTTGTGAGGGCTCATTTGATTTGATTTGTTGATGAAGATATGTTTTTAACATGGTTCACTCCTCTACTTTCGGGCTTGAGCTCGATCCCGGATTGAATTGGGTCCCACCTGTTTGCCTGATTTTGCTCGAATCATTTGGGCTTTTTAATTTCAATTTAAAAACTTTAATTTAAAACATTTTTAAAATATTGAAACTTTTCATTTAAAACAAAGGTTTTAAATCATTTGAATTTTTGAAATTGGGAGTGTTAGGAATTTATTTTTAGGGTGTTTACAGTTTTAAAAGTATCATACGCTAAAGGGCCATGATACAAATAATTATTTTTCTTTAAAAATAAAATAAAGGACTTCATTGAGCAAGTCAAGCTCCACATCTTCGAGGAGCTGGAGCCTTCCCAAGATATTTTCAAGGAGCCTTTCCCCAAACACGCAAGCGTGAATGAAAGTTCAAAAGAGGCTTGATAGAAAATACCTCTTCCTCTATCAAAAACTCAAAAAATGCATATTTGGAAAAACCAAAAATATTTAAAAAAACTTCAAAAATCAAAACAACGGAAAATCCTAGAAAACATTAAAAGATTGCAAAATTAAAAAATCACAAAAAAATGCTTTTTACATTTCTTTGCAAAAAGTTTGTCTTGAAAATACCAAAAATATAGAAAAAACTGAAGAAAATAGTAAAAAATATAAAAACCAAAAGATTCATCAAAAACCAACTTTTTAAATCATATGCCATCCAAAAGTATGATTTTGACAAAACCTTTGTACATTCTCAACCCAAAATCGTGTTTTTATGAAGGATCATCATCTTCTTTTTTAGAAAAATCTTCTCTAAAAGCCAAATCATTTAAGGAAGAAGATCCCCTCATAAAGGAAGATGATTCAACTATCATAAAATTCTTGACTTGAAAAAGCCTTCAAGTTTTGTAGGAGGGGACTTTTTAGAGGTTAACCTAGGAACCAATTCTAGCCTTAAGTGTGTCAAAGTAGAAATTTGCTTACATGAACTTGAAAGATCATCCTTCATAGAGTTCCTTAAATCATACATCGATGTGTTTACATGTACCTATGAGGATATTCCCATATTGGATCCTAAAGTCATGGAACGTCGCCTACCTTTCGAGCCGGTATTAAGCCTATAAAGTAAGAACTTAGAAAAATCAATCCCAATATCCACCTCCAAGTTAAAGAGGGTTTAGAGGATCTTTTAAAGGCTGGTTTTATAAAACCCAATGCTTACTCCAATTGGCCTTCAAATATAGTTGTTGTTCAAAAGTTGAATGGAAAAATCAAGATTTGCATTGATTGTAGAAACATGAACAAATCACTCCAAAAGATCATTTTACTTTGGCTAATATTGATTTGATTATTGATAGCACATCAAATAATGAAATGTTCTCTTTTATGAATGGTTATTTGGGTTACAATCAAATGAAATTATTTTCAAAAGATCATCACAAAACTTCTTTTACCATACCTTGGGGCACATACTACTATAATGTCATACTTTTTGGTTTAAAAAATGTCAGTGCCACTTACCAAAGAGCCATGATGACTATTTTTCTTGACCAAATCCATAAGCATTTGGAAGTATATATGTTTGGCCACATAATGGTGAGTCGTGCAAGGAAGTGGCACCAGACCAAAGCCTGATAGGTCCAATGACTAAATCCATGTCACGAAGATTGATGGACCCAACCTAGGATCTGGAACCAAGAGGAGGCCTCATTATGTATTGTGGGGTCTAAGAAAAGTTAATCTCGTGTCATCTGCAAACCAAAGAGAATTAGCAGTAACCAACCCAACTAGGTTCATTTTGCATTAAAGAGTTAGCTAGAATTAACTCCCCACCTATTTTTGATTGAACTGTTTTGGTTTTAACTAGGCTTAAGAAATTTCAATAGAATTAATTGTTAGTTAGATGGAGCTTATCACTAGGAGATGCCCCCATAATAGTAGTTTACATTTCCTAGATCATTCTCTGTAATCATGTGCCTTGAAAATCTGGAAGAGTTAATTGTTGTGTTGTTACTTGTGCCAGCTTAGAGGCATGTTCTGAGCCTATATATATTAAAGATAAATGAATAAGAGGCTCTAATTTATGACTATCTTCTTTGCATTTCTTTATAAGAAGGTTTTTACTTATCTAGCTCAGCTTGTGTGACTGAGTTAGTGCCATCTTTATTCACACTCAACCCTCTTATTAATCAAAATGCCTTATTATTGTGGCGAGCTCTTCCTCTCTTCCCATGCAACCTCCTGACATTGTGAGCTAAAAACACATCATTGGTGCTTTCATTTAGATCGAATCACTCTACAACCCCACAATATTTTCGCATAATTTCTTATTCTATTCCTCCTTCTCTCACCTGCCAGCAACTCAGCAACTAAACCACTAAACCTGCTATCCTGTTCTCTTTTTCATTTTTTTTCTTTTGACTAAACTGTGCCCACATCCATACCTCCCTTACATCCTCCTTTGGCTACTTCTTAAACACTCATCACCATGGCTAAAGAAGAACTAATTCCCCCTTTAGTTCCTCGAGGCCTATTCTTGGATCAATTTAACTTATGGCCAATGAACGAAAATTTAAAGAAATACTACCCCAAATGACACAACTTTCCTAGTCCGTCCCAAATCCTTGTTCCACACATGCTACCCCATAGCATCACGAGAGTGTATATGAGCAAGGCTTTGACATTGATGAAGAAGTTGCTGAAGCACTTATCACGGATCTCATGACTTCAAAAGAGGTTGTAACAATGTTGACAATGCCATCAAGTTTAAGATTTCTACATTCAAAGGAACTAGCTCACCTGAAGATTTCCTTGAATGGGTACAACGAGTAGAAAAGATTTTTGAGTATCATAACTACTCTGAGACCTAGAAATGTCAGTTAGCAACTCTGGAGTCACAGATTATGCTAATCTATGGTAGAAAAATCTGAAAGACCAACAACGAAGGGATGAAGAAGGCAAAGTAAGGAGTTGGTGGTTAATGAAATGATTCATGCAAAAGAGATTTGTACCTGATTATTACCACTAGAAATTATTTCTCAAGTTGCAAGGCATTCATCAGGGAGGAATGAGTGTGGAGGATTATGTGAAGGAATTCGAGACCCTCATGATTCAATGCGAAATATAAGAACCTAAGGAGCAAACCATAGCCAGATTTCTCAACGGACTAAATTGGGACATTGCCAAGACCATGGAGCTACAACCCTATGTCTTCTTAGAAGATGTAATTAAGCTTGCCATTAGGGTTGAACGAAGTAACAACGACTTTCATCCAGGAACCACTCAACCATATCCTCCTCGAGTCCTGCACCTCCCATACACAAGGAGTCAGAAATCAAAAGGAACACCACTAGTTGTGAGGAAGCACCAGATAGCAAGCCAAAGAAAACACTAGCCTCCACCTCGTGAAGCAAGGACATCAAATGTTTTAAATGTCTCAGAAGAGGACATATTGCCTCATAGTACCCCAATCGCAAGGTAATGATCCTGCATGAAGCAACAAATAGAGTTGAAAGAGAGAATGAAGCTAAAGTGGAGAAAGATACATGTGAAAAGTTGGCCTTTGCTTATGAAGGAGAGATGCTGGTAATTCGTAGAGTTCTTAACTCCATATCTATCAGTGAGAAAAATCAAAGAGAAAACATATTTTGCTTATAGTGCACCATCAAGGATAAAGTCTGCAACCTCATCATTGATGGAGGTTGTTGCACCAATGTTGTTTCTACCAAATTGGTTGACAAACTCAGCTTGCTAACCCGCGTATATTCTCATCCCTATAAATTACAATGGTTGAACAACCAAGGAGAGGTATAGATTGATAAAGAAGTCATTATTCAATTTTCCATAGAAAAATCATACCAAGACAACATCAATTGTGACGTTTCCACATATGCTAGCCATCTGCTCTTGGGACGCTCGTGCTTGTTTGATTATCGCGTATGGTATGATTGGTTTAGGAACACTTATACATTCTTAAAACAAGGATGGTGAATCACGTTGGTACCTCTTAGTCTACATCAAACAAGAGCTCTCCTCAAACAGAATCATGCAAGGAAAACCTATTTGCTAAACAAAAAGAGATCGAAAATGCATTGTCTCAGTCTCAGCCCATCTTCATCCTAGTTACTAGGGAAGCTCAGTCAAAGCAGGACTCTCCCGCACATCCATTGTTATCTCAATTGTTTGAAGAATACCATGACATCTTTCCTGAAGAGCTCCCTAATAGCTTACCACCAATTAGAGGCATACAACATTAGATTGATCTTATTCTGAGAGCCACCCTACCGAGCAAGTCGGCATACCAAAACAACCCTAAAGAAGCCATAAAATTACAACATCAAATCGAAGAATCTATTTTGATGATATTTTGATTTATAGCAAAACCTTGAAATTTGAACATGTTGAACATCTGCATAATGTTTTTGATGTTTTGAGAGAAAATAAGTTGTATGCAAATCTTAAAAAGTGTTCATTTTGCCTTGAATCATGTTGTGTTTTGGGTTTTGTTGTAAGCTCAAGGGAATAAGTGTGGACGAAGAGAAAGGTAAAGGCAATTAGGAAATGGCCTACACCTAAGAATGCAAATGAGGTAGAAGTTTTCATGGTTTAGCAAGTTTTTATAGAAGGTTTGTAAAGAACTTTAGTTCTATTCTTTGCACCATTGAATGAACTTATTAAAAAGAATGTTGTTTTCAAATGGAATGATGTGCATGAAAAAGCTTTTAATTCATTGAAGGATAAAGTGACCAATGCACCTTTGCTTTGTTTACCTAATTTTGATAAAGCTTTTGAAGTTGAATGTGATGCTTACGGTGTTGGAATAGGAAATTTGTATTGATGCGGGACTCTAAACCAATTGCATATTTTAGTGAAAGCTTAGTGGGGCAGCATTGAATTATCCCACATATGACAAGGAGTTGTACGCTTTGGTGAGAGCTTTACGAACTTGGCAACACTACTTGTGGCCTAGGAATTCATAATTCATTCGACCATCAAAGTTTGAAGTTTTGAAATCTCAAGGTAAACTTCAATGGAGACATGCCAAGTGGTTGGAATACATTGAGATGTTTCCTTATGTGATCAAGTACAAGAATGGTAAGGAAAATGTTGTAGGTGATGCTTTGTCTAGAAGGTTCGCATTGCTCACATCTTTGCAAACTAAATTACTTGGTTTTGAGACTATAAAGGACTTGTATGACAATGATTTCGATTTTGGCCAAGTATGGGATTCTTGTTCTAAGCATGCTTTTGGGGACTATTATAGGCATGATGGTTTCTTGTTTAAGAAAAATAAATTGTGTGTGCTGTTTGTTCCTTGCGTGAAATGCTAGTTAGAGAAACTCATGGTGGAGGATTGATGGGACATTTTGGTGTGAAAAAGACCTTAGAAATTTGCATGAGCATTTTTATTGGCCTAACATGAAGCATGATGTACAATCATTTACGATAAGTGCATTACATGCAAACAAGCTAAATCTAAAGTCATGCCCCATGGTTTATATACACCTTTGTCCGTGCCTAATCAACCTTGGACTGATGTTTCAATGGATTTTGTGTTAGGATTGCCTAGATCTCAAAGTGGAAAAGATAGCATATTTGTTGTTGTTGATAGGTTTAGTAAAATGACACATTTCATTGCATGTTCTAAAACCAATGATGCAACACATATTGTTGATTTGTTTTTAAAGAAGTGGTGCGCTTGCATGGATTGCCAAGAACCATAGTAAGTGATAGAGATGTGAAGTTCCTAAGTCATTTTTGGAGAACTTTGTGGAATAAGTTAGGGACTAAACTCTTGTTTTCTATTATTGCACATCCTCAAATGGATGGATAAAGCGAAGTAGTAAATCGAAACACTACTACTTTGTTGCGTGCTATCATTCAAAAAAATTTGAAACAATGGGAGAAATGTTTGCCACGTATGTTGAGTTTGCTTATAATAGAGCTGTTCATTCTTCTACATCTTATTCTCCTTTTGAAGTTGTGTATGGCTTTAATCCTTTGACTCCTTTAGATATCTTACTTTGCCTACTAATGAGCATGCTAATTTAGATGGTAGCGTAAAGGCAAACTTTGTCGGGAGTTGCATGCAAGAGTTAGATTGTCAACATTGAGAGGAAGAATAAGCAATATGCAAAGCATAGCAAATAAAGGGCGCGTCAAAGTGGTTTTTGAACCTTAGAGATTGGGTTTGGGTTCATATACGGAAGGAAGAGGTTTCCTACTCAAAGTAAATCCAAGTTGCTGACTAAGAGGAGATAGACATTTTCAAGTTCTAGAAAGGATCAATGACAATGCTTATAAGCTAGATTTACCAAGTGAATATGACTAGATCCAGGTCACGAAGATTGATGGACCCAACCCAAGGTCTGAAACTAAGAGGAAGCCTCATTATGGATCGTGGGGCCCCAGAAAAGTTAATCTCATGGCAACTGAAAACTAAAGGAAATTATGAGTAACTCAGCCAACTAGCTCCATTTTGCATTAAAGAGTTAGCTGGAATTAACTCCCTAACTATTTGTTAGTTGAATTGTTTGGTTTAACTAGGCTTAGTAAATTTTAGTAGAATTAAATATTAATTAGCTGAAGCTTATCACCTGTAGGTGCTCCATAATAATAGTTTGCATTTTCTAGATCTTTCTTTGTAATCGTATGCCTTGAGAATCTGCAAGAGTTAATTATTGTGTGATTACTTATGTCAGCTTAGAGGCATTTTCTAAGCCTATATAGATTGAAGAGAAATGAACAAGAGGCACTAATTTTTGGCTATCTTCTGTGCATTTCTCTAGAAGAAGGATTTTACTTATCTAGCTCACCTTGTGTGACTCAGTTAGTGATGTCTTTATTCAAACTCAACCCTCTTATCAATCAAAATGCCTTTTGATTGTGGTGAGCTCTTCCTCTCTTCCCCTACAACCTCTTGATGTTGTGAGCTGAAAGCACATCAATATGTGGATGATCTTTTGGTGAAATCAAAAACCCGTTCTGGTCATATAGAATCATTGCAAAAAGTTTTTGAAAGACATAGGTTTTACAAGGTGAAGCTAAATCTTCAAAAGTATGTTTTTGGAGTGGAGTCAAAAAAACTTTTAGGGTTTATGGTTAGCCAAAGGGGCATAGAGGTTAACCCCTCCAAGTGTCGAGCCATCATAGACGTGCCTCCACCTTCCAACTTGACTCAAATTAGGAGCCTCTAAGGTCATCTCCAAGCCATTAGACGATTTGTATGTAAATTGACAACAAGATACGAACCCTTCAACAAACTTTTGAGAAAAGGGGTCAAATTCCTTTGGAATTCTGAGTGTTAAGAGGCTTTTGAAAGATTGAAAACCTATTTGATAAATCCTCCAATTTTGAAACCTCCAAAATTAGGAAAACCTTTGCTTTTATATCTTTTCAAACATGAAAAAACATTGGGGGCTTTATTAGGATGATAACCTTAAGGAGTACACCATTTACTACAGAGAAATTATCAAGCTATAGAGAAGACATACTTAGCCTTGGTGTGGGCATGTAAAAAATTTAGACATTATTTCTTCAATCATGAGATTTGGATAGTGTCTAAACTCGACCCTATTCAGCATCTTTTCAAAAAACTTATCCTAACGGGTAGGCTAGATAAAAGGCAATTTCTTTTAATGGAGTACAATTTAAAGTTTCATCATCAAACTTTCATTAAGGGCCAAACCCTGGCCGACCATGTGTCCCACCTACCACTCAAAGGTTGTATTGGTGAATTGTTACGACGAGAATCAAGTATGAAAAATGTATTTTTATGAGGCAAGAAATATGGAAGGCACAGGGGTCGACATCATCATTATATCTCCTCAAAAGGGAGAAATCCCAATGTCTTTTCGCTTAGAGTTTCCTTGTTCGAATAATGTGGCCGAGTATGAGGCACTCATATAGGGCCTAAAAACTTTCAAAACTAGGGGCATCATGTGTTGAAATCTTTGGAGATTCCATGCTTCTTATAAACCAAGTTTCAAAAATTTGGCAAATCAAACATGAAAGGTTGATTCCATACTATAAGTTGGCAATCAAGTTGGTTGACTCGTTCAAATTGTGTACATTCACACACATTGGTAGAGAGGACAACATGATAACATATTGTCTATGTTCCTTGGGATTCTCCTTGAGGATTGACCCTAATCTCAACACCCGATCCGTTGAGGTTTTGCATCTACCCATTCCATAGATCCAAAATTTTAAAAATTGTCATAGTGACCAAAATCAAGAAGAAAACCCTTGGTTTCATGACCTTAAAAACTTTTAAAAAATAGAAGATTTCCTAAGTTTGCCTCTTCCAAAGACAAAGCTTCCATTAAAAAAATTTCAATACGATATGTCATCCTATAGTTGTGAATTTTTATTTCGAAACCTATGTGAAGATTTGAAATTAAATTCCTGAACTACGTCATGTGTGCGAGCGTGTCAGCTAGTTTGCTCAAACTAGCAAAGATTGATTTCTCTGACTTCGTATAGCGATTGTGGACAAGTGAACTTTTGTCAACATAGGCCTTCTTGAACTGATACTCAAGGGTTAGCCTAGATGCTTTAAAAATCGTTTGAGAACTGATAAGTTTTCAAAAACAATATTTCAATTTCAAAAGCTTGACAAAATCGTGATTTTGGTTCTTAACTTAAAAATATTTCAAGTCATGAAAAATAGAAACCGGTCCTATTTTCAGAGGCTTGTTTCTTACTTTTTTGAAATAGTTTTGAGTTTCCAAAAATTCTGAAAATTTTAAAGAAAATATATTTTCATGTACAGATTCAAAAAATATTTTTATTTATATCTTATAGATTCATGTAATTAAATCAGAAAATAGACCTTACTCAGACAATCGGGACACACTTGTGCCAGAAAGTAAGAGGTTTAGAAAACTATTGTGTTTTTATGCCCAAACCTCCGATTTCTATGAAATTGGTCTTGTTAGAAAACTATGGATTTCATATTTCCAATGAGACTATTTTCAATCAAATTTGTTTACTGTGTACAAAGATATTTGGGAATAACCCAACCTATATCACAGAAACTTCTGGTTTTTCAAGATATGTTTTGATTTTAGTAAAACTTCTCTGATTTTATTGATAATGTTTCACAAGCCTAAAATTCTCTAAAATTTTATCAGAAGTGTGTAGGTGTGTGTACAGTAGACTTGCTAAATTTTGAAATATTCGGAGCATAGGATAATGCAGGATAAATCATTTATCGAACGTGTGCAAAGTATAGAAAAACAGGTTTTTCAGATTTTCAGATTCGTGGTTGTGTTTTCGTCCGAATTAAAATTGAATCTATAGTTATAAAATAATAAACAAAAATGCTAATTATCACGTGAGCATAGGGGGATTAAGAGGTCTATAATCTTATATTATGTTATGGAGTAGAAAGAATCAAGATTAAAATATATAATGAATAGCATACGAATGAAAGAGAGACGGGGTAGCGTATGAACCTTGATTAATACATCATTATGGAGACATGAGCTCCTTAGTTACAACCCCATAAAGCTTAATGAAAGAGGAGATATAATTAAAAAAATGAAGGAAGAATGGACCTGTGGTGGAAGGATTGGAGGACGGCTAGCTGTTGGCGGCATACCTTCTTCTTCCTCTCTTTCTCTCTTTCTCTCCCTTTTGCTGGATAATGGTTGAACTTAGATTGATTTGGTTGATCGAGAGATGATCCATTGCAGCCCCCTTGAGGCCCCTTTTATAGCAAAGGGTTACCTATTAGCTGCAGCTATTTGTAAGTGTAGACGCGCGAAAATCCCCACGCCTCTTCGCCTTTTCTGGGCTTGGAGTGGGTCCTCTTGTGCGTCTAAGGCCTATTTATGTAAATAGGGCGTGCCAGCTAGCTTACCTAAGCTAGCGAAGATATATTTAAACTGACTTCTAATCGTGGCGACTGTGAGCAAGTGAGCTCTTGTCGTCGCAGACCTTCTTGCACCGATGCGCAAGTGTCACTCTGTACGCTTTGCAAAAATCGAGTTTTTGGGATAGAAAGCCTACGAAGTGGTTCGAGGTGTCTAATTCGGGTCTTTTAGATGCGATTGCAGATTTTTAGATCACGTGGATTTGCACGTGCCTAAGTCTTTCCTTTTATCCCTTTATGGGCCACCTAGTTTGTGTGTTATGAACACTCCACTACATGGGCGAATTCGAGCGGGGCTTGCTTTGATGCAATATGCATCCTACCTCGTGGTATGGCATAGATGCAATGCAAACTCACGCTACTCCAAAGGGAAAACCCGAATGTAAAGACAATGCCGAAGGGAAATAACCGAAGGGAAATAACCGAAGGAAATAACCGAAGAGAAATAACCGAAGGGAAATGACTTGTAATGTAAATGCCGAAGGGAGATGTATATAGAGTATGTATATGGGCCCTTACTCGGGTCTTGCAAATAAGAGCGAAGGCTCAATGTGGGTGCGTGTTTGAATTGAAAGACTTACACACATGACATGAAATTAAACCCAAATATAACTTGCAGTATGGCCTTGATTAAGGTCTTGGGAATAAGAGCGAAAGCTCAATGTGTGTGAGTGCTTGAATTGAAGTACTACGCACACACAACATGAAATTAAACCCAAATAGTATAACACGGCCCTTACTTGGGTCTTTCAAATAAGAGCGAAAGCTCAATGTGTGTGAGTGCTTGAATTGAAAGACTTACACACACGACATGAAATGAAAACCCAAATAGTATAGGTCGGCCCTTACTTGGGTCTTTCAAATAAGAGCGAAGGCTCAATGTGTGTGAGTGCTTGAATTGAAAGACTTACACACACGACATGAAATGAAAACCCAAATAGTATAGGTCGGCCCTTACTTGGGTCTTTCAAATAAGAGCGAAGGCTCAATGTGTGTGAGTGCTTGAATTGAAAGACTTACACACACGACATGAAATGAAAACCCAAATAGTATAGGTCGGCCCTTACTTGGGTCTTTCAAATAAGAGCGAAGGCTCAATGTGTGTGAGTGCTTGAATTGAAAGACAACACACCCAACTTAAGCAAAACCCTACAAAATTAAAGTATATGTATATATTTATGTATTAGGGGCTGATTAGGCCCGTGTGTGTTCAAAATCGTGCACAACTAAGAGAGTGCACGTGTGTGGGTTTGCCAAGCCACGTTATTACAAGCGGGGGGAGACTATGCTCCGTTATTATAACCCCATATCAAATTGAATCTCAAGCAAGTATACAACTAAAGACCGAGTTAGGCACTTACTAATAGCTGGTCCGAAGATGCCTTGCTTGAGCGTGGGCTTGGCCTTCGCCTTGGGCTGCAAAAGGGAGCTCCGCGAGGTTGAACGGCAAGGGGAGGTGCTGGCCGGATGTTCTTGGTGCACGGAAGAGGCGCCTTGAAGGTGGCCAGCTACTAGAGACGGGTTCTTTTTGGCGTGTTGGGATAAAGGGCCTAAGTAGGGTCACTAAGGATAGGGTTTAGTTTTAAGGTAGGTTGTGCAAAGGGTGAACCTAAGGGAAGGTCTAACGAATCACCTAGGGTTGGCGGGTTGCTATGGTGGCCGAGTGAAATGACAGTCGGTTGGAGTGGCCGACTAGGAGGACTTAGTGGTGGCGGGTAGTTGGAGTGGCTAGGAGTGATGTAAGGTAGGGGAGCTAGCTAGGAAATGGGGCCAGGTGGTAGTAGTTGTAGTAGGTGTATTGGGATGATACGGGCAGGTTTTAGGGAGTCGGATAGGGTGGCCGAATGGAGCTAAAAGGTCTAGGTGGTGGCGGGTAGTTAGGGTGCTATGGGTTCGGCTGAGTGGGGCTGGTGACAGCAAGTGGAAGGGCTGGTGTTAGGGTGCTATGGGAGTGGATTAGGTGGCTGAGAGTGGAGAGGGAGTGAAGAAGTAGTAAGGTAGGATGTAGGGGACTTACCGGGTGAAGAGAGGGTGGCGGGTAGTAAGGAGTCAGCCGGATGAATGTGGTGGTAGTGGTGGCACTCGGCTAGAAGGTAGTGGTGCAGGTGGTGGCGGGATGTGGAGCAGGTGATGGCAGGATGTGGAATAGGGCTGGTTCGGTTGAGCTAGGAAGTGGAGGACCCGGCTGGGAAGGTGAGGGCTGCTAGATGAGGGCTAGGTGAGGGCTGGTTAGGTCGGTTAGGGCTGGGTTTGGGGTAGTGGTTAGGTGGTTTAGGTAGGGTGGTATGATGATAAGGTGGGCTGGAAAGGGTAGAGCCAGATATTTTAAATACAAGTAGTTTGGGTAGGTTGTGGGCTAGGGGTGGTTTAGGGGTTTAGGGTTTAGTTAGGTGGGTTGGTTCTAGGGTGAGGTTTAGTGAGCTAGGTTAGGTGATTAGGCTAGGATTAGGCTAGGTTTAAGGAAGGATTAGGGAAGTGGGTTAGGTGATTAGGTTGGAATTAGGCTGGGATTAGGGAAGTAGGTTTGGTGATTAGGCTCAGATTAGGGGCAGATTAGGGTGGAAGGCTAGGATTAGGTATTTTTGGTTAGGTTTAGGTGAAGGAGCTCCCTTTACATGGCCCATAGACCTTAACCACATCATGTTGGTGCAGCCCTAGGTTAGGTTTTGGCTAATTACAAGCTTAAACCCACCTAATTAGGCTAACCCACATGATTAACCCCAAACCTGACACACAAGTCAAGCTTAATTACAACACACACTTGATCTTATCCACCCCCACTCTCTCTCATGCCCATAATCCCACATGAAATTCAAGTGGGCCCCACCTCCATTTATGAGAAGGTGATGTGGGCCATGGATATGGATATTGGATTGGATTTTTGAATCCAAATCCAAATCCAAGTCCATACATGGGTTTGGATTGGGATCTGGATATATATGGTCCAGATCCGATCCAAACTGAACTCTGACTCCTTTGAGCTGTGTTCGAAACGAACGGTTTGTGCGAGGCCTGACAGCATCAGTGCTCCGTCTGCGTTGGGTCTTCGCCAACATGATCGTCCGCCTCTATTTTTGCCTTTCGGAGATGACTTCAAATGATGTTTTGATGATAACAGGGTCTTGGACGTTCGAGATCCTGGGGGTGTGGATTTGATACGAGAGTTGCTGTGCCGGGCTCGACATGTGCTCCAGTTCCGGGCTCTCCTTAGCTTTCCTGGTCCTGTCTGGATTAGGCCAAACTGCTTCGGGGTTTCAAAACATGTTTTAAAAAGGTTTTTAAAAGCCATATTGTATATTTTTGAAATACGGAGTTCAAAATATATGTACAGGGTTGTCTAGAAGGCTCCTGGACTTCCAGTCTCAAAATGGCCCTTTGGGGGCTGTTTTTACAAAACCAGATTGTTTCAAGGAATTCGTGGGATTTCGGGGTGTTTACAGATGCCCCTCTTTGGCCTTGTCCAAATCGATTTGGATAAGGGCAAAAATGACAAACACCCCTTTCAATGTCTCCCTAGATCTAGCCACGAAGAATATCGGATCGCCCCAATCTTTTAACAAAATCTCAATTTAAAACTCTGGTAGGAGGAGATATCACGCCAAAGGGTATACTATGGAATCTGGTCCTAAAATGGGATCATGTTTATGCAAGTGCCATACGTGGAATGCAGATGACATGGGTGTGGTGCTAAGAGTGGCGACCTCCCAGAGACCAGATGTGGTCGAACTCTAGAGACTTATAAGGCCTGTTGCTCCAAGTGACTTCCCCCACGACCAGCCTAGGGTTTGCGCTAATTTTGGCTCTAAGGATGAGCTGAGGAGAACCTTGGGCTTTCAAAACTGGTTTTACCGGGGATTCCACTTTTGGTGGTCCCCGAATGACGACTTGGGCGGGCTTCTTGTATAGTACAAGAATGGGCACACAAGTGGGTCGACCAGACTCTGGCTTTTGCGCTAGTTCCTTGGAAATGGTGAGGGTACATACCTCATTTCCTTTCCCACTGCCACTGGCGTGCTTGGGAAAGGGTTCCTTGAAGATAGCTTGAGGTGGCTCAGGTTCCGCAGTGACCTGGAGCCGGCCTTCTGCTATCAAGTTCTCAATTTTATTTAAGAGGGAGAAGCAGCGTTTGGTATCATGGCCTTTGAGCCGATGATACTTACAAAATCGGTTTAAATACCCCCCTTTGAAAGTGACTCCTTCGGGGATTTCAGGGAGTTCTATCATGCCCTGGGCAAGTAGGAGGTCTAGGACCTCCGACACAGGTTGCCCCAACGGAGTATACTCCCGTTTTTCAACCGGTTTTTGAAAGTTTTGCTCCCTCTTATTTTCTAACTTTTCAAAATTTTTGGAAGTGCCCGCCACGCCTGGATCCACCCGAACATTGGCGATTTTATGGGGCTTTGCCCCTTTGTCCATCGTGGGTAGCCCGTATGTGATAGGCTTTTCCAAGCGGGGTTTTGGAATGACACTTCCTTTCCACAAGTGATCGTATGTCCCTTTTCGCAAGTTGGTTTCGAAAAGGGAGGCCTTTTTGATCAACTTATGGAAAGTTGAGATCTCATGGAGCGAGAGAATGGTTTTTAACTCGCTTTTAAAGTTATCCAGGATGAGCATTACTGCGCATCCTTCGGATATGGGCTCTCGCACTTGGCCCAAAAGCGACCTCCATCTTATAATGAAGGCATGTACGTCTTCGTTCATGCCTTGCTTTGTATCTCTTAAGGTATTCAGAGTCGGCGTGACTTCTACGTTGTGTGCAAATCTTTGCATGAAGCAGTTCGCTAACTCTTCAAAAGTAGCGAACTGGCTTAAGTCATAGGAAGCCAGCCATTTGGCAGCTGTGCCTTTAAGGGATAAAGGAAACCAATACACCCATTTCATCGGGGGTACTTTTTCTTCTTATGGGCTCGACGCGAGAAAAGCTGCAAGTGAGACCTAGGGTCTCCCATGCCATCATACCGATGGAAGTTCAGTATTTCATCGTCACTGTCTGTTTCGTAATCCATAGGAAGGAAATCAGACAGGGCGTAGCTTCTTTTCTCTTTATTTTGCCCTTTCAGCAACTGTTGTAGGGCTTTACGGTCCTTTTGTGTGAAGGACTCGTGGTATTGGTTGCCTTCCATTACGGAGGCCTCTTTGTGCTTGTGAGGTTTTTCAGATTTCTTTTTAGGCCTTTGTTCACCATTTGATGAACATGAATCGCCTACTTCAGCCTCTTGGCTGAGAGCATCGATTTTGGCCTCAAACTCCCTTCTCAAGTCCTCGATTTCATCTAGTTTTATTTTGTTTTTAAAAATCCTCCTAGAGTGAGAACTTGATGCGCATGAGCCTTGGCTCGACACTTCACTTGGATTGGATTTTGACGTGCTTTTCAAGCTTTTTCAAAATTTCCTAAGTACAAGCAAAGAAAATAAGTTAAAATGACACCTTTTTACAAAAATTTTGCAAAACTTTTACTTTAAAAACTCGATTTTTGAAAGGCTCACGTCCCACCGGGCGTGCCAATCTCTGTAGACGCGCGAAAATCCCCACGCCTCTTCGCCTTTTCTGGGCTTGGAGTGGGTCCTCTTATGTGTCTAAGGCCTATTTATGTAAACAGGGCGTGCCAGCTAGCTTACCTAAGCTAGCGAAGATATATTTAAACTGACTTCTAATCATGGCGACTATGAGCAAGTGAGCTCTTGTCGTCGCAGACCTTCTTGCACCGATGCGCAAGGGTCACTCTGTACGCTTTGCAAAAATCGAGTTTTTGGGATAGAAAGCCTACAAAGTGGTTCGAGGTGTCTAATTCGAGTCTTTTAGATGCGATTGCAGATTTTTAGATCACGTGGATTTGCACGTGCCTAAGTCTTTCCTTTTATCCCTTTATGGGCCACCTAGTTTGTGTGTTATGAACACTCCACTACATGGGCGAATTCGAGCGGGGCTTGCTTTGATGCAATATGCGTCCTACCTCATGGTATGGCATAGATGCAATGCAAACTCACGCTACTCCAAAGGGAAAACCCGAATGTAAAGACAATGCCGAAGGGAAATAACCGAAGGAAATAACCGAAGGGAAATAACCGAAGGAAAATGACTTGTAATGTAAATGCCGAAGGGAGATGTATATAGAGTATGTATATGGGCCCTTACTCGGGTCTTGCAAATAAGAGCGAAGGCTCAATGTGGGTGCGTGTTTGAAATGAAAGACTTACACACACGACATGAAATTAAACCCAAATATAACTTGCAGTATGGCCTTGATTAAGGTCTTGGGAATAAGAGCGAAAGCTCAATGTGTGTGAGTGCTTGAATTGAAGTACTACGCACACAACATGAAATTAAACCCAAATAGTATAACACGGCCCTTACTTGGGTCTTTCAAATAAGAGCGAAAGCTCAATGTGTGTGAGTGCTTGAATTGAAGTACTACGCACACACAACATGAAATTAAACCCAAATAGTATAACACGGCCCTTACTTGGGTCTTTCAAATAAGAGCGAAAGCTCAATGTGTGTGAGTGCTTGAATTGAAAGACTTACACACACGACATGAAATGAAAACCCAAATAGTATAGGTCGGCCCTTACTTGGGTCTTTCAAATAAGAGCGAAGGCTCAATGTGTGTGAGTGCTTGAATTGAAAGACTTACACACACGACATGAAATGAAAACCCAAATAGTATAGGTCGGCCCTTACTTGGGTCTTTCAAATAAGAGCGAAGGCTCAATGTGTGTGAGTGCTTGAATTGAAAGACTTACACACACGACATGAAATGAAAACCCAAATAGTATAGGTCGGCCCTTACTTGGGTCTTTCAAATAAGAGCGAAGGCTCAATGTGTGTGAGTGCTTGAATTGAAAGACAACACACCCAACTTAAGCAAAACCCTACAAAATTAAAGTATATGTATATATTTATGTATTAGGGGCTGATTAGGCCCGTGTGTGTTCAAAATCGTGCACAACTAAGAGAGTGCACGTGTGTGGGTTTGCCAAGCCACGTTATTACAAGCGGGGGGAGACTATGCTCCGTTATTACAACCCCGTATCAAATTGAATCTCAAGCAAGTATACAACTAAAGACCGAGTTAGGCACTTACTAATAGCTGGTCCGAAGATGCCTTGCTTGAGCGTGGGCTTGGCCTTCGCCTTGGGCTGCAAAAGGGAGCTCCGCGAGGTTGAACGGCAAGGGGAGGTGCTGGCCGGATGTTCTTGGTGCACGGAAGAGGCGCCTTGAAGGTGGCCAGCTACTAGAGACGGGTTCTTTTTGGCGTGTTGGGATAAAGGGCCTAAGTAGGGTCACTAAGGATAGGGTTTAGTTTTAAGGTAGGTTGTGCAAAGGGTGAACCTAAGGGAAGGTCTAACGAATCACCTAGGGTTGGCGGGTTGCTATGGTGGCCGAGTGAAATGACAGTCGGTTGGAGTGGCCGACTAGGAGGACTTAGTGGTGGCGGGTAGTTGGAGTGGCTAGGAGTGATGTAAGGTAGGGGAGCTAGCTAGGAAATGGGGCCAGGTGGTAGTAGTTGTAGTAGGTGTATTGGGATGATACGGGCAGGTTTTAGGGAGTCGGATAGGGTGGCCGAATGGAGCTAAAAGGTCTAGGTGGTGGCGGGTAGTTAGGGTGCTATGGGTTCGGCTGAGTGGGGCTGGTGGCAGCAAGTGGAAGGGTTGGTGTTAGGGTGCTATGGGAGTGGATTAGGTAGTTGGGAGTGGAGAGGGAGTGAAGAAGTAGTAAGGTAGGATGTAGGGGACTTACCGGGTGAAGAGAGGGTGGCGGGTAGTAAGGAGTCAGCCGGATGAATGTGGTGGTGGTGGTGGCACTCGGCTGAAGGTAGTGGTGCAGGTGCTGGCGGGATGTGGAGCAGGTGATGGCAGGATGTGGAGCAGGTGGTGGTTCGGTTGAGCTAGGAAGTGGAGGACCCGGCTGGGAAGGTGAGGGCTGCTAGATGATGAAACCCACCCTCAAGGGGGGGGGGGGGTTATATAGGGCTGGGTTAGGTCGGTTAGGGCTGGGTTTGGGGTAGTGGTTAGGTGGTTTAGGTAGGGTGGTATGATGATAAGGTGGGCTGGAAAGGGTAGGGCCAGATATTTTAAATACAAGTGGTTTGGCTAGGTTGTGGGCTAGGGGTGGTTTAGGGGTTTAGGGTTTAGTTAGGTGGGTTGGTTCTAGGGTGAGGTTTAGTGAGCTAGGTTAGGTGATTAGGCTAGGATTAGGCTAGATTTAGGGAAATTAACCTAGGTTTAGGGAAGGATTAGGGAAGTGGGTTAATTGATTAGGTTGGGATTAGGCCGGGATTAGGGAAGTAGGTTAGGTGATTAGGCTTAGATTAGGGGCGGATTAGGGTGGAAGGCTAGGATTAGGTATTTTTGGTTAGGTTTAGGTGAAGGAGCTCCCTTTGCATGGCCCATAGACCTGAACCACATCATGTTGGTGCAGCCCTAGGTTAGGTTTTGGCTAATTACAAGCTTAAACCCACCTAATTAGGCTAACCCACGTGATTAACCCCAAACTTGACACACAAGTCAAGCTTAATTACAACACACACTTGATCTTATCCACCCCCACTCTCTCTCATGCCCATAATCCCACGTGAAATTCAAGTGGGCCCCACCTCCATTTATGAGAAGGTGATGTGGGCCATGGATATGGATATTGGATTGGATTTTTGAATCCAAATCCAAATCCAAGTCCATACATGGGTTTGGATTGGGATCTGGATATATATGGTCCAGATCCGATCCAAACTGAACTCTGACTCCTTCGAGCTGTGTTCGAAACGAACGGTTTGTGCGGGGCCTGACAGCATCAGTGCTCCGTCTACGTTGGGTCTTCGCCAACATGATCGTCCGCCTCTATTTTTGCCTTTCGGAGATGACTTCAAATGATGTTTTGATGATAACAGGGTCTTGGACGTTCGAGATCCTGGGGGTGTGGATTTGATACGAGAGTTGCTATGCCGGGCTCGACATGTGCTCCAGTTCCGGGCTCTCCTTAGCTTTCCTGGTCCTGTCTGGATTAGGCCAAGCTGCTTCGGGGTTTCAAAACATGTTTTAAAAAGGTTTTTAAAAGCCATATTGTATATTTTTGAAATACGAAGTTCAAAATATATGTACAGGGTTGTCTGGAAGGCTCCTGGGCTTCCAGTCTCAAAATGGCCCTTTGGGGGCTGTTTTTACAAAACCAGATTGTTTCGAGGAATTCGTGGGATTTCGGGGTGTTTACAGTAAGGCAACTTGCCTTGTTGCAAGTTGCTGAAATGGGGTAAGAGGGTGTTGTACATGGCCTTCCAAATCAGGCCAAGGCATGTTGCACTCACTTACCAAAATCATTCAATGTTATATGGCAAGTTAACAAGCTTGGCTGAAATTGGCTAGGTCATGGAAAGCTTGCTACATTCGGCCAGGGCTGGGGTGATGTTGTCCCTTTGCTAAACTTGGTTACTGAATTCAACTGGAACTGGAAAAGCTGTTGTGTTTAGCCAAGACTTAAGAAAGCAAGTGGATGCTGCTATATTGATCGTGATGAACCAGCCGATGACATTTGAACTGAACTTCTGAAAGCACTGTTGACATTATTCAATGGACTCTCACCATTTTGGGACCTCGTCCGTTCTTCTTGGTGTTGAATTCAGCTAACTAAGATTTGGAAAGTTGTTGTCCACTTTGCTAAAGCTCGGCTGGCTGGATTTGGAAGGATGTTGTTGTCCTCTTCACTTGCTAAAATTGTCCAACACCTGCTATAGTATGTGGCCAAGTTCGGGAAGCTTTGAATTCGGCTGAAGCTTGAGATGATGTTGAATGTGACTCCAATTGGGAAGGTTGTTGTTCATTTCTTCCTTCAAAGTTGATGTCAGCTGAAATTAAATGGTAAGTGGCTGACATAGGCTGAAGGTGGAGTTGTCCTCTTGCTTGATATCGACTTGCTGCACTCACTTACCAAAATCACCCAACATGTAATATGGCAAGTTATCAGGCTTGTCAAAACAAAATTGGTGTCAATAATGGCAGAGCACTCAAAAATTTGTATACTATCATAGCTTTCCTTTTAGATTTCACAAAAGGATAATATATTGAGAATATGATGCTTTCCTTTCAAAACGTTTTCGGTGCATTAATATAAAAGCATGAAATTATCTAGACACTACAGTTTGAATGCATGGAAACAACAAGAACCCTACTGTCGGATATTATAAGCAGCTGCAAATAACTGAATTAGCTCAAAATCAAGAACTCTATTCGCAGTTTAGATGAATTAGTGTCTTTTTCTTCATCCACACTTTAGAATGAACTATACCTAAGTCTATGCACTTCAAATATCTCTGCCGTGATAATTCTAGAACTTTTAACTTTTCAGGTTTTTGTCTGCAAGAAACTTTTGCATCACATCCAATGCCACCAAGAAGTAAAAGGAATGGTCGTAGGTCATTCTCATGAAAACTCAGATGTCTCAGTCAATCATTATTATGGCTACGGAAGAGCAGACAGTATACAGAAAAATGTCAACTAGGAGTCAAAGAAGAAGCCTATGAAATTCTCACTGCTTCTACATGGGAATACAAACACAAATTTTAGGAATAACTTTGTGTTATGCAAAAATTTGGGAGAAAGTGCAAACTGTCAAAGTACATATGAGAGATACCAATGATGGATGACTTTCCTTTCTGGGTGCTGACTTTCCATCCTAAACATCGACTTTCCTTTTCAAGTGCCAACTTTCCTTATTGAATGTCGACTTTCTTTTTTTTTATACCGACCTTACTTTTTAATACTTGAAACTAAAAATGACAGTTTACCTTGCCCAACTGTGCCGAAATTGGAAGGTGCTTGGTTGTTGCCTTTTTGGTTCATGTCATCTCCTCTTCTCGAGGAATTTGTCTCCTTCCGGTTCGAGTTTTATATATGACAGGTTTCAAACACTTTATATAACAAAAAAAAAATTATATTTAAAACATCAAATTTAATTAAATCTTTAAATATTATTTTGGAAAAGCATTGGGTTTCATTCCCAGTTTTTGTTTGCAAGGGTGACCTACTTTCGCTCTGTGAGTCAATCTATAACCACCTTGACAATTTAACCCTTTTCATGGGTGTAGGGTATCGAACCATTTTAACCACTTCAACGGGTGCAGGGTATCGAACCACTTCAACGGGTGTAGGGTATCAAACCACTTTAACCCTTAGGTTTAGAATTTCATAAATTTATCAATTTGCAAGCATTTTTGGGTTTGATTCCCAATGTTTTCTTTTTCATTTGTTTATAAAAAAAGAATTATTTGAAATCATCCTTTCTTTGAAGGCAATCATTTAAAATGGCAGAATCTTGTCAATTTGGTCATGAGGGCAAAATAGTCATTTTTGTAAGATTTTGTCTCCAAATTAGATTTTTTTGAAAGGGATGCAATATATCATCATTTTGAGGTTGCTAGAAAATTTTGATGCCAAAATGAGTTCATTTGATGTATTTTTATTTAAAAACCCAAAGCTGCGGAAAAAAAAGCAAATTTTCTAAAAGATGAAAATTTTTTATTTTGATAAACAAATTGGGTGTTTACACATCCTTGGCAACGTTTTGTACAAAAAAAGTTTTTTGGGCATCTTATGGAGATGTGTTGATTGTGATGAGGCTAAAACCATCATGCATGAGTTTCACGATGGAGAATGTGGAGGCCATGTCAATTTAGGTATGATAGCTATAAAAATACTTAGGGTAGGTTATTTTTGGTCTACTCTCAAACAAGATTGTTATGATCATGTAAAAAAATGTTAGTAGTGTCTAGTAATTCATCATGTGGGCATTTTACATCACAGGACCAATTTCTCCGATAGCATCCAATGGACACAGATTCATCCCAGGAGCTACTGAGTATTTTTCTAAATGGGTTGAAATTGTGTCCCTGGCAAATGTACAAGGACAACATTAGTGACATTCATTAAGAAAAGTATCTTAGCTAGGTTTGGAGTACCCCGAGACCTGGTGTTGGATAATGGTACTCCGTTCAAAAATAAGAAAGTGGAAAGGTTGTGCAAGACTTATCGTATCACACAATACTTCTCGTCACCATACTACCCTCAAGACAACAGTCGAGCCGAAGCCACAAACAAGACCCTCATAAGCATTATTGAGAAAACCTTAGAAAGGGGCAGCACATGGCATGAGAAGCTGGATGAGGCACTATGGGCCTACAAAACTTTCATCCGTACTCCAAAAAATGCCACAACTTTTGAATTGGTCTATGGCACCAATGTCATACTTTATATTTACATTAAGTTGCATTCATTTAACACGTTCATTATACTTGATTTACCTATAGATACCCTACAACAAGCTAGACTAGCCGAGCTAGACTTACTTGATGAGAAGAGGCTTCTTGTCATAGTTCACGCGCAAGTATACCGGTGAAGGCTAGCCTGACATTATGAGAAATACATAAAGGATCGCCACTTTAAGATATGATATCTCATGTTGAAGACCATACACCAAAGGGGCCACATCCGTTAGGAAAATGGTGGCTCAATTGAAAAGGTCCTTATGTCATGAGAGGGGCAGCAACCCACAATGCATATTGACTAATTGATGGCGAGGGAAGAAACTTGGTAGACCCTATAAATGCCCAATATCTCAAAAAATATCATGTTTAGAGTATATTAAAAATTCTTTTAAAATGATTTTACAATAAACCATCTTTAGTTCTTGAATAGGAGACCAAGGTAAGTATATGTTTCTTAACTAGTAATTAGTGCTCTCTGAAATGCATAGTGTTTGCAAAATCATTGAATAACATTTCAAAAGTCCTTATATTACAAGATAAGGCTTAGTTCAAAACAATAAAATATTTTTAAATAGTATATGCTATTATGAAAAAGGGGCATACATGATGAGATCAAGTATCCATAGGGATAAGTTGTTTCCCCATCTCACTCTCTCTAAAAAAAGGAAAAAAGCCCAATGTGATGAAAGTCAAAAGAAAAGAAAAGAAGAAGGAAAAATCAACCTCCAATATGGAGGTTTTCCTATGAAAGAAAGAAAGGTTTTCATCGGATCTTCCTACAAAAAGATCAAGTATCCATATAGAGGTCTTCCTGCAAAACCCCAAAGCATCTAGAAAATGGGCATAAAAGTTGTCCCAATTATGGCAGCTATCCTTCATGGGATCTCATCAAGCTCTCAAAATATCTCGTTCGCTCTTCAACACACTTATTCATCTATTGCATCTCACATGCCTCATGCTCATGTGCATTAGGTAATGGCCTGGTTTTCATCGGATCCTTATCTTGGTCGGCCATATCGTCACTCCAAAATTATCAATGTTGAGTCCCCTTTAGCTAGGAGTTTCCTACCAGAGTTAGGATAGCCCAAGTTCAAGAAATGAGTCCCTTAGCAAGAAAAGGAAAAATTTATATCCTTAAATGAAATCTTGTTGTTCAAAAGAAGAAAATTTTTGGCGTGGTTATTCTTTGCCATTAACCAAATAAATTTGGTTAATGACAAAGAGGAACATCTTAAAACACCCAAAATTTTGTGAGAATCTCAAAATGACGGGTACTTCAAGCCCCACTAGAAAAAAATCAATGTTTTACAAAATCTAAAAAATGATCATTTTACCTTCAAGACTGTATTGGTGAAATTTCACTATTTTACACATAATCTCTTCAAAGAAGGGCTTGTAGAAGTCAAAATAAGGCATTTGACACCAAAATAAGTTCTACGTGGAAAATTTTATAAAATAATCATTTTACCCCTACAATAATATTTGAATTAAAAGGATAAAAAATAAAACAAACAGACCTAAAACATGGAGGAGAAAAGAAGCAGGACCCCTGAAACTTAGAAAACTAAGGTTTAGTGATGGCCCAAGCACAAGTGAAAAGCATCAAGAGAAATATCCAAAATACCCCCGATTGATGAAGATCTAATGCCAAGTGATCCTACACCTATCATAAGGTTAAAGTGGTCCAAAAAGGTTAAATAGATCAACCCATGAAGCAGGGAAAGGTAAAATCACCACCATCGACCACCAAGTTCACCACCATTGGCCACTAGGTTTGTCACCGATAGACACCATGTGTAACACTACTAGACACCACATGCACCACCATCATCCACCAAAAGCGCCACCACTGCAAGGGCTGGCATGCGGTTCCCATGCGCTGGTGCGGGCATGCATGGCGCCCAACTCCCACGAGCCGGTGCACGTGCCAATGGGCTTTGCACATCCTCTAGCTTCTTGAGCCCGCTTCCCACATGCCACACATGTCCAGCACCATGTGGATGTCCCCCAACATGTGTGCATCAAGGTTGGTCCCTTGATGGATTGGATTTAGATCCAATTCAAGCTCAATAACCCAAAAAAAAATCATTTTGGTTTGGTGCCTATAAATAAAGAACTTTGTCGAGCAAAATGGAGGACATTGAGCCCACATACGTATGTATGTATGAACGCATATGTGTGTGTATCTATAGTATATAGCAATTATTGTACCACTCAAATTTGGTTGATCTAAAAGGTCCGAGTAGCAATAGGGCCCATACAAAGGATCCATAAAACTTCATATGGAGATCCACATCATCGGTAGTTGATTTATGAATGCAACAACTTAACAAGAAGATCTACTGATATCATCTTTTATTTTGTCAATGTTAGGCTCATTAATCTCGTCTCAGAGTCAGCTGAAATCTCAAAATTACATCCTGCATATAAACCACTCACGACGTCAATCCTATCTTTTGGGTCGTTTACCAACCATTAATTCTTCTTTCTTAAAATGGCCCACCTTCTATCATCACTTAAACCGTCCCTTCAACCACTCCCCATCTTTCGGTTAGTCCAAGAAAACTAAATTCATTATCTATAGAAAGAATCTAGCTTCCCATAATCGTCGTTTAACAAGATTCAGAGAGCCTAACCAAACGGACCTATGTAATTAAAAGCGGGATCTGGTCTCTGATTTAAACTTGCGACCATCAACCCCTTAAAGGAGAAAATAAAACTAATCCAAATAAAATTTAGAGAAAATTGTTTCTCTAGAGCTTCAATCTGAATCGCATAATTTAGATCGACTGCAAGAACGAAGAATCAATTGTGCAAGGTGAATAAACTCAAAAATGTGATTTATCCATGGAAAGCATCACTGTTTACAGTAAAAGCTAGATGCTTTTGTATGAGTCAAGTGAGCCAAAAATGTGATCCGCGTCGTCAACTCCTTGCCTGTATGAGCTGCTTGCCGCTAGTACAGAAAAATGACGATATTTGACTGTTTGTTACTTCATAATGAGTTGATCTCAAACATAACGAGGCCAGTTCTAACTCATTTGCCATTCTGAACTTGTATTTGATCTTGTTTGAACGTGTTATTGCCTTGGTTGCGTTAGCTAATCATGTTAAAATATGGCCTAGTTTACCTGTAAACATCTACTGTACGTAATGAAGAACCAAGCAGTACACGAAATACTTGCGAGTTTACCGTGAGACAAATTAACAGTTCATGTATCCGTCATTAGTTTCCATGAATGACGTTCACCAGCAGAGCTATGCTGAACACACTGTTCTTGTTCAGAACAGTTAAGGTCATCAATCGCACATCAATGAGCTTAAAATGAGCCGAACCGAGCTGATCTATTAGTAGCTGAGTTTGTTTACCAGCCTTAATAAAAACTGAATAAAGAAAACCAATAAAAAAGCACCAGCATCTTAATTAGTAACAGTAAATTTTCAGCTTGGTGCATTAAAGGCAAAGTGCAGACCAGACTTTGGACAGAGCTGCTGGGCATAAAATGGACATAACTGGAAAAGTGAGTATACCTTTAATCTCATGCATACCCATAAATAGCTGATATTCATCGAGAGGTTCACATAAACTTTTCACCATGAAGGAATACGAGTCATTACCTCATGCATCTCATAGCGAACCCTTTCATTGATGACTTTAAGATAGTGTATCTTACAAAATCTACAAAGCAGTACATGGTATTAATTCCTTCTTAGTCATCCAATTTTATATTCCATGGTTGTATATGATATTATTCTTTATGAGGTGAGCGATGTAGAAAGAGAAACTTTAGAAGATTTGGGGACCATATGAACAAGTTGCACAAGAATGGCGATGTGTGTGTTTCAGTGAAAAATAACATTGGGTGACAGTAAATGCAAGCTGCGCCACAAGCATTTCTTGGACAGTTTGGTCCCACAACGATACGAAAAATCTTTGAGAAATGCTCTTTTGCGGGGTTATTCTTAACAAGGACAGTGCATGCAAACAACCACAGAAGAAACGGACCACAACTCTCTCTCTGTCCTTTTCGCTTTTCATGTAGGGCTTTGAAAACATCACACATCTTTTAACAAAAGCATGATATAAGATCTTGGATGATAGCTACAAAAGAAGTCCTTAGCTTACGGGGAAAAGACTGAAGTCGAAACCTTCAAATCAAATTGAGAGAGAGATATAAGAACACAAGGCCTAAATGTTTATTTCTACCATTTTGATAAATTAGTCCCCTTCAAAAATTCTTCCAAGGACAAATTTGATCTTAGGGGCCACAATATCGAATACATCTCAAGAAATATGAATTCTTTGGTTCTCAGGTTCTCGTACAACTAACTTTCCATATAAATTGTGATGGTCTATATGTTTCAAATTTCAAAAAACCAAACTTTGGGCTCGCATGCTTTTACAGCATACGAAAGTCCTTTTCAAGTGATCATATGAAAAAGAAAATCAAAAAAGTAAAAGATGACAGACGGGTAAAGCTTTTTCTAAGTTAAACCTAAGCCGTTAATAACGTTATTGTTTTCCCATATACGAGGGCATGCTTGCCTCAATCAAGATCATCAACTAATGAAGGTTAGACTTAATTAGGTTGTATGTCACTTTCAAATAATACAACAGAATTATTCATGATCATTCATCACTATGTAGTGTAGATAAAGATCATGTAAGAGTAACTCCTACCAGATCCTAGATCAAAATGTGCTTTCTTGAACTGATCATCTTCCTTCAAATTGTTTTATCTTTTTACGCACCTATGGGAGCCCCTGTTTGTGAAATGCTTGCATAGATGAGTCAGTTTCTACACAATGAAAATTGAAGCTTACTGGTATGAGCACCAAAAGTGATGCTTGAAGTAACTACATCAAATGGGGAAAAATAAATATTTTATGTTAATCAAGATCCATGTTCAAGTTTTCATTCAGCTAATTGTGTTGACATAATGTTCTATATTTGTGCCGTCTTGGAGAACGATGAATTGAAAACACTGATGGATGAGGGTAAGACCAGGCGATTCTGAACTGAGGACAGATTGCTACTGACCGAGGGAGGACGCCTGCCTCGCACGGGAAAGATCAGGCGAGATATTTGACGAGAATGCCATTCTTCGCCTTGGGTATCTTGGGATGGAGAGAACGCTCATGTGACATGATATGGTACAATGACTAGTTCAAACTGGTTTTCGACCTCGTTTGGACTCTTGTTTGTGTACGCTTCAGCTCATCTCCAAAACAATATCCATGTGTTGTTTGTTGGAATTACACTTCATTTGGAAATGATCTACTATAACCATTGAAGAACCGACCACAGCAAAATGAAGTGTACAGCAACTTTGAGTTCGCAAGCCAATCTGAGCTGAATGCACACTGTTGATCTTTAACTCAGTTAAGTTGACAAACCAATTATGAATGAGCTGGAAATGGTAAGAACCAAGCCAATTTATGAGAGCTTGTTTTGCTTGCCAGCCATATGTAATTGAATCCTAGTCTTTGGTGCATTCTTAAACATTTACATTTGGAGTTTTGCGAAAGTAGTTTTATACAATCACACTAATTTATATCTCAACTAAATTTTCCATAAACGTATGGGCCTCGTACTAACAATAGTGAGATCCGATTCAGATTGTCAAGCCAACTTTCGGATTAAAGAGTTTAATAACTCAACATGCAATTAGTTTGGCACAACTGTCCTTGCCTTTTACCAGAAACCATCTAAAAGTGGAATATTTGTCATTTTGGGGGGTTGTTAAATGCAAAAGAATTTTTTTAAAGAAAAAATACTGTTCAGATGCTCTTATAATCGGGTTACATGAAAACCCATTTTAGCTCCTGCATTTGTCATAGATTTTATTGGTGGCTCAATATTTAAATTATTTTTTGGGCCTTGTAATTGACAATACGTACTTTCTTCCACCAATTAATAAAAAGTGAGAAAAATTCAGTGTTACTTCTGCCCCACTTACATAAAAGTTCATATTATTCATCCATTCAATAGGAAATTAAATGAAATTCATTGCTTCATCGAAGTTCTTTACGAGTTTTATTTGGCTAATGGTCTTACCAGGCAAATCAACCAAATCAAAATAAACCAATCATTTCCCCAAATTAAGTGGGGTTGCTATATGGCCATTGAGCTCAATCTTTAGGTCATATTAGCATTTTATAAATTCAAAAAAAACTGTGTATTTTTAAAGATCCTTTATCTATAGCTTCTATTCGATGCAGGCTTTAGTTATATTTTTCTTCTCCTATTTTAAAATGTTCATTATCAATTTCTCATACCTTTTTATTGAAGTTCCATCTGGCCACCTCTCCATAGTAAACGTGCTTATCTCATTTTAACCAAAACCATTAGTATTTACAACCAACTCTTTCCCTAGTAAAACATCACAATGGAAGGTGACTTTCTTGACAAATGAATATAAATAATGTAATGGAAATAATTTTTTAGATAGTTAGCTAATATTCCACTTTTTCTTTTTTAGTTACAAGAGGAGGCCGAAGGCTCACACACACACTACCACACATGCACCCATTGGGAGTCGAACTCCCCACCAAAAGCCACGGCGCTAGAGCACCTTGCCGTTGAGCTAACAGTCTCGTGCTAATATTCCACTTTTTAAGTTGCAACATAGTGGGACTTTTTCAGAAACAGCCAAACGTTCAATAATTGTGACATTGCTCATTTGTCCGTTGTAAGTTTGTTGAAACGGCTGCTAAAAACTCTTGAAGAGCAAATGAAGAAAGATGGTGAAGGAGAAGAGACATCCAAAGAAAAGAGATGTGCTGATAAAATAACAACTATTAGTGGGACTACGTTTGTTAAACCCAACTGGTTAAACTCAAATTATATGGATGAGACCACCTTAACTTGGGCTAGCACAAAACTCAGCCCTACTACGTGTGTGCACACAAAAAACACACACACACAGTATGGAGAGTTATGGACCTAAACATGGCCAGTTCTAAGCAGGCCTGGCAGTTCTGTTTGGAACTTAATCAGGTCTGGAACCGGAACCAGTGAAAAATGATCTGGAATCGAAGACCACCCAGTTCGGTCATTTACCCAGTAGTGGATCTACATTGAGGTGAGGTGGGGCAGCCACCCCACCTAAAATTTGAAAAGCCAATGAAAAAGTTACAAGGCACGATCCAATCAATGGCTACTATACATAATTCAACCCACCCTAAATGATTGAACAGGCAGTTCGTCTCACCCCACATAAAATTCTAGATCCACCACTACATATACATACATACATACATACATACATGCATGCATACATATATTCACATATTATATATATTATTTTCAACTATTTTAATAGTCTTTTTCTTGTTCCAGGTGGTTTAAGCTCCAACCAGAACTAAAACCGATTAGTCCCTGTTTGGTTTTGGTTCTTGGTTCCAGCTATGTCTAGAACCTACCGTTGGTGTCATTCTTTTTATGAATCCATTGCAAAACTTAGCATTTATCCACCCCACGTCTAAGGTAACCGTGGATAAATTAATAGGTGAAAAGTTACTAGTACTTAAAATTTCGTAGAATGTTCTTTTTTACTCTGAAGAAATACAGATCAGTATCTTAGTAAGGGTCTTGCCTTCCCAGCTCTTACAGCATCATTCTTCTTAAGTAAAGAAAAAAATGGAAGAAGAGCAAACAAAGAACTTTAGTATATTACCTATTACTACTAATTATTGGAAATGTTGCCATGGTTAAATCGGGTAAAACGTGCAACCGCTACATTTATTCTCTAATTTAGAACGCTTACATTTATTTATTTATTTATGTAAAGGGAGAAAGTTTTGAGATCACCCTTTTGCTTTCTTCATTTGAATTCATGGCAGGTTTACCTAAAGAAAGCAGTCATCTTCTAAACCAACCATATTTATATTTGATGTGGAGTGGCTACTGAACGTAAAGCATTGACTAAGAGTGCCACCTTTATCTCAATAACAAGGTTCAAAAGAAGATAACATAATCAGAGAACTATTTAATATAATATCTTATTTAAAGAAGTGATCAATTTTTTAATTTATTTATTCTTGCCCCTTAAGGGACCACTAGTTAATACCTATGATGCATGGGCATGTGTACCCCATCTATGGTGGAGTATCGGTAATCAGCCGGCACCAATACTTGGGTATAGGTTTTCAAAAAAATTGGACTTTGGGTCGTCTGATTAAATTTAACAGATACAAAGAGTTTTTCAATTCTTTTGTTATGAATAGATTAAGTCATACTAATTTTTATATAGGTCAACTTGATTATGAAATCCAAAAGTGTTATACATTGATGTTGACACTATATTTTATGAAATTGAGGCCCTTTCATCATATAATTTTCTATTGGGGACATCATATATTTTGTTAGACTTATATGTTACACCAAAATCTATATGTTTTAATTTTTGATGAGCTTGATATTGTTATAGCCAATTTTTGCATAATCTTCACTATATATTTAATTTTTTATATATAATAGTGGCGTATTTATATTTTTCAAAAACATTAGTACCCATATATGAGTACTCAGTATCGTAGCCGGATGCTTGCAACATAGGTTAAGACATGTTTAATCCAAAAGTGCGTCACTCAAAAAGCAGACTCATTAAATGAGGTGCCAAAACGGCCACGCTGTTCTATTCTCCCTTGAATATTGTCTGCTAATTTCGCTCCCCGATGACTAAGACCACTCAAATGAATTACACAATCAAAGAGAAAATAGTACATATAGAGAGAGAGAGAGATTGATGGGAAACTACTCTCCAGCGTGCGGTATGGTGTTGCAAGGGAAGCAAACAAGGTAAGAAAAAGGAATTGATCTTGGATTCATTTCCGTATAAACGGAGCTTTACATGATTCTTTATAGATTTTATAATTGTCATTACAAAGATATGACAAAAAAAAAGAGGACAACAAGAACAATAGATCAAAGGGCAGAAAATGCATGCATACTCCGCCATATTTTCTGTTTTTCCCTTCCTTTCTGAAAGAAAAGGAACAAACGCCTGCATTCCTCTCTCTCTCTCTCGCGCGCGCGCGCTGTGTTAAACTGTAGCCGCTTGTGGGTCCAGTCTCGCTATCTTCTGTGGAGGCTCTGATGATGGTGATGTGGGGCCTATGTCCTCAATCTCTTGGTGGCATGATGATGTTGGTGATGATGGTAACAGTGGGGATGAGAATCTCCTTGATGGTGATGATGGAGATGGCAATTTTGATGATGATGGTTTCCATGGTAGCAATGAGGATGCTAATCTCCCGGATAATGATGGTGGCGGTGGCAGCGGTGGTGGCAATGGTGGCGACGAAGATGGCAATGGCCGCTTCCGAGATAGGGTTTGGTTTGGCTGGCAATTTTGGTTCTTCACAATGTAACCTTTCAGCCTCTTCAAATCTGATAGCTTCACGGGCTTCACTAGGAATTCTTCTGCTCCTTCCTCTAAACACCTATCAAAAATAAATTTACCTTATTTCTAGATTCTAAATTTAAGTAAAAAACACAACGTTTTATAAACTCGAAATGTTTTTTAAATATACCGGAACTAAATCTTTGGCGTATCATAATTCAAGCAAGAGATTGAGTCTTTTAAGTTCCACCACGAGAAGAAACTGGGTTGAAGATCCAGGAATTTGGATTCGGCCCATCAAGAAATAACAAGCCTACCCGGCTTTACTAGAAGGACCCAAAATCCATGGCTGTTTGTTAAGGTGTCAATGCGACCCACCACCATACCCACTTGCAAGATTGATGAAGGCCGAGGTTCGTACACACCGGGGCCACGGCCCATCTCAAAATAAAAGATATCCGAACCAAAGCACGAAGAAACCACCAATCCCGAAGCGCAAATCCCGGGTCCGGAAACCGAAACGGACCCTCCGGGTTGGCGGGACATGAAGAAGGGAGAAAGGCTGCTTCGTGAAACGGAGGTGAAAAGAAAAGGCTGGAAAGCAAGATTGCAGATCTACGGCGGTGATCCACGGAAGATTTTCCCACCGTACATACGCCCAAGAACGAACCTGCCCCCACACAGTACCGGCAAGACCGCAGCCAGACACAGCTTTCCTAGGGTATTATAGTCAAAATACGCTTCGCGTGGCATCTCGGCGAGAATGGCGCGATTCAGGAGCATACGAAATTCAGGGATAGGGGCAAAACGATCGCTTTCCGGAAGGATGAATAAGGATGGGTAGACTGGTCCAGAAAATGATGGGGAGAAGATCTACGCTTTGTACTATAAATCTGCAACTAGAAACGGCAATTTTCCTTGTGACGCAAATGCTCCAGGACTATAGAAAATTTACCTACTGCAATAACTAAAATACCTCTGTATATGGACTGTACTTACGAATGAGTCCCTGTACTCAACGGCTAAGGAGGTAGAAGATGAAGACCAACTTTTGTTTTGGTACAGACAAATAAAGATAGACATTCGCTTACCGGTCGATTCTTGCCACAACGTTTTCAGAAGACATGATCACCACCGGAATTTCTCGCAACGCCGCTGACTCCTGCAGGAAATAAGAGAGGAGAAAAGAGATGAGCACAGATAAAAACAGGTTGAACAAAACCAAGCTCCTATAAGTAACATCCTTCAGGACGACCATTGAATGCTTGGGAAAAATCCTCTGCGGCAAGTCACAGAAGCAAAGATGTTGCTTGCAGATGTAGAGGAAGTATCTACGCACCTTGATTTTCTTGAGGAGCTCAAACCCGTTCATTCCCGGCATGCAGTAGTCAGTAAGTATCAAATTCACCTTCAATTCCTGCAATTTCAGGCGAAAGCAAGAAAACATCAGGAACTCATCATGGAAAACAGTGCCAGAAGTAAGAACTCGACGGGATTCAAGAAGAAAATCAAATCCACTCACATGCTTTTGTTCGCCGTCAAGCCCCAGGAATTGAAGCGCCTGCCTCCCGCTTTCCGCCGTAGTCACTGCAATCCTTTCCACGAAACAAGTTCAGCCAAAACGCGAAGCAATACTCAAAAAACATCTGAAGAGAAAAACAAAGAAGCAGAAGAGGGAGAATGCAGATTTTTCGCAAGGGAGAAAACAAAAAATATAGCAAGAGAATCAATTTTAAATAAAAAGATGAATAGCAAGCAAGACATTAGTATGAGAAAAGGAAGAGAAAGCTGATTTTCCAGCAAGGAGTCACCTCTGCATGCGGAAATCTTGAGAAGGCGCTCGATAACCTTCCGATCGACGAGACTGTCATCGACGGCAAGAACGTGCGGAGTCTCCAAGGCCATTCTCCGATCGCCTTAGAAATTCCCTCCGGCAGTTGCTAAGTTACGCGAAGCAGGAAGGCTAGAGCGAAGAGAAGAGGGAAGGCCAAGGGGAAGGCATCTTATATGGTACGACAAAGCTGGGTCAATTTGGGTATTCCCGGGGAAAGTTGGGAAGCCGAAGGAGATCCATTTGGGGAGCCCCGTCTCGCTTTCCGGGTCGATCCGAAAGGGATCCAGTCAACGTAACCGGGAAAAGAAGGCTTGGAAGCCGCGCCGTCGTCGTTCCTCGGCTTCACTGACGCGACGTGGTATCCTCGTTAACTGCACCGGGTAAAGTGAAGCCAATTTTTCCGACGATTTTTGCCCTTTAGATTTGCAATGATGCCCCTTCGATCCTCGAGACCCCGAGATCATGTCAAAGCATCGGCGATTTTTCGTGCTACAACCCGTAAAAAGTGTGCCCGGATGGGGCACGAATCCGACCCGAATGACCTACTGCTGTCCACTCAAAGTGACAAAATCATTTCGTATTTGTGTTGAGTTGTTGTTCTGCATGACTCGAAATATGGACTGTTACTCCTGAAGGAAGAGCAGCAGTTGGGTCTGGATTTCCATAAGAGAAAGTTGTGCCATATTATGCATTCACTGCACGCACTGACGTGCAAACCGAAATGAAAATGAGCGATTTAATAAACCCGAATCGAGCCGATGGCACGAATCAGCTTATTCACGTCATTTTGGTAACATGATCAAGATTTTGTGCCTGTTAACCAACAACTTGGTTGGGCACCGATTGTATGAACCTATCTATACTTGCACGCGTTCGCACACACGCACGCACACACACACACACACACACACACACACATATATATATATATATATATATATATATATACATACATACATACATACATACATACATAGAGACAGGGAGGAAGGAGGGGAGAGACAATACCAGAACGGTAGAAGGTTGCTATGAGACAATGAAAGAATAATAAAGGGTGATGAAAGGCATCCATTAGGGTAAGATCATGGGAAACAAGCTATTGAGCACCGTGGTCATTTGAGGATGGAACACTATCTATATCTATCTATCTATCTATCTATATATATATATATATATATATATATATATATATATATATATATATATATATATATATAGATATAGATATATATATATATATATAGATATAAACACAGAGAGGAAGCATAAACCATGCGCATATATCCATGCTCCAATTTATTTAAATATCCTCATAGAGATTAATGACTCAGATCTTTAAGCAAAAAGCAAGTATCAGATGCATTAAATGTACTTTACAAAAAGTATAATATTATTTTTTAATTCAAAATTCAACCATCTAATGGTTGTAATCTTTAATGATATTTAGGCTTAAAAGAGTGCATTTACCATCTTCTCTCTCTCCCTCTCTATATATGGAGAGAGAGCTACAAATTGTTAGACTAATTTTATTAGACAATTTATATCAATTCGAATAATTAGATTGGAAACATAGATTGCTTAGATAAAAAAAACAATTGAAGTTGGTTAAGAAGAACAAAAAGTTCAAAGCACATAATGTATTTTCAACTTTTATTTTTTTATTTAGGTTATTCACCTTTTTAATCCGATAGTTTGAATTGACATGAATAGCATATCATGAATAAGAGTCTCTCTATCCATATAATATATAAAGAAAGAGATTTGAATTATTAAAGAAATCTCCATTGTTCAGAGGACTCTGAGGACATACTGATTTAGCTTACTATTGAATTGAGACAGACCCATGCAAGCATCATTACCAGGGCAAGGGTGCCAAATTCATGCTTGGAATCGTAGTCGTGTCGTGTCAGTAACGTGAAAACTGACTACAAAACAAGACACGTACATAGACTTTTTGTGTACTGTTTTTTGGGTATTATATTGCAGGGAAAAATCATGTTTTAGTTGCAGGTATTTATGTTGTGTTAGTGTGCGTATCAAGGAACAGAACCTGAACACGAACACCAACTTTCTGGGTTGAGTTCGTGTTGGGTCTACATGTTGTATCTTGACAATCCTAAAATCAGGAACCTGCAATATTCTAGAGCATGGCACAGATTGGACATGATACGGTTTGCATTAATCTTAAAGATGTACAAATGTGTGACTTAGATCAGATTAAAATACACTTCAAGCTCAAAGAAATGGATCCACGGGTCGGGTCGATGCCTAGTGTAGAACTCCAACAAGAGGGCCGTTGACCCCGAGAATGACGCCGAGCATTAAGATGCGCAATTGCCCGTCTAGCAGTCCAAGTCCTTCTCAGTGTGCTTAGCGGGATCAAACAAATTTTAGATTTAGGTTTTCTACTTGGAGATCTTTATCCAAAATTGTGTCCTGATGTGTAATTAAAGGAACCAAGTTTATCTAATCCTTGTGCACCCACAAGTACGTGCATTAATAGTAAGTGGGGCATGGTTTAATGGGTATGTTGTTTGTTGGATCTTGGTTCAGTGTTTCGGAGTAGAGAGGTTGGTGGGTCCTGTTCATGGATTCTTGTTTTGTTATGTATAAATGGGTCCAGATCATTACTCACTGTCGAGGTACTGGATCTGGAGTTCAAATCGCATTATTCACTAATGCACGGATCTCACTGGAAGCCATGGTTGATCTCAAGGGAGAAGGAGATAAGCTAATAATAGATGAAATAGGACGAGAAAAATGAGAACCGAAATGGAATGGTCAAGCTGTAGAGAGAAGCTTCAACATAATACACAGCATAACTTTTTCTTTTTTTACAATGGGGAGGTCGAAGCTGGCATGCGTGCATGGCCCGGCAGCCTGCTTGCTACCTGCATTGTGCAAGTGGAAAGCCCTACCAGGTGAGCTAATGCTCTGAGTGCAATAGATGACAAGGACGAGGAGTCATCATCCTTAGACAGTAAATCTTTCTTTATAAACAATTTAACTAAACTCACTAAGTTTCAACCTAATCCATGTCTCCTAATTACATATTTGTAAATGTTCAAATAGAATCATTGTCCGGTCTCAACCATTCTCCAAAAACACACCATTCCAATGGCATCAAATGCGTGTAGGCAAGATGGTTAGGATCGGGCAAAAACTAGACGAATTGAGTGAGGAACTTTTCTGACCGTTCGATCAAAAAGATAATCATGCATTTTAGTATGGGTTAGTGTAGGAACGTACATTTTCTCATTTTTTCAAAAAATTTAGACAAGTGGATGCCTTGCGTTGCCTTGTCAAAGACCTGCCACTCATGTGGTAGGCTTGCTAAACATAATTTTCATGAACACAGGATTAAAATATTTTTTTTGTTACAAGAGCAGAAGGAAGCCTAACACGCACACATGCATTCTCTTGTTGTCGAACTCCTCATCAGCAGCAAGAACACTAGAGCAGGCTGCCGTTGAGCTAACATTCTGGGTGCGAGGACTAAAATAGTTTAAGCATCGTAGTTTTTGTCTCCTCAAATTTTGAGCTTCTTATGGTTAAACCGCACTTTGTTCACAATACATGATGTTACGATCAGGGCCGCTTCCATAATCTAATAAATGTTCGGATTCTGGGCCACAAGCTCATTCATTGTCTATCCTATTCGATAACCATATTCACTTAGAGCTGATCTGTGAAACTCAAATTTAAAACCAAATCAGAGCAAAGCATTTCCTAGATAAATCCAGTCCAAACAAAAGTACAAAATCAAAGATAGTGTTGGATCTTAATCCAGGACAAATTCAACGTATACACATCATTTTCGGATCATTCTTACTTAGATGTCTGGTACTCTTCGATGGCATGTATGAGAATAGTTTGATGTGGATTGGTTTCGTGTCCATGTGGAACCTGGATCCCATACTTTGTGACCCATTTGGATCTCCAAAAGCGATAAATGCGGGTCCAAAGATTACCAATAATTGGTTCGGATAAATCATGTTATACAAGTGATGTGGGTATGGCTGGTCTTCATCCATGTGCACTAGCTTATGTAAGTACACTACTCACTAGTAACGTAAGTTCAGCCAATATATCGTGACATAACTAATGAGCATGAGGCATTATTTCGCCAAAAGCTAAATGCGTATCTCTGGATTTTATTTATTAGATGAAATCCAAACTAAATTCCTACGTTTTATTTCCATTTTCAATTACATAAAAATTGTTAAATAAGAATGTATAAACAGTATGCCCATATAATCAAGAATAGAGGTGCGTCCCAGACAGTTGCGGTTTCGGTGGTCAACAGCCGTAGTGAGAAATCTGGATGGGTTGGATCCAGTAATGGGTTTAAGGGGATCCGATCCATTATCAGGTACTTGCGTTGCGAACGGGGAAAGTGAATCCGAACAATCAATTTCCAGATCGAGTTGTCAACAACTTTTGGATCTGCAAAATCTTCTTCTTTGACCTGTAAACTCGCCGATTATTCTCTCACGTGGGCACCGATCCCGAAAAGATAGATCGTCGGAGAGGCGACACAAAACGGGTTGAGTGTGTCGTCGTCTTCACCGGCTCTTTTAGGTGGCTCCGTCCTTCCCTTTATTCGGTCCGTACCGAACGCCACGGGAGATAACCGGTGAGAAGTGGGTTCCACGTGAAGTAAGATAGCTCGAAGTCGCCGATTTTGGGCTTGGCCGCGAGCGAGGTTGCGGATACGGAACGCCCATACCGAATCTCCTGGGACCCACCACTGTTGGACTGCGGTCCCTTTGCTTCCGTTGCACCAAATCTCCGAGATCACGTCCTTGTCTGCCTTTGGGCTTCGCGGGGTTCTTTCTCTTATTTTATATATAATATTTTAATCATGTAAAATTTCTTTCTTTCTCTCTCAAGGGATGCTGGGATGAGATACAAGTGGTGCAGTCGTGTAAACTGTATAATGTACAACGATCTACGGCTACGGCTAGGAGACTCAAGAACTTCAAGTGACACTAGGAATCGGGAAAAAATATTATAAAATTTAAAATTTAAAATAATATATAAAACCGATGGTTTAAAACTATTTTTTCTTGTTCTGGTTTTATGGAAGTGAAACCGAAACTGAATCCGGTGGCCCTCACGACTAGTCCGATTCCACTGGTTCTTGATTTAATATATTTTTAGGTCAAACCGTCGATCATCACCCTGTATGCCTAGAGTGGTAATCTCTTTTATATATATATATATATATAGTGATTACATCATGCTCACACTAATACTTATTCACTCCTTTTGAGTGATATGAGTATAAACAAATTAATTTTCATACTTTTTAAAGCTTCTTAAAAATTTTGAAATTTTACTAATACTACTTAAAAACAATGAATATGTTTGAGTGAGCAAGTATACGAGTGAGTACCATCTTGTTTTCACATACATACATACATACACACACACACACACACACACATATATATATATATATATATATATTCTTATTAGAAAGAATGCTAGCATTCTACAACGATGTGTTTTACGGTTTTACTTAATGTTTTCACTTGAATTGAATCAAACACAACGCCAACCTGGCAAGGTTGGTGGCATGAAACCAGAACTGCTCAAATACCCATGGTTGATGTTTTTTTGGTCTTTGACGATTTTGAACTTTATGCATGGCATTGTGGATTAGAGGACGTTTTTCTTTGGTGTGGACCAAGAGCTTGATTTCGGTTGGTAATTTAGCCGCTCGTTTTCAGTTGATTGGTTTTTGGTCAAATTTGAGCGATGCCCAGGAAATTCGATAGGGCTGTATGGATCTCTGATTGTATAGATTATTAACATAACCTGAATTAAAAAGAGCATCTTTCCGTCACAAAAAGGTTCCAAGATGGAGTTCATTAATGGCTTTTCTTCCTCATTATCTATTGATACGGGAACTCAAAGAACCCCAAGTTTTTTTTCCTGCCAACGGATAGGAACTTCATTCATAAGTGAAGAAGTACAGGGGGGCTCCCTAAAGCTGCATATGTTGAATGAAGAACAATACAAACAATGAAACGGGGATCTCTCAAAGTAAAATTATATGATCTAGACTGATAACTAAAGAAAAAACATTGATGAGCACCAATAACCTTGTAAACGCACGACCTAGAGACATCGAAGCTGACTGCTAAAAGATACGTCTCACTTTCATTTTTAAACACATAAACACCTTCCCAAAAACCTTAGCAAGTAAGAACACACAAGATACTTTATTCCCTCTCATTATCATCTAAGAAGAAGAGAAAGGAAAGGAGATAGAGGGAGGAAGAGATAGAGGGAGGAAGAGAATAAACAAAGAGAGGTTGCAGGAGAGGAAATGGCCTCAATTAACCTAAAAAAAAAGCTCCACACTTCTCTACCTTCTTGGAGGAACAGGGAAAGGGAGGTTGAAGAACCCTAAGTTGGTTCTATCTTTTCGCGACCTTCATATTTATCTGTTAAGGGATGCCGATCTCAAGCATTGAAATCCCAACATCCTCGACTTAAAGGGCCTTGTGAATAAAAAGTGAAGAAAAATGTGTATGTGAAACAACAATGCGATTGATATCAGCACAAAGAATGTTAGCTCACTAGTAGGATTCTCCCACACCCAATCAAACGTGGAAAGTTCAATTCCTCAACGGGTGCATTCATGTTTATCTTTTCCCCAATAGATAACGCGTCATATATATACATATATATACGTATATATATACATATACATATACATATATATACATATACATATACATATATATATATATATATATATATATATATATATATATATATATATATACTCATAAATAGTCCCACATCTTAGTTATAAGCGTGTCACGGGCCACGCACCTTTTTGCTATCAATACAATCACATTGTTTTCTTATTTAGTCTCAAGTTTCCTTTCTTACTCCAATCAACCCTCCCAATATGCTTTCACTGAATAACTGCATCCTTGGTGAAAGGCTTGCTTGGTTGTGCACATTTTAGTGTCAATCACGAGTTTCGAGCCGTTGGGTGATTCCAATGTCTAGACATGACAACTTTGGTATCGGAATCGGTTCAACTCGAAGTATCGACGAGTGGGTGAGGGACACAATCCCTTCGTATTGATAGCTTAAAATAACTCCTACACATCAATGACTACCATGTTAACGCCGTGACCACTAACACTGAGATAGTTAGAGACCCCATTTATCAAAGAAAGGATAAGTCGAAGGTTGTACTAGTAGTCGACCTTGAGATAACTTAAAGTATTCTGCCTGATATTGATGTCAGGCTTAGAAGGCTCAAAAAACTTTTAAGTCAGTTAGATGCTATTGTATCTCGTGTTACGGAAGGTTTCAACTGGTTGACGAGCGAGATGAGCATTGCAGTAAAAGACATTCAATAATGCATGAATGCTTGCGAGTATACTTATGATGTTACGAGTGACCGCGAAGAGTGCTTGCATGGAGCAAGCTTATTATTGGCCTCAGATGGGATTTGACGTAGAAACTTATATGCGAACTTGTTTGATTTGTTAGTAGGACAATGTTGATAACCAATGTCCAGTAGGTTTATTTGAGCCTTTACCGGTGCCTAAGCGATCATAGAAAAGTGTATCAATAGACTTTATTCTAAATCTCTAATAGATGCCAATCTATCTTTGTGGTGGTGGATAGATTTTCTAAGTATGGGGTGTTTATAGCAGCCCCATGAAGTATACAACTGAGAAGACCATAAAACTTTTCGTCAAAAATGTAGTAAAGTATTGGGGACTATTGACTAATATTATCAGTGATAGAAATACCCATTTACAAGCAATTTTTTGGGGGAATATTTATTTACCTAGTTCGGAACTATTTTTCTCTATTAGTTGTTATCCCCAAACAGATGGTCAAGCGAAATGGATGAATGCCTTGCTTGAGGATTATCGAAGGTACTATGTGAAATCCAACCAAGAAGACTAGACAAAGTGACTTGATATCGACAAATTCTCGTATAATCTGCATCGTAGTGAGTCTATTGGGAAGAACCCTTTGAGATGGTTACGGGACCAAAATCGCAGACATCGCACACTTAAGCAGCACAGTACAAAGGCAAGACCCCATCGCACACACTTAAGCAGCACAATACAAAGGCAAGACCCCATCGCACACACCTTCTGTTATGATCTACAAGAGGAAGATGATGTTGTACATGCTCTCCTTATGAAGGCAGTGAAGCGTATGAAGAAATGGTCAGATATGAAGAGGCATGTTGTCTAATTTAGTATCGGGAACAAAGTCCTTGTAAAGTTATACCCAAAGCAAAGACAAATCTTTTGCGATAACATGGCGGGTTGGTCCGTAAGTATGACAATCTCTATACTATAACCAAAAGGATAGGAAATAGGGCGTACTGACTGTATATTTCATACCACATCCGTATGCATCTTATTTTCTATGTTAGTAACCTAAAGGCTTATCATGTTGATATGGAAGATGCAGACCACAACCAACCAGTACGGGCACTTACATTACTAAGAACTTTGAGAGCAAAGGAAGTTAAACACATCCTCGACCATATGAAAGACATAAGAGGACATATCTTGTGCTATCTAGTCAAGTTGAAAATACAATATTTATTCTCAAATTTTCTTGCTATTACTCTAATTCACCCTCTCAATAATCAGTCTTAAGCTTTCGTTGAACCACCACATCCTTGGTGAAAAGCTTGTTAGGTTGTTCGTATCCTACTACCGGTTGCAAGTTTCAATTTGTTTGGTGATTCCAACGTTAGGGCATGACACTTTGATGTCAACTCTAATACCTTGCTAGTCAACTTTGGTATCAAAACTGACATCGTATCCTTTTCACTTCACTAGATAGCACAAAATATGTCCTCTTTTGTCTTTCATATGGTCAAAGATGTCGGCTCTCACACCTTGAGAGAAGAAACTCATGATACGCTAGTTTATAAAATAAATGCGAGAGTACCACTGGCTTGCTCGATTATCATGGACGTCAACAATTTATGCGAGAAGAATGTGATCATTTGACCGCAAACTTTGCTATAGTTGTGTAACAAGACCCTCACGTGAGAACACCTTGATAACTTGTAGTGCATAGGATGGGGTGCTGCCTTAGACAAGAAGGTATCCCATTTGCTATTGTACTTAGCATGAGGTCCTCATCTAATTTATAAGCGTGTCATGAGTCATGCACCTTTTTTGTATCAATACAATCACATTATTTTCTTATTTATTCTCAAGTTTTCTTCCTATTACTCAAATCGATCCTCCCAATAATTAGTCTTAAGCATCCGCTGAACCATTGCATCCTTCATGAAAGACTTGTTAGGTTATGCGCATCCTAGCGTCGGTCGTGAGTTTCGAGCCCTTGGCTGATTCTAACATCGGAGAGTAACATTTCGATGTCAGATTTAATACCAAAGTTGAATAGATATCACCAACATTGCTTCGTCGTATCCTTTCCACTTAACTAGATGCAACAGGACGTGTCTTCTTTTGTCTTTTATATGGTCGAAGATATGTTTTACTTCTTTTGCTCCTAGAGTCCTTATTGGCGTAGGTGCCCATATTGGTTGGTTGCAGTCTGCATCTTCCATATGAGTATGATAAGCCTTTAGGTTACTCATATAGAAGACAGGATGTGTACAAATATGGTCTACAATATCTAGTCGATACACTGAGTTCCCTATCCTTTTAGTTATACTATAGAGACCATCGTACTTACGGATTAGCCCGAGGTACTATGTGCAAAAGATTTGCGTTTACTTTGGGTACAACTTCACAAGGACTTTGTCACTGACACCAAATTCGACAACATGCCTCTTCATGTCCACCTACTTCTTCATAAGCTTCAATGTTTTCACAAGGAAGGCATAGATAATATCATGTTGCTCCTCTAGATTGACATAGAAGGTGTGTGCGATGGGGGTCTTACCTTCGTACTGTGCTGCCAGAGTGTTCGGTGTTTGCAACTATTGTCCCATGAACTTCTAGTACTTACTCTTGAGCTCCTATTGTAGTCAGGGAGCACCCGTTTCTGAGTTATAAGTGTGTCGCGGGTCATACACCTTTCTGCTATCAATACAATTACATTGCTTTTTTATTTGCTCTCAAGTTTCCTTTTTATTACTCCAATCGACCCTCACAATCATAAGTCTTAAGCTTCCATTGAACCATTGCATTCTTAGTAAAAGACTTGATAAATTGTGCGCATCCTAACGCCGATCGTGAGTTTCGAGCCGTTGGGTGATTATAGTGCCGAGGTGTGACAACATATATATATATATATATATATATATATATATATATATATATATATGTATGTATATATATATATATGTATGTATATATATGTATATGTATGTATATATATGTATATATATATATACATATATATATACATATGTATACATACATATATATATATATACATACATATATACATATATGTATATATATACATATACACATATACATATACACACACACACACACACACATATATATATATATATATATATATATATATATAGAGTAATCTCTACTCAATTGAGAACCATGTTTCGCATTGTTCCACCATCGCAATCACCGGATGCTGCCCATCATCGCTGTCTGCTACTCCAGTCCTGATTTTCAGCATTGTAGTGAAAAGGTGGCGTCTCGTGGTGGTGGCAGTAATTTTGTGTGCATGTGTGTGTGTTTGCATAAATATATTCACATACACATATATTGGGTACCGGTCGTAACATCTTATCCCCATACCATGTCACGAACTTAGGTCAGGTCCGTCAGGTCAATATTGTCATCCCTAGTCGCCATGAGAAGAAAATTTTCAAAATAGCGAATTTCTCTTTCAAAAAGCTTCACTTTCACATTTTCTCCGGGAAGATGCAGAGTTATTTGGTTCATTTCTGCAGACCACGAGCCACTCCTATTTGGTGTCATTTTCGCCAGGCTCACCTCACCGTTTTCTTTGTTTCTGAAAATAATGGCTTCTCAAAGTGATATCAAACTGATGAGAGGCCAAGCGACTCTCCTTGTTCCCTCTTTTTTCTTATAAAAGAAAAAATAGGATCTTTGGGTCAATTTGGCCCGCATCAATTCAAGTGGAGTTAATATTCGAGTTGTCTAGCAATGCATTAATGACCAAACAACTTAACAATATACACGTAAGAACTTTGGTATGGTGAGCAAACAACTGAACAGGAAACATGTAATAAGTGGTATGGTGATCTTACATTTTAGCTTTTAAAATTGAATCCACCAGCTCTTTCACAAAGCTTTATTAACACAAGATACAATGGTGGTGGTTTAAATATATGGAGAGGTAATCAGATGGGAAGTCTCTCATGTTATCACAACCGATCCTTAAAACAAAAAATCTGTGTCAAAATAAACTACACTTTTGGTGATGTGGTAGAAATTAGATTGTGAAAAGGGGGAGAAAAAAGAATTGTAAAGAAGCAATAAAATTATTTCCTTCACTAAACATCACATAAGATAGAGTACTATAGGGATGAAGCCAGCTTTACTTAGTGGGGGCATAAGCCACCAAAAATCGACAGGTTTGGCGCTAGAACATGGCCCTATTTGTGGACGCTGGGAAACCAGCTAGGCCGGTTCGTTTGGACCAGTTTGGTTCCATGACAAATTGGCCTATTTGAATCCGGTAAGGTCCTTTGACCTAGTCCATGATCCAGGATTTGATCTAAGACACCATGTCTCGCAAGCCGTATCCTATATGTTTGTTCCAGTTGTTCCAGTGGCGTCCATATAAAAAATTTATGCATCTGGATCCAGATTGGATTCAAATGGGTTGCCGCTAGACCCTTCTTTTTTTAAGTGTAGCAATTTTGGGACATTCGGTCTGTGGTTGGAGCTCGCATTGAAGCATCCAACTCGTGACATGATGTACTAACAGATCGTCAGGTTACACTTATAAGCACTTCCCAGATTAGGCTGAATTTAATTAAAAGCTATCAGATCAAATAGAAATTTATAATATCTGTTTAGGTACTTGGACGATTTCAAGACTGACTGAACTCCGATTTGCTTGGGGTTTGAACTACCAGATTCCTTGTTGAATAGGCTTTAATATTTTTTCATTGTTTAGTAGATAAATTCAGGTTAGATTGTTAAGAAAAGTTCAAATATATTGGATTTTCAGAGCGTTCACGTAGGTGGATTCTTCCTTCTCTATGGCACCATGTTGGGAGTAGTTTTAAAATGTTTATTGACTGTGCATGTCTTATAATCACTTTATAAATACCTTAAGATGATGTGAGTTATTGATATCGATTTTATTATATGAGGTTTAATTGAATATGCATGTGAATTTGGATATATGTGTGCTTGTGCTTGAGTTATTTTGATCGGGAGCGTGAGAATTTGCAACATGTTAAACTACTAAGATGATAAATGATGATTGGGACATATGATATTGTTATTTTTACGTGCTCTTCAGCATAAGTGGCAGCGTGTGCCCTCTACGGCTGTATCTATGACTGTAATACACCAGTAACTGAATGATCCTCGTCTCCCCTACAGCAATGGATGATAAGCTTGTCTACTTCCGGTACAAAAGTTTCTCCACTCATAGACGTAAATGAAATTGTTCCGTTCAGTGAAGAAGACATAAAGGAAGGATTAGGCCGCCTGCTTGGGGAGTTTGGTTGGTCGACTGCTTCTTGATCAAGTAATGAGCACGAGAACCACAGAAGGTGCTCTGCTTGTTATTTTAAGCCATCAGAAAGGCTTTCAAGTGTGGGGATTGGGTGATAACATCTTGTAATTCCTTTTTGAAGACGAGAAGGATCTTTACCGAATCATACAAGGTACTTTGTGTGGCTCTTCAAGAACTTTATCCTTTCATGTGCATAGATGGAGACTTGACGAACCAATCAAGAGTATAGACTTATACGCATTCACTGTATGGATACAATTCTGGGTATACCTTGGAAAACGATCGAGATGGCATCGAAGCTAGGATACCAAATGATACTACAACCCCTTCTTTTTGTGTCTTTTTCCCTTCACGTTTGTTTCAAATGTCAAGTGAGAACAAACTTTATCTTAAAAAGCATATTTGGAAGGAAAGCGCTTCCTGAAGGGGGACATTTGTTTTCACTAGAAACGAGTTCAAATTACATGAGAAACAGATTCACTTTCCCACAAGAATCTGTTTCACAGCATCAATTAAGCAAATTGGATCAAGTACCTTAGGAATACACATAAAAGAGATGCGGAGGCTAGGTCTGCGCAAAGAACCGGTCCCAACGAATTGAAATAATTAAAGCAATCCACAGCCTTGGCTTAGTTTGGATTACCTTGCAATTTTTTCAAAATAGCTTGGTTCATGGTTTAGAGGTATGTGCGTGGGTGCATATGCGCATCTCTGTATTTGTGTATGCACCTTATTAAGGTAGTGATATATGTATAAAACCTTCTATTTATTTGCATCAATTGTTGGAGTGCGATTGCTAGAAAATGTGGTGAGCAAGAATGTTACTAATAATGTCATTTTTTGTCTTTCACATTGGAACTTCCTACTTCCTTTGATTGCCACCTCTTGTATCTTCTTCTTCTTGAATGAAAATTCTACTTTTGATGGGAAAAATGTAGCTTTTGTCTGGCGAGAGAGATTAGAGGAAGCCAAATGACTGCCCCCTCTCTCAAGCCAAAATCCTTGTTCTGTCTTCCTATAGAGAGAACTTACTCTAGAGAGAGAGATTCGCCATAAAAGGCCTTGTTGTACTCCGGGATTGGTTAATATGGTGACCTTGAGAGGTTTTATACTTGGTGGAGGGATTTTGGGTGAGTTGGTTCGTTAATTTGTGTCTAAATAGTGTAGTAATCCTTATTGTGGTTCTCCATAATGTCATAACAGGAGGTTAAGGTGGTACCCTTGCAAGAAGAATAGTTGCCACAATTCCCATGATTTACCAGTTTCCCTTCTTTGTTGACATTATAGGATATGCACTTGTGTGCTTTGGGTTGGGAGAACCCCTACTTTGGCTGCGTGTTGCCTTAAGGAGCATCCTGCTTGTCTTCTTTATGAATGAAGCTCCTATTTTGATGGAACAACATGCGTTTTGTCTGCTTGTTATTTATATTTGAACATATCCTACAATTCACCAAGTTTATGTATCATGCTATTGATAGCATATTATACACTATAATTGTCATATATGAACATGCATGTTAAAGCATAATGAACCATGGTTCGAAACTAATAAGTGTGGTTTGGTTCAACCCTATGTTTTATGATGGTATGATTTTCTTCCGAAAATGGAGGAACCTATTAGATTGATATGATTTAAGGTGACCTTAGGAATATACATGAAACATATGCAGAGGCTGGGGTTGTTCAAAGAACCGGTTCCAACAAATGCATATTTTCAAGGAAAGTGCTTTCTAAGAGGGCGCGATTGCTTCCACTCGAAAACAAAATCAAATTCTGTGTGGAACAGATTCGTTTCCCACAAGAGTAGATTTCACAGCATAAATCAAGCAAATTGGATCCTCAAGTACCTTAGGAATACATATGAAAGAGATACTGAGGCTAAGATTGCTTAAAAAATCGATCCCAACAAATTGAAGCGATTAAAGCAATCCACAATGTTGGCTTAGTTTTGTTTGCCTTGAAATTTTCTCAGAACAACGTGGTTCAAGGTTTAAAGGTGCGTGTGGGCTCATAAGCGTCTCTCTCTGTCTGTGTGTGCACTTTATTAAGGTAATGACATAGGTATAAAACTTGCTATTTATTTGCATAAAATTTTGGAGTGCTATTGCTAGAAAATGTGATAAGCCAAAATATTATTTTTAATGTCCTTTTGTCTTTTACACTACGAAATTACTATTTTCTTTGGTTGCATGCTATTGTATGGATCCACCTCTTGCGTCTTCTTTTCGAACGAAGATTTTACCCTCAATAAGGAGCATCCTATTTGTCTTCTTTACCAATGAAGCTCTTATCTTTGCTGAAAAAAATATGGTTTTCACTACTTGTTATTTATATGAACCATATCATACATCGACATCAATGATACAAAACCATGGATTGAAAGCCGGGAATGATACAAATCAGTTCACGTCATCCATGACCTCGGTCGCATCGCTAGTTGTCGGGAATTCATTATTTTCAGTCGGCCATTGAAAAATTGCATGAATAGCTTCATGAAGATTTTTACGAGACCCAAATTACTGTTGAGCATGTGGTTCCACCATTGAGCTCCTTCGTGGCTGACATCGCTACAATAGAGATGAAGTTGGAAGAGGGTGTAGTGGAGTTGCTTGAAAACTAGGTGTGACCCCTATTCTTTCTGCTTTTCCAAGGACACTTATGGGACCCACGTCGGGTCACATAAAAGTTTTGTGGAAGAGGACCACGCAAAGTTTTTGGCATCAATATTAGCCATCATCATGGCCTGAGTTAACAACAACCAGACCGGATTGAAGGGCATACTATAGAGGCAAACTGCCTTTGTTTCTCTTCTTTCTCTAGTGTCCCTCACAACTGCCAAGCACGGACTTAGCGAGGAAAATGTTGGAACTTCGCCAAACAGATGGCTCGACAACAATCATGGCCTCCACCATCACCGAAATCACTAGATCGCACGCATGAAGGGACGACTTCCATTACTAGGGTTGTCGTGTCGTTGGTCCATGCCACCTCGTGTATTATGTGCAATACCCCATATCCTAGTCAGCTGTGATCATCTTGGATCTAGTTTGGGTTGGACAATTGCTTACAGTTTGGTCCATATCCGCTGTGGGCGTTAGAGCATTGAGAGGACCTGCTTGCGATTAGATCCAGTTGCTTGCTACCCGTATTCAGATTTCAATTTACGTGGAGTAAGAGTGGTTATGTGGTTGAAGGAGGCTTTAAGGAGTAAGAGTTGGTTTAGAACCTTTGGGTTTGAATCTTGGAATGTTTGAGGTGGTGGTTAGTCTCTTGTTGGTAGAACCAAGTCTCTTCTTTGTAGCAAGATGCTAGTTTCAAATGGGGATCCTATGATGCTATGTTCTTGGAAATGCTTGATTTAAGATTGAATTTTGATGATCATGATCAATTGTTTAGAAGTTGTATGATTAAGAAATATGTGTCCTTCAGTAGGTTGAAACATCACTGGACATGGAGATATTGTTCGTATTATACTGTCTAGGCGAGTCACATTGCCAACGAGGTACATGTAGTGGATGGTTGTACATGTGATAGATGCAAACCCATTGACTACTTCAGTGAATCCACTAGCTATCATGAAGTTACTGTTGGTTTTTTCCGTTGACTCTTGGTCGACTCTCCAGTGTTTTCGTCGACTCTCTGACAGTTTCTGTGCTTTCGGTCGACTCTCCGGTGTTCTCTGCTTTCATCTCTTTGGGGTTTTCAGACAGGTACGTAGCAACGGATCTTCAGTCAGGTATGTGTATTTCAAAGTTTCCTCATAGTAGGATTTGCTTGGGAGGAATGTATAAGATTGATTGTTATCTTTGTATATCATTCTCTTGCACTACTTTATATTTATAGAACAATGCTTGCTTCTCTTTCCTATTGGATTCTCTACTGGGCTTTCCTTTTCTAAAGCCCTTATCTGATCGATTATAGATAAGCTCTGTAACCACCCAGTAGTTTTGGACAATGAAGACCGTTACAACTTCCTTTACCACATCTCTTCCACAAACAATGACTGTATGGCCAGTCCAATCGTTTTTGTGTTGGGATTGCCGAGAATGGCCACATGTTTCCTTATATCTCTTATAAGTGAATTAACATTGGTTTTCCTTCCACTTTTAAGGGATTTTCCTAGTAATGTCATTTCATGATTGCTATTACAATCACCACCTATTGTGTGGTTTTTTACCTGCACAACAATCAAACATATCTCAAACCCATGTTCGTAACATATTTTGAGAAAAGTTCTTCTATAGTCAAGGGGTTTGCCAACATATTATGAGTTATCATGTATGAGATGGATATTAACTATCTCATAATATTATCATGAATATAGTGGTATTTAACATATATGCTTGCTCTTGGAGTTGTTAGCTCCACTCTTGATAAGAGTAATTGCTGTGTTGTTGCCACAGTAAATGACAATTGGCTCGTCCGCTATCTCCAGCTCTAAATCTTGTATAAAGCGGCTTATCCAAATGGCACATATTGCAGCCATACATCAAGCCACATACTAAGCTTCTTGTATATGCAATGATACACAACCTTGTTTTTTACATGCCCAAGAAACAACACCACCTCCAAATAAGAATATTTGTCTCGAGGTTGATTTGCTATCATCTTTGCTCCCAACAAAGTCAACATCTAAGTATCCTACCACTTTTAGTTCATTTGCTTGAAAACACAATTTCAAGCCTTCTATTTCTTTCAAATAATTTAAAATGTCTTGTACACAATAGTGAAGCTGATATAATGTCTTGTACACAACACAACAAAACCAAGTCAACATCCAATGTTAGCATCAAGGATTACTTTGATATCTACTCATAAGACTAATAGTGAAGCTGATATAATGTCTTGATACACAACACAACATACATCAAGCTACCCACAATTTATTCATAAAGAACGTTAGGCTTATCGTGTCCTTCACCAAGACAATCACCCTTACTTAATTTGACTCCTTTCACAGTGAGTGTAATAGTAGACTTGCATTCACCCATTTTGAGCTTCTTGAGGATATAGTCAATATCTCTCTCCTTACTTAGGCATAAAAGTTTAGATTCTGTATCTCAAGAAATCTTTATACTCAAGATATAGGATGCTTCCCCATATCCATCATTTTGAACCTTGAGTTTAACCATGACTTGGTTTTGACAATCATCTCATTGTCATTCCCAGCAAAATATGTCATCTACATATAACAATAAGATGATAAAGTGACTCTCACTATTCCAAACATATACACAGTGATCAAACTCATTAGCCACAAATCAAAGTTCAATAATGGTAGTTTGAAAAGTCAAATACCATTGGTGAGGTGATTGTTTTAGGCCATATAGGGATTTTCTCAACTTATACACTTTATCTTCTTGGCCTTCAACCATATAGCCTTCAGGTTGCTACATATATATGATTTCATCTAAATCTTCGTTTAGAAAAGTTGTCCTTACATCTAACTGATGTAAGTCCAAATTATAATATGTAGATATTGCTAGGATTATCTTTATGGATGCAAATTTCATAATATGAGAATATGTCTCAACATAATTTATCGCCTCTTTTTGTGGGAAACTCTTTACAACTAACCTCGCTTTAAACTTGTCGATTGAACCATCGACCTTCTATTTCTTTTTCAAAACCCATTTATAACCTATGGCTTTCGTTCCTTTTGACAAATCAGTCAATTTCCATACTTGATTTTTCTCAATGGATTCAATTTCTTTATCCATGACTTTTCTATAGTTTGTTGCTTTGGATGAGTTCATAGCTTGCTAATAAGTCAATTTATTAGTCAACTCATTTAAATCTACCGAATTACACACTTCTTCTTCAAGATAAGTGTGATAATCCTTTAAGTTGGACGGTGTGACCCTAAGCCTTTTATGTCCACTTAAAGTTTCGGTTGTTTCAAGAAGGTCTTCTATAAGTTCAAATGATGACTAATCTAGGTCTAATAGATTGTTAGCAAACTCATCATTATTTTTCAAGATGTCATTCTTAGTATCTTCTAAGAATTCAACATTTCTACTCTCTATCAATATTTGGTCCTTATGATATAACTGATATCCCTTTGAGCCTTTAGGATATCCAATGAATATACATCTCAAGGACCTAGTGTCTAGCTTATCTCTAGGTTGATCAAGGATTTTTACATGAATAATAGATCCCCACCTCCTTAGATAACCTAGGTTGAGTTTTATTCCAAACCATATCTCATATGGTATAGTGAATACAACCTTACATGGTACTCTATTGAGTATGTATATTGTTGTACTTACTACTTCTCTCCAAAATATCTTTGGTAGAAAGGTATCGATTAACGTTAACCTTGTCATATTCAGTAAGGTCCTATTATATCTTTCACCTACACAATTTTGTTGAGGTGTCTTGAGCATTATATTTTGCTTTGAAATACCAAAGTCTTTATAGAATTCCAAAAAATTTGTAGAGCACTACATCTATCTGATCTTAAAACTTTGATTGAATGCCCTAGTTGATTTTTAACTTTCTGCTTATATTCTTTAAAAGCTTCAAGTACCTCAAATTTATATGTTAGGATATATATATATATATATATATATATATATATATATATATATATATATATATATATATGTATATCTCGAGAGTAATCATCGATAAAGGTTATAAAATAAACCTTTCTTCAATGTGACCTTATTCTGAAGGGTCTACATAAATCCGTGTGAATTACCTCCAACAGGATTGTTGCCCTTGTTGTATCTTTAGAAAAAACTTTTCTTTTCATTTTTCCTTGTATACAAGCTTCACATTTTTTGGAAGTATTTTTCTTAAATCTTGGTAGTAAGTCAAAGTTGGATAATTTCTTCAACTTTTCCAAACTTATATCACCAAGGAGTTTATGTCATACATTGACATCAACATTAAAGGCATAATCAATATAAGTAGAACTTTCATTATCATTAACTTTTAGTTTGAATAGTCCATGTTCTACATCAAATTCTTCAGAGAAACATTCTTTCATGTTTTCCCATAATTCCTTACCAAGAACAAACCTAACATCAAAACTTTTATTTACTAAAGTAAGGACCGAAACCAGATTGCACCTTATAGATGACATAATCAATACATCAGCTAAAATAATTGATATGCATTGTACAAAAATTCTAAAGGATCTAGTACCTAGAACATCCAAGAAAGTATTATTTTTTATGTACACCCGATGTTCTCATAGTTTGTACTCCTTTAGATCTATTGCTCCTTCCTTTGTCGAGATATATCTAGTCACTCTTCAGTCAATCTACCAACCAGTCGTTGGGCGGTCCATGCAGAGATATTATGATATCACGCAAATTATGTCATACTTCTCTGATTGTCCGCATTGTGGGTTGTTTCTTCTACTCTTCTTTTTGCGGCAATTCCTCTTGTAGTGTCTTATCTTTGCACAACTGAAATACTTGGCCCAACAAGCGGTTTCTTGTATTTTCTTAAAAGATTGACCGCCTTTTTTGTTATTTTTGCTAGACTTTTTGTTTATTTTATTTCTCCTTTGGTTGCTTTTGGAGCTCGACCCTATATCATCTTGTACTACTAGCAATTTTTCTTTTATGTTTTTACTCATGTGTTCTTGCTCAATTGCTAGTTTTAGGATAGTGGTGACCATGTTCCATGACGGAAAAAGATTGTTCAATATGGTGGATATCCGCATCAGTTCTAGGATCACTGATTTTACCACAACTAGGTCTCTTGCCATTACCAACATATGGTTTACATGTTCTATTACATTATCCACTTCTTTCATTTTGAAAGAATTATATTTTTGTAGTAACAACTGAACATGAAGCTTGACAGTTGTATCATATTTAGTTGTTATTGAGTCGAACAACTCTTTTATAGTCTTGAATTCTTCGAAGACCCTAATCAGGTCATCCTCTATATACGTCAATATGACGGTTCTTGCTATTATGTCATCTTTAATAAATATTTTATACATTTTTATTTATTGTTGTGTTACATCTGGTGGTGGTGGATGCACAGTTTCCTTTAGGATATACTCTACAACTTTAAGTGTTAGAGCGAGTGGTATCATTTTATTCCATGTTTGAAAGTTTAGATCTTTTAACTTTTTCATCTTTACCAGTTTAGACATATATATTCTAGAGTTCACTTTTATGTATTTGGCAATTATAACAAACAGAATGTGTAAAAAGAAAACGTTCACCATGCAACAAACTACAAATAACATAACTCTAATTAGCATGATATAAAATATCCCAAAAATGAGTTTAAAATATTTTATTGATAATAAAAAAACAAGTTGGGATAAATTTGTAAATTTTCCCAAAAAATCCTGCCTTGTTAATTTTCCAAAACACCAAGGGTAAAACAATAATTTTATCTATTTGTCTAGTTTATAATTTCCAGAAAGACCAAGGACAGAACAATAAAATCGGTGTTTGGTATTTCTGAAAATTCATCACTAATCGAGGGTAAATACATAATTTTGTCTCTTAGTCCAAATATGTAATTTCCATAAAGGATAGGGACAAATTTGTCTTTTGATATAGTGGTAGTACTGTAAAATATTTAATTGATAATGGAAAGAAACTAATTCAATCTCCTAGTTTTTGTAATCTTCATAAACTACTAGATGGTAAAATTGACTTTTCGCATGAATAAGGGCAACCCATGGTTTTTCTGAAATCGTCGGGCAGTTTTTCAGGGGATATTTAACGTAGAGGAGAGAGAGAGAGAGTAAGAGGCGAGAGGGTAGTAGGTTGCTTCTCCTCCGTCGCTTCCTAGCCTATGGCCACCCGCAGGCCTTTTGGTCGGGTTTTACTGTTGGTTCTCCTACGACCGCCCTCTAGCCTTCTGGCCGAGATTTTGACAGCCCATCCGTTCTTGTCTTGTGGCCACCCACTAGCCTTCTAGCTGGTGTTCTGTGACTGGTTCTGCTGCGGCCACACTCTGGACTCTCTCCAAGGTTCTGTCGGCCCATCGCTTCTTAGCTTGTGACCACTCGCTGGCCTTCTGGCCATTTTCTCTCTCGCATCCTGCCGCTTTCTGTCCTATCTTGATTCAGGTAGGTTGTTTTCTTCTGCCTATCTCATCTAAGGCAGGTGGTTTGTCACCTCTGCCTTGTCTCGACTTAGGTAGGTTGTTTGCCTCTACATTGTCTCGACTCAGATAGACTGTTTGTCTCTGTTCTATCTTGACTCAGGTAAGCAGTTTTCGCCTCTTTCAAGACCTGCATAGGGAGTTTTCTTTGTCCCTCTTTCTCTTTTTTTTTTATACTAATACGTACCTTTTTTGTAGGGACAAACCAGACTCTGATACCAGATGTAGACTTTTTTCGTTGACTCTTTGGCGATTTCTATGCTTTCGGTCGATTGTCCGGTATCCTCGACTTTCGTCTCTTTGGAGTTTTCAGACAGGTACGTTGCAACGGATCTTGAGTCAGGTATGTGTATTCCAAGGTTTCCTTACAATAAGATTTACCTTAGAGGAATGTATACGATTGAGTGTTGTCTGTGTATATTGTTCTCTTGCACTACTTTGTATTTATAGAGTAGAGTCTGCTCCTCTTTTCTCTCGTATTTTGTACTGGGCTTTTCTTTCTTAGAGCTCTTATTTGGTCGGTTCCGGATAAACTCTATAACCGTCCAGTGGTTTCGGACAGTGAAGGCCGTTATGGTCTCCTTTACTGCATTCCTTCCACATATAATGGTTAGATGGTTAGTCCATCCATTTCTCTTCTGGGATTGACGAGAATGGCCACATGTTTCCTTACAGTTACTTCAGTGAACACAAGAAAAAAACAGGACAGGAAATATCCAAAAGCTAAATGAAAACAAGGAGCAGTGATTTGAAGATCACAGAACTGAAATGAATCTATTGAATATAAAGCAAGACAATTTCTCCTTGCTAACAAATCTCAAAACAGATTTCCAAATTAAACAAATGCTGCAGACCAAATTGTAGCAAATAAACTAGTATTGAAGGAGAAAAAAACGATGCACTAGATTATCATGTGGTTCGCCACTGGACGAGTTGACTCCTACGTCCACGGGCAAAGGAGAGATTCTTGTTGTTTCAACTAAAAGCAGAACAAGTACACCAAGATGGGAACAACACGGTTGCTGATTGCAAAAGAGAAACCATCAACGTCAACTCTCAAGAACGTTCACTCTTTTCACCTAAAACAAAAGACCCCACCAATCGGCTTCTCAAAGCCTTCAAGCAGCACCACAGAAATCTCTCTCTCTCTCTCTCTCTCTCTCTCTGAAGAGGAGTATCTCACAAAGAACCCCACTACCTTTGGGGCGCGTTTGACAGTTCGTTCCAACTTCCAGGGGAACTACACCTTGATTTAGGGTCTCGGTTAAAAGTTCTCTGATCGATTCTTGAACAGGTTCGATGTGGTCAAACCAAACCTAGTCCAAAAGGAGCAGCTTGGCCACGCTGCTGGCTGCAAACAAGAAGTTTACTATGTGTGTCACACCAGGCCTGCAAGCAGACATAGGCTTATGCTTTTACTCTTGACTGTTCTTGAAGGTGATACAAGAATGTACTTTAGCTCCCGTTACTGGGCAATGTTTGCCAATAAATTGCAGAGACAAAATATGTTTTTTATAGAAATTGAAAGGCAGAAGTTTCCTCTTCAATTTAGGGCTTATAGCTAGGGTTCATTTTGAATTTTCACATTTTTTTTTTTATTCTTTTGTTTGAGTGTAAGCTTCTTTCTACGGAACGTCTGGAACTCAATAAACCAATATTCAGAATACCAATTTTCGGTTCCTTGGCAGATCCATGTGAGTGTCATGAATGACCACACCAACCTAAATACAAGAAACATAGAGCTTGCTGCAACCGGAAGCCGAAAGAAACCCGACTAACCCGGTGCGAGTCGGGTCGGCCCAGTATGGGCTGGGTAAACTTCTTTTGCTCCATTCTGACATTTGTATCATTGTCACATTGGAATATAGATTCACATGCACTCAGGCACCCCCCCACCCTAGAACCCTCCAAACTGTATAATTCAAAGAGCCCACCCTTAGTCAAACTAGAGCTATAGGTAGAATGAGGCTGGGCTATGGGTGGGACAGGTTAGGTCCAAAAGGTCCCAACCCAGCCTGGTCATTCAGTGCGGACTCTGGAAAATGACATCATCTACGATTAAAATAACAACTCTGAATGCAGATTAAATTAAATAGTTCTGCTTAGCCCAGTGGCTTGACTAGTATCGGTCATATGCACATTTATGTAAAACAATATAGCTATCATGTATATATACTCTGATTTATTTATTTTATAAATATGGTCCGTGGCACCGACAATCACGAGCGTGACGGTCATGTGCCTGAATTTTGACCAATAGGTGATTGATTCATTGACCTCATGTATGTATATTCACCCTTCAGGTGGACGTCTTGTTGCCAAGGCCAGCAGCAACATCTCATACTGCTTCAAATTCTTGTTTTTCTGTATGATTCTCTTGAATGTCTCGTTATATCCTCCATTTTCTAGATAATATCATAGGATAGTCTTGTTTGATTTTGGGACCGTCGAATTCGCCTCCCGACGAGTAAATTCTCATGCCATGTTTCCAAAAAATTGGATATGGAGGGAAATCACGAGGTGATTCTCCAGCAAGACCCGAGAAACGAGATTGTAAATAGAGAGATCTATTTCCGAGAGAAGCTTCCAACTGTTCAGATCTCTATTTTCGTTTTCAAGCTTGTAAAATGGAGATTTATTTCGAGAGAAACGAGATCACTCATTCATTGGAGACATTTAGTAGCAGTGGTTGGGCACAGAAATTTGTGCTTGGCACAACCATGGCAATTAATGAATGATCTTTCCGGATCGCTTGGTTAGAGTTACAATGCAATGATGGGTGAATCCAGTTTGTCATATTCTGGTGCCAAACCTTGCATCAATAGCCATCACTTCTCGTAATGATAGAGAATTGAAACATGACAAAGTTATGTTATTGAATGTGAAATAATTTAATATGGGAGTTAGGAGAGATGGCCTTGCTCAGCACAAATTCTTGTAGAAAAAAGCAGTTGCTCATTAGCACACGCACAGTCACATATAAAGAGACAACACTGTGGGGCAGACATGTCCCGGATTATACATCTTTGCTGGAGATTGGAGTATTGGATAATGAAAACAACGAGGCATGTATCTCTGCTTTCATATTGAATATGGATGCTTCAAACCTTGCCTACAAACCAAATATAAATGATGATGCTAATGGTATATGGCATTCGGCTGACTCATTTTATGATGACATAATCTGCCATTCAGCATCATTTGTTGGCTCTTTAGTAAAATTACTCAACGCTCAAGTGGCGACATTCAGCTTCTTTCGGAATATGGCATTCGGTGTTTCTTTCTCGAGCCCAAATGGCTATTACACAATCTGTGTGTGTGTGTGTGTGACGGTCTACCTTTTGATGTCTCCACCACTTAACTGTATCATGTGACAGATTCGTAAATCCACTTAAGTTTCATCCTTTTCATCTTCGGCCAAGTCCCTTAGGCTATAGTAAGGGGTGGAGGGTAGACATGACCGGTTTAGAATCGTCCTGATGGTTAGAACGGAAATCGAATCGGCCTTAAAACCGTGGAAAGCCATAACCGTAACCAGAAACCTCTCAGTTTGGTTACGGTTCATGAGTTTCGGAAACTCACTCACAACTAAAACCAAAATTACTGGTTCCAAACAGCCTTTAAGTTTGAATATTGTTTCCAACCCTAATTTAAGCAAACCATTAGCTTAACGGCAGGGGCCATGCACTCCCTCCCCCAAACCCACCTGAAATTTTGGAAAAACATTGAGGCCCCTAAGGAAACCCCTTAATACCAAACGATTGTTGTATCTCTCACTCTCACTTTCCAATGCCCCTGTCAACAGTCATCACTTTAGTTTTATTTTGATTCTTAATATATACACTGTTTGCATACAAAATTGGGATTTTCCTAAATCTTAGGGTTTATTTGTGATTACATAGGTCAGGAATCAGTTTATTTTTGTAACGTCAAGCGTTACTGCACAGCCTGTGCAGTAACACCCGAGTGTTGTGCAGTAACGCCCATATGAAGGATATGAAGGGCCGTTAAAAGGGCCCCTCAAGGGAGTTGGGGCAGCCTCGAACCAAACGGAAAATGCGAGGGGTCGGCTGGAATCCGGTGAGTTCACCTATTTTTCAGATTTTCATTTTTTTCCTGATTTTTTTTATGAAAAACTTGTTGAAAATCATTGTTTTGGGCTTGAATTGAAGGTTTGAGGTAGAACTAAGTGTTTTGGTAGGGTAGGTAAGTCGATGGTGTCGATTTGGCCAGGAAACGGTTACGATTCGCCGGAAACCAACGAAATCGATGTCGGAAAAAAAAAGCCATGGGAATCGACCCTTTTGGGCGTGTCCCTCGTTTCCGTGTCATGTTGTGTCTGAAATGTCATGAACCGACACTGATTCGTGTCGTGTCCTCGTGTCGCGTGTTAAGAACTAGTTCTGTGTCAGAAACGGGTCATGTTTGGGTTGTGTCTTGAAATGGGTTTCTAGGTTAGAAATAAGACCTGTGTCAGTAGTTACAGGTTCTGTGTTGACACAGTAACACAAGCTATTTATTGTGTCACTCATTTGGATCAGATATGGATCTAGGTATCAATTTGGATCTCGGATAGCTTAAACGGATCCAGATTGGGGTTTGGGATCAGATTCGAATACAGTTTGTTTCGTTAGATTCATAGTTAAATAAATTTTAATATTTTAATTATTTATAATTGTTTAGAGATTAAAATTGGAGGATTTGGTGGTGATAAGAGTGGCCCAACAGCTTGGGGACTGGATCTTAGCGCTCCTTCAGGTGGGGGTTATGCATTCTTTTACAAAACCATTCTAAAAGTGATTTTATTGTTTTAGATAGATTTATATGTGCATAATTGATAAATATTTTATTGATATTTGTGAAATGTTATTCACAATTATGAGTTATTTGATATGCTTTTCAAATAGAACATGTTTTGATATGCATGTGTTGTATGAACATGGTATTTAAATGTTGTGTGGATATGAGTTTGATTTTGGATATTTGTGGATCTGGATATGATTTGTAAATATGATGAACTGTAATTGGTTTTACAAATGTAATGATGTGTGAATATATGAGCCATACTTTTGTAGTTTGTGTGGGGTCTCTAGAGACTTGCAGGTCCCTCGGGCGAATACAGGGTGTGTTTCCGGGCACTCTGCCATGAGAGTCGGCGTGGTTACCGTCGTGGATGGGGTTACCGAGGTCACATTAGGGAGGGCCGGACGACTCCCGTGGCCTTTGGAGCAGACACAGTATGGGCTGTAATTATCGAAACTAATGATGTGTGCATGTGTGTGAGTGCGTGCGTATGAATTTGAGATCATGATTTCAAGGTAACTGTGCTTTGCTACGAAATGATTGTGAAACTATGCATGCTTTTAGTATGTTTTCTATTTAAAGATGTTTAACCTTCCTACTGAGCTATGTATAGGAGCTCACCCTATTGTTTTACAACTCATCCTGAAGCTAGCACTTCGAAGGAACACGGAGCAGAGTAGGAGTTTGATTAGAGCTGCATTTTTATTTTAGATGGTATGATAAGTGTTGAATGATTTAGAAAGTCTTTTATTCGGGGTTATTGTTAGGTGGGCCCCGCACCATTTTGGACGTATTGTTTAGAACTTCGATATGAATATTTATTTCAGTTAGATATTTCTTGAGTTTGAATTAAATTGGTATTGTATTTGGTTATTGCTCACCATCACGCCCGCGCGAGAAGCGGCCATGTGGCATCGTCTCGGGCCGGGTCATGGTCGCGACCCAAGCGGATGTGACAATTTTTCTAGTTTATGCCTTAATATCAAAAGGTTGGGTCCTTTGTTCCATCTTAGGATTTTAAGCTTTATATGAATTGGTTCACAAGCAATTTCTGTTTTTCTTGTGTATTCTTATTGCGAAGAACACAAATTAAATAAATTTAGGGATTTAAATTTGGTGACTGCATCGAATGTGATTCGATGCAGGTCTTGGTTATTGCTTGGATTATTTAGGATTTTTTATTTGATCGTAGGCCTTATGAGAATCAATTAAAAAGCAACTTGATTTCTATTTTCTTTCTTTTTCTTCTTATTGTAGCAAACAGAGCAGCTTAATAATCTTTTCTAGTTTTATATATTTATGGGTCTATACCATTTATTCTTTTTCTTATTTGATTATCATAATGCTTCTAAGTAATATCATGTTATGCATAAAAATTATTTCAAGTTGAGTGATTATATTATATGATAGTTAGATTGCCGTTAGTTGACCAGAGATATTTGGCATTGTATCGTAGCCTGCCTGGGATAATAATTCTGGCTCCTCACCTGTCTATCGCCCGTGGTGAGGTTTGAACTACCTACGAAAATTTGTTGATCGGTAAGATGACTTGTGCGTGCAGTGTAGCTTTGAAACAAATTTTCTTAGTGGTCATTGTTAACCAGAGTTAACATAAATAGATTTAAAATTATCGATAGGTTTGCGTTACAGTTTCAGTTTAAAATACACAAACTTTATAAATTCTACCTGAACATATCTTGCAAAAGTATTTTATATTAACGGTTTTTCGTAAATCGATATTCATATATTTTGGTTTAGGTGTTACTTTTGTACTTGTAATGCACAGAAAGTCGATAATTAAATCAAGGTCATCTATGAATGCGTGATTAGAATGACTGGTAAACAAGCTACGTAAGACGTCATGTGACAAATTTGCAAAGAAAGCGTCAAGAAAAGGATTGATCTTCAGGGATACTGATTTATAGGTACACGCATAAAAGTAGTATAAAATCAGACAGGACATGCATGTTAAGCATGCATTGCTGTAGTAGAGTTCAAGCTAGGCATGTCTAGATGCATACCTATTCATGTATATATATACATATCCCCATATCATAGTTAAGTTAAATGTCTTATAAAGCATGGCATGCATGTACGCATGCACATATGTAAGTCTATACACTGCATTTTCTCATATAGTACATGCGTGGTTGTGTTGAATCAAATATACAAAACTGCTTTTAAACTTTTGGTTTCTTTAAGTTACTTTTTTAATGCTTTGAATTGTATATCAGGAAAATAGTTCAGAGTCATCCAAATATTCATTTCAAAAAGCTAAAATCAAATATACAATGTGAAAAGGTTGCATGAGCTGAGCTGCTTTACGTCGAATCAAAGATTACTCAGCTCGACTTGGTCTTCTTGGATTCCAACCTAGCTGGAATCAAGCTCAACATATAAGCGAGCTAACTCGAGGTCACCAATACTTGACTTGAGTTATTCACAAGATATTTTTCCTATATGGTTATGTGAAAAATCAAATTAGTACTGAGAGAGATTTATCACTAGCGTTTTTGAACATGGTGGTTGTACCACAAAAGTTGGAACCGCATAGCAGCTTCATAAGGGGGAAGAAAAAAGGAGAACCAAAGTAATAATTTGGAAAGGTCCGTCGGACGGAATCTGGTACAGGGAACAGAACTGTCGGATTCAGAACTTCCATCGCAGGAATCAACTAAATGAGTTTCTTGCATCTAAAAAAGACTTCGGTTCTCTAGCCTACATCATGTTGCAAATCATTACCCTGGATTCATTCATTGAATTGAGTTAGAAGTATCGTCTCCTTTCAAGTATCATCTAGATGCATATTATGAGCAAAATTACAATGTAAAGTTTCTCCTCACGAGTTATTTACAAGGTGAAGTTAGTAACAAACCAGTAGAAGACTTTCTTTTTGTCTTGTGAGTAGAAATAATCAAGAATTTGTCTACTGTCATCAGCAAGAAAGAGCAACACGTGAAGATATCTGGGGAAGGAAAGGCTGGTGGAAACGAGGCAGGAAGAAGGGTGGTGGAAATCAATGGACAATTAAAGAGGGAAGAGAAAGGTGGAAAAGATTGGCGAAATACTTTGGATTTGTGGGATTTCGGTTTTGTTCACCGGCTCACACCAACATACCAGTTCAGGTCCTGGAAAATTACAAGCATTTACTGATAAATACTTTGCCGAAATCAAAATATCAAAGATTTCTAATAGGGAGTTTCTTCCATAACCAAAACACAGAGAAGGCTATGGATCCACACTCATGAGTGTATTTTCTAGTGCGGAGAAATGATTCCGTCCCAAAAACTGAGCTGAATGATGTACTTATGTTCATAATCTTCAAAAGTATCATGATATTAAATATTTATGGAGCTTGATAACTTGCCCGATATTTGATTTCTTTCATAAGAGGATGAATTTATAACGTAGAGGGGGCAGTCCGCCTGCCTGATGGGAAGAACCGGCAGAAGGGGAAAGAGTTGTTACAAAAAGCAGTGGCTATTCTCGGCAACTCAGCCAGGTAACTGCTGGACTGGCCATCCATACCGTTACCAGGAGAGGAGTTACGGATAGGGCCTTGACCTGCTCAAAAAGAGAAAAACCCAACAAGAAAGCCAGGATACAATAACAATATATATATTCGAGTGAAAACACGGAGGTTTGTAAAGAAAAATATACAATACTCAAAATACTCAGAATATAGAACGTATCATTGGAAAAGACCGTTGTGAGGAACCTCAAACGATTCAAAATCCTTTCCGCTGTAGATCTACCAGATACACAAGCAAACCGGCAACCGGGAACACGATTATGATTGAAGAAAAAGCATACAGAGACCCTTCATTGGTATCAAGGCTCAGGTTCTTCATCCTGCAAAACACAAAAAAAAGAGGTACGTTACTATTCTGGATAGGGAGAAGAGAAAAAAAAGGAGAGAGAGAATAGATCAGAAAGGCTAGCAAAGGCCTAAACGACTACACCCTAAGAGTCAACAAGAACCAAGCCACAACAGAGACCTTAACGGCAATAACCAAGCAGCGGAGAAGGCCTGAACAGCAAGAAACAAGTGGGGAAAGAAGGCCTCAACAGCCTGAACGACCGAAAACGGACGGAAGGCATAAAGCCTGAACGACCGAAAACGAGCCACAAAGGCAACCTTAGGCAGCCGCAACAGAAACCTAGAGGAGCGGAGCTCCGCTACCTCTCTCTCTCAAATTTCTCTCTCCTCTTGCCTTTTACAGGAGAAAAAATAGCCAGGCAGTTTCTGAAAACCAGGGGCCAAAACCGGCGGTTTCCGAGAAACTGCCTCGACTAAAAAGTTTGTTCTGCTCCAGCCATTTTTTCTTATTTACAATTTTGCCATTGGGCAAAATTACAGAATTGTATAGATATTTTTTAGTAAAAAGACTATTTTGCCCTTACTATGCAAAAAGTTTGTTTTCTCCTCTAACGGTTTGTGAAAATTACAAAATATCAGGTTCTAACTTTACTGTTTTGCCATTCTCGGTTGAAATAATTTCAATTCTGCCACTCAATCAAAAGGCAAGTTTGCCCCTATACTTTTGAAAAATTACAAATTCGGGCTGAGGGTTAAAATTACAATTTTAACCCTGATCAGTTATGAATTTTACAGCAATATCAAAGAGTAATTTTACAAGTCTGTTCTCAAGCTTTTTCAAAAATTACACAAGTGGATAGATAGTTAAAATTATAGTTTTGCCCTTGTTAAAAAAAGGGGTTCAAAGGCAGAATTTTTTTTTAGAAAACTTTTAAGTTTGTCCCAAGTAGTTTAAAGAAATGATATTAGATTGTTTTTATATTATGCATCGGTCTAACATACTTCCTGCTATTTGTGTTTGTTGTTTTATGATTATTTTCTTTTTAGACCGTTTAATTGTTAAAATTGCCAAACACATAAAAATGAGTTCAGAATTTGTGTCTGAATTGACAAAAATTGAAAAATTAAACGGTCTTAACTTCCAAACTTGGAAGAGGCGAATCCCTCTAGCAATCACACTCGAGGGTGTTGAGCATGTGCTGAAAGAAACTGTGCGTCCACCACCTCCAGACGCAACTAAGCAACAAATAGAGATGTACAAAACATTTCTAAAAGATGACACCATAGCTGGGACAGTGATGTTAACTTACATGGAGGATCACTTAATTAGGGTCTTTGAAAAACATGAAACACCAAAAGAGTTGTTTGATTCAATAACAACCAAATATGATACAACTGCTAAGTTGCATGTGCAGTTGCTACTACAAAAGTATAACTCCTTCAAAATGAGAGAATGAGACAATGTAGTAGAACATGTGAACCACATGTTAGTAATGGCTAGGGACTTAGCCATAGCATAGTCAATCATCCCAGAATTGATGCAGATATCAATGATATTAAACAGTCTACCACCTTCATTGAACATGATCACTACTACCCTCAGATTAGGGCCTGAGATTAACTTTTCTGAATTGCCCCTGAAACTAGCAGATACACATGAACAAGAACAATAAAGAAAAATTGTTAGTAGTCTAAGATGAGATAGCATCTAGCTCCAAAACCAACTAAAAGAAAAATAAATAAAACAAGAAGTTTGACAACAATAACAAGAAAAGTGGTCAAAATTTTAAAAAATCACTGAAAACCACTTCTCAAATAAAGTGCTTCAACTGTGGAAAGTTGACACTTCAAAAGGAACTGTCGTAACAAGAAAAGTGAAGGAAACAACCCACAACGCGAACAGTCGAAGAAGCAAGATATAATCTACAGAATTTCAGAATGTTTGTACATGGACCGCCCAATGACAGGTTGGTGGATAGACTCAGGAGCTACACGACATATCTCGAAGATCAAGGAAGGGGCAATGGACTTGAAGGAATAAAAACCCGACGAACATAGAGTCTATATGGGAAATGATATTTTCTCGAATGTTTTGGGTGTTGGATCCTTCAGAATATTTGTACAAGTCAAACCGATTGTATTAACTGATATATTAATTGTGCCATCTATAAGACGCAATTTAGTTTCGGTCCCTGTCTTAGTAAAGAAAGGTTTTGAGGTCAGGTTTATTCTTGGCAAGATGATTGTAGGAAAACATGAGAGAATACTATTCTTTGGGGAATTTGATGTAGAGCATGGTCTCTATTAAATTATGAGTGTGTCTTTTCTATTGATGTGAATATGTGAAATAAACGCTTTTGGCATATAAGTCTGGAAAAGTTGAGAAAATTATCCAACTTTGACTTATTGCTTGGATTTGAGGAAAATACTTTCAACAAGTGTGAAGCTTGTATACAAGGAAAAATGACAAGAAAAGTTTTTCTCAATAAATCAACAAGGGCAACAATCCTGTTGGAGGTTATTCACACAAATTTATGTGGGCCTTTTAGAGTAAAGTCATATCGTGAAAAGGGTTATTTTATAACCTTTATCAATGATTACTCTAAATATATGTATTTATATCTTTTGCCACATAAATCTGAGGCACTTGATACTTTTAAAGAATATAAGCAAAAAGTAAAAAACCAATTAGGACATTCGATCAAAGTCTTAAGATCAAACAGAGGTGGTGAGTATGCCTCGGCAGAATCTTTGGAATTCTGTAAAGACATTGGTATTGCAAGGCAAAATATAATGCCCAGGACACCTCAACAAAATGGTGTAGCTGAGAAATACAACAGAACATTACTGAATATGACAAGGTCTATGTTAATCGATGCCTCTTTTTGAAAGGTATTTTGGAAAGAAGCAGTAAGTACAACAGTTTACATACTCAATAGAGTACCGTGTAAAGCTTTACACACTACACCATATGAGATGTGGTTTGGAAGAAAACCCAACCTAGGTCATCTCAAGAGGTAGAGATCTGTTGAACATGTAAAGATCCTTAATCAATCTAGAGATAAGCTAGATAGTAGATCCTTGAGATGTGTATTCATTGGATATTTGAAATGTTCAAAAGGATATCGATTTTATCATCTGGACCACGGACTCATTGAAAGCAAAGATGTTGAATTCTTAGAAGATACTAAGAATGATATCCTAAAAAACAACGATGAATGTGTTGATGATGTGATAGACTTAGACCAATCATCTTTTGAACCCATTGAAAATCTTCCTTAAACTACTGATACCTTAAGTGAACATAAAAAGCCAAGAGTCACACCGTCCTACTTAAAGGATTATCACACTTATCTTACAGAAGAAGTGTGTAATTCGATGGATTTAGATGAGTTAACTGATAACTTGATTTATCAACAGGCTATGAACTCATCAGAAGCAATAGACTAAGAGAAAGCCATGGATGAGGAAATTGAATCCATTGAGAAAAACTAAGTCTGGAAATTGATTGATTTGCCAAAAGGAAAAAAAGCCATAAGCTGTAATGAGTTCTGAAAAAGAAATATAAGGTCGATGGTACAATCGACAAGTTTAAAGCAAGGTTAGTTGCAAAGGATTTTTCGTAAAAAGAGAGGATAGATTATGTTGAAACATATTTTTCAATTGCGAAATTTGCATCCATACATATAATCTTGGCAATATCTGCATACTATGATTTGGATTTACATCAGTTAGACGTAAAGATAGCTTTTCTAAACGGAGATTTAAAAGAAATCATATACATACAACAGTCCAAAGGATTTGAGGTTGAAGGCCAAGAAGATAAAGTATATAGGTTGAAAAAATCCCTACATGACCTAAAACAATCACCTCGTCAATGGTATTTGACTTTTCAAAATGTCATTATAGAACTTGGATTTGTGGCTAATAAACTTGATCACTGTGTATATGTTTGGAACAGTGGGAGTTACTTTGTCATCTTGTCATTGTACATAGATGACATATTGTTAATTGGAAATAATATGAAATGATTGTCAAAACCAAGTCATAATTGAACTCCAAGTTCAAAATGAAGGATATGGGGGAAACATCCTATATCTTGGGAATAAAGATTTCTCAAGATAAAGAATCTAGACTCTTATGCCTAAGTAAAGAGAGATATATTGACTATATCCTCAAGAAGTTCAAAATGGGTGAATGCAAGTCTACCGATACACCTATTGCAAAAGGAGTCAAATTGAGTAAGGCTGATTGTCCCGATGAAAGAGACGATAAGCCTAATGTTCTTTATAAACAAGCTGTTGGTAGCTTGATGTATGCTATGTTGTATACAAGACCTGATATCAGCTTTATTGTTGGTCTTATAAATAGATATCAAAGTAATCCAAGTTGGCAACACTGGGTAGCTGTGAAAAGGATTTTAAGATATCTTAAAAGAACAAAAGACTTGAAACGATGTTTTCAAGCAGATGAACTGAAATTGGTAGGATACTCAGACGCTGACTTTGTTGGGATCAAAGATGACAACAAATCAATCTCGGGACAAATATTCTTATTTGGAGGTAGTGTGTTTCTTGGGCATATAAGAAACAAGATTGTGTAGCATTGCATACACAAAAAGCTGAGTATGTAGCTTGTTGTATGGCTGCAACAAGTGCTGTCTGGATAAATGCTTCATACGTGATTTGAAGTTGGAGATAACTGACGAGCCAGTTGTTATTTATTGTGATAACAATACAACAATTACTCTTATCAAGAGTGAAGCTGGCTGCTCAAAAAGTAAGCATATAATGGTAAAATACCACTATGTTCATAATATGGTTATGAGAAAGAAAATACCCATCTCATACATGCCAACAAATGATATGTTGGTAGACCCCTTGACGAAAGGCATAACAGAGAAACTTTTCTCAAAACATGTTATAAACATGGGTTTGAGGTATGTTTGATTGTTGTGTAGGAAAATAACCACACAACGTATAAAAATGTTATATAGGTAAACAACCATACAACAGGATAAATTGTTGTGAAGGGAAACAAGCACACAAGAGGTATTGATTGCAATAGCAATCAAGAAATGACATTACGAGGTAAACCCTGGAAAAGTGAGAGAAAAACCAGTATGTCAATACACTTGGCTCGAATAGCCAAGTGAGAAATGTTACATAAAGCAGTGGTCATTCTCGACAACTCAGCCGAGTAACAACTGGGCTAACCATCCAGACCGTTACCCGAAGAAGAGTTACGAATAGGGCCTTGAGTTGTAACCGGCTGACCGTTACTGAAAAATCCGGTAACAGTCCGGATTCTCTACTAAAAAAGAAGGAGACCCAACAAGAAAGCCAGAATACAAGAGCAATATGTATATTCGAGTGAAAACACAGAGGTGTGTAAAGAAAAATATACAATACTCAAAATACTCGGAATATAGAATGTATCCTTGGAAAAGGCCACTGTGAGAAAACCTCAACCGATTCAAAATCCTTTCCGCTACAGATCTACCAGACACACAAGCAAACCAGCAACCGAGAACACGATTCTAACTGAAGAAAAAGCACGCAAATACCCTTCAATAACACCTTACATTGAACCATGGGTAAGGAAAAAATAACATGAATCATGTTTTGGTACAAACTCCATAGCGACTCCAAAGGACTTTCTCAAGCTCAATACATTTTTGCATTTCATGGAAGATGCCAACAGATGTTTTGAACCGCCACACAGGGCTTTTCATGAATCCTTAGTACCAAAGGCAAACATGATATGGTCCACTGATTAGTCAGCTTAACCAAGACTTGCACTAATACTAGTTGGCAGATACAAGCGCTTCTGCTGATCGAGTTACTTATATTCAGTCATCCTCATATTTGACGAGTGAGACAGTCACCTAAGGGCGTAGAAGACATTCACGAAATTGACCCTTCCTATGGCAGAGGGTACTTCAGACAGACGCTAAAAATCTACAACAAAGTATTATAGGTCCTCAAATGACAAATTAGCCTCTGAAATGAGACCAAATCTGCCATATATTTCTCCTGCAAAAAAAAGTGGACATTTAAATGGCTATGCATCAAAATGACGTGTTAATAAACTGAATAAACAACATTTCTCACCGCTGCAGCAATTAAATAGTAAAAAGTAGACGGTTGGTTTGATCGAGGATACATAAATTTCTCATTTGTACATATGAACATGATTTCCAATGCGTTGAAGAACAGACTTCACAAGTACCGCGTAGTTGAGATAGCCCAAGTACTGCAGCAGGACAGTCTGCAAATGAAATATATCAAAATTTTACACTTCATGAAAAAGAAAGAAGAATCAATTGTAATTCAAATTTGGGAGTCTACCTTAAGAAGAGTCCTAACATTATTAAACATAATGTAGCTGGATTGTGGACTTTGATGACATTGTATTGCTAACCGTGTAGAGCGCTTGGTTCAGTGTCATCCCATTTTCTCTATGCATCAAAGATATCAAGCGTTTCAAAGTCATCATGTCCGAATGATGTCCTCTCATACATTTGACCCAACTTGATCGTTTCTTTCCTTGTAAGCTTTTTCACATATTCATCATCAGATGTCACAGAAACTTCCACTAGGGTACTGCACCCTTGTGAGACTCCGCCACTCGATACCTGTGCTTCTCCTGTGTCCAATTTGGTGTTATCTAGCTTATATATTTTTTAGTACTATGTGATCACGACAGTTCACAAATATAGATTGATTATTAATTTATTACTGAATTAACCAGTGAAAATGGTGCTGCATTATTTCCAATATTTACATTCTCTGGCTTATATGATAATCATCTATAGTTTTATGATATATTCTTAGTTATATATACCCATGTCCCTGCACCCACGATTTATAAAAATTGCTGTTGCATCCAGCACCCACACCTGCACCCATCATAGATCACCAGTCTGTTCAGTCCCATAAGAGAAACTCCCGTAAACAGGCTAGATTTGCATATAGCAATTTCATGTCCAGTGGCATTTACAAATTATTTTTGATGTTTTATGGCAGTCCCTGTAGAATATAATGAGGTGGAATCACCTGTCCTTATCAACCAAAACAAGTAGTCACTTCTTCACTATGGAAGAAGGATCTCATCACGTTATCATTTTCTAACTGAAACTTTTCCAACTTTCCGTATGTCTCCTCACTTTGAGAATGAGCAGTATCTGCAAAAAGAAAACCACCAGGTCTTCTCTTAGCTCAATCAACTACATAGATGAGGCAATCTTAAACCATTTTTCCTTGAAGGCTCTTTAACCATTGGAGGAGAATCTTAGAAAACCTCAACCCTTTCAGGAGAATAGAAATATTGAGATAAGGTTACCGAGTTACTGTGCTCCAAAAGAAGAAAGTACCTAAGCAACAAAACTTGCCAACTCCAAATTCTTGTCAATCTTGCAAGCCGTCAATAATGCCACTAATATATTCTTGGTCGGTTTAGAAGGTGCATATATTATCAAAGAAAAGATTTGTGATTCAGATGCCCTTCCATATCCCACAGCTCAATCATGCATGGCTAAAGCATGATCTCAGCTTAAGCTTTTAGTCTTGTCTCATAAACTCAAATAGACGGCAACCGTAGTGATGTGGACCCTACAACAACAACAACTAAGCCATTTCCCATACTAGATGGGGTCGGTACATGGATTCTTTGTTTCCACGGAGCCCTATCATGTGCCATGTTAGCAGTTAACTCACAATAAGCTAGATCATTCTTTATTGATTCTTTCCAACACTTTTGTGATCGCCCTCTACCTCTTTTCATACTTTCCAAATTTAGTTTTTGATACTTTCTTACAAGTTCTTTTGATCTTCCTTCTATATGTCCAACAACAACAACAACAACAACAACTAAGCCTTTTCCCATACTAGATGGGGTCGGCTACATGGATTCTTTGTTTCCACAGATCTCTATCGTGTGCCATGTTAGCAGTTAACTCCCAATAAGCTAGATCATTTGTTATTGTTTCTTTCCAACACTTTTGTGGTCGTCCTCTACCTCTTTTAATACTTTCCAAATTTAGTTTTTCTAACCTTCTTAGAAGTTCTTCTTTTGATGTTCTTTCTATATGTCCAAACCATCTTAAACAATGTTCTCTCATTTTATCCTCTATTGGTGTCACTCCTAATTTATTTCTAATAACCTCATTATGTATACGGTCTTTTCTTGTATGACCACTCATCCATCTCAACATATTCGTTTCTGTCACAGACATCTTTTGTACATGTTGATGATTAACTGCCCAACACTCAGAACCATAAAACATGGCAGGCCTAACTGCTGCTCTATAATATTTACCTTTTAATTTTAATGGTATCTTCTTATCACAAAGAATACCTGATGCTCCTCTCCATTTTAACCAACCAGCATTAATTCTATGTGTAACATCTCCATCAATTCTTCCATCACTTTGAAAAATTGACCCTAGGTATTTAAAACTTTCCTTTTGGGGAATGCAATGTGTGCCAATTTTAATTTCTATGTCCTCTGAAGTAGCCAAATGATCAAACGTACATTCCATATATTCTGTCTTTATTCTACTAAGTCGGAGGCCTTTGTTTTCTAATGTTTCTCTCCATAGTTCCAATTTTCTATTAACTTTTTCCTTAGACTCCTCCACTAATACAATGTCATCTCCAAATAACATACACCAAGGTACTTCATCTTGAATATGTTTTGTTAACTCATCCATCACCATTATAAATAAGTATGGACTTAAAGTTGATCCTTGATGTAACCCAATATTAACTTCAAAGAAGTTTGTCGTTCCTTCATGAGTCCTCACACATGTTTTTGCACCATCATACATGTCTCTTATAAGGTTAATATATGTCAATGGGATACCTCTTTTTTCCATAGTTCTCCAAAGAACCTCCCTCGGTACCCTATCATAAGCTTTTTCTAGATCAATAAATATCATGTGAAGGTCTTTCTTTTTTGCTCTAAAATGTTCCATAAGACGTCTCAAAAGGTGAATCGCTTCAATAGTAGATCTACCTGGCATAAATCCAAATTGGTTCTCTGTTGTACTTGATACTTGTCTTAACCTACGTTCGATAATTCTTTCCCATAATTTCATAGTATGACTCATTAACTTGATACCTCGATAATTCGCACAATTTTGAATGTCTCCCTTGTTCTTATATACGGGTATAAGTGTACTTGCTCTCCATTCCTCGGGCATCTTTTGGTTTTTCCATATTTCATTAAATAGTCTTGTGAGCCAAGTGATTCCTATTTCTCCTAGTATTTTCCAAACTTCTATAAGAATATTATCTGGTCCTACCGATTTACCACTCTTCGTATGTTTAAGAGCCTCTTTGACTTCATTCTTTTGAATACGTCGGTAGAAATTGTGGTTTATATACTTTTCTGACTTGGCTAAATCTCCTAAACTAATACTAACATCTTTATTTTCATTAAAAAGATTATAAAAATAGTTTTTCTATCTATTTCTTATATCATCATTTGCCACTAGAATTTTTTCATCCTCGTCTTTTATGCATCTAACATAATTAAGATCTTTAGTTTTTTTATCTCTAGCCCTAGCTATCCTAAAAATATCTCTTTCACCCTCTTTTGAGTTGAGTTTTTTATAAGTCCTCCCAAATCTTAGCTTTTGCTTCACTAACGGCCTTTTTGGCTTCCTTCTTTGCTTTCTTATAAGCTTCTAAAGTTTCACTAGTTTTCTTAGCATAATGTAATTTGTAACATGCCCTCTTTGCCTTGATTTTATTATGTACTACTTCACTCCACCACCAAGCTTCTTTTTGTGCCGGTACACCTCCCTTAGATACCCCTAACACATCTTTCGCCACTCTCCTAATATGTATAGCCATATTGTTCCACATATCAGAGGGTGTGCCAACATAATTCCAAACATCTCCTTGAAGGACTTTCTGTTTAAATATATCTTCTTTCTGGCTTTTGAGGTTCCACCATTTAGTCCGAATAGCTCGATGCACTCTTTTCTTCTTTGTCCATTTTTTTATTTGTAAATCCATAACTAAAAGTCGATGTTGGGTGGTTAAGCTTTCTCCTGGAATTACCTTACAATCTTTACAACACGCTCTATCTTTTTTTCTACAAATAAAGTAATCAATTTGTGTTTGTGATAAACCACTCTTATAAGTAATTAAATGTTCATCTCGTTTTTTGAAGATTGTATTGACTATAAAGAGATCAAATGACATAGCAAAATTTAAAATCTCCCTACCTTCCTCGTTTATATCCCCATAACCAAAGTTTCCATGAATCCCTTGATATCCTAATGCCTCTTTACCGACATGTCCATTTAAATCTCCTCCTAAACAAATCATCTCCCTTTGTGGAATCTTTTGAAACACCTTATTTAACTCTTCCCAAAAAACTGTCTTTATACTATCTTCTAGTCCTACTTGGGGTGCGTAAGCACAAACTATATTCAAAACCTCTACTCCTAACACTAATTTCAATGTCATGATTCGGTCACCATATCGTTGTATGTCTACTACACTCTCCCTTAAATCTTTATTTATGATAATACTAACTCCGTTTCGGGCCTTTTCTTTACCTGAGTACCATAATTTAAAACCTGTATCCTCTATCTCCTTTGCTTTTTCTCCAACCCATTTTGTCTCTTGTAAACATAGAATATGAATCTTTCTCCGAATCATAGTATCTACCACCTCTATTAGCTTACCCGATAATGTTATGATATTCCAAGAACCAATACGAATCTTATTATCTAGGACTAGCTTCCTTACCCCCCGCATCCGTCCATAATCAAAATGCGGAGACCCTCTCTGAAAAATTTTCACTACATTCGAGCAGCAATGTAGCGGGACTAACTTCTTTACCCACACCCGTCCATGATGTGGGAACCCTCTCTGCAATTGATTCACTACATTCGGGCGAAAATGTAGTGGCCCTTGCTTACTTCTTATTGCATTCGGGCTCTGCAGCACGTCGCTAGGCGGGGACGCCCCAAAGCAATGCTCATAATTTTTGTAATCCATGTTGTAGAAATCCGACGAAGTTTTACGCTGGCTGTCGGAAGCCTAACACAACCCTCGTCCTAAGCCTGGATAAAGGAGAAGGGTTGTGTCACTCCTATTATGTCCAAACCATCTTAAATGATATTCTCTCATTTTATCCTCTATTGGTGTCACTCCTAATTTGTTTCTAATAACCTCATTATGTATACGGTCTTTTTTTGTATGACCACTCATCCATCTCAACATTTTCATTTCTGTCACACACATCTTTTGTAAATGTTGATCACTAACTGCCCAACACTCAGAACTATAAAACATGGCAGGTCTAATTGCTGCTCTATAATATTTACATTTGAACTTTAATGTGTGCCAATTTTAATTTCTATGTCCTCTAAAGAAACCAAATGATCAAACTTATATTCCATATATTACGTCTTTGTTCTACTAAGTCGTAGGCCTTTGCTTTCTAATGTTTCTCTCTATAGTTTTAATTTTCTATTAACTTTTTCCTTAGACTACTCCACTAACACAATGTCATCTGCAAATAACATACACCAAGGTACTTTATCTTGAATATGTTTTGTTAACTCATCAATCACCATTATAAATAAGTATGGACTTAAAGTTGATCCTTGATGTAACCCAATATTAACTTCAAAGAAGTTTGTCATTCCTTCATGAGTCCTCACACATGTTTTTGCACCATTGTACATGTTTCTTATAAGGTTAATGTATGTCAATGAGATACCTATTTTTTCCAAAGTTATCCAAAGAAACTCCCTCAATACCCTATCGTAAGCTTTTTCTACATCAATAAATATCATGTGAAGGTCTTTCTTTTTTGCTCTAAAATATTTCATAAGATGTCTTAAAAGGTGAATCGCTTCAACAATAGATCTGCTTGGCATGAATCCAAATTGGTTCTTTGTTGTACTTATGCTTGTCTTAATCTACGTTCGATAATTCTTTCCCACAATTACATAGTATGGCTCATTAACTTGATACCTTGATAATTTGCACAACTTTGAATGTCTCCCCTGTTCTTATATATGGGTATAAGTGTACTCGCTCTCCATTCCTCAAGCATCTTTTGGTTTTCTCATATTTCATTAAATAGTCTTGTGAGCCAAGTGATTCCTCTTTCTCCCAGTATTTTCCAAACTTCTATAGGACTATTATCCGGTCCTACCGATTTACCACCCTTCATATGTTTAAGAGCTTCTTTGACTTCATTCTTTTGAATATATCGGTAGAAATTGTGGTTTATATACTTTTCTGATTTGGCTAACTCTCCTAAGCTAATACTAACATCTTTATTTTCATTAAAAAGCTTATAAAAATAGTTTTTCCATCTATTTTTTATATCATCATTTGCCACTAAAATTTTTTCATCCTCGTCTTTGATGCATCTAACATAATTAAGATCTTTAGTTTTCTTATCTCTAGCCCTAGCTATCCTAAAAATATCTCTTTTACCCTCTTTTGAGTTGAGGTTTTTTATATAAATCCTCCCAAATTTTAGTTTTTGCTTTATTGATGGTTTTTTTTTGCTTTCTTCTTTGCTTTCTTATAAGCCTCTAAAGTTTCACTAGTTTTCTTAGCATAATGTAATTTGTAACATGCCCTCTTTCTAAGTCACACAGACACTTCTAAGGGGTGGAGTGTCGACCTCGACACTGGTGCGACACCGACACCAACACCGTGTCGGGTGCGGCATGGGAAAAAACAAATTGCAAAAAAAAAAATTGCAAAAATTTTTTTTTTGTAACTCACGGTTAAATGGGTCCGGATAATGAAGATTGATTTGTGTATTATGATGAAATTAGTAGTTGTTTATCATTTATATGTTTTGCTTTAATATAAACTTATAAAGTTGTGTACTTGCTATTGTAGTTGTATATCATATTAGCTTTAATGATTTTAGGTGCGAACAATTGGTTTCTTATTACTCAATCTGATTGGATTCTTGACTCCATACTGTATGCCTTTGCACAGAATAATCTTTGTCACCAAACACATTTAAAGACCAGGAACATTACCTGATCAATAGAACAGAAGAGTATGACATCACTAGTGGATCCTAGCACAAATACTAGTATATGTTATATCCTACTAAAGATCCCGAAACTCTTTGAATCCATAACTTCAATATTTTGTAGCTCATAAAATCATTGTAAGTTTCAGATCATTATGTGAGAACTTTAATTGATACCTATGTGCACCCAAAATTAGCAAATACTAGTTGTATTATGATTGATTTATTTAGGTTGAATATTATATATAATATATAATATTATATACCCTAGCCGTGTCGCCGCACCCAAAATTTTTGAAATTTGCCGTATCCCGCACCCGCACGTGTGTGACATAGCCCTCTTTGCCTTGATTTTATTTTATACTACTTCACTCCACCACCAAGCTTCTTTTTGTGCCGGTACACCTCCCTTAGATACACCCAACACATCTTTCGCCACTTTCCTAATATGTATAGCTATATTGTTTCACATATCACAAGGTGTATCAACATAATTTCAAACATCTCCTTGAAGGGCTTTCTGTTTAAATATATCTTCTTTCTCGCTTTTGAGGTTCCACCATTTAGTCTGAATAGCTCGATGCACACTTTTCTTCTTTGTCCATTTTTTTAATTTGTAAATCCATAACTAAAAGTCGATGTTGGGTGGTTAAGCTTTCTCCTGGAATTACCTTAAATCTTTACAACACACTATCTTTTTTCTACAAATAAAGTAATCAATTTGTGTTTGTGATAAGCCACTCTTATAAATAATTAAATGTTCATCTCGTTTTTTGAAGATTGTATTGACTATAAAGAGATCAAATGCCATAGCAAAATTTAAAATCTCTCTACCTTCCTCATTTATATCCCCAAAACCAAAGTTTCTACGAATACCTTGATATCCTAATGCCTCTTTACCTACATGTCTATTTAAGTCTCCTCCTAAAGAAATCATCTCCCTTTATGGAATCCTTTGAATCACCTTATCTAACTCTTCCCAAAAAGTTGTCTTTATACTATCTTCTAGAACTACTTGGGGTGCGTAAGAAAAAATTATATTCAAAACAACTGCTCATAACACTAATTTTAACGTCATGATTTGGTCACCATATCGTTGTATGTCTACTACACTATCCTTTAAATCTTTATTTAAGATAATACCCACTCCATTTTGAGCATTTTCCTTACCTGAGTACCATAATTTAAAACATGTATCCTCTATCTCTTTTGCATTTTCTCCAACCCACTTTATCTCTTCTAAACATAGAATATGAATCTTTCTTCGAATCATAGTATCTACCACCTCCATTAGCTTATCGGATAATGTTTTGATATTCCAAGAACCAATACAAATCTTATTATCTAGGACTAGCTTCCTTATCCCCGCATTTGTCCATATTAAAAATACGGAGACCCTATAGCGGGACTAACTCTTTACCCACACCCATCTATGATGTGAGAACCCTCTCTACAATTGATTCACTACATTCGGCAAAAATGTAGTGGCCCTTGCTTACTTATCACTGCATTCGGGTTCTACAGTGCGTTGCTAGGCAGAGACGCCCCAAAGCAATGCTCATAATTTGTGTAATTCATGGTATAAAAATCCGACAAAGTTTTACGTTGACAATCAACTAATTCTAATAAAAAAGAGCAGACGCAATGTGTGTGAACTTGCATTTATTGTAGTAAAAAAACAAGATTGTTGAATGTAAAACCACATGAGATTATGGTTTTTCAAGGCTTGGGCAAGTTCACTCGTCATAATATCTTCTTTACTCTCTCTAAGATCATTGCCCCCTTCTCTCTCTCTCTCTCTCTCTCTCTCTCTCTCTCTCTCTCTCTCTCTCTCTCTCTCTCTCTCTCTCTCTCTCTCTCTCTCGTGTCAATGACTTCCTACTTCTTAAATTCGACTTGTTTGTGTTTGTTTCATGCTAGCGGTCTAATGAGGTTCTTCGGACAGTTGATTTCCGCACTTCGCAGGAAATGGGAGGAAATGCTTCTGTGAATCAGCTTGGGGAATGGCAATGGGAAAATGGCTACTAGACGTTTTTCTCTTTTTTTGTTACCTTTTCATTTACATAATATTTGGTAGTTGAATCAAGAGATCAAGCCATTTATATCAAGGAATCTTTCTTTCAATATGTTCGCTTTTCTCTTAAATAAGATTTAGTAGCTAAATCAAGAGATTAAGCTGTTATTTGTGTCAAATAGAGATGGAAAGGTTTAGGATGCAGACCAGTTTTATGTGTGCTTTATTATTTCTTAATGGGCATTTTCATCCTTTCTATAATTTTTTATATAAGATATAGTCTGTCATTTCTTAACTGTGTGTCCCCATGATTGATAATCTTGATGATGTTCCATGTCTAACATGGTATGAAAGCATTGAGGTCTTTGATTTGCATGCATACTGAAGATGAGCCTCGTCCAAAGGTGGGACGCGAGTGGTGGAATGAACTTCTGAAGAAACCAAGGCAGCAGAGTGCTATGGAGTGCTTCTACAAGGTAATCAGGAAGGCGTGTATGTAATGGACTGCATGCAGATACGATACTGTGTAATGTTGTTTGAGGGAGCAATGCAAGACGGATAGTACCTGGTTCTACTCTTCTTCCTCTTAATATCTGGTTATTGCAACAGGGTGAGAATGGTTGATGCACGGAGGACTTCTGAGGTTCCCAAGAAATCTCAAACCTTTGAGGAGAAGATGGAGGAGAAAATAAAAAGTTTTTAGACTACCATTGTTAAATTCGATAAAAGGAATTACCTTGAATAGGGGAAATCCATTGAGTTAGATATCCTAGCAAGAGGTAGATGGGAGTATTTGATAGGAAACAAAAATTGCCCTATAAAAAGAATGTTGATTACTCTAAGAGACTAAAGGAATATATGGTGGTGGCCTCAATCGACGAATCCTTCAGTATGGAAAACTTTTGTTTGCTTGGAGTCTGCTAGAGAGATTTGAGAGAATGTGTCTGATGCCTACTCAAGAATAAAGGATGTGGTTAAGGAATATGAGACTCTGGATAAAAGGAGCTGTCAACAAGGGGTTAGAATCATCAACGAGTACCATGCTAAATCCCATATATTATGGGATGAACTCCAACTTTTTGCTCATCAAATTCTCTCCATGAGTGAAGGAAAGAAATGAGGAAGTAGAGATACACAAAGTATTTTACTTGTTACCAGATATATTTTGGAAGGATTATTCTAATTGAGCAGAGCATATTCAGTACTTATCACGGAAGAAGATAGAAGAGAGTTTAAAAAGGAAAGAAGGTGATTATTGAGAGATCTGAATTTGTGGGTGAAATCAAAGTCAACAAGTAGAGGAAAAGGGTACAACACTAGAGGAAGAGGTCGTCAAACTGTACCTAGTGATGAAAAGATAAGGTCAAGTGTTGTCACTGTGGTAAAAGTCAACACACAAAAGAGCAGTTTGGGATCTTGCGGGTAAGCCTAACTTTATAAAAACTAAGGCCTTGTAACTCCAAGAAAATATATGATGATGTTGATATAGAGACAACAATTGCATTAACAAAGTAGATTGAAGGCTAGGGAGTCACGACTTGGAGAACAAGCTTGTATATTAGGATCTTATGCCACGATGGCTCATTCCTCCTTCATGCCAGCTAGTAACCCCACTTCTTGCATCCTAGAGTATTAATTGTGGACTCTAGAGCTACCAATGATATGCTTGGAAAGGAGAGTTAACCTCCATTCTTGATATTCTCAAATTTCTTGTGAACTTTTATCTCTGACCTCTCCAACAAAAAAAACTTAAACTGCTTAGTAACCTTTTCTCCAAGTTTTTAAGTATTTGAAGAGACGGAGAACCTTCGACAATGGTAGCTTCACAAGAAGGCTCTATATTTAAATAGAACTTCAATCCTTGATCCCATTGAATACTTCCTTCTTGGTGAAACCTAAGGATGGTATTAAGTTGTAGCATAACTTATTAGGTCATTTAGCTTTGTTTAAAAATAGAAGTGTTGACCCATTTATAACAACAACTGTCTTTTTTCCATACTACATATATTTAGTAGAACAAAGACAGAATATATGGAATGTAAGTTTGATCATTTGGTTACTTCAGAGGACATAGAAATTAAAATTGGCACACATTGCATTCCCTATAAGGAAAGTTTTAAATACCTAGGGTCAATTTTTCAGAGTGATGGAAGAATTGATGGAGATGTTACACATAGAATTAATGCTGGTTGGTTAAAATGGAGAGGAGCATCAGGTATTCTTTGTGATAAGAAGATACCATTAAAGTTAAAAGGTAAATATTATAGAGCAGCAATTAGGCCTGCCATGTTTTATGGTTCTGAGTGTTGGGCAGTTAATCATCAACATGTACAAAAGATATCTGTGACAGAAATGAAGATGTTGAGATGGGTGAGTGGTCATCCAAGAAAAGACCGTATACATAATGAGGTTATTAGAAACAAATTAAGAGTGGCACCAATAGAGGATAAAATGAGAGAACATCGTTTAAGATGGTTTGGACATATAGAAAGAAGATCAAAAGAAGAACCTGTAAGAAGATTAGAAAAACTAAATTTGGAAAGTATTAAAAGAGGTAGAGGACGACCACAAAAGTGTTGGAAAGAAACAATAAAGAATGATCTAGCTGATTGGGAGTTAACTGCTAACATGACACATGATAGGGATCTGTGGAAACAAAGAATCCATGTAGCCGACCCCATCTAGTATGGGAAAAGGCTTAGTTGTTGTTGTTGTTGTTGTTGTACATAGGGTTCGCTACATAGATTCTTTGTTTTCATAAGCTCAAACCTATGCCATACTAACAGTTAATTCAAAAAAATATTGATCATTCTTTATTATTTCTTTCCAATATTTTCGTGGTCTTCTTTTTTCTCTTTTTAACTTTTCCATCATCTAGTTTCTCTACCTTCTTATCGGAGCTTTCTTTGGTTGCCTTTTCACATGTTTATACCATCTTAAATGATTTTTCTCATTTTCTCACATATTGGCGTCACTCTGAATCTATTTCTAGTCATCTCATCAAGAATGCAATATTTTCTTATATAGCCACATACATCTTAGCATCCTTGTTTCTTTTATATATGTTGATGGTGTTGATGGCGAATTGCCCAACAATCAAAACCACATAAAAAGGAGATCTAATTGCTACTCTATGATATTTATCTTTCAGCTTTAATGATATCTTCTTATCATGTAAAATACTTTATGTATCTCTTTCTTTTGACTAACATGCATTAATTTATGTTTAACATCTCCATCAATTTTTTCGTCGCTCTAAAAGCTAATCCTCAATATTTAAAACTTCCTTATGAGGGATGCAATGTGTATTGATCTTAATTTTATCTCATCTCAAGTAATCAAATTATCAAAATTACATTTGATATATCATGTCATCATCCAAATGTGTCTCAAGCAGTGTTGTTCGTATCGCACCGTACCTTACACTCAAGGACCCGTATAAAGAATCCCTAGCCAAACACAAACCCGTATTTTTGTGGGTTTCTATGATTTTTTTAGAGCTCCTTACGCTCTCTTCCGATGGTTCTCCAACTCCTCGGTGTTCAAGGCTCCCAAAAAAGTGCTCTACGGTATCCGTGCAAGCCTCATAACTCAGATTGTGATATATTTTAAGTGTTTTTCTAAATTCTTTTCTTTGTATTTGTTTTTTTTTGTGTTATTTGCTTTTTTCGAATGACCAAATATGAAGTTATTGTTGAAGAATATGAGTTTCGAGTCAGTTTTAGTACATATAATGTCTTAAGACAGTAAAATTGATGTTTAGAGTATTATTGTAATTGTCCGAAGTTGTAAGGGCATTTTGGTAATTTTCTGTGCTAGGGGTATTTCGGTCATTTTATGTTTTCCAGCTCCTTATATAAGGGCTAATAGGCTGTATTATGGTTTAAGATTGCAGAGATTAAGAAAGAGAGAAAGAGGGGGGGCAGCCTCCATTGGAGGTTCGCCCCCTCCTTCGATCTCCCATGTTTTTTCTCTTTAATGTTTCTTTATGTTTGTGATTTTCAATCTCCACTGTGCAACCACATTTTTCAACATGGTATTAGAGCCGTACCACTGCAAGATCGTTCAGCCGATATGAAGAACAACACTGATATACTGTCCGCAGGTGAGTGGTGAATCAAATTTTAGAGTTTTGGTATGATATCCTCGATTATATTGTGAAGAAGGTTTAAGACAAGAAACTCCAAATCAGCAGGGTATTAATCTTAGATGTCGATGCTTAGAGAGTGCCATATTGACATTGTAAAACATGCATTTTGGTGGATAATAGAGACATAAGCGTTGTTTTCTGACTTACCTGATAGTGCAGTTCCTATTTTGAACGAGGGCTTGCCTTCAGTTTATGAAGATGTTGATTATGATAGTGGTTTAATCATATAGCAGACGTACATTCAAATAAGGAACAGGTCGATAGGAAAAATAATTCCATCGACTCCCTGTCATCTTGTTTCGTTTTTATTGATAGTGTGGAATTATTCAGCAGCTACAATGGCTGCACTATTTCCTATGAAACATTCCATCTAATATCTTAAGAGAGCCGGGTCAAAGAATTACAAGTTCCTATGAAGATAAGTCTGGGACAGACTGTAAAGAAGAAGCTAAATGGCCGTAGACAGATGGCATGCTGGCTGCTTGGTGTCATCCTTGAGGAGAGTACACCAGAAGAGCTGCAGAGACATACAACAGTGAGGCCATCTGTGCTGGAAGTTATTTTGGTTATTGCAAAGTATTGTGATGTTTATCTAATTGAAAGGATTCTTGATGATGAGAGTGCGGAAAGGGTTCTTTTGGCTTTGGAGAACGCTGGATTTTTTTTTGCAGCCAGTGCACTAATCAAGGACAAGGTTCTAAATGGTAGGACATCTTTTTGTTTGACAACTAGCCTGATTGGCATGTTGATTCCAGCACAGAGATAATCTCTCAACTTTCTCATTCATAAGTGAGGAAGATGGCATGCTCAATATGTATTATTTTGAAGCAAGCAAACCAATCTATTTTTCAGCAAGTACATCAGGCCATTCTCTGGCAGGAAGGAAATGGATAATGTAATTAGTTGTGCAATCTGGGAATTATATCATAAGTCCTGCAAAATCGTCTGCTAATCGTATGAAGATAGAAGAAGAAGATGATGATGATGAAATAGAAAGTCGTTGGCTGCCTAAAGTAACAATGGTGGCTGACCCATTCTTTCCAGATTTTTTTTAAAGGTCCCACAAAATCTTGAAAAAGAATATTTAAATTGTTTGAGAAAGGTAACTTTATTTTTTTTTGAATTTCAAATGCTGGAAATAGAAGTTACGGATTACTTTTCCTGATTTTTGTTTAAAGCAAACCAGAAAGGTAGATATGGAAAGTACTTTCCTGATTTTGTGGGAGAGATAACCAGAAATAGTTATGGAAATTAATTTCCTGATTTGGTGGAAATGATAAGGAAAAGAAATGAAGATAAGGATGATTCTAAAAATAAGGATGAGTCCCACATTTTTAGGAAAGAAAGAAGGTAACCGCTACCCATCATCTGCATAAAGAAAGTGAATGCAGGAAAAGGCATGTGATTTAAAGCACGTGAATGACAGTTCTGTTTACTGGAACTGAATGAACAAGAATCTTCCTACTTGAAGCTAGTCTCAGAAAAGTCAAAATACTAACTGACTATGTGTCAGCCCGAAGAACAAAAAAGAGCTGCAGGGAAGATGAAAGCAATGATGTAAAATATTCTAGTCCTAGTGACGATGCTGAATGTGCATACCCATTTGATGACGACTCCCTTGTGGATGTGAGTGAAGGAGTTGATGGTGACTATGATGGATCTAGCTTTAGGAAGTCACTTAGTTATGGAACATTGGCATCAACGAACTACATTCGAGGATCCCATTATTCTACAATAAGAATTGATGGTGGTGATGAGGAGTGGATTTATTACAGCAACCACAGATCTGATGTGGGTGGCACTCGTGCTGAGGAATCAACATCAGCGTATCCAGAACAATCTATATTGCAGGCATCAAAGCTTAGCATTCTGTCTTGAAGGAAAAGGAAACTAAGTTTCACATCGCCAAAGTTGAAGGGAGAACCACTGGTGAAGAAGTCATATGCAGAAGATGGTGAGTCCTTGAAAGACATACCAGAGCAGCTTAATTTAGCAAAGAAAGGTGAAGTGGCAGTTGCAGGCATTCCTAAGACAATTGATAATGATAGTGCTGTTATAGATAAATCATTTGTTTTTGATACTGCCGTGGAAGAAGCTCAGAGGGCTATCAATGCAGCTCACGTGGAAGCTGAAAGCCTGAAAGTGCTGAGAACGGTGTTGGAGTCGTGAAACTTATGGGTCATTATAGTGGGTTTATTGCTATGTTTACAACGTTGGCAAGTTGAGATGCAGACTGCTGCCTGATCCTAGAGTCACCATTTTAGCTAGATGGACAAGGTGGACTCTTTAAATTCATTGGGCAATGCCTTAAGAAAATGGACATGTGATTATTGTAGTCGTAGAAGGTGCTGGACAGGAGCATGTTACTGAAAGCTTGCATTCATTTGATGAAAAAGATGCTTCTGGGAATCGACTTCTCTCCTTGATGTTGGTTTGTGGATCAGTCAAAGGGTCGAGGATCATTTTACCAAGTAGCGCAAAATGACAATAAATCTCAAGTTCGCTTGCAGATTCTGCTGATTGACAAGAAGCCTAAGCCCGCAACAAATTAAATTCATAGTGAAGGACACTCTTGAATGACTTGATGACAACCAAAGTGCAAAGAATCAATCATAGTTGAAGAGATGCTAGTTGAAGAACATGTTGCATATGTTAAGGGAAGTCATCGTGTCATGTAATGAGAGTCAAGTCGTGTAAAAGAATGTCCTGTCTCATGTCATTTTGTTATTTTGAGTCCTATGTTATTTTAGAAATAATTAATACTTAGTAGGGGTAGATTAGGAAATTAAGTTAGATAGGGTATTAATAGGTGATTAGGGTTAGATAGAGTAAGATAAGAGAAGAGGGGGACGGCTGCACAAGGAGAAGCCGATTTTGGGCATGATGCAGATTGGAGGAATGCCTCCAATCTGCCGTATTGGGATTTCCGAACTTATGAACCCTAGCCCTCACATTTTGCAGTTGACATCGCATCCCCTTGTTTGCCCTCTCTTCACACGAATTTTTTAGTTGTGGCCTATTCCTTTATCCTACGCCCAAGTGGATTGCTCCTGTATCCTGCGCCACCAACATCTTATCAGGCGTTTTTGTCTTTCTCCACATCTTCAAACGTTGTTCTGCCACCCATATCTGCAGATATTGTTAGGGATGAGAGCACTCAGTTTACTTTAGCCCTCGACAGTGGTCACATTCAGATTGTTGTTGCTTCCGCAAAGAAGAAAGTTATTTGATAAAAAAGATATAAGAAATGTTATGCGCATGATCAAGCTCTCACCCCTTTATGGACAAGCCATTATTGTATATCTACATCGGCTGCCAATAGTGTGCTCATGTTGTGATGACTAATTCCTTATCCAGTCCAGCCTTGGCCCACTCATCATTGCTGATTTTTTTTTCCTTTCCCTGTAGTCCTCCATGGCTGAAAAGGGTAAAGGCATTGACCTTTCCTCTCATACAGGCGAACACTCTGGTTTCTTTGAAAAAACGGACCATATTCAGATTACCACGACTAAACTGGATGGACGTAATTACATGGAATGGGCACGTTCTGTGAAACTTGCTATTGTAGCAAGGGGGAGATGGGAACATTTGATGGGTCAATCCTCCATTCCAGCACCACATGACAGTCTTTATTCCGCCTGTAAAAGAGAAGATGCCTTAATCTCATCGTGGTTGCTCCAGTCAATGATTCCATCCATTGCTAAAACTTTTATGTTTTTAGACTTTGCCCATGCCATTTGGTGTGTCGTCGCCGAGGCTTATTCTCGGAAGAAGAATGTTGCCAAAGAATATGAGATTCTAGAGCGAATCAGAAAGTGCAAACAAGCTAATCGCTCTATCAATACATACAATGCTGATCTTCGAGGTCTTTGGGATGAACTGCTATACTATAAGAATATCTAGTGTTCTACTTGTTATAATGAACGACAGACTGCGATTGAAAAGAAGAAAGTATTTGATTTATTGTGGGGTGTGAATCCAAAATTTGAATCAGTCAAACTGAATATCTTAGGCAGAGACGAACTTCCGTCTTTGGGCACTGTTTACTCATTATTAATGAGAGAAGAAGACCGCAGGAATCTTGAGAATGATCAGATTCTTACTCCAGATCGGCATGCACTTTAGGTTAGAGAAGACAGTTCACATTTTCGTGGCAGAGGGAGACTCCAGAGTCGTGGCCGTGGCCGTGATTGATTTAATTCAGAAGACAGAAATAAACTTGTCTGCTCCCATTGTGGAAAATCATGTCATACCAGAGATCATTATTGAGAATTACATGGTAAACCCGATTACTATAAACATCACAATCCCTCAGTCCACTCTAAGGAATGTTCCACTCCCAACACTAATGGCATTCAGGAGATTCTCAAACGAATAGAAGGTCTTGAACAGAGATTCTCTGTAAAACCCTCTGCTCCCCCCAAACAAGCTACAATAGCTCATGCTACGCATACTGTAACGGGTAATCACTTCTCTCCTTCCTCGTCAAAAACTTGGATAATTGATTCAGGGGCTACAGATCATATGGTTGACGACTCCTTATACTTTTCAACTTACAAGACTCTTACAGATCAGGCACCCATTAAATTGGCAGATGGTTCCTTCACTTATATGATTGGACAGGACAGTGTATCTATATGTCTTTCAGATTTATCATCAGTATATCATGTTCCCAGTTTTCCGCTCAATCTTCTTTCCGTTAGCTCTTTAACTCATACGTTGAATTGTTGTGTGACTTTTCATCCTACTGGTTGTGTATTTCAAGATCTGAAGACGGAAAAAATCTTTGGACATAGTAAATTATAGAAAGGATTATACATTCTTGAAGACTCCTCTCAGCCTTCCAACTCCTACAGTGTCTCCGCCACACCCGTTCCAGATGCAGATCTTTGTCTTTGGCATTATCGTCTTGGTCATCTCCCAGTGTCCAAAATTCCATATGTTGTTCCTCAATTTAAAGTCCAGTCCAATAAATTTTTGTTTGAATGTGAAGTCTGTCAACTTGAGAAACACCAAAGGACATCTTATCCTTTAAGTGATTCTCGACGATCTCATCCTTTTGAACTTATTCACTCGGATGTATGGGATCCCAATCCAGTAACTCTTTGTTTGGTCGTAAGTATTTTGTATCCTTCATTGATGATTGTACTCGACTTACCATCGTTTACTTAATGAAATCAAAGTCTGAAGTTGCATCTATTTTTCCCATTGTGCATAAATTTATTTATACTCAATTCAATGCCACTGTTAAAATTCTTCGGTCCGATAATGGGGGCGAATACGTTGGGACTCAGTTAGCCAATTATCTCCAAGCCCAGGGCATTGTTCATCAAACTACTTGTCCTTATACGCCTCAACAGAATGGTCTTGCTGAACGGAAGAATCGTCATATTCTAGAAGTTGCCAGAACGCTTCTCCTTTAGAGTAATGTTCCCAAATTCTATTGGGGCGATGTTGTCCTTACTGTTGTTTACCTTATAAATCGAATGCCCAGTAATACTCTTCAGGGGGAGAGTCCTATTCATACTCTTAATAAAGCCTCCAAACCATTTCATCTAGTTACTCGTACATTTGGGTGTACCTGTTTTGTACATATTCCTCTTCTTAATCGTGATAAACTTGATGCCAAGTCCGATAAGTGTATTTTTTTGGGCTACTCGACCTCTCAAAAAGGCTATAAATGTTATGATCCATTGCTTCAAAAACTATATGTTTCCATGGATATTACTTTCTTTGAACTTACTCCTTATTATTCTCCTTCACTGGACTCTTCTACAACTCCTACGTGTGTACTTCCACTACTTCCTAGTGAGGGAGAGTATCCTGAGATAGTTGAGAGCTAGAGTGAGAACAAACAGCAATCCAAAGAGATTTTGACGTATAAGAAAGGACAGCGGAAGATTGTGTATACTCAAGAAGAACCATGTGCTAAAGAGATTTCCCTTGAATCAAATCCTCCAGTGTGAGTGGTCAATGACCTTGAGATTCCTATTGTTGTTCACAAAGGTAAGTGTCCAATTTCTCATTATGTTTTATATGTCAATACTTCTCAGAGTTATCAAACCTTCATTATAAATGCTGAAAAACAAAATATTCCTTCAAAGTTTGAACAAGCAATCAAGTGCCCCTTATGTCAATACTTCTCAGAGTTATCAGGTTTTTTATTGAATTAAAGTGCTAAGTGAGATGGTAAGAAGGGGTAATAGAGACTCCCATTCTAAGTCTAATAATCCAACATGGCAATGGGATAGACCAGTTAAGGGTTTCAAATTAAAGATCAGATATTTATTTTGTGAGGGTGGTTAATGGTGAAATTTCACGATTGAAACACCACCTAACAGGGACTAAGAAAGAAGTTGCTCCTTGTACAGACAGAGTTAGAAGTTTGCAGAAGACATTAAATGACAATGTCTTCATGATTGAGAGTATATAAGAAAGGAGACAACAAAAGGATAATTTGGAAATGTTTGAAGAAAAAGATGATATTGGATTTGGATTTACTGATAATTTTTCTTCAGATAACAGAACAGAGATGGGTAGTAGCAGTTTACGACCATCTAACAAGAAAAAGAGGATTGCTGAAGACCAATGTTGTCTGACGCATATCGTATCGTGTACCGCTGGGATCCATGATACGGGCGTATCGTACTTTAATATTAAAATAATATAAAATTTAATTAAAAATAATTTTAAAAAATCAAAAAAATTAAGAAAAATCTGATAATTGCTTTAAATTCATATGATGTAAGTTTAGTACAGATTGGGCATTCAACATTGAACAATTGCATCCAAATTTACATATTTTGAATCCAAAAAAAAAATACAGATACAGTTTACACTACAGTTACATATAATGTTATATTTTACAATTTGTAATCAGGATCATCAACTAAATAATCTTCATCTTCTCCTTGTTGCAGATCCTCATCATCATCATCAACTACGCCCACACCTTCTTCAAAATCAAATTCTTCATCTCCATAATGTTGTTGCGTTCCTTCCAAATTAATCCAGGCAACGTCTTCTTCTGTTACGAGGGCATTTTCTTCAGTATCTTCCATAACCCAATCTTCTAATATATCAAAATTATCCAAACTTATTGGATCGAACTGACTTTCTTCTCTATTTACTTTTTTTAATTGCCTACGACACAAACAAAGATAAACAATTAGTAAGTAATATTAACAATTGAAAACTGAAATTAAACAATATTGAATTGAAAATTTGAAAGTAATACAACATTACCTTTCACGAAAGCGCATGTTACAACGAATATAAACCAAATCATTAAGCCTTTTGTGTTCCAACCTATTGTACTTTTTTGTATGGATGTGTTAAAAAACACTCCAATTTCTTTCACAACCTGTTGCACTACAGGTTTGGCTTAAGACTCTGACTGCAAAATCTCTAAGGTTTGGACAATCACTTCCAAACCTGTTCCACCAAACATTTGTAAAAAAATACAAACATTAGAGACATAATAATCCACAGTAATGTAAGATGCAACTTAAATATAAAAATAAACAATTTACCTGGATGCATCGTAGTGCGGTTGCGAATTGCAATAGGCAAACCCATCAAGTGAAGAGCATTATCATATATCTCCATCTCTTGATGTATCGCATCTGCTATGCTCTCATCAGGGACTAAATCAATGATTTCTCAATTAACCTCACCGTCCCTTTTGAAGGTTCATGAGTACCTGAATGATGGGTTTAGATAGTAGGTTATTGCATGAATAGGCTGATGCAATTGTTTATTCCATCTACTATCAATTATTTTCCACACGGGCACATAATCTCTCTTTTTTCTATTAAAATTATTTCTGATGGCTTCTTTTGCCCTGTTCATGGCTTCATAAAGGTAGCCCATAGATGGTTTCTCCTCGCTATCAGCCAATCTCAAAACTTTCACTAAAAGACAAGTAATTTTCAATAATCTGAAACATGCATTTCAAAATGAACTTCTAAAAATTGTTTCTGCAATCTCATTCAACTTTTTATTTCTTCTGTTTTGAGGCAACTTTATAAATTGTTGCCACTCATCTGAGGAGAACATTCTCTTCAAAGCTTGCTTTTGTCTCACAATACTTTGTACAGATAAGAAGTTTGTTGCGAACCGAGTTACAGCTGTGCAAAAAAGCTCTACACCTTCTGTATATCTCCTCATCATACATAAAACAAAGACATGGCTGTAAATGAATTTTGTAATATCTTGGCAACACTCAGTTGCTGCCTTTATTTCATCCATCTCACCAATGTCCTCGAGGATGAGATCTAAACAATGGGTTGCACATAGTGTCCAGTAGAAAGTCCCATAAATATCAACTAACTCCTTCCCAGCTGCTTTCTAGTTAGTTGCATTATCTGTAATCAATTGGACCACATTCTGTAGCCCAACCTCCTGTATAATCTTATCAAATTCTTCTTGTAGGATCTCTACAGTGTGCCTCTTCTCTGACATGTCTAGATATCTCAAAAACATGAGTCCTTTAAGACAATATACAAGAAAGTTTAGCAATGTCCTTCCTCGTCTATCGGTCCATCCATCTGCCATAATAGTGCATCATGTTTCCTTCCACGACTGTCTCAAAGTCTAACAGTATTGTTGTACTTCAATTACGGTCTGATCTAATATCTTCCCTCTCAACTTCTGATAAGAGGGTATCTTATATCTTGGACTAATGTTTGCAATTGCATCTGTCATTGCTTGCAAATGAAAACTGTTTGCTGCATTAAATGGAATACATGCATCATAAAACCATCTTCCCACTGCAAGGTCTGCCTGATCATGCAGTTGTTCTGAAGCCATAGCAGCACGAATTCCTGGTTGAGCACCAGGTGTAGTGGAAGGAGGAAAGAATGAATGTATGCTAGAAGAAGAAGTTCTTCCTCTACTCCTTCCTAAACTTCCTCTTCTGCCACCTCCAAAGTCTTCAGTTGCAACCTTCTTTCCTCTAGTAGGTGCTTGTGAACTGCTACTACCAATCTCTGTTCTAACATATGAAGGCAAACTATCAGTAAATCCAAATCCAATGACAGTAACATCATCAACTTCTTCATACATCTGAAAATCATCCTTTTGTTGTCTTCGTTCTTGTATGTTCTCAATCATCTGCAGGCATTGCCATTTAATACCTTCTGGCAAACTTCTAACTCTGCTTGTGCATGGAGCAACTTCTTTCCTGGTTCCTGTAGGTGGTGTTTCAACCTTGAAATTCCACCACTAACCACCTTTTCACAAAATAATCGATTTTTAACCTTGAACCCTCAACTGGTATACCCCACTACCATGCCGGATCATCAGACTTTTAATGAGAGTCTCTACCACCCCTTCTTGCCATCTCAATGGAGTATTTTAATTCAAACAAAAACCTGAAAATAAAAGCACTTCGTAAATCCCTCAATCTTCAAATAACACTCAAATCGAGTGTCTCCCACTTCATGAATGCAATAAAAATCGTATACACAATAACTTCATATTTTGTCATTTAAAAAAAAACCAAAAATAACACAAAAAACAATAAATATAAAGGAAAAAAATGGAAAAAACATTAAAAATATACTAAAATCCAAGTTTGGAGGCTTGCACGGACACCGTAGGGCACGATTTTGGAGCTTTAAACACTAAGGAGGCAGAAACCGGCTCTTAGGGAGCTTGAGGAAGCCAAGAAGAGAGAGGAAACCCACGAAAAATCGTGGCTTTCAGTTTGCCCGAGACCCGGTTCTAGCATACATTCATTTTTTCCTCCTACTACTACACCTAGTGTTCAACCTGGAATTCATGTTGCTATGGCTTTAGAATAACTGCATGATTAGGCAGACCTTATAGTGGGCAGATGGTTTTATGATGCATGCATTCCATTCAATGCAGCAAACAGTTTTCATTTTCAAGTCATGACAGATGTAATTGCTAACATTGGTCTAGGATACAAGATGCCTTCCTATTAGAAGTTGAGAGGAAAGATCTTATATACGACCGTCATTGAAGTGCAATAATATTGTTCGACTTTGAGAGAGTCATGAAAGGAGACAGCTAGCACTATCATGACAGATGGATGGACAGATAGGCAAGAAATAACCTTACTAAACTTTCTTTTCTACTGTCCTAAAGGACTTATGTTTTTGAGATCTGTAGACATGTCAGAGGAGAGAACCACTGCAGAGATCCTAAGACAAGAGTTTGATAAGGTGATATGCAAGGTTAGGCTAGAGAATGTAGTCCAATTGATTACAGATAATGCAGCTAACTTAAAGCAGTTGGAAAAGGAGTTAGCAAATACTTACGAGACTTTCTATTGGACACTATGTACATCCCATTATTTAGATCTCATCCTTTATGATATTGGTGAGATGGATGAGATAAAGGCAGTAACTAAGTGTTACCAAGATATCACCAAATTTATCTACAATCATGCCTTTGTATTGTGTATGATAGGATATATACAGATGGTGCAGAGCTTCTTCGTACAGTTGCAACTCGGTTTGCAACTAATTTCTTATTTGTACAGAGTATTATAAAACAGAAGCAAGCCTTGAAAAGAATGTTCTCCTCAAATGAGTGGCAACAATTTACAGAGTTGCCTCAAAATAGAAGAAAGAGAAAGTTGAATGATATTTTAGATACTGACTTCAGGAGTACATTTTGGAATGCATGTGCTAGATTGTTAAGAATTACATGTCCTTTAGTAAATGTTTTGATATTGACTGATAACAAGAAGAAAATATTTATGGGCTACCTTCAGGGTTATCCGTATCGCACCGTAACGATACAATACGGTAACCTATATCATAAGATATAGGTTATCGTGTCGTATTGTACGTATCATACGATACGGGCATTTTTTTTTTTTTAAAAAAATCAAATTTTTTTTATTTCTTTTTACAGGTTTTTGGCCTCTCTTCGCCTCTCTTCACTTCCCTAAACTTGTAATTTGGGTTTATAATTTTATTTATTGAATAAGAATAATTTATAAACAAATAAAAATTGTGATAAAATCATTTTCCTTTCTGTTGCCAACTTTTAAGTATATTTCTACTAGCAGTTTCTAATTTAATGAGATCACAAACAATTAAAAATATTTGGTTGTCTCGGTTCATTGAGTGGGCATTTCACAACTTCACTATTTTAGGGTTCACCTTACGTGACTTCCATTGAGTTGAACATGACCAACGTGTGTGAGGCTTAACTAAGTCTGTGAAGTGAGAAATGAAGCTCAAGCATTAGTTAAAAAGCTAGTCGTAAGAGAAAAAGGGATATCATAAGTAATAATATCACATCACTTAGGTGTCGTAGAGTCAATAATCAAAGAAATTGAGCTCATTGTTTTGCTCACATATGAAAATTAACAAATATGACAACTACATGTACAAAGATAGCAGTTTGTTAATTTTGATATATTAGATGAGTGGATTATGGAAGATAACGAAGAAAATACACTCCTAACCGAAGAAGACATTGCATGAATTAATTTGAAGTGCAACAACATCATGAAGGAGATGAAGATTTTCATTTTAAAGCAGAAGGTGATGAGAAACTTTGAATTTTTATCAAGTAGAAGATGAAGATTATTTAGTTAATAATCCTAATACAAATTTACAATATGTAAAATGTAAATGTATTTCATTTTTTGCTTCAAAATATGTAATTTTGGATGCAATTGTTGAATGTTGAATGTTCAATCTGTACTAAACTTTTGCATTATATGAATTTAAAGCAATTATCAGATTTTTTCAGATTTTTCCAGATTTTTTTTCAGATTTTTACTAATTTTCTTGATTTTTTAAATAATTTTTGTATTATTTTAATATTAAAGTACGATACGATACGCCCGTATCATGTAGTCCAACGATACACGATACGATACGCGTCAAACAACACTGGCTACCTTTATAAAGCCATGAATAGGGCAAAAGAAGCCATTAAAAATAATTTTAATAGAAAAAAGAGAGATCATGTGCCCATATGGAAAATTATTGATAATAGATGGAATAAATAAACAATTGCATCAGCCTATTCATGCAGCAACATATTATCTAAACCCATCATTCAGGTACTCAGCAAGCTTCAAAAGGGACGATGATATTAATCGAGGTATCATTGATTGTATATATAGATTAGTCCCTTATGAGAGCAGTGCAGATGCTATACATCGAGAGATGGAGATCTATGATAATGCTCTTCACTTGATAAATTTGCCTTTAGCGATTCGCAACCGCACTTATTATAGATTATGTATCTAATGTTTGTCTTTTTCTACAGATGTTTGGTGGAATAGGTTTGAAACTGATTGCCCGAACCTTAAAAATTTTACAATCAAAGTTTTGAGTCGAACCTATAGTGCAACTAGTTGTGAAAGGAATTGGAGTGTCTTTGAACACATCCATACAAAAAAGTGCAACGGGTTAAAACATAAGCCACATAATTATTTAGTTTTTATTCATTGTAACATGCACCTTCGTGAAAGGTAATATTGTATTACTTAATAGTTAATACTTAAAATGTTCAATTCAAATGAATAAATTATTTAACTTCAATTGTTAATATTATTTACTAATTGCTTATCTTTCTTTGTTATAGGCAATTAAAAAAAGTAAATAGACAAGAAAGTCAATTTGATCCAATAAGTTTGAATAATTTTGATATATTAGAAGATTGGATTATTAAGAAGACATTACATGGATTAATTTGGAAGGAGCGCAACAACAGTATCAAGAAGATGAAAAATTTGATTTTCAAGCAGAAGGTGCTAATGAGGAGGAGGAGGATCTTCATCAAGGAGAAGATGATGATTATTTAGTTGATGATCCTAATTACAATTTGTAAAACGTAAATGTATTTCAGTTTTTTTATTCAAAATATATAAATTTGGATGCAATTGTTCAATGTTGAATGCCCAATCTATACTAAACTTTGCATTATATGAATTTAATGCAATTACCAAATTTTTCTAGATTTTTCTAGATTTTTATTGATTTGTTTTAGATTTTTACTAATTTTTCTTGATTTTTAAAATATTTTTCTTTTTTTTAATATTAAAGTACGATACACTGCAATATGATACGCCCGTATCTTGGAGCCTAGCAATACTCGATACGATACGCAATCATCCTTTTGTTGAGAAGGAGGATCTTCATCCCTAAATCATCCTTTTGTTGTTTCTTCTTTTGTATACTCTCAATCATCTAAACACATTATCCTTTATTGCCTTCTGACAAACTTCTAACTCTACCTATAGAAGGAGAAACTTCTTTCTTAGTTCCTACTAGGTGGTGTTTCAATCGTAAAATTCCACCACCAACCACCTTCTCACAAGACAAACATCTCATCTTTAATCTGGAATCCTCAACTGGTATACCCCACTGCCATGTCGGATCATCAGACCGAGAATGGGAGTCTCGAACACCCCTTCCTGTCATCTCAATTGAGCACTTTAATTCAATCAAAAACCTTAAAATAAAAGCACTTCGTAAATCTCCAATCTTCACATAACACTCAAATAGAGTATCTCCCACTTAATGAATGGAATAAAAATCATATCCACACTTAATAACTTCATATTTTGTCATTCATAAAAAGAAAAATTCAAAATTCAAAAAAAACTCAAAATATACCACAATCCGAGTTAGGAGATTTGCACGAACAATGTAGAGCACTTTTTTGAGACCCTTGAACACCAAGAATGAGAAGAACCACTGGAAGAGAGCGTGAGGAGCTCCGAAAAAGCAAAAAAACCTATAAAAAATGAGGGTCCCTAAGCGTATCGCCCATATCGTATGATACGAGCGATAAGGCATGATAATTCATATCTTATGATATAGGTTATTGTATCGTATCATGATACGTATCGCACCATATCATACGATACGATATGATATGGACAACACTAGTTTCAACACTGCTTTGCAAAACATCATTTGAGTTTGAGATCGAAGGGGCAGCATTTGCAGCTCTAGAAATGAAGAACTACAGGTGAAGCAGACCTTGAGATGCTTGGAAGGACAGCAGAAAGTCTATTAATAGCATATTCATCATAGGATCAGGAGGTGAAATGCCTCAACATGAGGTGCTCCTCTCTAAATCAAGAATCTATTGATCAATAGAAGCAAAACCAAGCACACATGGGTGGCATACTATAGCATGCTTCTTCATTGGTGTGGATACAAAAGTCTTGTATTAAAAACCCTTAAGGGCGTATTGGGAAGCGATGCCTGTAAAGAAGAACAAAGTTCACATTTGAGACACCCTACTCAAAGAGCATGAAAATAAAAAAGCATAACAATTACTTAGCATAGGAGGATCCGGTGGTGATGGGATTGATGCCAAAGCCTCATTGCTCACAATCCCTAAAAACTCTGGGATAACAATAGTTGAATGCACTAGTAAGGTTGGAGGAAGCTTGACAACAATCTCGAGTGTATCCTCTTCACTACTAGTATGGGGAGTGATCAAGCGATGCTTATGGCTTGGAGGTTTAGAAGGCGGTGGCAGGGGAGTCTGTTTGTTGGAACAAGTGACATTTTTGGATAGGTTCAGATTCCTCCACGATAATTGATCTTCTGCTTGGACTTCTCCTTTGTGGCCTGTGAGAGATGAGATATGAAGTTGGACATCTTGGGTCTTTCGTTGAAGACGTCAAAATCACCAAAACTTAACTACATAAGCCTCATGTCAGTCAAAGAATATGGAGGTATTCGCCTACTACACCACTCAGAGAACCTAGACATCTCCATAGAAAAGGGAGGAACAGACAATTGGGGAAAAGAACCTTGGTGGGTTCTCAACAAATCTCCCATAAGCAATTCGGTGTAGGCAAAGCAAGTCAGACCTTCTCTTGTACTTGATGTTGAAGTAAACCGTGAGAGGAATGCCTTGGACAATAATAAATTGTCTGGTCAGAATGAAAGGAAAGTATGTCTGTGTACAATGCATGAGAATATATAAAAGGCTTAGGACCATATGAGGGGTCCTGATATAGCAAGAGAAAAGACCAACCATAACCTCAGTTCACAGTATCTTATAGGTCGTTGATACAAGAAACACAATTCTCTCTCTAATGGTCAACCCCAAAAAAGGTGGGAAATTAGTCTTTAAGATCCCAAGAGTCAGGAGACTGACGCTCGATGAGAGTATCAGTGGGAGAGCGAGGAGACTAAGTGATGCGGCAAGAAAGTTGCCATCCCAAGGAATCAAACGATGGGGCAAATCGTGAAAGCCAAATTTAGAAAAATATATACCTTGCACGAGGTCATCAAATTCTTCCATAATGAGGTTGGAAAGAGTTTTGTGCATCGAATAGTACAATCTTCTTAGGAACATGGAAACCATGAAAATCGATCTACTGGACGTGATTGTGGTGAAGTATGTGGAATAGGAGTTTACAACGTCCGGTTGCATGTTGGCCTTCATAAAGGCTGGATAGTAGGAAGTGTACTTGTTGAAAATGGCGGTGGGAAAATCCTCACTCACAAGGGCGCCATGTCCTCGTGGATAATAGGCAAACTAGTAAGGATCGTGATGTCCAGAATGATAGGGTATATCATGCCGAAAGGAAATAGAAATTGATTAAATTCCTTGGAACAAAAGGAGAGGAATGAAAAGGCAACCTGATATCACACTCTATATCAATAGAAGAAAGTATAATGGCATGAAAAATACCCCATTGCTTCCACTTATGATTTCAAGATCACCACTCTCCTCAACCACCACTGATACAAAGTACTGGATCATCGCCAACTTCAAATGGCTGAGAGACACTTCGCCCCTGTGAACCACTTGGAGAGAAGCGGCTCGGAGATGCCTTTGGACAGACGGACTCCTCAAAAACACTGCTCGATTGGTGCAACCAGCCCCAAAATCAGGCTTGGACCATCACTCGAAGGAAGGAGGATACCATTGGATGTGCCGAAGGAGGAAACCCCAACATCTGGAATGGAAAAAGGGTCATTGGAAGCCATTGCAAACCTCTCATAATGGAATAGAAGGTGAGTATCGCAGGTGAGAACCGGTGGGGCATGACGGAAAGAGGGCACAAGGGTTTCAATGCACAACGGAAGGGGAAGAACATGGGTTTCGAAAGAGGACGAAGGGCGAAGTTTTTATAGAGACCTAGGACCAATGGTACAATGCACGCCTCACTGAAAGGCGCGAAATTTCAAAAGATCGATGCAACACTTCAGCAAATAGTTAAAGCCCAAAATTTGGTGGCAGGATCAGCAAATTAAAATCGCCAATTGACAGTCGAAGGAACGGCATAAGCCATTTACCAATTGCGTCACTTAAACAAATGGCAATGCGGGTAGCATGACTAAAAAGGACGAGCGGGACACGGTACCTCTACATGGGCACATGCCGGTCCATGCGATGACAAACATGGGATTTGAGCCACCTTGCATGCGTGGTACTACCTTCATCCAGCCCACACCTTAAGAGAATCGTAACCACTCCCACAAGAGAATCAACCACACACTAGTGACCCACGCGAGAGCTACAACCATCTCAGGCTATCAATGCCAAACTCGTACTGAGCGTTGTTAGGGAACCATCGAGCATGAAGAAGATGTAGGTATAAAGGAGAAGGGTGAGAAAAAAGGAAGTATCCTCCCTTTGAGATAGAAAAACCAAACAACCTTAGAATCTCTTCCTTTGTATTCTTTTTACAGAAGAAGTAAAGAAGTTACGTTCTGTTCTTTGTTCTATTTTTTTCTTTCATGAAAAACTTAGTCTCTTAACACCCTTTTCTCTGTTGTCATATTGCTCGCTTTCAAGTAGCTGGTGACTTTCTTAAAAATGGTGGCAACTTCACCTTCTTCAGACCACCAAGCTACTGCCAAGAATGCTTCGGGACCCATCACCACTAGATCTTTGTTCTGACCTAGCCAACGCCACCAGTCAGCTTAGCCAAAGGTCTTCGGATGCACCGACCTTAAAACACGTTTCGTGACATGCCACAACTGTGATCTAGGAGGGGAAGTGGATTTTCAAGGCCACACCTTTATTGTAACAGTGGAATGGAATATACGATTGTAAGAAAAAAAATCTCTATTTGCTGGGTTTTCTATGAAGGAGACAAAATCAAAAGTTACTCGAAGACGAAAATATCTTAGATATTTATTATCTCGTTGCTATTCTAGCAGAGTAGTGAAGGTAACGACAACCGGACTAATCTTTAGGTGGGGTCGCCGCATTTGTTTTAACAAGCACAGATAAACATCGGACTTTTTGCATTACATATCATAAAGAAAATGCAGTGAGCTGATTTCAATTGAGGATACATGAGGATGGACTATATGCCATGAACAAAACCATCTGCAGAATTATCGAATAATTTGTGTGGGCCTTGTTTTTCATGCGATAATATCCAGTGACAAATTATATACCGGGAAATAATCATAGCCCATCAAATAATGTGCCTTTCCAATCTCATATAAAATGTTATCAAATTTGACCACAATCTTTTGTGTTTTATATGTACCAGCATCGGTATAGAGCGGACCCGGTTGGGATTCAAGTCCAGATCCAACTCTCACTTTCAAATGCCACACCAGTATGAGACCTGGTTCTGTATTCTGTCTGGTCTACCATGATAAAAACCACATCCGAATCCTAGCTATAAACCAAATTGCAAATAAACAATTCCCAGAAATTAAATGCATTATTTTTTCGGATACTTTTACATCAAAACCTTTTCAGAGCCCCATGCTGTATAAATCTTCATAACTCATGTCCAATTGCAATTGTTAGCCGAGTATATCGAAGGCTCGACAAAAATATTTGATGGCTGAATTCTATGATTACAAACCCTAACCAAGTTTGCTTATGGGCATAAGGACTCAGTTGATACCCTCTCTTTTTAGATCAACTAAGTGAATTACTCAAATTTTTGAGGCAATTATTGAAGTTCAAATTGGAGGCTATGTGTCACCGCACATTCAATTTTCTGATTTTCTAGTGTATGTGGTTATCCGAAGGTTGTCTATAGAATACATGAACACCATTCTCATCTAACCACTACTGGATCATGATGAAACAAAACTGTGGGTTCCTCGCTAGCTTCTAACTACAAAACTCTTTATGCTACCGACTCGTTTTCCTCTATAAATTCCCCGTCATTCTTGTAGCTCCGGATACGTCCTAAAATTTCTGGGGTTTCAATTTCGCCTTATGGGGTCTCAAGAACAGCTTTTCAAATCAAGGGTTCTCAAAATAGAAACAGAGGATTCATGGGAGTACTTTCTATCTCAAGCCAAAGATCAATCCTGCGCTGTACTATTAGCTTTTCTTTTTGTGAAGACTCCTTCTTGCATCCATTAATAACTTTCTATTTTTTTGTGGTAGTGCTCCTCACTATCTCTATTCATTTTCTTTAGGTTGTGGTTCACTTCACCGCAGCTTGGTGTGCACCGTCGGTTGCCATGCACCATTTTTTTGAGGAGCTGGCTCTGAATTACCAAGATGTTCTCTTTCTCTTGGTTGATGTTGATGAACTCAAGGTAGCAATTTTCAAAAAGCTTCACATAAAGATGCATGATCTGCTTCTTGTTCATGATATTGGTTTAAGTTCTTTGGTCATCGATCATTAGGAAAAGATTCTGATGAATTTACCATTCTTTTTTATTTTCTAATCGATTTTGCTTCTCATTTTTTCTGTAATTTCGAAAAGAGGGTGGCAAGGAAGATGGAGGTAAAGGCTATGCCGACGTTTGTGTTCCTGAACGAGGGGAACCCGGTGGATAAGATCGTTGGTGCTAACCCTGAAGAGATAAGGAAGAGGGTGGCTGCCTTCGCTCAGTCCGTTCGTGCAGAGATTTGATTGAGCATATGTGTACGCGTGGGATACGCAAAATGCTCATCTGTGTGGGTCATGTACTCATGTAGTTTGCCTTCTAGTACAACTGTTTGCTTGTGTTCTTGATGTTTATTAGCAACTGTACATATTTTTTCTATTTTCTTTTTCTTTTGTCAGTAACATGAGGTCCTGGAGAGGCTCCTATAAGACGTGAGAAAACCAGCAATTAGCCAGTTGCATGGTTGTTTATTCATCCATAAAAAAAATAATGGTGGAACTGTGGATGTGGTTCATGATAGAGTCAACTCAATCCTTTTTTTCTTTTATAACATCAAACGGTTTTATATCTTACATTTGTGTTCTTCATATTAAATTGCCGTGTAGATCAAGGAAAGCCATGTAAAGTTACCATACTAATCCAAAATTAGTTCAAGTTTCTTCCATATTTTACTTTCCTTGCAGTCGTATTGTTTCAGAAATCCGGGAGACGTAAAACCTTCTGTAACCTTCAGAAATCCGGAAGAATTGAAGGCAAATGGGGTATGTCCTTTTTGAAAAGCAATGCTATCCAAAGCAAGATATTTGCAAAAACCTTGAGGAGTGTATACAGTTCTGAGTATGATTTAAGGGGCCTACGAATTCAAGATAACTGGACAATCTTAATGCGATGTAACACTAAGATCTAGACGTATTGGAGTCATTCTCTCGAATGATTGGCTAGTGAAGCGCGCATTGGTTGTGTGAGTGGCGTTCCTACTGTTCCACTTACAGGTTCTTTATTTGGACAGATCTGGTGGTTATAACATCTACATCTCCAACCTAACTAGTATAATAAAAAAGTACTTTTCATCTTAAAGTTGCAACCATTAAAAGAAGTTGATTGTTACAGTAAGTGGCCATTCTCGACTCAGGTACCGGCTGGACTGGAGTCCAGCTGTTACTTGAGGATAGGGCCAGATCTGGTAACGGTCATCCGTTAAAGCTCCCAAACGAGGAAAGCCACAGGCGGATAAGCACGATGAAGAGGGAGCGCCTGCCTATAAAAGGCAAGCATATACAAAACACAAAAGACAGTGAAACCAATATACAGAAAAGAATCTTCGTCTGTACTAGCCCCTGTGTGGGAACCTCATATCCATCACTCGCATCCCATTCTGCTGCATCTTCAGAGGGCTGCTCACCACCAAACATGCCATCACTGGAATCTAGTCAGACAAAGGAAGGTACGCATTTTCTGTCAATGGTATCAGGTCCTCGTTCCCTATAAAGAAGAGTGAGAGGGTTAACAGGAAAAACAAAGAGGGAACGAGAAAGAAAAAGAAAATATAAGAGAGAAGGCGGCAATCGGTAGAGGCGCAAAAGTCACAAGGACAAGGCCGAACGGTCGAAGCCGAACAGCCACGGCAAAAGCTCGAAGATAAAACCCAGTTTTCCAAAACCGCTCACGGTTTTTCGAAAACCATCCGTGGTTTCTGAAAATCGCCTTGGGGTTCGTGGCCAAAAGTCAAAACTACCCTTATTCGGTTTCGGATATTACGCAGTTGCCATTGGGTAAAAAGACTGATTTGCCCTTATTGAGCAAAAAGACAGTTTTACCCTTTGGTTGTTTATGAAATTTACTGAAAAATTGGGGCTGCAATTTTACTGTTTTATCCATCCAAGTTTGAATAATTTTAGTTCTGCCACTCAGTCAAAAGATGAGTTTACCCCTGATCTTTTAAAAAATTTTAGATTCTCCCTAAGGTTAAAATTACGATTTTAACCCCAATCAGTTGCAAAATTTTACAAGAATACCAAATAGTGATTTTACAAGTTTGTCCTCATGATTTTATAAAATTACAAAAGAGGACAAATAGATAAAATTATAATTTTATCCCTTGGTATCCTTTTAGGGGTTCAGAGGCAGAAAACCCCTTAAAAAAAAATTCAAAGATTATCTGCTACATATTGTACATCACTTTAACATGTCTGTTGCTATGTGTGCCTTTGTTTTTGTGATGGTTTCTGTAAACACCCTGAAATCCCACGAACTTCTCAAATAACCTGGTTTTATAAAAGAAGCCCCAAAGGGTTGTTTTGAGTCTGGAAACCCAGGAGCCTTCCAGACAAACCCTGTACATATACTTTAAACTATATATGTTTTAAAATATGTATTATATAGTTTTAAAACCTTTTAAAATACATTTTGAAACCCCACGAAGCGGCTTGGCCTGATGAAAGCAGGACCAGAAGAGCTAAAGAGAGCCCAGAACCGGAGCACATGTTGAGCCCGGCACAGCAACTCTCGTATTAGATCCATCCCCAGGATCTCGAACGTCCAAGTCCCTATTATCAGCAAAAATCATGTGAAATCATCTCCGGAAGGTGAAAACAGAAGCGGACGACCATGTTGGCGAAGACCTAACGCAAGACAGAGTATTGATGCTGTCAGACCCCGCACAAACCGTTCGTTTCAAACATACCCTGAAGGAGTCAAAATTCAGTTTGGATTAGATCTGGACCATATATATCCAGATCCCAATCCGAACGTATGTGTGGATTTGGATTTGGATCCAAAGATCTAATCCAATATCCACATCTATGGCCCACATCACTTTCTCATAAATGGAGGTGGGGCCCACTTGAAATTCACGTGGGATTGTGGGCATGAGAGAGAATGGGGAGGATAAGCATGCGGAAAATGTATTAAGCTTGACTTGTGTGTCAAGTTTGGCTTAATCATGTGGGTTAGCCTAATTAGTGTGGGTTTAAGCTTGTATGAACCTACACCTAACCTAGGGCTGCACCAACATGATGCAATGAAGTCCATGGGCTATGCAAAGGGAGACTCCTAACCCAATCCTAAGCCAAAACCCTTAATCCTAGCCATTTGCCCTAATCTCGGCCTAATCACCTAACCCACTTCCCTAATCCTGTCCTAATTCCAACCTAATCACCTAACTCACCTCCCTAATCCTTCCCTAAACCTAACCTAATTCTCTTAATCCTAACCTAATCCTAGCCTAAACACCTAACCCACCTCACTAAACCTCACCCCAAAACCAACCCACCTAGCTAAGCCCTAAACCACTAAACCACCCCACCTAAACCCTAGCACACCATATCCCTAAACCACCTAAACTAAATATCTGCCCCCCCTAAATATCTAGCCCACCTTATCACTAAACCACCACCACCTAACCACTAAACCACCCCCTTCAAAACCAGCCCAACCGACCTTTTGAAAATCCTATAACCCCCCCCTACTGGGCGAGTTTTGGAAGTTTTTTTCCAGCCACCTTGGGCCAGCCGAGCCCTTCCTCTCCTCTTGCTCTCTTCTCTCACTTGCTCCACCACCACCTCTCGGCCTACACCACTCCATGCTGCCACCACCTCCCAGCCTGCACCATTCCACGCCACCACAACTGCCCGGCCAGCTCCACTCCTTCCACCCGATTGCATCCACCTTCCACTCGACTGCCTTCCTTAGACAATCGCCACCTTCCCTGTCCTATCCGATTAGTACACTATCCTAACTCCAGCCTTTCTTCACTCCCCCTCCACTCTCAGCCACCACACCACCTAGCTACCCGCCACCCTTCAACCATACCCGACCACACCACCCGCTGCCGTACCTTCCCATTAGTGACACCCCCTAACTACCCCAACCACCTTACCTTTTTCCCTAGGACCTGCCCCTCCTTTCCTTTAAACCAGCCCTTAGTTAAACACCCTAGCTAGCTCCCCTTTGCCATTCCTAAGCGCCCCTAACTACCCCAGGCGACCACCACCTAACCTGCCACTAGTCGGCCAGCCATAGCCGACTGCACCTTGCCATACCCGCAGCCTTCCATCCTCGTTCCTTAGACATCCCCCCTAGTTCCCCCTTTGCTCCACCTTCCCTAGGACCTGCCCTATACCTTAGTGAGACCCCCCTAACTACCCCAGCCCAAGACACCACAGCAGCACCACCCTCCTATCACCCGGCTAGCGCCAAGGCGCCACAACCGCTCTCTTGTTACCCGGCCAGTCACTCCTTTGCCATGCTCTTTCGAGGAGCTCCCTCTTGCAGCCCAAGGCAACGCCCAAGCCCAAGCTCAAGCAGGTCACCTCCGGACCAGCTATACGTAAGTGCCTAACTCGGTCCTTGTTTATAGACTTGCTTAAGCTAAATTAAATTTGATACGAGTTGTAATAACGGAGCATTGTCTCCCCTCGCTTGTAATAACGTGGCTTGACACACCCACACACACGTGCACTTGAGCCTATCTCGCTCTTAGTTGTACACGATTTTGAACACACATGGGCCTAATCAGCCCTTAAGATATAGACTTATTTATATAATTTAAGTTGCGTGGGGTTTTGCTTAAGTTGTGTGTGTTGTCTTTCCATTCTCGCACTCACACACATTGAGCTTTCGCTCTTATTTGCAAGACCCAAGTAAGGGCCGCGTTATATTTTCCCTTGGGTTTAATTTCATGTCATGTGTGTAGTATTTCAATTATACACTCACACACATTGAGCTTTCGCTCTTACTCCCAAGACCTTAGTCAAGGCCTATTGCAATTTATATTTGGGTTTAATTTTATGTCGTGTGTGTAGTACTTCAATTCTACACTCACACACATTGAGCTTTCGCTCTTACTCCCAAGACCTTAGTTAAGGCCATATTGCAATTTATATTTGGGTTTCATTTAAGTCGTGTGAGTTGTCTTTCAATATATACACAACACCCACGAAACACGTTGGCGACCTTCGGGCCCATATATATTATAAGTATTTCCCTTTTGGCTATGTCTTTAAGATTTGGGTTTTAAGGTTCAGCAATGTGCATAGTCTTTACATATATACACGGCACACACTTACACTATTGAGCCTTTCCGCTCTTAAGATATAGCCATATTTCCCTTTCGCAATTTCCCTTTCGCAATTTCCCTTTTGCAATTTACATTTCAAGTCATTTTCCTTCCGCATTGTCTTTCAAATTCGAGTTTTCCCTTTGGAGTTGCGTGAGTTTGCATTGCCTATACGCCATACCACGAGTTAGGATGCATATTGCATCAAAGAAAACCCCATACTCCCGTTCAAAATCGCCCCACTTAGGCTACGTGTTCATAACACACATCTAGTTGGCCCAAAAAGGGATAAAAAAGAAAGACATAGGCACATGCAAATCCACGTGAAATAAAATCTGAAAATCATACAAAAACAACCCGAATCAAACACCTCAAACATTTTCGTAGGTTCTCGTATTTTAAAACCCAATTTTTAAGCGTACAAACTGACCCTTGCGCATCGGTGGAAGAAGGTCTGCGACGAAAAGAGCTTGCTTGCTCACAGTCGCCACGTTAGGAGTCAGATTTAAAAATTTCTCTTCGCTAGCTTAAGTAAACTAGCTGGCATGCCCTTTTGCTTAATTTGAACTTAGACACACGAAAAGATTCGCTTCAGGCCTAAGAACCAGAAGCGGAAACTTTCTGCGTCTATAGGATTTGGCACGCCCGGTGGGACGTGAGTCTTTTAAAATCGAGTTACCTTAGGAATCTTGCGAAAATATTTTCCAAAAGGTGTTGTTTTTAACTCTTTCTTTATTGTACTTCATACGTAGGAAATTTTGAAAAGCTTGAAAGCATGTCAAAATCCAACCCAAGTGAAGTGTCGAGCCAAGGCTCATGCGCATCAAGTTCTCACTCTAGGAAGATTTTGAAAAATAAAATCAAACTAGACGAGATAGAAGACTTGAGAAGGGAATTCGAGGCCAAAATCGATGCTCTCAGCCAAGAGGTTGAAGTAGGCGATTCATGTTCATCGAATGGTGAACAAAGGGCCAAGAAAAAAACTGAAAAACCTCACAAGCATAAAGAGGCCTCCATAATGGAAGGCAACCAATACCACGAGTCCTTCACACAAAAGGACCGTAAAGCCCTACAGCAATTGCTGAAAGGGCAAAATAAAGAGAAAAGGAATTACGCCCTGTCTGATTTCCTATCCATGGATTATGAGACAGACAGTGACGATGAAATACCGAACTTCCATCGGTATGATGGCATGGGAGACCCTAGGTCTCACTTGAAACTTTTCTCGCGTCGAGCCCATAAGAAGAAAAAGGACTCGATGAAATGGGTGTATTGGTTCCCTCTATCCCTTAAAGGCACAGCTGCCAAATGGCTGGCTTCCTACGATTTAAGCCAGTTCACTACTTTTGAAGAGTTAGCGAACTGCTTCATGCAAAGATTTGCACATAACGTAGAAGTCACGCCGACTTTAAACACTTTAAGGGATATGAAGCAAGGCATGAACGAAGACGTGCATGCCTTCATTATTCGATGGAGGTCCCTTTTAGGCTAAGTGCGAGAGCCAATATCCGAAGGATGCACAGTCATGCTCATCCTGGATAATTTTAAAAGCGAGCTAAAGACCCTTTTCTCGCTCCACGAAATCTCAAATTTCCATAAGTTGATTAAAAAAGCATCCCTTTTCGAAACCAACTTGAAAAAGGGGATATACGATCACTTATGGAAAGGAAGTATCATTTCCAAAACCCGCTTAGAAAAACCCATCACTTATGGGCTATCCACGATGGACAAAGGGGCAAAACCCCATAAAATCGCCAATGTCCGGGTGGATCCAGGTCTGGCGGGCACTTCAAAAAATTTTGAAAAACTAGAAAACAAAAGGGAGAGAAATTTTCAAAAACCTATTAAAAAACGGGAGTACACACCGCTGGGACAACCTGTGTCGGAGGTTCTAGACCTCCTACTTGCCCAAGGTATGATTGAACTTCCAGAAATCCCCGAGGGAGTCACTTCCAAAGGGGGATATTTAAACCATTTTTGTAAGTATCATCGGCTCAAAGGCCATGATACAAAATGTTGTTTTTCCCTTTTAAACAAAATCGAGAACTTGATAGCGGAGGGCCGGCTCCAGGTCACTGCGAAACCTGAGCCAACTCAAGCTATCTTCAAAGAACCCTTTCCCAAGCACATCGATAGCAGTGGGAAAGGAAAGGAGGTATGTACCCTCACATTTTCGAAAAATCTAGCGCAATCGTCAGAGTCTAGTCGACCCACTTGTGCGTCTACTCTTGTACTTTACAAGAAGCCCGCCCAAGTAGTCATTCGGGAACCACCAGGAGCTGAATCCCTGACTAAACTAGTTTTAAAACTCCAAGGTGCTCCAAAACTCTCAATTAGAGCCAGTTTTAGTGCGAACCCTAGGTTGGTCGTGGGGGAAGTGACAAGATCCGGGAGGATCTATCAACCCTCGCACCTACAAAGTGTTAAAAAGGTGGTCAGTGTGCCTGGCCCCTCAAAAGCATGTATTCCTAGAGTTCTGCCGGAAGTAGACAATAGGAAAATCGTCCTAAACCCTTATGATTTCGAAAACCATCTTTCAAAGATTCCTATCCATATGTCCATCCTAGAGCTAATACAAACTTCGCCTAGGCATAGACTCGTGCTAGAGAAAATTCTAGAAAGAGCTAAGGTTAGTTCGAACATAAGTCCTGAATCCCTGTTTGACCAAGTGGCGTCAATAGGAGCAAAATCGCCCATCACTTTCTCGAAAGATGATGTAGATAGACCCTACGAGTCCCATAACCAGGCCTTGCATATCGAGGTGGTTCTGAATAACCACTCTTTGGACAAGTGCCTAGTCAATGGGGGAGGAGGGCTCAATATCCTTCCACTTCATGTGGCGTATCAAATCGGAGTCACCTTGACTTCTGTGAACCCAAACCCCATCGTTATCATTGGATACGATGGGAATGCGTCTAGACCTTTAGGATCGATCGAACTCCCTATGGAAACGGGAGGGATCACACACATGGGGGTGTTCCATGTCTTGGACATCCACCCCCATTATAACCTGTTGTTGGGAAGGCCCTGGATACACAGCTTGTGCGCAGTGCCATCCACCTTCCACAAGTGTGTCAAGATCCCTTTTAGGGACCAAGTCGTGGTGATCCTAGGTGAGAGTCACCCTCAGCTTCAGGGGATCATAAACTCCCCTTGTTTGTCAAGTTTCTAGGTCCATGAGGCTAACTTGGGGCAGACCATGGTCGAGCCACTAAGGCTCGTGTTAAACAACCCTAGGAAGGTTGTGTATGTGAAGGGGCCGCCCAAAGCAGGCCCCCTCCCAATCCTAACCCTTCTATGAAGACCCAAACATCCCTTATTTCCAAAACCCCTAGACAAAAAGCCATACGAGCACAATATGGACGACAGCAAGTTCCAGGATCACGATTTATACCCTAACTTTTCAAAAAATAAGAAATCGTGGAACATGTTGTTGAATATGGGCTATACGCCCTATAAAAGTCTAGGGGCACAACACTAGGGTCTCCTAGAGCCCATCCTTCCTAGGGCCAACCCAAGCCGATACGGGATTGGCTATACTCCTAAAATACCGCCAAAGCCACCCCCTGTGACCACCTAGGTCAAGGGTGCCCTAGAGCCTACCCTAGAAGAGACCTACGATTTAGACCTCTTATTCCGAGTCTAACCTGTAGTGTTCTCACTTTGTAGGTATGATGGAAGATCCCTTTCATAAAAATACAAAAACATTTGAAAACTTAAAATCAAAAAAATAAAAAAATTGCAAAAAGCAAAAACATTGGAAAATAAAAAACTCAAAAATAGGGTAGTTTGTATAGTTCCTAAAGTTCTTGTTTTGCAAAAACCCAAAAAAATCGAAAATCTACAAAATACCAAAAAGATTTTGTACATAGCTGCTCCTGGTAATACTTTGAAAAAAGAAAAGGATTTCGAAAGGAACGTCGTCTGCATAGCTAGACCAAAAATTTTGAAATCAATTGAAAATCCAAGTATAAAACCAGGCTTTTGAAAACTCACGCATCAAATTCCCTCGGGTCTATAACCCATGAGAATGATCGAAGCCCAGAAGTGGATCCCCTTGAGGAAGATCCCGCTTCTAAGCTCCCAGAATTTCATAAAATTCTCGATTTTGAAAGACCTTCCAATTCAGTAGGAGGAGATTTCATAGAGGTGAACCTAGGGAGTGATTCCAATCCCAAACTCATCAAGATAGATGCATGTTTGCATGAACATGAAAGATTAGCATTCATTGCATTTCTATGAACCTATTTAGACGTGTTTGCATGGACGTATGAAGACATGTCGGGCATAGACCCCAGCATTGTCGAACATCGTCTTTCCTTAGATGCGGATGTAAAACCCATAAAGTAGAAGCTTAGGAAAATACACCCGAATGTACACACGTAAGTCAAAGAGGGTTTAGAAGATCTGTTAAAAGCCGGATTTATAAAACCCATTGCGTATTCTGATTGGTTATCAAACATTGTTGTAGTTCGAAAAACCAATAGGAAAATTCGAATATGCATCGATTTCAGAAACCTGAATAAAGCCACTCCAAAGGATAACTATCCTTTACCAAACATAGATTTGATAGTCGATAGTACTGCAAATCACGAAATGTTTTCGTTTATAGATGGCTACTCAGGCTATAATCAAATTAAATTAAGTCCACGAGATCAGGGTAAGACCGCATTCACAACCCCGTGGGGCACGTACTGCTATACAGTCATGCCCTTTGGTTTGAAAAATGCCGGCGCAACATACCAGAGAGTCATGACCACGATCTTCGATGATCAAATTCATGAGCTCGTAGAAGTGTATGTAGATGATCTCTTGGCAAAATCCAAGACCCGATGCACTCATGTCGAATGTTTGCAAAAGATTTTCGAAAGGCTTAGGCTTTACAAAGTAAAGCTAAACCCTCAAAAATATGTATTCAGGATAGAGTCTGGAAAGCTTCCTGGCTTTATGGTAAGCCAAAGGGGTATAGAAGTCGATCCCTCTAAATGTCGAGCCATTATAGACATGGCCTCACCCTCCAATCTCACCCAAATTCGTAGCCTCCAGGGTCGATTATAGTCCGTTCGCCGATTTATATCAATTCTGGCGACTAGATGCGAACCCTTCAACAAGCTGTTGAGGAAGGACAAGAAATTTTTATGGGATGACGACTGCCAAAGGTCCTTCGAGAGATTAAAGGCATACCTAGTTAATCCCCCTGTTTTGAATCCTCCAAAACAAGGAAAACCGCTTTTACTTTACATTTCTATGCATGCGAATGCTTTGGGAGCCCCATTGGCTCAATACGAGGATGACACCCATAAGGAGTATGCCATCTACTATATTTCGTAAACTCTCTTGGCTTACGAACGAAATTATCAAGCCATGGAGAAGACGTGCTTGGCCCTAGTCTGGGCCTGCCAAAAATTCAGACACTATTTCCTAGATCATGAGATCTGGATAGTGTCCAAGCTTGATCCAATCAAGCACTTGTTCGAAAAACCCATTCTCACGAGTAGATTGGGCAAATGGCAACTCCTTCTAATGGAGTATGACCTAAAATACCACCACCAAATCTCCATTAAGGGGCAAGCCTTAGCAAACTATGTGGTCGAGTTCCCCCTAGAGGACGCATATCCCACACTCGATGAAATGCCTGACGAAGGCATATTGCAAAACCATTTCCAAAACCACATTTTGGCAAACACTTTTGAAAACCAAGTGTGGAAGATGAACTTTGATGGGGCACGAAACCAACGAGGGGCTAGTGCTGGGGTCATCCTCATCTCTCCTCAAAAGGGCGAGATTCCCATAGCAATCCGCCTAGATTTCGAATGTTCCAACAACATAACTGAGTATGAAGCACTCATACAAGGCTTAAGGATTTTGAAAACTCTAGGGGCATTATACATCGAGGTCTTTGGAGATTCGCTCCTTGTTATAAACCAGGTTTTGAAAATTTGGCAAGTACGTAACGAAAAACTACTTCCATATCACGAGTTGGCCACTTGATTGGTTGAGTCCTTCCAATCGTGTAAACTCACACATGTAGGAAGAGAGGACAATGGCATTGCCGATGCCCTCTCCTCCTTGGTTTCAGCCCTAAAGGTCGATCCCATTTCAGGGACCCGATCTCTAGAAATATGGCATGCGCCCAACCCATCCACACACGATTTGGATATTTGCCAAAATAACTCAGATTCTGTTGAAAAACCTTGGTTTTACGACATCAAGCATTTTCTAGAAAATGAGGGATTCACCGAGGATGCCACATCCAAAGATAAGGCATTCATCCGTAAAATTTCGACCCGATACACCATTTTAGGTGGGGTTCTATATATGAAAAGTTTTACCGGCATCCTACTTAGGTGTATCGATCTAAAGGAGGCTAGGATAGTGATGCATGAGTTCTACGATGGAGAATGTGGAGGTCATGTTAATGCCAACATGATGGCAATGAAAATACTTAGAGCATGCTATTTTTGGTCCACCCTAAAAAAGGATTATCACAATCATGTTAGGAAGTGTCATCTATGTCAAGTACATGGGCACGCCATTCATATCCCCTCATCTGCATTGCATTCCGTGGTCAGCCCTTGGCCATTCACCATGTGGGCGTTTGACATCGTAGGCCCTATATTTCTAAAAGCCTCGAATGGGCATCGATTCATTTTAGCAACCACTGAGTATTTCTCCAAATGGGTGGAAGCCATTTTCCTGACCAACGTACTAGGGCAACATGTGGTGGCTTTCATTAGGAGGAATATCTTGGCTCGATTTGGGGTTCCACGAGACCTCGTCTCTGATAATGGCACCCCATTCAAGAACGAGCGGATGGTTAAGTTGTGCAACACGTATGGCATAACTCACCACTTTTCTTCGCCCTACTACCCTTAAGTAAACGGCCAAGCCGAAGCCACAAACAAGACTCTCATTAGCATAATTGAGAAGACTTTAGAGAAGGGTAGGACGTGGCACGAGAAGCTGGATGAAGCCTTATGGGCTTATAAGACTTCCATCTGGACTCCCACGAATGCCACACCACTCGAATTGGTCTATGGCACAAACGCCATTCTTCCCATTCATACTCAATTGCATTCATTCCATACATCCATAGCACTCGACCTCCTCCTAGAGACGCTTCAGCATGCTAGGATGGCCGAACTAGATTTGCTAGATGAGAGGCGACTCTTTGCTATGGATCATGCTCATGCATACCGGCAAAGGATAGCCCGACATTATGGCAAACACATGAGACCTCGTCACTTTGAAGTGGGAGATCTGGTTTTGAAAATCATCCACTATCGTGGCCCACATCCTCTTGGAAAGTGGTGCCCCAAGTGGGATGGACCCTATGTGGTACATGCAACCACCACGAACAACTCGTATTGGTTGATCGATGTAGAAGGTAGGAATTTAGCAGATCCTATCAATATTCAATACTTAAAGAAGTATTATGTGTAGGATTTGGGTTAAATTCCAATTTTCGAAAACTTGAGAGATAACTGCCCTGAGACTTGAAAATAAGGTGCAAAGGCAAAATCGTGTAACCTTGAGTAAGAGAATTCGCACTTGTGAAAGAGTGGAGTCTTTAAAATCGTGGTTACATTTCAAAATCCTTCTTCTTACAAAGAAAGGCGTAGTTCAACACAGCAAGATACTTGCAAGTAGTACGTGCTATTTCTAAATAGGCTGATCTGGAATGGATCGAGTGTTTGCTTGGGATAAGTCCTCCCCTCTTCTCTTCTCCTTGCAAAAGGAAAATATGGCCCAAATAAAGAGAATTTTCCCATCCAAAGTCTCTTTCCCAAAAGAAAGAAACCATAATCCAAAAGAAAAATCGATTCTCTTGTGAAAAAAAGAGGGTTTAAAGAAAAAATACTCCCAAAGGGAGACCCTCTACGAAAAAAAGGAAAAAGGGGCCAAAAAGCTCAAAAAAGCAGTTTTCCGCCTTCTATGCCTTAAACCACGGGACGCTTCAAAAGGGATCGTGGTATCTCTTTCCCATCCCTAGCTTATCCCAAGCTAAAACATGGTTCATTTCAAGGAATCCTAAAGTAAAAATAGGATTTACTTGAATTTCATTTTGTTTTAGAATTCGACGTTTCGAGTAAGACGTAGGAATTTGAAATATGCCTTGTTTCTTATAAAACCTCCGTTAGATAAGCGAGTGTCAAGACTCAAGCAAAGGCAATCACGAAGAGCTCGAGATCCTTAGGATTGAGACTCAAGATAGTTGTCCTTTTTGTAAATAAATTTTGTAAATAGATTTTGAAAAAACGAACATCAAACAGCATAGGATCTGCTCACTTAGAGCAGCAAGCCTTATAAGTCTCAAGAGTTCGAGCATATCTGGTCTCTGGGAGGTCGCCACTCTTGGCACCCCACCCATGTCATGCATCTGCATACCCACGCATGGACATTTGTATAACATGATCCCATTTTAGGACCAGAAACCGTTTTGTAGATCCCTTCGGCGTGATATCTCCTCCTACCAGGGTTTTAAAAGTGAGATTTTGCTAAAGATTGGGATGATCCCATATTTTCGTGGTTCGATCTAGGGAGACATTGAAAGGGGTGTTTGTCGTCTTTGCCATTATCCAAATCAATTTGGACAATGCCAAAGAGGGGCATCTGTAAACACCCCGAAATCCCACGAACTTCTCAAATAACCTGGTTTTATAAAAGAAGCCCCAAAGGACTATTTTGAGTTTGGAAACCCAGGAGCCTTCCAGACAAACCCTGTACATGTACTTTAAACTATATATGTTTTAAAATATGTATTATATAGTTTTAAAACCTTTTAAAATACATTTTGAAACCCCACGAAGCGGCTTCGCCTGATGAAAGTAGGACCAAAAGAGCTAAAGAGAGCCCAGAACCGGAGCACATGTCGAGCCTAGCACAACAACTCTCGTATTAGATCCATCTCCAAGATCTCGAACGTTCAAGTCCCTATTATCAGCAAAAATCATGTGAAATCATCTCTGGAAGGTGAAAACAGAAGCAGACGACCATGTTGGCGAAGACCGAACGCAAGACGAAGTACTGATTCTGTCAGACCCCACACAAACCGTTCGTTTCGAGCATACCTTGAAGGAGTCAGAATTCAGTTTGGATTGGATCTGGACCATATATATCTAGATCCCAATCCGAACGTATGTGTGGATTTGGATTTGTATCCAAAGATCTAATTCAATATCCACATCCATGGCCCACATCACCTTCTCATAAATGGGCGGGTTTTAGAAGTTTATTTCCAGCCACCTTGGGCCAGCCGAGCCCTTCCTCTCCTCTTGCTCTCTTCTCTCACCTGCTCCACCACCACCTCTCGTCCTGCACCACTCCACGCCGCCACCACCTCCCAGCCTGCACCATTCCACGCCACCACAATTGCCCGGCCAGCTCCACTTCTTCCACCCGATTGCATCCACCTTCCACTCAACCGCCACCTTCCTTGTCCTATCCGGTTAGTACACTATCCAAACTCCAGCCTCTCTTCACTCCCCCTCCACTCTCAGCCACCACACCACCTAGCTACCCGCCACCCTTCAACCATACCCGACCACACCACTCGTTGCCCTACCTTCCCATTAGTGACACCCCCTAACTACCCCAACCACCTTACCTTTTTCCCTAGGAACTGCCCCTCCTTTCCTTTAAACTAGCCCTTAGTTAAACACCCTAGCTAGCTCCCCTTTGCCATTCCTAAGCGCCCCTAACTACCCCAGGCGACCACCACCTAACCTGCCACTAGTCGGCCAGCCATAGCCGACTGCACCTTGCCATACCCACAGCCTTCCATCCTCGTTCCGTAGACACCCCCCCTAGTTCCCCCTTTGCTCCACCTTCCCTAGGACCTGCCCTATACCTTAGTGAGACCCCCCTAACTACCCCAGCCCAAGACACCACAACAGCACCACCCTCCTATCACCCGACTAGCGCCAAGGCGCCACAACCGCTCTCTTGTTACCCGGCCAATCACTCCTTTGCCATGCTCTTCCGAGGAGCTCCCTCTTGCAGCCCAAGGCAACGCCCAAGCCCAAGCTCAAGCAGGTCACCTCCGGACCAGCTATACGTAAGTGCCTAACTCGGTCCTTATTTATAGACTTGCTTAAGCTAAATTAAATTTGATACGGGGTTGTAATAATGGAGCATTGTCTCCCCCCGCTTGTAATAAAGTAGCTTGACACACCCACACACACGTGCACTTGAGCCTATCTCGCTCTTAGTTGTGCACGATTTTGAACACACACGGGCCTAATCAGCCCTTAAGATATAGACTTATTTATATAATTTAAGTTGTGTGGGGTTTTGCTTAAGTTATGTGTGTTGTCTTTCCATTCTCGCACTCACACACATTGAGCTTTCGCTCTTATTTGCAAGACCCAAGTAAGGGCCGCGTTATATTTTTCCTTGGGTTTAATTTCATGTCGTGTGTGTAGTATTTCAATTATACACTCACACACATTGAGCTTTTGCTCTTACTCCCAAGACCTTAGTCAAGGCCTATTGCAATTTATATTTGGGTTTAATTTCATGTCGTGTGCGTAGTACTTCAATTGTACACTCACACACATTGAGCTTTCGCTCTTACTCCTAAGACCTTAGTTAAGGCCATATTGCAATTTATATTTGGGTTTCATTTAAGTCGTGTGAGTTGTCTTTCAATATATACACAACACCCACGCAACATGTTGGCGACCTTCGGGCCCATATATATTATAAGTATTTCCCTTTTGGCTATGTCTTTAAGATTTTGGTTTTAAGTTCAGCAGTGTGCGTAGTCTTTACATATATACATGACACACACTTGCACTGTTGAGCCTTTCTGCTCTTAAGATATAGCCATATTTTCCTTTCGCAATTTCCTTTTTGCAATTTACATTTTAAGTCATTTTCCTTCCGCATTGTCTTTCAAATTCGGGTTTTCCCTTTGGAGTTGCATGAGTTTGTATTGCCTATATGCCATACCATGAGTTAGGACGCATATTGCATCAAAGCAAACCCCATACTCCCGTTCAAAATCGACCCACTTAGGCTACGTGTTCATAACACACACCTAGTTGGCCCAAAAAGGGATAAAAAGAAAGACATAGGCACGTGCAAATCCACGTGAAATAAAATCTGAAAATCATACAAAAACAACCCGAATCGAACACCTCAAACGTTTTCGTAGGTTCTCGTATTTTAAAACTCGATTTTTAAGCGTACAGACTGACCCTTGCGCATCGGTGGAAGAAGGTCTACGATGAAAAGAGCTTGCTTGCTCACAGTTGCCACGTTAGGAGTCAGATTTAAAAATTTCTCTTCGCTAGCTTAAGTAAGCTAGGTGGTACGCCCTTTTGCTTAATTTGAACTTAGACACACGAAAAGATTCGCTTCATGCCTAAGAACCAGAAGCGGGAACTTTCTGCGTCTATAGGTTTCCTTTTTACACTGCTTGATTGTTATTTTTGCCAAACACTTAAAAATGAATTCTAGGATATGTGTGTCTGAACTGACAAAAACAGAAAAATTGAATGGTTTGAACTTCGAGACATTGAAAAAAAGAATTTCGCTGGCTCAAACACTAGAAGGTGTAGAGTATGTTTTAAAGAAACCGTGCGTCCTCCACCGCCGGACGAAAGTGAGCAACAGTTAGAAATGTATAAAATATTTCTAAAGGATGATACCATAGCAAGAACAATCATGTTAACTTATATGTAGGATGATCTGATTAGGGTCTTTGAAAAATTTGAGACCGCGAAAGAGTTGTTTGACTCACTAACAGCTAAGTATGATATAATTACAAAATTACATCTGCAGTTGCTACTACAGAAATACAACTAACAGGTTGGTGGAGGAAACAACCCACAGTGCGAACAGTCGAAGAAGCAGGATATAATCTACGTGATTTCAGAATGCCTATACTTGGTCTGCCAAGTGACAAGTTGGTGGATAGACTCGAGAGCTATAAGACACATCTCGAAGACCAAGGAAAGGACAATGGACTTGAAGGAATATCAACTTGGAGAATATCGTGTTTATATGAGAAATAATACCTTCTCATATGTTCTGGGTATTGGATCCTTTAAGATATTTGTATAAGGCAAACCAATTGTACTAACTGATGTGTTAATTGTGTCATCTATAAGGCACAATCTGGTCTTGGTTCCTGCCTTAGTTAAGAAGGGTTTTGAAGTTATGTTTATACCTAACAAGGTGACTGTGGGCAAACATGGGAGAATCTTGTTCTCAAGAGAATTTGATATAGAATAAGGATTGTTCAAATTATCAGATAATGAAAGTCATCCATCTTCTGCTTATATTGAGAGTGTCTTTTCTATTGATGTGAATATATGGCATAAACGCCTAGGGCATATAAGTTTGGAAAAGTTAAGAAAATTATCCAACTTTGACTTATTGCCCGGATTTGAGGAAAAGACTTTTAACAAGTGTGAAGCTTGTATACAAGGAAAAATGACAAGAAAAGTCTTTTCCAAGGAAACAACAAGGATAACAACCCTACTGGAAATTATTCACACAGATTTATGTGGACCTTTTAGAGTAAAGACACATCGGGAAAAGGGTTACTTTATAACCTTGATCGATGATTACTCTAGATATATGTATATATCTTTTGGCACATAAATCGGAAGCACTTGATGCTTTTAAAGAATATAAGCAAGAAGTGGAACATCAACTAGGGCATTCGATTAAAGTCTTGAGATCAGATAGAGGAGGTGAATATACCTCGGCAGAATTCTTAGAATTTTGCAAAGACTTTGGTATTCCTAAACAAAATACAATGCACAAGATACCTCAAGAAAATGGTGTAGTTGAAAGATACAATGAAACCTTCTTGAATATGACGAGGTCAATGTTAATTGATGCCTCTCTTACAAGGGTATTTTGGGGAGAAGCAATAAGTACAGTTGTTTACGTACTCAACAGAGTACCGTGTAAAGTTGTATTCACTACACCATATGAGATGTGGTTTGGAAGAAAACCCAACCTAGGTCATATCAAGAGGTGGGGATCTATTGCACACGTGAAGATCCTTGATCAGTCTAGAGATAAGCTAGACAACAGGTCCTTGAGATGTATATTCATTGGATATCTAAAAGGTTTAAAAGGATATCGGTTTTATCACAAGGACCACTAACTCATTGAAAGCAGAGATGTTGAATTCTTAGAGGATACTAAGAATGACATCCTGAAGAACAATGAGGAATGTGTTGATGATTTGGTAGATTTAGATCAATAATCTTTTAAGCCCATAGAAGATCTTCCTAAAACTACCGGTACCTTAAGTGGACATAAGAGGCCAAGAGACACTCCGTCCTACTTAAAGGATTATCACACTTATCTTACACATGAAGTGTGTAATTCAGTAGATTTGGATGAGTTGACTGATAACTTGACTTATCAGCAAGCAATAAACTTATCAGAAGCAACAAACTAAGAGAAAGCTATAGATAAGAAAATTGAATCCATTGAGAAAAACCAAGTATGAGAATTGGCTGATTTGCCAAAAGGAAGGAAAGCTATAGGCTGTAAATGAGTTCTGAAAAAGAAATATAAGGTCGATGGTGCAATCGATAAGTTTAAAGCGAGGTTGGTTGCAAAGGGTTTTTCGCAAAAAGAGGGGATAAATTATGTTGAGACATATTCCCCAGTTACAAAATTTGGATCCATAAGAATAATCCTGGCAATATCTGCATACTATAATTTAGATTTACATCAGTTAGATGTAAAAACAACTTTTCTAAATGGAGATTTAGAAGAAATCATATATATGCAACAACTTGAAGGATTTGTGGTTGAAGGTCAAGAAGATAAAGTATATAGGTTGAAAAAATCCCTATATGGCCTGAAACAGTCACCTCGTCAATGGTATTTGACTTTTCAAAATGCCATTGTAGAACTTGGGTTTGTGGCTAACAAACTTGATCACTATGTATATGTTTGGAACAGTGGGAGCCACTTTGTCATCTTGTCAGTGTATATTGATGACATATTGTTGACTAGAAATGATAATGAGATGATTGTCAAAACCAAGTCATGGTTGAACTCCAAGTTCGAAATGAAGGATATGGGGGAAGCATCCTATATCCTGGGTATGAACTCCAAGTTCGAAATGAAGGATATGGGGGAAGCATCCTATATCCTGGGTATAAAGATCTCTCGAGATAGAGGATCTAGACTCTTATGCCTGAGTCAGGAGAGATATACTAACTATATCCTCAAGAAGTTCAAAATGAGTGAATGCAAGTCTGTAGATACACTTGTTACAAAAAGGGTTAAATTGAGTGAGGCTGATTGTCCCGATGAAGAAGATGATAAGTCTACTATTCCTTATGCACAAGCTGTTGGCAACTTGATGTATGCTATGTTGTGTACAAGGCCTAATATCAGTTTTGTTGTTGGTCTTTTCAGTAGATATCAAAGTAATCCTGGTTGGCAATATTGGGTAGTTGTGAAAAGGATTCTAAGATATCTGAAAGGAACAAAGGACTTGAAATTGTGTTTTTAAGCATATGAACTGAAAGTGGTTGGATACTCAGATACTAACTTTGCTGGGAGCAAAGATGACAACAAATCAACCTCAGGACAAATATTCTTATTTGGAGGTGATGTTGTTTCTTGGGCATGCAAGAAACAGGGTTGTGTAGCGTTGCATACATAGGAAGCTGAGTATGTTGCTTGCTGTATGGCTGCAATAAGTGTTGTCTCGATAAGCTGCTTCATACAAGATTTGAAGCTGGAGATAACAGACGAGCTAATGGTTATCTATTGTGATAACAACACAGCAATTACTCTTATTAAGAGTGGAGCAGATTGCTCGAAAAACAAGCATATAATGGTAAAATAGCACTATGTTCATGATATGGTTATGAGAAAGGAAATATCCATCTCATACATGTCAACGGAAGACATGTTGGCAGATCCCTTAACAAAAGGCATAACAGAAGAACTTTTCTCAAAACATGTTAGAAACATGGGTTTGAGTTATGTTTGATTGTTGTATAGGTAAATAACCATACAACGGATATACATTGTTGTATAGGTAAATAACCATACAACGGATGATTTGTTGTGTAGGAAAATAACCACACAAAAGGTTCTCATTTAAATAGTAATCAGGAATCGACATAACAAGGGAAAACCCCTGAAAAGTGGGAGGAAAACCAGTATGTCGATACACTTGGCTCGAATAGCCAAGTGAGAGATGTTACAGTAAGTGGCCATTTTCGGCTCAGGTAATAGTTGGATTGGCCATCCAGTCCATTACCTGAGGATAGGGCCAGATCTGGTAACGGATGACCGTTATCGAAAAATTCGGTAATGGTCATCCATTATAGCTCCCAGACGAGGGAAGCCACAGGCAGATAAACACGACGAAGGGGGAGCGCCTACCTATAAAAGGCAGGCATATATAGAACACAAAAGACAGTGAAAACAATATATAGAAAAGAATCTTCGTCTGTGCTAGCCCCTGTGTGGGAACCTCGTGTCCATCACTCGCATCCCATTCCACTACATCTTCAGAGGGCTGCTCACCACCAGACAGGCCATCACTCGAATATGGCCGGACAAAGGAAAGTACGCGTTTTCTGTCATTTATTACTTATTTCGTTAGTTGCAACCACAATAGATCCCTAAAGACTATTAAACAAGGAGATTATTTTGAGGGTTTAAACTATCGAAACAATTCCATTATCGTCAAAGAGTTTTTTTAGTATGGTTGGTTTCAACCACAAAAATAATAGATAGATGGTTTCAAAGGTTGCAATGATTGACATAAGCTGTGAAGCACGGAAACCGCCCTTAGAGGACATTTCCCTTTTCATACGTATTGAAAATGGGAAACTTTCAGGAAATGCCACGAAAACGATTCTCCAGAGTTTCCCGTTTTTGGGAAACTTCTCCTTGGAGTTTTTTTTGTTTTGGAAACATTTTCTTTTTAAACTGAAAAGAAGATATATCCAACCTTCAAATTCTCTCTTTCTTTCGATCCAAAACCCTACCGCTTGCTTTTGTTACAGTCCTTTCGGAGACAATTCCCTCTCTCTTTCTCTTTCTCGTCTTCAGGCCAAAACCTCACTGCCACTGCGAGAGTGGTGCAATTACTAGATGATGATGTTGATTAAAAGTAGTGTGTGAAGTGCTTTTATTTTTTATTTGTTTATATCTATCTATCTATCTATCTATCTATCTATATATATATATATATATATATATATATATATATATATATATATATATATATATATATATATATATATATATATTGTTGTTTCCCGTTTCCTATGTTTGAAGATTTATTGTTCCCATTCCGTGTTTCTGTTTTCGTTACCGTTTCCCTGCAACACAGGACATAAGTGCATAACTAATTTCGTCACTTGGGGCTTGAAGGTCTTCTTTTCTTTATTTCTTTTTGGTACAAAAGGGATGTCGAAGCCAAATGCAAGGAAGACAATCTCTACCAGTTCCATGGGTACCCAAGCTGTCTCCCCCTAGAAGGTTCTCAAGGGGGGAAAATACTGCCCCGCTGTGGGGCAAGGTGAAGGACAGGACTTGCAAGTGGGGTGCGGTAGGGTATAAGTTAAACCCATCCCTCCCCACTTCAATATATATATATATATATATATATATATATATATATATATATATATATATATATATATATATATATATAGAGAGAGAGAGAGAGAGAGAGAGTTGGTAAACACCCTTCCATCATATTGCTTGATTATCACCATTGTTCATGCGATTATAATAATACGATGTGGTAAAGATCGTGTAGTATAGTCTGGCATGAGAGAGTATCTTGCAACTCCTACTTTTCCTCTCTCTTTATATATATATATATATATATATATATATATATAAAAGATGTACGATGCAAACTGGATGGAAACTCTACACGACTATCGATTTCAATCATCTCAAAGGATGAATCCAATGACTACTAATCGAGATATATAAACTCTTATTTCACAAATTTTTCTCCTTTCTTGCATCTCTCTTTCTTCCTCTCATACTCCTCTCCTGCCATAAGCCCCTCTCTCTCCCCTAGTTTTCTCCCTCTCTTTCCCTCTCTTATGATAGACCCCTCTCTCTCTCTCTCCCGTTTTTCCTTTCTTTTCATCCCCTTCATTCAATTCTTCATGCAAGCTAGAAAAAAATTCCAAAGATATTCATGTAAAAGCCCGGCTAGCATATTCATATGGTATCACCATATGACCTTGGCACAGAAACTACTAAAACAACACGATAGTAGACCCCTTCATATTCTCTCTAGGGGAAATCATAATACGATAAAAATAAACATTATAAAGTTTCTTGAAGGCATGAGAAATATTAAGATATTTTTGAAAAATATAAACAAGATATAAGTCTTCAATCATCTCAACGGGCAATCTCGACTGCCATTTAGATGCAAAAATTCATTCAAATCCATTTAATAGGGCATATTTGTTTTTTCCTCTGACTTACAAAATTTTAAGATTAAGATTTAAATCTCAAGATTTAGCTCCTCAAGTTAAATAGTTTCAACTATGGTTTTTCAGCCCTTCATAGGATGCTCAACTCTTGAATCTTGAGATTTCAACCCATAATATCAAACCAATGATTCGAGGGTCAAAATTCAAAATTATTAATGTGATGGCTCATGGCACCAAAGACACTTAATGTACCTATAATGTTGTAGGATGAAAATTTGAACATTTTAAAGTTGTCTAGTTAATGCAATAAATATTCTTTTGCAACTTGAAAGAAATGCATTAGGCTAGGTTGTTACCTACTATTAGTAGGTTCCTGCAAGTTGTATCAAATCAATATGCAAGAATTCGTCCTTCATATGTAGGTCTGGAAGAGATCAAGAAAACTATTAACTCCATAAATTTTGTTCTCTATCCCTTAATTTTACTTTTGAACGTTCACACTCACAAAGCTACATATACTTATTTAAAAATATATAGATGCAAGAAACTAATAGTCATCCAACAATATATTTCTTTATATGGAAAGAGATAATTGGTAGAAACCTTTCCAAATTTTCTACTCTAATATAATGCATCATGCAACATTATTTCCTATAGTAGGATAATTAGTAGTGATTTTACAAGAATTTACACTAAAAGAGTGAAAGACAATTCATTTTCAGTTGATCACACAGAGGTTCCTTTTATCCTTATAAATTCTCCTTAAACCAAGATAATTAATTGTTGACATATTAAACATAGCAAATCTTGTTCCTTTCACAACTTACAATAAGGGATCTAAGCCTCACAAAGGGTTTTACAAATTTCCAAGAGATAAGATGTTGAATGCAAACCCTGGTTAAGCATGAGGCACTGCTTGCTTTACATTACATTGAAGAAGCTTAAACTTATGACATGGATATCCTTTTAAACATAGAATGGATGAGTAAGGCTACTAATGTTACCCTTTAAGCATAGAACGAATGAGCTTTTAGATGTTCATCTGATATTAGTGAAGGTTGCAAAAGATATCCAAGGTCTATATCTTCTTGCAAATTTTTCAAGTGTATAGCGTGAAGAATTGAACAAAGATTGGCATCATGAGCGAGTATTCAAAGTAAAAGAGGTAAAATGCTATTAGATCTCAAGTAGAACTTGACTTGGCCAGTGCCAAGGTTTATAACAGAAACATCATAATTCATAATACAAAGCTCAAATATGAAGCATAGGACGAGTGACCCCTAGAGGTTGTGGAACCTATGACGAATCATAGCATCTCATAGTTTCTTTAAATCCATTATCTTCTCAATGCACTCATGAGTGTCCCAACCTTCCAGTGCATGCATGATTCCACTTAAGGGCCATGCACTTATTTCCTTACTTGGCAACCAATACATCATTAAGAAAAACATGAGATATGGAGCTATGGATGGAGTTGTATGCTCTCTCACATACACAACAAAAATCAACCATCTCAAGTTTCAAACATATGCATTAGAAACATCAAATGATTTCATACAATGAATAAAAGTTGATTTGACAAAAAAACCATAAAGAACAATTTAGTAACATAATGGGAGATATTATTCAAAGGTTAAAGATCATTTCAACACCAGCCAACAAAAGCACAATCATCCCAAATTTCATCATACAAAACATACAATCTACTAATTCAATGATTTCCTCTTTGCGTAATGAAAAAGAAAGATATCCATAACGAGGAAAACTGATATATTTAAAAGACAATTCTAGTATCATCCAAAATCAATCCAATTGTTACTTTCAATACGACTTTTCAACTCATGAGATCTATTATGTCCTTATTATGCACAAATCAACCACACTAAGGTGCACCCATATGCTCCACGATTCTCCAAGGGAATACAATTTGTTAAACATATTTTAGTAGCCTTGAATATTGGGATTTAGCTTAATCATCAGACTTTGTTTAATGATATGATTCTCTTTGCTTCACTAAGCAACTGTTAGTACAATCTTCTACATCTCTATGATTTACCTACAATACAAAATAAAATAAAAATTATTAACCACTAAGCTAATAAAAAGAATGTAAACTTACACAACAAGAGAATAGGAAATCATAGAAACCAAAAAAGTAACATGGGGCTACACTTATTGTTACTCGAACTCCCATTGATTCATTTTTTGGGTGGTCAATCATCTTTTAAACTACCTATTAAGTGAAGAGATAGATGTATAAGAAAATCAAACATAAAGATATTATAGAGAACAAGAATTATATATACTTGATGTTTTTTTGCAATTTCTTCTATCATGACCAACAACATTACATGCATAACACCTTCTAATTAGTTTATGAGGGATCATATTTTCTTAGTCATTTTTATATAAAGAACTAGCAATAGCAAGTAAGAAGAAATAAGTTTAATAATAAAGGGAGAAAATAGTTAACTACATGTCTTAGAACTTGCATCTTTTTCAAGACAAAAGGGCACGTTCATGAATCATGACCTGACCGGTGTCATGTTCTGCAAATCCTAATTGATTTACTTGCATTAATAGCTGATTCAATTCTTTACCATAACCCTCAGCACAAACTAGTTGCCAATCACATAAAATAATTTCATTATTCGTATCATTGTCCATAGATTGTATCATTGTCAATGCTCCGTTGCTTGTAGGATTAGCTCCAAAATTATCATTGTGAACTTCATTGCCGTTAACAATATTTGGGTTGATCTTATTAGATTGATCTTTTTTCTTACCTAATTCTTCATTCTTATTCTATAATTGGATGCTTAAATTATCGAGGGCATCCACTACTTCATGGTAAGTCTTCTCATATCTTAAAGCTTCATTGAAGCACTTATTGAACTTTAACGAAAAGGCATATTTCGTATAAAGAATAAAACTCTCTTGTAATGCTGCTTGCACATTTGTAAAAGAATTGGTCAACCCTACTTTTGCTTCTTTGGTCCATCTTTTAAGAATATAACACTCCGACAATCAATGAACCCTTTCAATCTTGAAGACTTCTAACATGTGACAATATAAAATCCTTGAAAATGACTATAAAAAAAGGACAATTGGATACTTCTTGCTCATTGTCTATATATGTAAGGTTATATTTCTTTTCTTTACTAGATTATAAATATTGAATCACTTTATATCTTTTGATGTCATCATCACTAGGTTCAAATATAAGATGACAACCCATAAGCCTTTTGAATTCATCTTCATTATAGAGCATTCTAGGTACATGAATTGTCTTTGGTGTCATGAGCCATCGCATCAATAATTTTGAATTTTAACCCTCAAATCATAGGTCTGATATTATTGGTTGGAATTTCAAGATTCAAGAGCTGAGCATCCTGGGAAGAGCTAAAAAATCACGGTTGAAACTATTTGAAAGTTGCAACTTAAGGAGCTAAATTCTTGAGATTTAAATCTTCTAATCTTGAAATTTCGTAAGTCAAAAGGCAAAACAAATGTTTCCCATTAAATGGATTTGAATGAATTTTTGTACCTCAAAGGCAGTCGAGATTACTTGTTGAGATGATTGAAGGCTTATATCATGTTTATACTTTTTGAGATGGCTGAAATCAACCGTCCTGTGGAGGCGTCAATGAGTTTGCATCATCCACATTTTCTCTCCATATATGTATGTATATATATCTAAAATGAATAATGAGGTCTTTCGAAAATAAATACTCGGAGACTATAGCCATCCTATCACCCTTTAGAGATGAATGATTGGTAGTCCTTCGGGATCATATACTCTCTCTCTCTCTCTCTCTATATATATATATATATATATATATATAGAGAGAGAGAGAGAGAGAGAGAGAGAGAGGCTCTCATACTAGACATTACTTGTAGTCAATTGAAAGATGATCAAATCACCCATCCCGAGTAACATACACATTAAATGACTTCAAACCTCGTATTCAAGTCGATCATCTAGTAGAATTTTATATGAAAATGTCTAGCATCTCCAATTCACAGGCCAGGATCAGAACCAGCTAATCTCAAAGGAAGACACTCAGGTCAATGGCATAAACATAAGGAACCTACATCCAAATCAGGGTCATCTTTGGAAAAAGTCACTGGCCTCTCTATTGAGGATAGCTTTAATAAGATCCTACACGATTTCAAACCCTTATATTCTGGTGCATCTTCTCCACTGGATCTTAACGCACACGGGAAAAAGATGAAGCAATCTGATGTAGAGAACATAGGGGAACATACTACTAGCAAAAAGAGTTTGTTTGGGTAAGGCAAAAAGAAGAAGGAACCATCAGACCTTCCGCAAGTCCATGAGGACAATTCACTGCACGCTGGCTCTAAACGTGGTAGAATAAAGAACACGGAAGGAAATGGTCCAACCCTTACTCATAGAGAAGCACTCCGAGATAATCAAAAGGGTGAATGAGATGTGATGGAAGATGTATAGAGGGATGAAGCACCCAGCATATAGGTAGGATCTATGAGCTAAGTGTACGAATTTTCTACACCTTTACCATGAAAGCTCTAGCTATTCAATACTCGTGGGCTAGGCTATTCTTGGGCAAGAGAAGAGCTTAAGCATCCAATTCGTGTTGAGAAGGTGGATTTCGCCTCTCTTTTCGAGTGCAAGTTCACAGAAGAGGTGGCTAAGAATATGATAACGTAGTAGTTAACAATGCCAATGCGCAGGAAATTTTCTACTCCGCCCATCAGCTTAGATTATCTGCTTGGGGAATAAGGATGTTTAGGTGAGTGGTGAAGTGAATAGCTCACATCAGCAAATGATCATAGAAGTCCTTACAGACAGGGTCCGACTTTCTATCAAGGGTTTATGGATCCAACAATTATGTGAGATATCGGCTATCGTGGGAGAGTCTGCAACAGATCCAGAGCCCCCTTCCTGGGCTTCTCATAAGTGATTGCAGTGTGGTTCGTTTCAACACGGAGCGTTTTGGAGGTAGATTTCAGCAACTACCTTGAGATGAGTTTAATAACTGAGAATTGCATTCTCACTGAGATTGCGACATGTAACAGCCACTCCTCGTGGTCTAACAAGCAAAATGGGAAGAATTACCTGGCTAGCAAGATCGATTGAAGTCCGTTTGACTTAGCATGTCTCACCCAGTTTTTCTGTTCATAGATTAATTTTAACAAGTGTACGAAGCCAACCAGGTCGTCTTCAAGTTCCAAGAATACTACAATTACTGGTGGGAATTCCCATAGTGCAAACATATCACTCATCAAGAGTGGTAGCGGGGTGTGCTATGTGTCAGTCAACTCAAAATTAAAGGCCATCAAACAATAACTGAAAAAGTGGAATGTCGACAGAGCTCTAAATTGTTTAGAATAGGATTGACAGAAGCATGATGAATCTGAAAGTCCTTGATGATGAATTGCGAGGTCAGCTGAAATGTGCAGGGTTAGAGATATCCTTGTGGAATCAGAAAAGTTGAAGTAAATGGCCTCGTGGAGGGGACAAAAGCAGTTCATACTTCGAGGCCTGATTCTGACATAATCTGGTTAGTAATAGTATTCAACTTCTTATTGGAGATGACGGATCGACGTGCACAAATTGAGAAGAAACATTGGCGAAAGCTACTAATTTTTTCTCTTCCCTTTTCCAAGAGGTCAATCGCCATTTTGGGGCTATAGACAACCCACAAGTTTCCAGCATAGATGCCGGAAAATGGTTGAAAACGGTAGAGGAGGCGGCCATCAAATTCCGCGGCTTTCAATAAATATTAACATGTTCACGAGGAAAAAACAGCATTGCCCGCCATTTCTACGAAAATCTTTGTGACCATCTACGTGATCTTATCAAAGCCCATGTAAGAGATCACCTTTGTATTGCCGGTCCAAGCTCGAATAAAGGAGGAGGGTTGTGTTAGGCTTCCGATAGCGAGCGTAAAACTTTGTCACATTTTTGTACCATGAATTACACAAATTATAAGCATTGCTTTGGGACGTCCCCGCTTAGCGACACGTTGTAGAGCTCGAATGCAGTGATAAGTAAGCAAGGGCCACTACATTTTTGTCTAGATATAATGAATCAATTGCAAAGAGGGTTCCCATATCATGGATGGGTGTGGATAAAGAAGTTAGTCCCACTATATTGCCGCTCGAATGTAGTTAATAATTTACAGAGAAGATCTCCACATTTTCAATATGGACGAATGCGGGGGGAGGGATAAGGAAGTTAGTCCTAGATGTTATTGTAATACCGAAACATTATCCAGTAAGCTAATGGAGGTGGTAGATATTACGATTCAGAAAAAGATTTAAATTTGATGTTTACAAGAGACAAAGTGGGTTGGAAAAAAAGCAAAGGAGATAGAGGATACAAGTTTTAAATTATGGTACTCAGGTAAGGAAAATGCTCGAAATAGAGTTGGTATTATCATAAATAAAGATTTAAGAATAGTGTAGTAGACATACAACGATATGGTGACCGAATAATGACATTGAAATTAGTGTTACGAGCAGAGGTTTTGAATATAGTTTTTGCTTACGCACTCCAAGTAAGCCTAAAAGGTAGTATAAAGACAATTTTTTGAGAAAAGTTAGATAAGGTAATTCAAAGGATTCCACAAAGGGAGATGATTTGTTTAGGAGGAGACTTAAATGGGAAAGTTGGAAAAGAGGCATTAGGATATCAAGGTATTCATGAAAACTTCGGTTTGGGGATATAAATGAGGAAGATAGGGAGATTTTAAATTTTGCTATGGCATTTGATATCTTTATAGTCAATACAATCTTCAAAAAATGAGATGAACATTTAATTACTTATAAGAGTGGCTTATCACAAATACAAATTCATTACTTTATTTATAAAAAAAAGATAGAGCATGTTGTAAAGATTGCAAGGTAATTACAGGAGAAAGTTTAACTACCCAACATTGACTTTTAGTTATAAATTTCCAAATAAAAAAATGGACAAAGAAGAAAATAGTGCATCAAGCTATTCAGACTAAATGGTGAAACCTCAAAAGTGAGAAATAAGATATATTTAAAGAGATGCTTGGAATTATGTTGGTACACCTTGTGATATGTGGAACAATATGGCTATACATATTAGGAAAGTGGCGACATAAGTGAACCTAAGGGAGGTGTACTACAGACACAAAAAGAAGCTTCGTGATGGAGTGAAGTAGTGCAACATAAAATCAAGGTAAAGAGGGCATGTTACAAATTACATTATGCTAAGAAAATTAGCGAAACTTTAGAAGCTTATAAAAAAGCAAAGAAGGAAGCGAAAAAGGCCGTTAGTGAAGCAAAAGCTAAGATTTGGGAGGACTTATTTAAAAAATAAATTACATTCAAAATTATGCGAATTATCGAGGTATCAAGTTAATGAGTCATACTATGAAATTATGGGAAAGAATTATCGAACGTAGGTTAAACTAGTATCAAGTACAATAGAGAACCAATTTGGATTTATGCCAGGCAGATCTACTGTTGAAGCGATTTACCTTTTGAGACGTCTTATGAAACATTTTAGAGCATAAAAGAAAGACCTTCACATGATATTTATTGATCTGAAAAAAACTTATGATAAGGTATTGTAAACACCCCGAAATCCCACGAATTCCTTAAACAAACCTGGTTTTGTAAAAGCAGCCCCAAAGGGCCATTTTTGAGTCTGGAAACCCAGGAGCCTTCCAGACAACCCTGTATATATGTCTTACACTCTGCATTTCAAAAATATATAATATAGCTTTTGAAAACCTTTTAAAAATACGTTTTTGAAACCCCAAAGCAGTTTGACCCGATCAAGACAGGACCAGGAGAGCTAAGAAGAGCCCGAAACCGGAGCACATGTCAAGCCCGGCACAACAACTCTTGTATCACATCCACACCCCCAGGATCTCGAACGTCCAAGACCCTGTTCCTATCAAAATATCATTTGAAGTCATCTCCGGAAGGCAGAAACGGAGGCGGACGACCATGTTGGCGAAGACCCAACGCAGACGGAGTACTAATGCTGTCAGGCCCCACACGAATCGTCCGTTTCGAACCCAGCTCGAAGGAGTCAGAGTTCAGTTTGGATTGGATCTGGACCATATACATCCAGATCCCAATCCAAACCCATATGTGGACTTGGATTTGGATTTGGATCCAGAGATCCAATCCATATCCATGGCCCACATCACCTTCTCATAAATGGAGGTGGGGCCCACTTGAAATTCACGTGGGATATTGGGCATGAGAGAGAGTGGGGATGGAAAATATCAAGAGTGTTGTAATTAAGCTTGACTTGTGTGTCAAGTTTGGGGTTAATCATGTGGGTTAGCCTAATTGAGTGGGTTTAAGCTTGTAATTAGCCAAAACCCAACCTAGGGCTGCACCAACATGAGGTGGCTAAGGTCTATGGGCCATGCAAAGAGAGCTCCTTCACCTAAACCTAACCCAAAACACCTAATCCAAGCCTACCCCCTAATCCACCCCTAATCTGAGCCTAATCACCTAACCCACTTCCCTAATCCCGGCCTAATCCCAACCTAATCACCTAACCCACTTCCCTAATCCTTCCCTAAACCTAGGTTAATTTCCCTAATCCTAGCCTAAACCTAGCCTAGCTCACTAAACCTCACCGTAAAACCCAACCACCTAACCTAGCCCTAAACCCCTAAACCATCCTTAGCCCACAATCTACCCAAACCCCTAGTTTTCAAAATATCTGGCCCAACCCTTTTCAGCCCACCTTATCTACATACCACCCTACCTAAACCACCTAACCACTACCCCAAGCCCAGCCCTAACCGACCTACCCATCCCTATTTAAACCCCCCCCCTTGGGGGCGGGTTTTCCTATCTAAAAGGACCCTTTCCAGCCCAGCCGGGACCACTCTTCCCAGCCCAGCAGAATCTGCTCCACTTGCTCCACCTGCGCCACTACCATCCCTCCATCCCACCACCGCTTGCACCGCCATCTCCACCTCCTCCCGGCCGAGTCTCACAACCTGCCCATCTTCCCAGCCCAGCCGAACGCCATCTTCATTCCATTCGGTTAGTACCCCTTACTTCGTCTCGCCTTCTCTACTCCCTCTCCACTCTCAGCCACCTAAACCCTACCACAACACCCTACCACAACATCCTACCACCAGCCGTTCCTCTTTGCTGCCACCCTTCTCACTCAGCCGAACCTAGTCATCCTAGCCACCTAGCTACATTCGGCCACCCTATAAGACTCCCATTCGGCCTTCCCTTAAACTCCCCTTAGGTCCATATTCCCTAAAACTCTATACTCCCCATTCGTGACCCCACATATTCACTTGGCCCAGCCCTTTAATCCCCCATCATCAAGGCGACACCCCTTTGCAGCCGGCCACCTTCGAGGCGCCTATCCTGCGCCCCACTTGCAGCCGGCCAGCACCCTTTGTCATCCCCCCTCGCGGAGCTCCCGTTTGCAGCCCAAGGCGAAGCCCAAGCCCACGCTCAAGCAAGGCCTCTACGGTCCAGCTACTCGTAAGTGCCTAAACTCGGTCTTTAGTTGTATACTTGCTTGAGATTCAATTTGATACGGGGTTGTAATAACGGAGCATAGTCTCCCCCCGCTTGTAATAACGTGGCTTGGCACACCCACACACGTGCACTCTCTTAGTCGTGCACGATTTTGAACACACACGGGCCTAATCAGCCCCTAATACATAAGTATATATATTTTCATTTTCGAAGGGTTTTGCTTAAGTTGGGTGCGTTGTCTTTCAATTCAAGCACTCACACACATTGAGCTTTCGCTCTTATTTGAAAGACCCAAGTAAGGGCCGACCTATACTATTTGGGTTTCATTTCATGTCGTGTGAGTAAGTCTTTCAATTCAAGCACTCTCACACACATTGAGCTTTCGCTCTTATTTGAAAGACCCAAGTAAGGGCCAACCTATACTATTTGGGTTTCATTTCATGTCGTGTGTGTAGTACTTCAATTCAAGCACTTTCACACACATTGAGCCTTCGCTCTTACTCCCAAGACCTTAGTCAAGGCCATACTGCAATTTATATTTGGGTTTAATTTCATGTCGTGTGTGTAAGTCTTTCAATTCCAGCACGCACCCACATTGAGCCTTCGCTCTTATTTGCAAGACCCGAGTAAGGGCTCATATACATAATCTATATACATATCTCCCTTCGGTTATTTCTCTTCGGTTATTTCCCTTCGGTTATTTTCCTTCAGTTATTTCCCTTCAGTATTGTCTTTACATTTCGGGCTTTCCCTTTGGAGTAGCATGAGTTTACATTGCATCTACGCCATACCATGAGGTAGGACGCATATTGCATCAAAGCAAGCCCCGCTCGAATTCGCCCACATAGTGGAGTGTTCATAACACACAAAATAGGTGGCCCGAAAAGGGATAAAAGAAAAGACTTAGGCACGTGCAAATCCACGTGATCTAAAACATGCAATCGCATTTTAAAGACCCGAAATAGACACCTCGAACCACTTCGTAGACTTTCTCTCCAAAAACTCGATTTTTGCAAAGCGTACAGATTGACCCTTGCGCATCGGTGCAAGAAGGTCTGCGACGACAAGAGCTTACTTGCTCACAGTCGCCACGTTTAGAAGTCAGTGTTAAAAATATCTTCGCTAGCTTAGGTAAGCTAGCTGGCATGCCCTGTTTGCATACATAGGCCTTAGACACACGAGAGGATCCGCTCCAAGCCCTGAAAAAGGCAAAGAGGCGGGGATTTTCGCGCGTCTACAGGTATCGAGGGAGGTTCTTTAGAGAACCTTAGAAAAAAGATGTATTCTTTAAACTTTAAGTCCATACTTATTTGAAGGAATGGTGCAAAAACATATGTGAGGACTCATGAAGGAATGACAAACTTCTTTGAAGTTAATATTGGGTTACATCAAGGATCAACTTTAATTCCATACTTATTTATAATGGTGATGGATGAGTTAGCAAAACATATTCAAGATGAAGTGCCTTGGTGTATGTTATTTGCAGATGACATTGTGGTAGTGGAAGAGTATAAGGAAAAAGTTAATAGAAAATTAGAACTATGAAGAGAAGCATTAGAAAGTAAAGGCCTCCGACTTAGTAGAACAAAGACATAATATATGAAATGTAAGTTTGATCATTTGGTTACTTTAGAGGACATATAAATTAAAATTGACACACATTGCATCCCCCAAAATGAAAGTTTTAAATACATTGGGTCAATTTTTCAGAGTGATTGAAGAAGTGATGGAGATGTTACGCATAGAATTATTGCTGGTTGGTTAAAATGGAGAGTAGCATCAGGTATTCTTTGTGATAAGAAGATACTATTAAAGTTAAAAGGTAAATATTATAGAGCAGTAATTAGACTTACCATGTTTTATGGTTTTGAGTGTTGGGTAGTTAACCATCAACATGTACAAAAGATGTCAGTGACAAAAATGAAGATGTTGAGATGGACGAGTGCTCATACAAGAAAAGACTATATACATAATGAGGTTATTAGAAACAAATTAGGAGTGACACCAATAGAGCATAAAATGAGAGAATATCATTTAAGATGGTTTGGACATATAGAAAGAAGATTAGAAGAACCTATAAAAAGGTATGAAAAATTAAATTTAGAAAGTATCAAAAGAGGTATGGGACGACCGCAAAAGTGTTGGAAAGAAAGAATAAAGAATGATCTAGCTTATTGTGAGTTAACAGATAACATGACACATGATAGAGCTCTGTGGAAACAAAGAATCCATATAGCCGACCCTGTCTAGTATGGGAAAAGGCTTAGTTGTTGTTGTTATTGTGAACTTCTCAAGGTTGTTAAGACGACTAATATTCTCTTGATTCCTAAGGGTGCCCAGGCTACCAACCTATACAAGTTTGACCTATCAACTTGTGCAATTAGGCATACACAACCATTAAAAAAATTATGGCTAGGAGAATGAGGCCTGCTCATCTATGAAAATCAATGGGCGTTCTTGGAAGGTCACCGTATACTAGAAATCTCATCGACCACAAAACAGATAGAGATATCAAAAAGTGTCTTCGATCAATAAAAAAAATACAGGGTTGCGCCAAACATTTTTGGCTAGTCTGACAGACTCATAGGGCAGAATCGAGCATATATATATATATATATATATATATATATATATATATATATATATATATATATATATATATATATATCGAATCCTGCCCACCAGTGACATGCTCAACTATTGCTTTCCATATCAGTGAAATCCTCCACAACATTTAGTAAGAGTTAACATGTCCCTTTTCGAATAGCCTTATTCTAGTTATGGTTCTGAAAACGCCAATTCTGGGACAGTTTTAGTTTGAGTCCAGAATTGGTATTTTTATTAAAAAATTATGAAAATATACAAACAACAACTAAGCCTTTTCCCATACTAGACGGGGTCGGCTACATGGATTCTTTGTTTCCACATATCCCTATCGTGTGCCATGTTAGCAGTTAACTCACAATAAGCTAGATCATTCTTTATTGTTTCTTTCCAACACTTTTGTGGTCGTCCTCTACCTCTTTTAATACTTTCCAAATTTAGTTTTTCTGACCTTCTTACAAGTTCTTCTTTTGATCTTCTTTCTATATGTCCAAACCATCTTAAACGATATTCTCTCATTTTATCATTTATTGGTGCCACTCCTAATTTATTTCTGATAACCTCATTATGTATACAGTCTTTTCTTGTACTCATCCATCTCAACATCTTCATTTCTGTCACAGACATCTTTTGTATATGTTGATGATTAACTACCCAACACTCAGAACCATAAAACATGGCAGGCCTAATTGCTGCTCTATAATATTTACCTTTTAATTTTAATGGTATCTTCTTATAACAAAGAATACTTGATGCTCCTCTCCATTTTAACCAACCAACATTAATTCTATGCGTAACATCTCCATCAATTCTTCCATCACTCTGAAAAATTGACCTTAGGTATTTAAAACTTTCCTTTTGAGGGATGCAATGTGTGCCAATTTTAATTTGTATGTCCTCTGAGGTAACCAAATGATCAAACTTACATTCCATATATTCCGTCTTTGTTCTACTAAGTCGGAGGCCTTTGCTTTCTAATGTTTCTCTCCATAGTTCCAATTTTCTATTAACTTTTTCCTTAGACTCCTCCACTAATACAATGTCATCTGCAAATATCATACACCAAGGTACTTCATCTTGAATATGTTTTGTTAACTCATCCATCACCATTATTAATAAGTATGGACTTAAAGTTGATCCTTGATGTAACCCAATATTAACTTCAAAGAAGTCTGTCATTCCTTCCTGAGTCCTCACACATGTTTTTGCACCATCATACATGTCTCTTATAAGGTTAATATATGTCAATGGGATACCACTTTTTTCCAAAGTTCTCCAAAGAACCTCTCTCGGTACCCTATCATAAGCTTTTTCTAGATCAATAAATATCATGTGAAGGTCTTTCTTTTTTGCTCTAAAATGTTCCATAAGACGTCTCAAAAGGTGAATCGCTTCAATAGTAGATCTGCCTGGCATGAATCCAAATTGGTTCTCTGTTGTACTTGATACTTGTCTTAACCTATGTTCGATAATTCTTTCTCATAATTTCATAGTATAGCTCATTAACTTGATACCTTGATAATTCACACAATTTTGAATGTCTCCCTTGTTCTTATATATGGGTATAAGTGTACTTGCTCTCCATTCCTCGGGCATCTTTTGGTTTTTTCATATTTCATTAAATAGTTTTGTGAGCCAAGTGATTCCTATTTCGACTAGTATTTTCAAAACTTCTATAGGAATATTATCTGATCCTACCGATTTACCACCCTTCATATGTTTAAGAGCCTCTTTGACTTCATTCTTTTGAATACGTCGGTAGAAATTATGGTTTATATACTTTTCTGATATGGCAAACTCTCTTAAGCTAATACTAATATCTTTATTTTCATTAAAAAGATTATAAAAATAGTTTTTCCATCTATTTCTTATATCATCATTTGCCATTAGAATTTTTTCATCCTCATCTTTAATGCATCTAACATAATTAAGATGTTTAGTTTTCTTATCTCTAGCCCTAGCTATCCTAAAAATATCTCTTTCACCTCTTTTGAGTTGAGTTTTTTATATAAGTCCTCCCAAATTTTAGCTTTTACTTTACTCACGGCCTTTTTTGCTTCCTTTTTTGCTTTCTTATAAGCCTCTAAAGTTTCACTAGTTTTCTTAGCATAATGTAATTTGTAGCATGCCCTCTTTGCCTTGATTTTATTTTGTACTACTTCAGTCCACCACCAAGCTTCTTTTTGTGCTGGTACACCTCCCTTAGATACCCCTAACACATCTTTCGCTACTTTCCTAATATGTATATTCATATTGTTCCACATATCACACGGTGTACCAACATAATTCCAAACATCTTCTTGAAGGACTTTCTGTTTAAATATATCTTCTTTCTCGCTTTTGAGGTTCCACCATTTAGTTTGAATAGCTTGATACACTCTTTTCTTCTTTGTCCATTTTTTTATTTGTAAATCCATAACTAAAAGTCATTGTTGAGTGTTTAAGCTTTCTCCTGGAATTACCTTGCAATCTTTACAACACGCTCTATCTTTTTTTCTACAAATAAAGTAATCAATTTGTGTTTGTGATAAGCCACTCTTATAAGTAATTAAATGTTCATCTCGTTTCTTGAAGACTGTATTGACTATAAAGAGATCAAATGCCATAGCAAAATTTAAAATCTCCCTACCTTCTTCATTTATATCCCCAAAACCAAAGTTTTCATGAATCCCTTGATATCCTAATGCCTCTTTACCGACATGTTCATTTAAGTCTCCTCCTAAACAAATCATCTCTCTTTGTGGAATCTTTTGAATCACCTTATCTAACTCTTCCCCAAAAGCTGTCTTTATACTATCTTCTAGTCCTACTTGGGGTGCGTAAGCACAAACTATATTCAAAACCTTTGCTCCTAACACTAATTTCAGCGTCATGATTCGGTCACCATATCGTTGTATGTCTACTACACTATCCTTTAAATCTTTATTTATGATAATACCAACTCCTTTTCGAGCCTTTTCTTTACCTGAGTACCATAATTTAAAACCTGTATCCTCTATCTCCTTTGTTTTTTCTCCAACTCATTTTGTCTCTTGTAAACATTGAATATGAATCTTTCTCCGAATCATAGTATCTACCACCACCATTAGCTTACCAGATAATGTTTCGATATTCCAAGAACCAATACAAATCTTATTATCTAGGACTAGCTTCCTTACCCCCCACATCCGTCCATAATCTAAATGCGGAGACCCTCTCTAAAAATTTTTCACTACATTCGGGCGGCAATGTAGCGGGACGAACTTCTTTACCCACACCCGTCCATGATGTGGGAACCTCTCTGCAATTGATTCACTACATTCGGGCGAAAATGTAGTGGCCCTTGCTTACTTATTACTGCATTCGGATTCTGAAGTACGTCGCTAGGTGGGGTCACTCCAAAACAATGCTCATAATTTTTGTAATCCATGTTATAAAAATCTGACGAAGTTTTACGCTGGCTGTCGGAAACCTAACACAACCCTCCTCCTTTATCCGGGCTTGGGACCGGCAATGCAAGGGTGATCCCTTACATGGGCGGAGTTAAAAAAAATTATGAAAATATAAAAAAGTAAAATACTAGAACCAGCTGTCTAGAACCACCAGCTCCAGTTTTATAAGAGGTGAAACTAGAACCAAACCGGATGGTCCCCGGTTCCGGTTCCAGGTTCAGCCAATCCTTGAGCTTGTTCGGTCAGGCCTGTTAGGAGCAGGCCATGGTTAAGTAAGAGTTTATCAAACAGACAAGATTGACAGTGAGGCGCTTCAGGTTTTCACAAGTTCGTCGAGTTTCCATTGGATATGAAAGGACAAGAATCTCACACCTTACCAGCTAGCAAAGATTGGTTTACGGCAAATTGAGCATTGTTGGATGGATAAGCCACCAGAGTGGTGGCTTTCTTTAGATCGCAGGAGGAGCTAGTCTATCGACCTTTCAGGCACTAACATGGTAGGCATTGCTGCAACATCTGCGCTACCATTCAATGTGAGTACTAGTCTATCACATCTAGTTCTGTGAGAGAGTGATAACGCCTAGTTGTTGATGGCCATAAGACCTCTTCAATTTGTGATCATGAAATAGGGAAGGAAGGCCCCCTTCTATATTCCATTAACCACTTAGTGATTTCAAACAAAACGTTTTTCAATAAAAATTGTCAATTACTATTTATAAATCTACACAACAAAGGAGTCATTTTTTCTTGATTGAAACGGACATTCGAGAAAGGAAAAATAAAGGCAAGGATGAAAACTGACAGAATATGCATCAAGAAGAAATTAGTCACTCTCTGTGATCTCTCTAGTTGGTTGAATCCTTTTACAGAAGCGATTCAAAGCCCAACGGCATCATTCCGCTGCAAATATCAATAACAAAAGTCCATCATTGGCATAAGAGCTACTTACGATCCATGGTAGCCCTAGACGTGCTGCCTCAAATCAACAAGTCGATTTCCTAAATCTCACACGATAGACCATTACAAGTCTGATCAATCAAGGTACACTTTGTAGTTATGTTTATAATAGAGTGTAACTCTATCCACTATCCAGCAAATCCAATCTGAACAGTCTACGTTTTTTTTCTTTAAGGATTCTTATTTTCTCTCAAGAGTAAAAATATATATTTTGTTTGTTCTACTCAAAGGCTCCTTTAAAACAACTCAAAGTTACAACAAGAGATCATAATAGAATAAAAACATTTGTGTCTCAAAGACTAAAGCCTCAAAAAGACAAAAATAAAGTAGGAGGGGATTAGAACCGCTTACAAACGCTTAATCTACAATTAGAAAAGAGTGATAGATTGAAATTAAAAACAAAAAGGGGAACCGACACTCATCTTCTTAGATGTCTTCTGAGGTCTGGTTTGAGAAGCCCTTGTGATACGATATGAGAGCTCTCAATCAGCCTACCTTCTCCTGGTTGATTGCCTTGGCTCATACCACCCAACATCTATGTCAACCTGCACACTTGAAAAACAAAAAGGGGAAGAGGGAAAACAACAAACCAAGGATAATTCCCACACGGCTACAAAGAGAGGAGGTGGCCCAGGTGGCTCATCGGTAGCAGAAATTGGCCCTAAGACGGTCTCGCTCCTTCCCCTTCTCACTCTCCCCCTTCCCCTTCATGTCTCGGTCCTCATACTTTCTCTTCACCATGCAAACCAAAAACTAAGGGTTTTTGATTTGTGAGAGGACCATAAGTAGATAACCCTTTGTAAATACCCGAAAATTTGGAAATCCCATGATTTTGAAATCTTCTTAAAATTTTGATGATTTTTAAGCACAACTTTTCAAAAGAAAACGTTTTGGAAGTTTTGGAAAGCCACAACCCAATTGAATGGGATGAAGAAAGAAGGATTTTTCGTGGAAGGAAGAACCAGAAAGAGCGAGTCACCCGAGATGTAGACAAGCAAAGCAAATACACATCAGGTAAGGAACCAAGCTTAATTCAGGGGCATATATGAGCCACGATTCAATCCAATTCAAAACAAGACTCGATTCAAATTCAAGCTTAAGTGGTTGCATCAAATCAACTCAACACAATATCAAGAAAACCAAGGTGGTCAAGACATGGGCTAGAATGAGCCAAAGCCAAAGCCAAGACTACCCCAAGAAGCCAATAGTGTATACGACCAAAGCAAGCCAAGAAACGAGGCTTGACTAAGACTTGTGTTTGGTCAAGGTGAAACAAAACCAAGGAACCACACTTGAGCTAAGTCAAGTCACGAATTGGAACAAGACAAGGAGAGTCAAAGTCAAGACTAAGACACATAAGTCATCAAGACTCATACCAAGCAAAGTAGGATAGGCTAGAGTAGCTCAACTACACCTAGCCATGACTAGATGAACGCAGAACCATGTGGGCTAGTACAACCCACATGGACCAAGAGGAAACCACTTTCCAGCCCCACATGTACCCATGTGTAGCCATGAGATCAGAATTTTCTATATTGGATCAAATCCAAGTCGGGCCATGCATCAAAACTCCAAGCCCAAACCCGTGAAAAAGCCTAAAGACTCCCCTTGAAATAGATAAATAGGCCCCTTAGAGGGCTGACTTAGAGGAGGAGAGAGAGGAGAAGGAGTCATCCCCTTCCTCCAAGGAGCAGCCGGCCAAGAATCATCTCCATTCACGCCCTCCAAGGTCTCTAACAAGGTTGATTTTCTACCATTCTCCTCTTCATTCCTTCTTTAAACCTTTCAATTTAATTTAATTTGGGTTGTAATTAATTAGCATTTGACTTCAAAGATTTGTAATATTTGAGGAAAAGTGCTTCCAAAATTCATCCAAGAGTAATGGTAAGATCATCCATCAACCGTTCGATTTATGGTTGCTTCTTCTCATACTCTCTAACCCCCTCTATGCTTAAGCTATATACTAATTTCTTTTGATTATTCCACTTCTTCCTTATTGAAATTATTGTGGATAAACATTTAATACATTAGAAATTGGTCGGATGCATTCATTAGATTCTTAAAACTAAAAACTCTATTTTTTGTATTCTGCATCCATCTAATTGCCGATTTTTTCAACCCTGATGCACAATCAAAAACTTCCAAAAATCTGACCACACATTATTGACATACCTGCCAACTCATCATAAAAGTTTCAAGAATTTTAGGTGCATATAAGGAAGGTCATGAATAAAATTGGGCAATACCAAATAAAATCAGAACATAACCTGTCTGCAATGCACATCCTTTGATAGAGTTTCTGTAAAAGTCCATTAGCTTTGTCTGTATTTTTCCAAATTCCTTCAAAATGGTCTTGTTGAAAACCTGATTTTCATAGCATTTCAACTTGATGTTTCATAAAATTTCAATACCTACATGTAGAGATAAAGGTATTTTTTAAGCCTTTGTGTTTCTGTCATAGGCTCTCTGTCTTGAGTTTCAAGGTTGGGATCTTCACTAATTTAATTATGTATATCTACAAATTCAACAAGAAAAAATAGTCCAATAATCTTGCACCTGGTCTTATCTCGAGAAATTATACAAGATTTTTGGAGACCCGAAGACTACCAAAAAAATTAGGAACATCTGTTCCTAAAAATAGAACAAGTTTCTATTTTTCAAGATTGTAGTTGATTTTTGATAAAGGAATAATCTCATGATTTTGGAAAACTTGTTTAGGTTGAAACTTGGCTTTGAAAAATTTCTGAATCTTAAAACGATCTTCCAAGCATTTAGGATGACCCTTGAGCATCGGTTGAAGAAGACCTACAATAAAAAAGATCTCACTAGTCCACATTCGCCCAAGAAGTCAAAAAAAAAATTAAACTTTGCAAGTTTTTGGAAACTTACTAGCACGCTTGTGCACTTATTTTTGTAAATTTGATTTCGAGTCAATCTATAAACTTGGAAATCTCATTTATATTTATAAATTTGGGATGCCCGGTGGGACTTGAGTCTTGAGAAGATCACTTCAATCTAGTTTCATTTTTCAAAACCAATTCTAGTTTACAAATCTTGATTCTAAACTTTTTCTTTTTGAATTCCTTGTTTTAAGTTAAGTTTTCAACATTCAATAATGTCAAGTTCAGAGAGTTCTTTCGAGGTGTCTAGTCAGGCATCTTGCTTTATAAGTCATCTTTCAAAAAGAATTTTAAAAATATCTTTACAAAACCACGAGGATAGGATCGTTTCCCTCAATAGAGAACTAAAGGAATTGAGGATTGAGTGAGAAATCACAACATTGAACCAAGAGGCCTATGCGGTGGAGTCTTTTTCATCTCATGAGAAGCAAGCGAGGACTCATAAAAGATCACATCACACATGAAAGCACTGGGCAACCTCTAAATTCGAAGAAGAATAACAAAATCATGAATCCTTCACAATGAACGATAGAAAGGCCCTCCAACGACTATTGAAGGGCCAAACAAAAGAGAAAATGGTGTATTCACTATCTAACTTTTTACCTTCAGATTATCCAACTGATCGCAACGATGAAATACCAAGTTTTCATCGATATGATGAAAATAGAGATCCTTGATGGGAGGTACTACCAAAATTCATCCAAAGAGTATTGGTAAGATCGTCCATCAACCATTCAATTTATGGTTGCTTCTACTCCAATATACATTGTACATCTTATACTCTCTAACCCCCTCTATGTTTAAGCTATATAATAATTTCTTTTGATTATTGCACTTTTTTCTTGTTGAAATTATTGTGGATAAACATTTAATATGTTAGAAATTGGTTAGATGCATTCATTAGATTCTTAAAACCTAAAACTCTAATTTTTGCATTCAATAGTTGTTTGATTGCTGAATTTTCCAACCCTGATATGCAATAAAAAACTTCCAAAAACCCGACTACAAATTATTGACATACTTGTAAACCAATCATAAAATTTTCAAGAATTTTAGGTGCGTATAAGGTCATGAATAAAGTTGAAAAATAATGAATAAAATCGGAATAGAACCTGTCTGCAGTGCAAATCCTATGATAGAGCTTGGGTAAAAGTCCCTTAGCTCTGTTTGTATTGATCCAAATTTCTTGAAAATAGTCATGTTGAAAAGTTGATTTCCACAACATTCCAACTGGGCCTATTTCATAAAATTCTAGTATCTACATGCAGAGGTAAAGGCATTTCTTTAAGCCTCTGTATTTTTATCACAAGGACTATCTTGAGTTTCAAGGCCAGGATTTTTACTAATTTAATTCTTCACATTTAGAGGTCCAACAACCAAAACAAAAATAGTCCAATAATTTTCACACATGGGCCTATCCTAGAAAAATTGTTGAAGATTTTTGGAGACCAGAGGACTACAAGAAAAATTAGGAGCATCCGTTCCTTAAAGCAAAATGAGTTTCTGTTTTTCAGGATTGAAGTTGACTTTTTACATAGGAATAATTCGATGATTTGGAAAACTTGTTTAGATTAAAACTTAATTTTGAAAACTTTTCATATCTTAAAGCGATCTTCTAAACGTCTAGGCAGACCCTTGAGCATTGGTTCAAGAAGGCCTACGGTGAAAAGAACTCACTAGTCCATATTCGCGCAAGAAGTCACAAATCGAATTAAACTTTATAAGTTTTTAGAAACTTTCTGGCACACTCACACTCTTGTTTTTGTAAATATCATTTCAAGTCAACCCATAGACTTAGAAATCTCGTTTACATTTACACCCTTCCCTTCTAGCAAACTCCCTAAGCCTGTGGATTTCAAAAATTATGGGTAGAGTGGTTTCCAAAAGCCACTTACCAACACTGGTTCCTATAAAACCACCTAACATCAATTTTATGGGAGGCAAAATTACTCTTTTGCTCCATTGAAATCAAGCATTATCTAGTTTGCCATAAAATTTTCTGTTGGCTTCTTAATAACTCTTGTATTTTCAAGAAAAGAACTTGTGAACTGTAAATTTTTGTTGTTTAGTGGTTGATACTCTTTAGAATAAAAATAGAGCTTATTGCACTAATTTGCTGTTTTGCCCATATTTATTCTCAAATATTTTCACATCATATTAAATTTTTATTTAGTGTTGAAGTTTTTATTGTGAGTTAACTACTAACATGGCACATGATAGGGCTCTATGGAAACAATGTAGCCGACCCCGTCTAGTATTGGAAAAGGCTTAGTTGTTGTTGTTGTAGTGTTGAAGTTTTTATGATATTTTAAGAACAACACCTGTGATATCTTTTATTTGCAAGAAGGTGATTATTGTTATGGTTTACAGGTTGATTATGGTAAAGTTTTATAAAATTACAAATAGGTGCTTCATTAACATAAATTGTTTAATTTAATCTTTTGTTTGATAAGTTGCTTACTATTGTGCTTCTTGTTTCTCAGTGTTGGGTGATATACCTTGTCTTTAGATATTTTCTAAATATGTAAAATAAAAAATAGCATATGGATTATGTGTCTCTAAATTAGCCATAACCCAAAAATTAAACTATTTGAACTTCAAACCTGGAAAAGACATCACATTGTCTTTGACAGTAGAGAGCATAAATTACATCCTAAAAGAAACCATGACTCAACCAACAACAGAAGCATCCACTCAAGAAAGAGAAAGTTACAGGGCTTTCTCTAGAGATGACATTCTATCCAAAATCATAATACTAACTTATATGGAAGATGACCTAATCAGGGTCTTCAAAGAATGTAAGATTATAAAAGAAATGTTTGATGCAGTCTCTGCTAAATATGATACCACTGCCAAACTTCATGTCCAACTGTTATTGTAATAGTATAACTCATGTAAAATAAAAGAGTCAAATAATGTAGTTGAGCATTTAAACAAAATACTCGTAATGGCCAGAGATTTAGCTATCGCTAAACTGTCATCCCAAACCCTATACAAATCTCGATAATTTTGAACAGTCTTCCTTCTTAATGGGATAGGTCACTATTGCCTTGGAGTAAATTCCACTGTTATCCTAATCGAGCTCCTCCTAAAATTAGCAATTAAACAAGAGTACCTAAAGAAGAGGTATTTTTTTTTTATTTCTAGCTCATGGTGATCTTGGCTCTAGATTACCAAACCACCATAACAAAAGAGAACAAAATAATTTTTTTTATAAATTTAACAAAAGAACGGTCAAGCATTCAAGAAATAGTAGGGATCCATTTATGGGATAAAGTGCTTCATTTGTAGAAAATTTGGGTATTATAAAAGGGACTATCGCAAGAAGGATGACAACAACACTCAACAATACAGTCAAAAGAAGAAGAATAAAGTAGTCTTCGTGATCTCATAATACTTTCACATGGATAGAGATGTTTCTCATTGGCAATGCGCCAGTACACGCACAAATGTCAATGCATAAAAAAACATATCACAAGGATGAAAGACCTATTCTTCCAATTGTCCACTTAAAGCACATCAGATTTAGCAAAATATAATATCAAACCAACAACATTTCCTACCGTGCTTCAACACAAATGACTTACATGTGATTCATACAAAGGGACAAGAAAGTTTTCCATGAGTGCTCCACCCAGACAAAGATTCCATAGGTGGAAAGTCACTTATTGTCCACAACAAAGCCGCTTTCATATCAAAATTTTGCTTCTTCCAGCATCATAAGTTTGCACCCCATCATCCCACAATATCTTCAGATCGTCAATTAGGGGTCTAAGATAGACATCTAAACTTTTACCAGGTGACTTTGGTCCAGAATCACAAGAGTGAGGAATATGTATTCCCTTCTCATACACATACTTGGAGGTAGATTGTACGGTGTGACAAAAACAGCCAACATGAATATGGTGTGGCTGAAACCGCCGAATGGATTAAAACCGTCTCGTACATGTGCCAAGCCTAACATTTCGAGAGCATCTAGGCAAATGTAGGAATGGGTAGCATCAAATCGTTTCCAAGCCTCAAAGATCACCGGATGCCCGATCACCGATTCATCTTGACGCACTCCATCCGCATGCCAAGTCATATATTGTGCAAAGTGTTTTTGGACATAAACAGACGTTGGAGTCTTGGCATAATGGGAAAATATCGCAACACCGAGTGCGTGACACATCCTTCTCATTCGATGAACGTCCCATTCGTCCGTCCCGCTTCGGTTTGAATCGTGGGTGTCCACATACTAAGCAAACCGAGTAGAGTCTCTTGTCACCGTATTCTTTGTAATACAACATGCACCGATTAAGACACGCATCTATCTTCTCATATCCTAATCCCAACTCACGAACCATTCTCTTCGATTTGTAGAAGTTTTTCAACCTTTCGTGCTCCGGGAAGCATGCTCTTAATTATGACAATCATTCTATCATAACAACTCTCACTCATGTTAAACTCGACTTCAAGTTCAAAAGTTGAGTTACAACCGACAATTTCGTGTGCTTATGGCAACCATCCCATAAAGGTTCGTCGTCGCTGCCTCTTAGCAAGTCATAAAACTTCTCGCACCGACGATTGGATCCTCTTCTAAATCTTGATACATCCTTCTTATGGTCAGTCCAGTTACATAACCCTCCACAGAATTCTTACTTGTATCTGGATGGTTCTCTCTACGAAAATGACTCCATCCAAACATGGTTCTTATATTTTTGCACACGGGCAAGGAATGCAACTTAATACATCAAAAATCATTGGGTGTCCTTTGAGGCGACCTTAGTGAAATCATCAGCTTCATTCTTGAATTAACTTCGTAGCGAGTGTGATCTTTTCTTTGTAATATCCAACCGATCGAGGTTTCTTGATTGTTGAATTTGAGTTAACACGTTAGTACTATTATTCTCAAACTTCTCATCTCTCTTAAAATGGTATGGCTCTACATCCCGTTCAAGAAGATCATTTTTTAGCACTTGGTTGATAGTAGTCATAAAAATCACACATCATATACTTGACAAAATTTCGGCAGCAATAGCACACCACGTTGGTTTCCAAAGTGCATGACTAGAAAGTGGTGACATATACCACAATCAAGTGTGCACCTCAATCAAGTGTGCACCTAGAAGACAAAAGGAAATGTTACACTGACAAAGAATTTCAACAAGTATATGATATGAGATTTAAGGAGTAAGCTATAATTAAGTGAAGGAAAAGTTTCTTCCTAAAGCATGTCTAACATGGGCACAATTCAGATTGTCTGATAGCGATGGCGGCCCCTTCAAAAGTACATGTGCTCAACTAATATTGAATCTCGAACGCAAAACTAAGGCTTCGCTTATCAAAATGATTATATATGACAATGAGAATTCTTCAAAAAATAAATTAAATTCTCAACGGTGGTATCTGACAGAAAGGTAATATTGACACGATTATAAGAACTACATGGTATAAACAGATATTACATATTCGGAGTATAGTCTAAAAAGTTTGCTTTCTCGAGTTCATCGAAATTTTGAAAATGCACTTGGATTTTAAACACTAGAAGTCCAAACTAACAAATTGCAGGGTGCGGTGTTATGAGAACATTATTTGTGGTACATCGATCACATTTCTATCTAGAATATAATTGACCCTAGCCTTTTGGTAATGGGAGACTTAATTTGTTTTTAACAAGTTTATGTGTGACTGCCTAAATCTACTTGTTCCAAGAAGTGAAGTAGTCAACAAAATGGACTCAAAACTAGTTGAACAAAAAAGGATTCTGTTATAGATCATGAGTTTGATAATGGAAAAGTTAACTTGATAATGTTTAATTTTTAATGATATGTAATTGCAAATAATACTCAACCTCGGTGTCATCGGGGAGCTAAAAGAAAAATACATGCATGCACATTAAGAGAAAGTGATGGTTTGTAATCATTAAGAGCAGGTATTCTGGTCTTTTACTTTTCCTTTTCTAGATCAATTTGTCGAATTTATTCAATAATATGGTCCAATATATATATATATGTATATGTATATATATATATATGTATATGTATATATATATATATATCATACAAGTTACTATTATATTCTATATAATTAGTTACGCCTGATCAAGTGATCTAATATGGATTCAGGTAATGGGTCTAACGGCATGTCGTAGAGTTTGGTATCCGAAATGAGGATACCATTAGGATACTTTTCTAATTATATGATGGGGTGAACTAGAAACTACAGGGATCTTAATCATTTGTAAATAGAGATCTATGGTCCTAAGTGATAAAAACGAAATTATCTCTCCTGAATTCCCTTTCTTCACAGAGATAAAGTAAGAGAGTCCCTACATCGCTCATCAAGTCAATGTGTATTGACTTGGAAGATAGCAAACTTTAGTCATGGCTTCTGCAACGGATGTGGGTACACTTCCGATTTAATTTTATTTGTCCCCTTACGATTTCAAAATATGTGATTTTGGATACCATAAATACGCGATTTCATTTATACATATTTATTTCCAACAATTTGTATCGAGAGTGCAACATGTTGAATTGTTAAGGATTCAATTTTTATTTCGTAATTAGGGTCGTGTAGTTTGCTTTGGCCAAGGAAATTACAGTTTCTTTCTTGATCGAATCCATGAAGGAATAAAGAGGAATAAGGTATGGTTTTTGTGATTAAATCGATTAAATGGTTAAGAAAATTAGGATTTTTCTTAATCAAATTGATTAAAAGGATTAAGGTTGATTAAGGTTTGTAGGATTCCAGTGGCTCAGCAAGATATTGCCGCTACTAGCATAAGGAATCGGCCATTGGCTGTGTTCTGGATCTCCATAAGACGTGGTGATTTCATGGCTGAACCCAAATTGAATAATAACAAAAAGATGGAGCCCCTCATAGATTCAGCCGCGACAAGTCCTTTTGGGTATTTGGTCGTGAGACCAGCGGGCCAGGTAGTGCCACCATGACCGATAGCAAGAATAGGTGCTGTAGCGGGTGGCAAGGCGGCCGGCAGTTACTCTTCATCCATGGAAAAGGAAAGGGAAGTGAAAACCCAATGGTCGTGAGAAAAGGGAGGGGGCACGGTCGAGGACCAGCTGGCTGGCCATCAATCCATCAAACCTCGCTGAACATGTTGGCTAGAACCGCCAGCATTGAGGCAATAGATTTTGTTGCAAGGAGGGGGGGAAAACGAAGAAGAAGAGAAAACTTTACTTTTTTCTTCGTTGTAGTTTGTGAATTTATCACGTAAGGGGTGTTCGATTCATGGTTCCAAGCCCCTGGAGCTAGAACTGCAGTCATTGACCCACATAAGCCTGTAATATGGTTCTGTGTTTAATTTGCTAATGGAACTGTCTGTCATTTAGACTCGCAGTTTCGTGTTTAGATGGAACTGGTACTTTAGACCCTCGTTGTTGCTAGTTCCGCTTATGATTTGTGCAGAACCGGAACTTAATTTTTTGGGTTTTCTTTTCAACATTGTGTTTATGTATACCTTTTTCATGTTACTGGTGGGCCCTTATAACATTTCAGAAGCGGTTACAGAGTGCGGTGGTAGAGGGGCAGCATATGGTGGTGGTGTTTTTCAGTTTTGTTGATCTGAAGTGTTCATAAATGTAATTTGGTGTGCTCAGAGCATTAGCTCACATAGTGCCCCTTTCGACTTGAGTGATGGAGGTTATGAGATCTACTGGCTTCGCCCTCCCACTGTAAAAAGGAAAACGTAATTTAGTAGGTTGCCCATTTGCTTTAGCTGTATTTCCTAAAACACTCGCATACGTTTGCGGTAAAGATTTACAGAGAATGTAGAATGTTGTAGCATGATATGATTCGATAATGAATTTTACTTTCCTTTTGTATAAAGGAAAGACCAAACTGAATTCATGCCTTGGGTATCAGACTCAGAGAATTGAGAATTTCTTGATCAATCAGTCACAGGTATACATAATACAAAGGTGGGCATACATGAGCACAAATAAAGAAATATGACCCACAAAGTGAAGTCGGAAATTTCTATTTAAGCAAGAAACTTAGATAGGATATAGCATATTTTGATCTAAAAGCTGCCATAGGAGAAGTAATTGGTTGATTGTCTTGTGCTACCATCCTCATCCAAGACGTCACTGGTGAAAAGGTCAGGCTATTGCATACCCAACAACAAATAAAAAGTATACTTAACATTCATGAGCAAGTGTTGAATGATGGTTCTAAATGCTCCATAGAATGTAAAACTACTACAAAGTACGTACATTCACGTAGAAACCCAAATCCTGGTATCGTATTTCAATGTTCTGTCTGGTACAATATTTCAAATGGTTGGCATCTTCAATAGCAAATAGTTTTAATCACACGTATTTCTTCTCAACTGGTTTTCAGGTTGGGAAGTTCTTGCAGCTTATCTCCAAATTATTTGGTGGCTTCTTGATAGCCTTCATAAAGGATGGCATCTCTCTCTCATAATCCTATCCACAATTCCTTCAGTAGTCCTTGATGGAGTAGCGATATCATGGCTTATATCTAAGCTATCAAATCGTGGACAAGCAGCATATACTAAAGCACAGTAGTAGCACAAATAGTGGGCTCAATTAGAATGGTAGAATGTATGCACCAAACAGGCGATTATTCATCCTAAGCATCAAACTTTCATCATGATTACCGAACTAGAAAAGGAATTAAACCAACCAAGTGAAAGACATTGGCCTACAGATTTTTTGCAGATGTACAAAATAATAAAACACTTAAAAATGATGATATGCATTTCAAGAAAAAGAGAGACAAAAAATTGATAAAATTCATCATTTCAACCAATAACAAAACACAACAACGATAAGTCATGCAAATCAAAGAATTTCTGGATTTCCAGAAAATGTTCCTTCTTGATCCATAACCAGGAAAATAGACTAAGATAAGTCTAAAACAATCTCCCCCTCGTTTAAGGTTGTAGGTGGTAGTGATGGGCTGAAGGCTGCTAGTTGTAAATGAATCAATAATGATCTGCTGTTAGGGCAATCGAAAATAGGTTGTAGGTGGCAGTGATGGGCTGAAGGCTGCTAGTTGTAAATGAATCAATAATGATCTGCTGTTAGGGCAATCGAAAATGAAAGATATGGAGAAGAAGATTCGGGGTGAAGGCTGCAATAGGTGGTTTGGATCTATTGTTGGGGTAAAAAACAAGGGAAGAAAAAGCAAGGAGATTGGTTACTTGGTTGGTTATTGGGTGGTGGAGACAACTGCAGGTGGTGGTGGCAAGGCAACAATGATGCAGGAGAAAGAGGGGTTGGGATAGTGGAGGAGAGAGAGTCGAAATGCAGGAAAGCACACCAAAGATGGGGTGCTCCAGGATTTTGTTGGTGAGTCAGGCTTGGGTTCAGGTCTCACGTATCATCTCTCTCTCTAGTACTGCATTTTTCACTTAATATGGGCCCATGAGACTACAATTCTATGCCCACGCATGTTTTCTCGTTTGATAAGCAATGGTGTTTGGTACCGCAAGCACCAAAAAATGTCATCCAGACCCCATAGAACCACGAATCAAACACACCATGCACTTTTTTTCGTCCCTTAACAGTCACCAAGTAATTATATTCATTTCTTTCGAAAATCTATATTGTCGTAGTGATGATGAAGCAACATATAAGTGCCATGTTAGCATTTTTTAATAATTTTCAGCAAACATGACATCCATATAGTGTCATAGTACTGATGTGGTGATAAAAATGTATGACGACTTCATGTAAGTATGTCATGTCAAAGAAAACGAACATTATACAAATCGCAGCTCACTAAAGTACGACGAAAAATCAAAATGAAGAGAATTAAATTGTCCCTAAAATAAAATAATAAAATAAAAAAATAAAAGAGAAGGAGAAAGTGGGTAGCGAATGAGGCAGGTGACATGTCACCAGTTTTGGCTGAGCATGGAAGTTGAAATTCGTGGGTGGGGGAGGATTTGCCCTAATCGACGAACATAGAAGATGGGAGAGGGATTGGGAACCCCTCCCTCACGTTCTTCCTTTTGAGTGAATCCCATTATAGTGCCCCTATTTCATGTTATTAATTCCATTTGTTTCCTAAATGCCAAAAAGGCTCTTGCTGGTAGGTTTTGTTTATTTACTGTTATTTTCTGTTTAGTACCTACTTGGTAAATATTGTTTCGGTTTCGCTGCCACCCGTTTTACTGCCTCTATTGAAATTATTTGTGTTCAGGTTGTTGCTTCCTTATTTAAAATAAATTTAATTTTTTAGCTCTAATTTTAGGAAATTTTCTTTTCTGTGATATTTTCTATTATTCAAACATTAGTTACCAAATTTTGCAGATCTGTGTTGATAAAAACTAGCTTGTCTTAATATGTGGTTAAAAACATATATTTGTATCGCATATTATTGCTATGTAATTATTTTAACCAGTATCACATACAGTTTGATAATTACAAAAGAATTTGGTCTTCGCACAGTCATGGGCATAGTTAATTATTGCAGTCCCTATTCTTGGTTCGAACTTAAGTTGTAAGTTCTGTTTCAATGAACAATCATGTATTTGATATTTGTTATATTTAGTGAGGGACGCACAATGTAGTAGTTATGAATCCATTATGTGATCCAACTTAAGTTGTCATTCAATTTTGTATCTAGTGCAGGATATTTTTCGTATTGGATCTCCAATACTGCGTTGGATCAATATGTTTACCGAACTCAAGTAAGGATATATGTTCTGTTCAAGATTAAGTAAAATTTTCAAAACCTGGATATGGTTCACTTTTGGATTTTGATTGAGTAGATCCATTATGATTAAGAATCTAGTTCATTTGGGTTACTTCATATCAACTTAATCCAGAACGGTCATGAATGAAATCCACTTTCGTATGCTTGGTTTTTTATTCAATCAAGACCGATTTCTACAGTTTTCGTTTTGCTCCATTTAGTATGATTGGATCAAAGTCTGACTGAAGCAGATCCGTTAAGGTTTTGAATCAGAAACATTTCAATGAGTTTAGGTTCAAACCTAATTTAGTTTGATTCACTAAGTTCTCGGATCATGTTCATCTTTGCATACTTGGATTTGAGTTAGCACTAGCAAAATCCATTCAAGATCGGCATTTATTTCGAACTAAATCTGTCCAGATTTGTTATGGTTCATAAATCTAATCAATTTTGCAATAGTTATAGATCCAAATTAGATCTGCATTGAGTTCTGGATCAGAATTGAGTTCGAACTGCAGTTTTCAATTCAGGCTCATTTGGAACCCACGTTGTGATCCATTGATTTAGATTCTTCATCTCATTTGGATCCAGATATCATGATTCTGGTTAAATGTATTGATTTTGGTGTTTTGACTCAACGTGCATTGAATGAACACGTCATTTGGTTATTTTGCTTATTACATGCATGAAATTAACGTTTCTTATTTGTTATTTTCATACAATCAAGTAGAAAGTAAATGGATATTTTATGTTCTAGTCTACATGTTCTTTATGTTGATATGTGCTAAAATATGCATTGAGAGCATTGGCTCAACGGCAAAGCACTCTAGCGCCATTGCTGCGGGTGGGGAGTTCAAATTCCAAATGGTGCATGTGTTGGGCTTCGGCCGCCTCTTGCCACCAAATATATATGTGTGTTGGGGAGGGGAGGGGAGGGGAGAGGAAGAGGTAATTTGATATATTTAGTGTGACCACAAAGTTCATGGTCTTTGACCTTTAGTGACCAAAGTTCATGGTCTTTGACCCGTATTCAATTAATTAACATCGTGACTTGTGGTTCAACAACTCTAATGCTACAACAACAACAACAACAACTAAGCTTTTTCCCATACTAGACGGGGTCGGCTACATGGATTCTTTATTTCTACAGATCCCTATCGTGTGCCATGTTAGCAGTTAACTCCCAATAAGATAGATCATTCTTTATTGTTTCTTTCCAATACTTTTGTGGTCGTCCTCTACCTCTTTTAATACTTTCCAAATTTAGTTTTTCTAACCTTCTTACAGGTTCTTCTTTTGATCTTCTTTCTATATGTCCAAACCATCTTAAACGATGTTCTCTCATTTTATCCTCTATTGGTACCACTCCTAATTTATTTCTAATAACCTCATTATGTATACGGTTCTCAACATCTTCATTTCTGTCACAGACATCTTTTGTACATGTTGATGATTAACTGCCCAACACTCAGAACTATAAAACATGGTAGGCCTAATTGCTGCTCTATAATATTTACCTTTTAATTTTAATGGTATCTTCTTATCACAAAGAATACCTGATGCTCCTCTCCATTTTAACCAACCAACATTAATTCTATGTGTAACATCTCCATCAATTCTTCCATCACTCTGAAAAATTGACCCTAGGTATTTAAAACTTTTCTTTTGGGGAATGCAATGTGTACCAATTTTAATTTGTATGTCCTCTGAAGTAACCAAATGATCAAACTTATATTCCATATATTTTGTCTTTATTCTACTAAGTCGAAGGCCTTTGCTTTCTAATGTTTCTCTCCATAGTTCCAATTTTCTATTAACTTTTTCCTTAGACTCCTTCACTAATACAATGTCATCTGCAAATAACATACACCAAGGTACTTCATCTTGAATATGTTTTGTTAACTCTGTTAGGAAAATGGGCATGGGCTGCTCTGGCCCTGGTCGGGCAGGCCCTAGTCAGGCAAGCTCTGGCCCATTGGGCCATCAGCGCCAAGGAGGCCACTAGCTATTGATCAATAGGTTGCTAAGGGTGTTTGAGGAATGTGTCAACATCAAAATAGGAAACAGTAGAGGAGTTTTCTCTTTTGGTTTAGGTGTAAATACAACTGCTAAATTATAGATGTAACTGAACAAAACGGTTGAGATTCTTCAGAATTATGAACTAGCGTACTTGGCTCCTACATGTTAAACATCAATGACCATCCATGATTCTACTTTATGGTTTTTTATCCATAGCATGTAATTTTCCATTTTCCTAAGCCATGATATTTGTTTTCTAAAGAATTTGAAGTGACCTCCCCTTTCTCGGTAGGGAACCATCATGATTATGAAGTATTTATAGTGTGTAGAGATAGTTTGGTACCACAAAGATTTAATTACATTCAACCTTCACTTGGTAAAGATTGTAAGGTAATTCCAGGAGAAAGCTTAACCACCCAACACCGACTTTTAGTTATGGATTTACAAATAAAAAAATGGACAACGAATAAAAGAGTGCATCGAGTTATTCGGACTAAATGGTGGAACCTCAAAAGCGAGAAAGAAGATATATTTAAACAGAAAGTCTTTCAAGGAGATGTTTGGAATTATGTTGGCACACCCTGTGATATGTGGAACAATATGGCTATACATGTTAGGAAAGTGGCGAAAGATGTGTTAGGGGTATCTAAGGGAGGTGTACCGGCACAAAAAGAAGCTTGGTGGTGGAGTGAAGTAGTACAAAATAAAATCAAGGCAAAGAGGGCATGTTACAAAATTATGCTAAGAAAACTAGTGAAACTTTAGAAGCTTATAAGAAAGCAAAGAAGGAAGTGAAAAAGGCCGTTAGTGAAGCAAAAGCTAAAATTTGGGAGGACTTATTTAAAAAACTCAACTCAGAAGAGGGTGAAAGAGATATTTTTAGGATAGCTAGGGCTAGAGATAAGAAAACTAAAGATCTTAATTATGTTAGATGCATAAAAGAAGAGGATGAAAAAATTCTAGTGGTAAATGATGATATAAGAAATAGATGGAAAAACTATTTTTATAATCTTTTTAATAAAAATATAGATGTTAGTATTAGTTTAGGAGATTTAGCCAAATCAGAAAAGTATATAAACCATAATTTCTACCGACGTATTCAAAAGAATGAAGTCAAAAAGGCTCTTAAACATATGAAGGGTGGTAAATTGGTAGGACCAGATAATATTCCTATAGAAGTTTGGAAAATACTAGGAGAAATAGGAATCACTTGGCTCACAAGACTATTTAATGAAATATGGAAAAACCAAAAGATGCCCGAGGAATGGAGAGCAAGCACACTTATACCCATATATAAGAACAAGGGAGACATTCAAAATTGTACGAATTATCGAGATATCAAGTCTATGAAATTATGGAAAAGAATTATCGAACGTAGGTTAAAACTAGTATCAAGTACAATAGAGAACCAATTTGGATTCATGCCAAGCAAATCTACTATTGAAGCGATTCACCTTTTGAGACGTCTTATGGAACATTTTAGAGCAAAAAAGAAAGACCTTCACATGATATTTATTGATCTAGAAAAAGCTTATGATAGGATACCGAGGGAGGTTCTTTGGAGAACTTTGGAAAAAAAGGTATCCCATTGATATATATTAACCTTATAAGAGACATGTACGATAGTGCAAAAACATGTGTGAGGACTCATGAAGGAACGACAGACTTCTTTGAAGTTAATATTAGGTTACATCAAGGATCAACTTTAAGTCCATACTTATTTATAATGGTGATGGATGAGTTAACAAAACATATTTAAGATGAAGTACCTTGGTGTATGTTTTTTGCAGATGACATTGTATTAGTGGAGGAGTCTAAGGAAAAAGTTAATAGAAAATTGGAACTATGAAGAGACATTAGAAAGCAAAGGCCTCCGACTTAGTAAAACAAAGACAGAATATATGGAATGTAAGTTTGATCATTTGGTTACTTCAAAGGACATAGAAATTAAAATTGGCACACATTGCATTCCCCAAAAAAAAAGTTTTAAATACCTAGGGTCAAATTTTAAAAGTGATGGAAGAATTGATGGAGATGTTACACATAGAGTAAATGCTGGTTGGTTAAAATGGAGAGGAGCATAAGGTATTCTTTGTGATAAGAAGATACCATTAAAATTAAAAGGTAAATATTATAGAGCAGCAATTAGGCCTGCCATGTTTTATGGTTCTGATTGTTGGGTAATTAATCATCAACATGTACAAAAGATGTCTGTGATAGAAATAAATATGTTGAGATGGATGAGTGGTCATACAAGAAAAGACCGTATACATAATGAGGTTATTAGAAACAAATTAGGAGTGGCACCAATAGAGGATAAAATGAGAGAACATCGCTTAAGATGGTTTGGACATATAGAAAGAAGATCAAAAGAAGAACCTGTAAGAAGGTTAGAAAAACTAAATTTGGAAAGTATTAAAAGAGGTAGAGGACGACCACAAAAGTGTTGGAAAGAAATAATAAAGAATGATCTAGCTTATTGGGAGTTAACTGCTAACATGGCACATGATAGGGATCTCTGGAAACAAAGAATCCATGTAGCCGACCCCGTCTAGTATGGGAAAAGGCTTACTTGTTGTTGATTTTGTTTGTAACCTTCGCTTTAGGATAGCATCTTGTGCACATTATCTCTTGTGGTATATTATGACCTCTTGATTGTGTAGTTGTAACTGGTGTTGTGTAACGCGTATCGTATCACGTATCACTAAGCTCCACGATACGGGCGTATCGTATCGTATTTTAATATTAAAAAAATAGAAAAAATATTTAAAAATAAAAAACAAATTAGTAAAAACTGAAAAATTAGGAAAAATCAAGAAAAATTAGGAAAAATATGGTAATTGCTTTGAATTCATATAATGCAAAGTTTAGTACATATTAAGCATTCAACATTGAACAATTGCATGCAAATTTACATATTTTGAAGCAAAAGATGTAATACATTTACATTTTACATATTGTAATAAGGATCATCAACTAAATAATCTTCATCATTAACTAAATAATCTTCATCTTCTCATTGCTGAAGATCCTCCTCCTCATCATCACCTCCTTCTGCTTGAAAATCAAAATCTTCTCCTTGATAATGTTGTTGCGCCCGTTCCAAATTAATCCATGCAATGTCTTCTTCAGTTAGGAGGGCATTTTCTTCACTATCTTCTATAATCCAGTCTTCTAATATATCAAAATTATCCAAACTTATTGGATCAAATTGACTTTCTTCTCTATTTACTTTTTCAATTGCCTACAAGAAAGAAAGATAAGCAATTAGTAAATAATATTAACAATTGAAGTCAAACAATATATTAAATTGAATATTTAAGTACTAAGTAATACAAGATTACCTTACGCGAAGCCGCATGTTATAACAAATAAAAACTAAGTCATTCAACCGCTTATGTTCCAACCTGTTACGCTTTTTTGTATGGATGTGTTTAAAGACACTCCAATTCCTTTCACAACCCATTGCACTACATGTTTGGCTTAGAAATCTGATTGCAAATTTCCTAAAGTTTGGGCAATCACTTCCAAACCTATTCCACCAAATATATGTAGAAAAAGGAAACATTAGGGGCATAATCCATAATAATATAAGATTTAGTGATTTAAGAAACTTAAATATGAAGATAACAATTTACCTAGACGCATAGTAGTACGGTTGTGAATTGCTAGAGGCAAACCCATCAAGTGAAGAGCATTATTATAGATCTTCATCTCTCGATGTATAACATCTGTTTACTCTTATTAAGGACTAATCTATCTATAAAATAAATGATGCCTCGATTAACCTCACCGTCCCTTTTGAAGCTTGTTGAATACTTGAATTATGGGTTTAGATAATATGTTGCTGCATGAATATGCTAATACAATTGTTTGTTCCATCTATTATCTATAATTTTCCACACGGGCACATAATCCCTCTTTTTTCTATTAAAATTATTTCTAATGGCTACTGTTGCCCTATCCATGGCTTCATAAAGGTAGCCTATAGATGGTTTCTCCTTGATATCAGCTAACCTGAAAACCTTCACCAAATGACATTTAATCCTCAACAATCTAACACATGTATTCCAAAATATACTCGTGAAGATTGTCTCTGAAATCTCATTCAACTTTTTGTTTCTTCTATTTTGAGGCAACTCTATAAATTGTTGTCACTCATCTGAGGAGAACATTCTCTTCAATGCTTGTATTTGTCTCACAATACTCTATACAAATAAAAAGTTAGTTACAAACCGAGTTGCAACTATACGAAGAAGCTTTGCACCATATGTATATCTCCTCATCATACACAATACAAATGCATGGTTGTAGATGAAGTTTGTGATATCTTGGCAATACTCAGTTGCTGCCTTTATCTTATCCATGTCACCAATATCCTCAAGGACGAGATCTAAACAATGGGTTGCGCATGGTGTCCAATAGAAAGTCCCATAAGTATCAGCTAACTCCTTCCTAGTTGCTTTGTAGTTAGCTACATTATTTGTAATCAATTGGACTATATTCGCTAGCCTAACCTCGTATATCACCTTATCAAACTCTTGCCATAGGATCTTTGCAGTGTGCCTCTCCTCTGACATGTCTAGAGAACTCAAAAACATAAGTCCTTTAGGACAGTAGATAAAAAAGTTTAGCAAGGTCCTTCCTCACCTATTTGTCGTTCTGTCTACCATGATAGTACATTCTGTCTCCTTCCATGACTCTCTCAAAGTCGAACAATATTCTTGCACTTCAATGATGGTCTTATCTAAGATCTTTCCTCTCAATTTCTGATAAGAGGGAATCTTATATCCTGGACCAATATTAGCAATTGCATCTGCCATTGTTTGAAAATGAAAACTATTTACTGCATTAAATGAAATGCATGCATCATAAAACCATCTCTCCACTACAGGGTCTGCCTAATCATGCAGTTATGCTGAAGCTATAACAATACGAATTCTAGGTTAAGCAGTAGGTGTAGTGGTAGGAGGAAAAAATGAATGTATGCTAGAATCAACTCTTCCTCTATTCCTTCCTGAGCTTCCTCTTCTACCACTTCTAAAATCTTCAGCAACCCCTGTTTGGTAGTCGAGAACTGCTACTACCAATCTCTATTCTAATATCTGAAGGAATACTATTAATGAATCCAATAACATCATCATCATCTTCCTGAAACATCTCCAAATCATCCTTTTGTTGTCTCTTCTCTTGTATGCTCTCAATCATCTAAAGACATTGCCATTTAATGACTTCTGACAAACTTCTAACTCTGCCTGTGTAAGGAGCAACTTCTTTTCTAATCTCTGCTAGGTGGTGTTTCAACCATGAAATTCCACCACTAACCACCCTCTCACAAAATAAATATCTTATATTCAATCTGGAACCCTCAATTGGTGGATCCCACTGCCATGCCGGATCATCAGATCGAGAATGGGAGTCTCTAACACCCCTTCCTGCCATCTCAATTAAGCACTTCAATTAAATAAAAAACCTGAAAATCAAAACACTTCATAAATCCCCAATCTTTATATAACACTCAAATAGAGTGTCTCCCACTTCATGAATGTAATAAAAATCATATCCACACACTTAAAAATTTCATATTTTTTCATTCAAAAAAAGGAAAATATAAATAACACAAAAAAAAATCCGCCCATGTAAGGATCACCCTTGCATTGCTTGTCCCAAGCCCGGATAAAGGAGGAGGGTTGTGTTAGGCTTTCGACAGCCAGCATAAAACATCGTCGGATTTTTATAACATGGATTACAAAAATTATGAGCATTGCTTTGGGGCGTCCCCACCTAGCAATGTGCTGCAGAGCCCGAATGCAACAAGAAGTAAGCAAGGGCCACTACATTTTCGCCTGAATGTAGTGAATCAATTGCAGAAAGGGTTTCCATGTCATGGACGGGTGTGGGTAAAGAAGTTAGTCCCGCTACATTGCCACCCGAATGTAGTGAAAAATTTTTAGAGAGGGTCTCCGCATTTTGATTATGGATGGATGCAGGAGATAAGGAAGCTGGTCCTAGATAATAAGATTCATATTGGTTCTTGGAATATCGGAACATTATCCGGTACGCTAATGGAGGTGGTAGATACTATGATTCGGAGAAAGATTCATATTCTATGTTTACAAGAGACAAAATGGGTTGGAGAAAAAGCAAAGGAGATAGAGGATATAGGTTTTAAATTATGGTACTCAGGTAAAGAAAAGGCTCGAAACGGAGTTGGTATTATCATAAATAAAGATTTAAAGGAGAGTGTAGTAGACATACAACGATATGGTGACCAAATCATGACATTGAAATTAGTGTTAGGAGTAGAGGTTTTGAATATAGTTTGTGCTTACGCACCCCAAGTAGGACTAGAAGATAGTATAAAAACAGTTTTTTGGGAAGAGTTAGATAAGGTGTTTCAAAAGATTCCACAAAGGGAGTTGATTTGTTTAGGAGGAGATTTAAATGGACATGTCGGTAAAGAGGCATTAGGATATCAAGGGATTTATAGAAACTTTAGTTTTGAGGATATAAATGAGGAAGGTAGGGAGATTTTAAATTTTGCTATGGTATTTGATCTCTTTATAGTCAATACAATCTTCGAAAAATAAGATGAACATTTAATTACTTATAAGAGTGGCTTATCACAAACACAAATTGATTACTTTATTTGTAGAAAAAAAGATAGAGCGTGTTGTAAAGATTGTAAGGTAATTCCAGGAGAAAGCTTAACCACCCAACATCGACTTTTAGTTATGGATTTACAAATAAAAAAATAGACAAAGAAGAAAAGAGTGCATCGAGCTATTCAGACTAAATGGTGGAACCTCAAAAGCGAGAAAGAAGATATATTTAAACAAAAAGTCCTTCAAGGAGATGTTTGGAATTCAACCAATAGATGATATGTATAAACACGAAAAGGAGTTGAGTTGTTCAACAACTCTAATGCTATTTCAACAAAATCAGAGTTGATCATATTCATGTTCTTAAATAGAACGAGATAGAGGGAGTGTATATTCAACCAAAAAGCATGTGCCACCCAAGAAGTAGCAAACTGACTTCCATCTAATGTATAAATCCCAATTAGTGTTATCAATAAGGTTAAAGGCAAAGCTAATTGTGTATTTATAGACCTCTCTGAAGGTGAATTATAGCAACGCTTAAGTATGCCCTACAAAGTAAATATAAAAAAAGAGAGACAAGTCGTGTTTACTTTAACTAAAGATTGAAGTAAATATTGGCACAATTTTGGGTATGCCCACTATTTTTTGAAATGGGATAATTAAAGCAACATGTCGCCAAAGTAACCTCTTTTATGGAGAAATAACCTCTTTAAAATACATAAGATGGTTGCATGCTTGAAATTCATGTGGATAGTGATTGGCGGAAAGAAAGATTACTATTTGGTTGAATTCCAGACATGTCTTTAGTAATGAACACGAGACCACAATAAGATTTTCTATGTCAACATTGAGTTTGTCCAAAGATAAACTCATTGATCGAAAGGACTATTTGTTGCATGAGATTACCACCTCCAAGTTGTTATTATCACCTAAAACTGAAATATGATTTGTGTTAAGTATTTCCTTTTCAATTAATTATTTAACTAACTTCATTACTGTCGCGCTTAGTTTCACCTGTGCGTTGACGAGCACAAACCTAAAGGTCTGAAAGAGAATATTATGATAGTTCTCGATTATATGGATATGACACTTGAGACGAATCGACCCACCAAAAAATAGTCCCATTAAGGATAAGAGGAACTTTGATCAGTCGCATCATTACAATTGTCTGGGTCTTTGAAAAGAAATTTGCTTTTCTCATTAAAGATATTGCTTTCAGCGATGATCTCACAACAAATCTAGAACAATAAAACAATGTTAGTATACTCCCTATCCAACATAAAGACCTTCCTCTTGAAGAACAAACTCAACAACCTGATGAACAGATGTCATTGAAGACATCCCTAAATAGAAAGAGTGTGTAATTCTAGATAATTATATTGTATTTCTCCAAGATCATGAGGTTGACATTGGCATGATACGAGATGATCCTATCAACTTCCCTCAAGCCATATGAAGCGCTAATTCTCTAAAGTATACCAATGCCATGAATCAAAAGATTTAAGACTACGCAAAAAAAGGACAAGCAGGATTATTTTTCATTACTTGAAGGTGTAAAATTTATTTGCTGCAAAAAGGATTCAGAGGGCAATGTGAAAAATTATAAGGCTCATCTTGTTGCAAAATGACCTTTTACTTAAAAGAAAGGCACCGACCTTCTCTCCAAAAATTCATTGAAAGACGATTTTCAAATTATAACAGCAATTGTGGCTCATTTAATCTAGAGCTACGTTAAACGGATGAAAAGACAAATGTTTCTCATAGATGAGGTTGATGCAACAATTTACATGGTCCAACTAGAAAACTTTGTGTCAAGAGACTTCAATTAAATATTTTACAAACTAAAGAAATAAAGCATAAGTCTCGTCAATGATATTATAAATTTCGTCAAGTTGTTATCGTGCTTGGTTTTGAGATAAATGTCTCTAATAAATGCATATACGATAAATTCAATAGGAATAAGTATGTTTTCCTAGTTTTGCCATACCGATAATATATATAAACGAGGTTCTCATAAGATTAAGCACGAAGGATAATAAAGCAAGCCATGTCCCTGTATGCTAAACTATGTGCATATTCGGACATTGTCTACATTATTGGATGATTGGTCAATTTTTATGTAGTTCCTGCGTGGACATTTAGGAAGCGGCCAAATGGCTCATGTAATACTTGTAGAAAACAAAATATTTCATGCTCACAAGAAGTCTTGATTGGAGATCATTTAATTCTGATTATAATTCTGGTAGATGCCTATGCAATTGTAAGTCCACGTCAAGTTTTGAATTTCTATTGCGTAGAGGAGCCTATTTGGTGCGAGAGTGCTTAGCAGATTCTCATACCTACTTCAATCGTGGAATCAAAGTGCATAGCTTGTTATGAAATATAATTGTGAAATTGTCACTAGGCCACGAATGTTTGAGGACATTGAAAGACCACTAAAGTTATTCTGTGAAAATAAAACTATAGTGATGTATTTATTAACAATTTCTATGATTGTTGACACAATTTCCTAGTTGTTGAATAAAAAATTCAAAGAAACCAACTTTCTGAAGAGAATATTAACACAATTTCTATGATTATGGACCCACTTACTAAAGGCTTACCACCATGGCCTTTCATGATTGCTCATATGTGTGTCGTATCATGGCTTAGAAGGAGTTTGTACTTTGATACTATTTAGTTGTGACAGTATTTAATAAGATAACCTCTTCTTGCACTTTGTATTAAGTACTTTTTATCTCACCCATGCTTGTAGTAAGATGACTTGGAAATACGGATGTGAAAATTAGGAAAAACTTCATATTAGTATCACATGGTTTACTAAAAATTCATTTTGGTACTTTTTATCACTTAAAGGACTTAAGTATTAATAGTACCTGATACCGTTAGCATGAAGTTGACGTGGATAATTTGGCATAATTGTTGACGTATATCTAATGTTAGTGTTCACATGCCATTAATGCCAATGCTAACATCATGTTTGGTGCTAACTCTTTAGTTTAATACCCTACAGTATCATAAAAGTTTACTTTACTACCTTATATTATTTTAAAAATCTATTTCAATCCGAAATTATTAATTTCAAATAAAGATTAAATATTCAAAATTAGTAACTAACGTTTAAATTAAGCTTATTAATTCAAATTATAATTAATAAAAGTTCACGAAATGTTTAAAAATAATTCATAATAATAACATTATTTAAATATTAATGTATTTTAATAAATTTAATTTATTTATACATTATAATTACTAATTCAAATATTAATTTAGTGACTTTTAATTTTTGTTTATTCACCAGAATAAATTTAAAATTTTGGTGGTCATAAAATTAAATGTTAAAGAATATTAATTTGATTGACATCAAAGTTAAGTTGACGTTGATGACATAAAATTAAGTTTAAAAAAATAGATATTTGATGATTAACATTTAGTAGCACGAAATATAATTTTTACTAGCATAAGTTAATTTTAAATATATTAATATATCATACCATTTTTATGCTTTCTGACATTAATTTATTTATTTCTAAACTAATGTTATTAATGTAATTTAATATTTAAATTAATAATTAAATGTTTGTATTAATTAATTTTTATTTAGTAATTAATATCTAAAGTGAGATTATTATTACAAATTAATTTTAAATATATGTTTTAAACATTTTGATGAAGCTTTATAAAATATAATATGCATTAATAAAGTTAATTTAAATATTAATTATTAATTTACTTTAACTGTTTAATCTTTTAGTTAAATGCTAATTTATATTAATAATTTAGTATTGAAATAGATCTTGAAGATACACTAATGTACTAAAATAATTTTTTTATGATATTAGAGGATACTAAACTTGAGATTTAACACCAATGCCATGTAAACACGGAGCAAATGCAACATGGCATCGGCGTCATGTTATCACTGACATCATATATTACATGCACGATTGTTTTTGAGTTCTATTTTATATTTTACCAATGTTCCCCAACTCAGTGCACTTCTTTTTGCTCCTGCCTTTAAAATTTAGGGTCACCAAGGAAAACGAGCAGCAGAAATTCTGGGAAACTATGCCGAAGGAGAAAGATGAGCTGAACACAGTCTGAGGAAGTTCGTCCGCAACCGCAAATCTGAAATCATGCCTTCAATCAACAGCTTCTTCGCTGATCCGAATTGAAGCCAGAAATAAATCTTTTGGCATGCTGAATGCATGGTAGACGGACTGCTCTCTTTTTTGTTAAGGCTTAGAGGTCTATGATCATTGGAAAACAATGAATGGCTCCTAATTATTTTGGTTCTCATTCAGTGAATGTTTTGGATGATTTTTCAATGTGAGGAAAAGCCAGGAGTTGATTGGGAGTTATTGCGTAGTCATTACTCTCCATAATCAGATGAATACATTTGGAATTTTCTTTTCCTTTAACTGCATTTTTTGTTTTTCTTTCCTTTCGGCTTAATGATTAAACTAGCTTAGCTGTCCTTCTAAGGAAGTTTGGTGGTCTGTGTTGAATCCCACCCAATGCGCCTCCCCATGTGGGCTCGATATTGCGTGCTTCCGTGTGAGATTTCATAACATAATGCTGACTGGAGGAATCAGTCCAAAATCCTCTGCTCGGCTTGAATTAGAAAATCTCCTTTTCTTTTTACTTTTTCGGTTACAATGGCCAGGGGAGTGAGGGAAGGTTCTAAGCGCAAAATAGAATCTCTCTCTCTCTCTAACACAGGTATGTGAACGAGTTCTGATTCGGCTGGCGCATTGAACGATAAAAGGTTGCTGTATGCGCTCCATATTTCGTTTGATGATGACTTCTGGTAAAGAGCTTCATAATAGCGGCAAGCAAAAGTTTTGGTGCACAACCAAGAAAAGGAATTGGATGCCAAGCAATAATTTAGTTCAACTGTGTGCCTTCTTTCACCTTGTGTCGTATCCAAAGAACATTTGAACCGACTAAGCCAATTAAATTAAAGTGGGTTCCGTTGCGTTTCTTTGTGGTTTAGTTTGTTTGTTTCAGTTTTAAGAAAGAAAATCTGTGTACTTTGTTTTATTCAATAGGTTCATTTGTCATGTTTTTCTCTTTGGTTACAACGGGGAGGCTAAAGCCGTGACTACCAGGAATTTAACTCTTGCTGCGGTGATAACTTTTAGCCTTTAACAAAATAACTTTTCTCTTGTTTCATGTAATTTGTTTCGAAGATAAAATAATGTAAGGCTAAATGATAGAATAATGCAATAGCTAGAAGTATCCTTATTGTGCAAAATTTACAAATGTACCAACATAATCTATCCCCTTCTTTGTGAAAAACTTTTTGTAACCAAACCTGCTTTGAATTTGTCCATCTTGCCATCAACTTTATTTATTTTCTTGAGCACTCATTTACATCTAATTGTTTTTCTTTCCTTAAATAAAACTATCAATTCTCACATTTAATTTTTTCCAATGTATTAAATTTCTACACCCATTACTTTTATCAAGTTTGTTGACTGAGATAAACTAATAGCTTCTTGATAAAATAACTTATCAAAATTTTTATCTAAGTCTCCTGAATCATAAATCTCCTTAATTAAATAAGTATGATAGTCTTCTAAAAAGGATGGAAGAACTTGTGGTCTCTTTGGTCCACTTAAGGTTTTATTTCGTAAATGAAGAATCCTTAAATCACTATCTTTGGGTTAAATGATGATTCATTTGAATCTATAAGATCATTGATGTCCTCATCATCATTTGTAAGGATATCACTCTTACAATCATTTACAAAATCTAGGGTACTTATAATAAAACCATTAACCTTGAAACCTTTAGGTATTCAATAAAGATGCACCTCAAAGATCTTTTACGTGACTTTTTTCTAGACTGGTCTAGTCTTCGATTTTTGCATATTCTGTTAATCCTCACCTATGTAGGTAAATTAGATCGGACTTTCTATTAGACCATAACTTATATGGTATATAAGATACAACCTTACAATATGCCTTGTTAAGAATATACATAATTGTAAATGATGCATCTCCTCAAAAGACTCTAGGTAGTCAAATATCTATTAGCATGGAGCTGGTCATAATAAAAAGATTATGTTATAACATTCAACTACACCATTGTGTTGAGGTACCCTATGCATAGTATTTTGTCTTGGAGGTGTATTCACTACCTTAACAAAACCTCAAGATTATAATGTTACAATCTATGTCTAATGAATGACTTATGCAATAACATACATATATATCCATATATCATCTAAAAAGTTAAAAAGTAAACTTTTCCTTGATGAGATCTTACTATAAAAGATATATAAATATATGTGTGAATGACTTTCGATAAACTTGTAGCTCTAACTTCTTTGGAAAATAGTCTTCTCATCATTTTCTCCTAAATATAAGACTAAAACTTGTTAATTGATATGTCATCAAAACCATGTAATAAGTTGAAGTTTGTAAATTTCTTCAACTGATTTAAACCAACATGCCCTAGTCTTATATATTATACAATTATATCATCAACAAAGGCATAATCAATATATCAGGAATAACTACCAACATTATTAGAAATATCAAGATTAAACAAACCATTTTCATAACAAAATACACTAGTAAACATGACATGGTGGTGGTTTCCTACTATTACTTTTTACTGGCATGAATCGAACCTCAAAGTCCTTTTCGACCAAAGTTATTGTTAGTATTAAGTTACACCTCATAGAAGGCAAAACCAATATATTTGTCAACAACAAATTAGTGAACAAATGGATGTTCAAACTACAATTTTAAATGGTGAATCAGATGATGATACGTATCTGGAACAACCCAAAGGGCTTGTTGTTCTTGGTCAATAACATGAAATATATATGTTAATCAAATCCATGTATGGTTTGAAGTAGTGAAGTGAGCTATTAAGCAATGACACCAAAAGTTTGATCAAATTGTGCTCATCAATGAATAAAAAAAAAGAGTGATGAATGTTTTTAATCTAAATTTCATAATGGAAAAGGTGTTATCATTTATTCATATGTGAATGATATGCTTATTTTTGGTATTGATTTAAGTGAACTAGACCTCCCAAGCTTTGCCAACTCAAAAATATATACATTAGTTATAATTCTGTTTGTCAAATTACAAAAAAGAAAGAGAGTGTGTAACATCCTATAAATAAGGAAGAATAGAGCACCCCAACAATTTATGCAAGTAGCTCTTAATAGATAAAGAATATATGTATTTAAATTATGAAACTAAGTGGAACAAGTACACTAAACAACAAATTCAAGTAATTTCATCCAATGAAACGACTACATTATGATTATGCAAAAAATATAGAAGCATTTTTTGTAATTTCCAGAAAAAGGAAGGTACTAGCATGCAAGTAATATAATGCACTTGTCTATATATCAAACATCTCAAGTACTGAACTGGAATAACACCGCGTATCATATTTAATACAATTTTAAAAATTATCCTAGAATATGCCATAAGAAAACAAGCAAAATTGTAAATTTGTTACCAGTAAGACAAGTTTAATCTGTTGTGTGCAAGCATCGAAGAGGGCATGCTCTCTTCTCACTATTTTTTCTCTTTCACTTAAAGAGGCATGTTTTTTCAAGGAAATGGAGCGAATACCAGACTCTCGCTAGAAGATGGAGGAAGAAGGAACTCAATACCCTTTGTTGACTAGATTTTGGTGGCCGAAAAATGAAACCATTGCAGTTCTGTTGCATGACCACAATCGCCAAAAAAGCGAGGGGAATGAATGGCGGTGGGGAAGTTCCATTCCTCCTATGTGAGTTACTCTATGCTTGATTTTTGTAACAAAATACACCAACATTTATAGAAAAAATGTTGTGGTTCAAGCTATTGGAGAGATACCTAATGAATCTTGGGTTAATGAGCTCAAACCACATTGTGTATGCTTATGGCCTCCCCTCTTTTTTTCTTGTTTTTAATATATGAGAAATTATGTTACTTTCAAAGCATAAGATTTTGTCTATTTTAGTTGCTAGAGGGCAAAGCTCACAACCTCGTGCCCATGTGCCTTTTTCTTACATTCTTTTTTCTTTTAAATATTCAAATCAATATATTTGTTGCTCCTATTTGTCTGTGAAAACATGATTACAAGAATAATAAAACAATAAAGTAGTACAAAGAAAGAAAAACCTTCTAATATAGAAAATTTGGAAACTCACCATTCAACTTGATGAGGATTCCAACATCTACTCTCTCTCTCTCTCTCTCTCTCTCTCTCCTTTTCTTTTTTTTTCCTTTGTTTATATACAATGAACCAAAGGAAGAACTGAGGTGTCTAATGCTAATAGATATTCAATTTTGTTGATATGGTATTAAGAAATATGAGTGGTCCATTTGAACACTCTTTTCAAAAGATAAAGCTTGTATTTGCATCTCTCTATCTTACAAAGATATTCTCTTAGTGGTGTAGAGACCCACTTGCAAAGAAAAGCAATAGGAAGCATACTAGAATAGAACGTAGCTCTACTACAAGTAAAGAGAAGATGGCACCCATGAAAGCTTGTGAAATCATGAGTCACATATGGAGAGGCATCATTGGATTATGAATCACCCAACCAATTTTCTTTGAAATTTTTGTTGGGTGATTTTCAAAATACCGAGATATATTTGGTGAAGGTTATGGGTGTAATGATGTTATGGCATTAATAGCCACTTCTTAAGTGATAATTATCCTCATTAGTAGCACATAGAGTGGCTATAACTGATGAGTATTTTCAACCGTGTAGTGGCTCATAATGCCACTTACTTGAGTGTTAATTGTGATTGTTAGTGTAAAACCTAAAAATTTTCTTAAAATTTTTTATCCTTTTGAAAAACTTACTATTTTTGGCAGCTTTGGTTTAAATAAAAATGCATCAAATGAGCTTTTTTTGGCATCGAAATTTTATGGAAGCCTCAAAATGATGGAACGTCACTTTTCTTTCAGAAAAGTTTGAATTTGGACGAAATTGTATGAAAATGACTATTTTGCCCTCAAGACCAAATTGGCAGGATTTTACCTTTTTAAGCAATTGCCTTCAAAGAAAGCATGATTTCAAACAATTCCTTTTATAAACAAATGAAAAAGGTAACATTGGGAATCAAACCCAAAAATGTTTGCAAATTATAAAATTTCAAAACCCTTCATATTAAAAAACAAGTTAAATTCAAACCAGACCTCACAAATTCGCCCGATTGAGAAGGGTATCATTCCAAGACCTGATACCCAAGGTTAAAGTGGTTCAACACCTTACACCCGTTGAAGTGGTTAAAGTGTTCGATACCCTACACCCATGAGAAGGGTTAAATGGTCAAGGTGGTTATATACTGACTCAAGGAGCAAAAGTAGGTCACCTTTGCAAACAGAAACTGGAAATGAAACCCAGTGTTTTTCCAAAACAATATTTGAGAATTTCATTAAATTTGATAATTTTAAATATAAATGTTTTTTATGAAGTGTTTGAAACCTGCCATATATATACTCAAACCGTATGGAAACAAGTTCCCCGAAAAGAGGAGATGATATAAAAAGGCAACGGCAGAGTACTTGCCAAGTTCGGTGTTGGGCGAGGTAACCTATCATTTTAGTTTCAAGTTCTTAAAAGGGAAGGTCGGCGCCCAGAAAGGAAAGCCGACACTCGAGAAAGGAAAGCTAACAAACCGACATAAAAAAAAAGGGAGTTGACTTTCAAAAAGGCAAGTTGACACCCAGAAAGGAAAGCTGACGCTCGAGGAAGGAAAGTGATAGCTAAGAAGGAAAGGGGGCTTCCAAGGAAGGAAAGCTCACATTAAGGAGAAAATGGACGACCAAAAAGGCAGCAATCGAACACCTGCCAAATTTGGCATAGCTGGATCAGGGAACCAGTCATTTGTAGTTACAGGAGTGTTAGCAAATATTGCGATTAGAAAAGTCATCCATTTCTCTGAGATCTGAATTAATCCACCAACTTACCTCATCCAATTCCATGCTGTTGAATTTAGCAACTAACTACAGCAAACAGTTGCCAGAACCAGCAACACTTTCCAAACTCTGAATTTTATAGCAATCACTTGCCAAAAACCACTTTGCTCAGCAAGGAAACTTGCCTTGCCCAATTCTACACCCAAGAGGCATCTTTTAGCCTATAAAAGGAGCCTCAAGGATGCTACAAAGGCATCCTCCACTGACCACAGAGCATCAATCCGAGGATCAACCAGCCCAAGCCAAGAATCATTCCGAAAATTCATCCTCTAGCCCCCACAGAACATCAATCTGAGGATGAACCAGCCAGAGCAAAGCATCAATCCAAGGGGGAATGACTGACTATAAACTATCAATCCGAGAATCATCTAGCCCAAGCCAAGAATCAATCCAAAAATCAATCCTCCACTGACTACAGAACATTAATCCGAGGATCAACCAACTCACAGCAACATTCAGTTCGAAAATACACAGAAATAGAGAGAAAGAGAGAGAGAGAAAGAAGGAGAAGAAGATGAAGAAAGGAGGCCGGCATGGTTCCGATGTCCGACGATCGCCCGAAGAAGCTCCTCCACGTTCCATCTCCATTATACAGGTTGGAATCTTTCTCAAAGTAGTTTTAATTCATGCAAATCTGAAAAACCACAGATTCTACAGACTTGTATAAGAATCGAGCCTACAAGACCATGTTCTTGATCTATATCAATACAAACATGCATAATTCCTTCATGAATGAAACAAAAATACATGTTTGAATGATTCTCATGCTTTGTTAGGACTGATACAGGTTGAACATCGTTCCAAAACCATGTTAGGAACATTATGAAAATTTCTGCAAATTTGATTTCTAAAACTGTCTATGCACACACATATGATCACGGAATTATTCTGAACAAATGGCTAATCCAATTGATGCGAAATTTTGCATGTATAATATATATATCATAAATAACTAGGTAAAATTTTGAGAAATTTTTATGATCGTTTGCTTATCCGATCAGATCCGTGAAGTTTTATAAAAATCAGATTCCGTTTTACAGAAATAGAATGTTCAGAAACAGAACCTTGTTCTTTCATTCATATCTCTACAACCACTGAGTAGAATTAAATGCAATTTGATTCTCTGGAAAGTTAACATCTGTATCTTTCTAACAAAATACATCTTGTCGAAATTGGATGTCTAAGTGTGGAGATATGGTTGTTTTTCTGAGCCTATAACTCATAGAAACAGAATTGTTTCGATTTTCTGAACAGTCTCTCATTATGAATTAACACTTCTTGTTTAATGGTGAACCAAAACAAATTCTTCACACCCACTTTCTTTTTTTTTTCCATTCTTTCAATCAAAGCAAAGTGATTCTCTATAGGTTGGGGCACATCATATCAGTATCCAAGGGCAATTTGCAGTTGTTGTTTTCTCTCTACTCTAAGAAGGTTCTATTTTGAACAACCTCAAATATTTGACCTCCAGTAAAGTCAAGGAAATTGTTAAAAAATTAAAGAGTTTAGCATGACAAGTTGCTAAGTTAAGTATGCAACCACAATAGCAAACATGACAATTTAACATTAATAATGAATTGATTGTGAAGAGGATTTAGAAGATGTTGAGATCATATTAGATATTATTAAAGTCCTTATTTGCTTTGAAACAACATCAAGGTGAATATTTTCCATTCAAAACCAACTCACTTGAGAAGCACTTTAAAAGTAGAAAAGATTTTGAATGTCAAGACTGATGTAAATCTCGAGTTGAGAGGATTCTACGAGATGGAGGTCATTCTTGCTGCCCCGGGCTTGCTCACATGTGCACTAATTTCCTTACACACACACCTTAGATTGTCACACCTAAAGAGGGTGATAAGGCCCGTACACTTGCCACTCTGGATGGGGATAAGAGTGAGAAGAAAATGAAACGTTGGAAATAATAGAATGCGTATTACTTGGCCTTATCCTATTTATGCTCAGAAAATCCCTCTGAGTTGAGTCAAAACATTTAATGCAGAATTTCTAGAGAATGAGTAAAATGCAATAATTACTACAAAATTCCTAGGGAATGAGCAGGATCCAACAATTATTGTAGAATTCCTAGGGAATGGGCAAAATTCTTAGAAATTGAACATGTTAAATGCAGATTACTAAACATGAAAATTCAACCTAACTATAGTTGGCATGCCTTAAACACAATTAATCCACTTGTTGTAGTAAGAAAACTTCATGTTAAATGATGATTTGAACTGGTTCAGGTGCACGTAAGAGGTCTCTAGTATCGTTCAATGAGTGCATCCAACCAAGTATGTTCAATAATACCTGGATCATCATTATCCTCCTAGGGTGATTGAGGATTTGTCATCAAATCAACATCTTCCTTGTAAGGTAAGAGATCTTTCACATTGAAGGAGTTAGATACCCTGAATTCCTATGATAGATCAACCTTGTATGCATTGTTATTGATCTTTTCCATAATCTTAAAAGGTCCTTCTTGTGGCATGAGTTTAGAATGACATGCTGAACAAGAGATTGGTACCTTGTCAATTTTATAGCGTCTTCTAAAAATAACTCATAACCTTGGCATCCCGATCAGACACGAGGTTGTGGGGGATCCCGTGAAGCTTAATAACTTCTCAAAAAAATAAATCTACGATACGAACTGCATTGTCAGTTTTGTGATAGGTAATGAAATGGGCCATTTTTGAGAACCTATCTACTATGACCAAGATGGAGTCCCTTCCTTTTTGAGTCCTGGTTAGGCCCAGGATAAAATTCAGACTAACATCAATCCAAGGCTTGGTAGAGACTACTAAAGGCATATAGAGACCTTGACTAGTTCCTTTCTCTTTGGCCATTTTGTAGGTGATACATTTTAAATAATTCAATGTAAATCACGAATCATTAGTGGCCAATAGAAGTGTTCTTTGAGCAACTCGAGGGTTTTTCGTTCCCCAAAATGACCAACCATGCCTCCACAATGAGCCTCTCTGATGAATAGCTCTCGATGTGAACTTTTGGGAATGTAGAGTTTCCTTTTAGAATAAATAGTCATCTACTTGATAGAAATAGTTCAAGACTCTTTGTTCACTCACATAGCTGAGTGAAGGGAAGTCAGAATCACCAACATATTGATCTTTTAAGACCTCCAAACCCAACATTTGAGCATTGAGGATGGTGATCAATGAATGCCAATGCGAAAGTGCATCCAACACCACATTAGAGTTCCCCTTTTGGTATCGAATGGTGTAGGAAAAATCTCCAAGTATTCGACTCACTTGGCATGATGCTTGTTAAGCTTATCCTGACTATTGAGATACTTGAGAGATTTATGGTCGGTATGTATCACAAACTCTTTTGGCAGTAAATAGTATTGCCGACATTATAAGGCCTGGATCAAGGCATAAAACTCTTTTTCATAAGTTGAGTAGTGCAGGCTATCTCCTCTAAACTTTTTACTAAAATAGGCAATCACCCATTGTTTTTGCATAAGCATTTCCCTGATTCCAACTCCAAATGCATTGTACTCGACTTCAAAGGTCTTCTTAAAGGCAGATAGTGCAAGAATTGGTGCGGTACACAATCTTGCATTGATCTCTTCAAAGCTCTGTTGGCAAGATATGGTCCATTGGAATGCTTGTTTTACTTGATGCAATCAGTTAAGGGGGATACCATGCTACTGAAATTCTTGAAAAAATAGTGATAAAAGGAGAACAAGACATGGAAGTAGTGAACATCTGATGCACTCGTCAAAACTGGCTATTCCTGGATTGCCTTGACTTTTTCTAGGTCACCTTACTCCTTGCAAAGAGACAATGTAGTCAAGAAATTGAACTTGGGACTGGCAAAAGTAATACTTAAGCTTTTTGAAAAGCTTTTGATGCCGCAAGACTGCCATTACTCTTTTGAGGTGCATAAAATGCTCATTTAGCTCCCTTCTATAAATGAGAATGTTTTTGAAATATACAATGACAAACTAGCACATGATTCATGAGACGCATAAAGGTGTTGGGTATATTAGTGAGTCCAAATGGCATGACAAACCATTCGAACAAACCTACCTTTGTTTTGAAGGTTGTCTTCCATTCATCTCCATCCTTGATTCAAATTTGGTGGTATCTACTCTTTAAATCAAATTTTCAAAGGATTTTGGACCCATAGAGTTCGTCTAGCTTATCATCAAGTCGTAGAATGAGATAACAATATTGAATGATTATCTTGTTGAAGGCACGACTATGCACACACATTAGCATGGACCCACTTTCTTTGGTACAAGTAGAGCAGGAACCATGCATGGGCTCATGTACTCGCGCACATACCTCTTGCGAATTAGTTCCTCTACTTGCCTTTGCAACTCCTTGCCTTCATTGGGGTGACACCTATAGATTGGCTTGTTAGGAATTGTGGCATCGGGTTGTAGGTCTATTTAATTCTCAATGCCTCGTATAGAAGGTAGTCCACTAGGAAGTTCTTTAGAAAAAATATCAGCAAATTCTTTGTAATAATGACGTGAATTGGGGTATTTTGGGCGTTGGATGGTTTGTTGTCCCTTCCCTATAAATGACTAAGTAGGCATATCCAACGAGAGTGACCGCATGCTCCACTCCTCTCTTGGTGAGTATTAGGTTCTCTTTATCACTAGTTTCTTTGGTAGGACCTAATTGGGTTAGGAACGGAGGGGGTAGTGGAGCCAACGTTATCTTCTTCTTGCCTTTCAAGAATGACTAAGTATTCTTGTAACCATCATGGATAACTTGTTGATCAAACTACTATGGTCATCCCAATAGTAGGTGACCTATACTCATTGATACCATACCGTAAGTGATAGAATCATGATATGATTTTCCAATGGAAAAATGGAATGGTAACTTGATGTTGCACTGTCATTTCACCTTGATCATTCAATCACCATAATTTGTAAGGGTGAGGATGAGCGGATGTGGGTAACTTCAGTTTTTCTACCATATCCTTTGAATCCACATTGGTGCAACTGCCACCATCGATAATAAAAGAGCACATGTTGAGGACAATGCATTGTGAATGAAAGATGGCTTCTTGTTGTTTCGATTCTTGTGATACTTGGGAATTTAGTGCACGACGAATGACAAGTAAATCTTGTTCATCAACATATTCAATGTGTTTAAAACATCATCCCCTATTAGGGCTTCATCTTCACTTTCAAGGATATTATGAGGATCGTGAATCACATTACCCATTTGTTCGGGCATTGGGATACGATGTGCCCATGACCCAAGCACTTGAAGCATTTGATGTCTCGGTTTTGAGTCCTTGATCATGTGTTTTAGTGGGTTCCTTTCCTTTGCTAAGGGATTCTCTAGGATAAGTTTCTTTTGATCTTTGGTGGAGCTGGCAGCATAAGTGTTGGTTTGGTCTTGTTGTAGAGTATTTGAAAAAGTCACGTTTGCGTTGTCTCTCCACCTTGATTGCTAGGTTGATGATATCTTCTATGAGGGTATATGATTGGAGCTCCACCACATCGGTAATTTCATTGTTTAGTCCTCCAAGAAAATGAGCAATGGTTTATTCCTTGGGTTCTTCGATTTCACAACGCAGCATCAACATCTCAAAGTCCTTTACATAATCTTCCATGCTTGAACCCCCTTGGCATAGATTTTGCAAGCATAGGTATAGCTCTTGTCGGTATTACTTAGGAACAAATCATCTCTGCATAAGCCTTTTCATCAGTTCCAGATCATGACGTCTCCTTCTCTCCGTCATTTATCTCATAGCTTTTCCCACATAGGTTAGCATAAACAAAAAACTCTAATGCAATTAACCAAAACTTCCTTTCTTTAGAGTACTGATAGTACTCGAAAATCTTGTCAACCTTCTCAACCCAATCAAGGAATTCTTCTAGTGAATTGGATCCAACAAAAACTGAAATTTTAATGCGAATTTGATGGTCACCTTTGGGCCATTCAATTCGTGCATCACGAGGATTCCGAAATGCAGAACCTAGGTCAGAATGATTCATTTCTTCTTCAGGTTCACTATGATGGGAACGGGTAGGCGTTGCTTGGTGTTGCAACAAGTTATCAATGGCATGAGTGAGTTGCACTACCTTGTCTTCAAGTCCTCCTAGCCTTGTTCCAGTACCATGATTTGGGCTTCCTCCATTGATACTTTGTGTGATATTGGTGGAGGAACAAAGTTATGATCTGCTATCCCCTCAATCTCAATGAAAGCACCAATATGATATAAATCTCAAGTTGAGAGGATCCTATGGGATGGAGATCAGTCTTGCTGCCCTAGGCTTGCTCACACACACACTAATTTCCTTACACACACCTTGGGCTGCCACAAAATGTTTAGTGATTATTAGACATATTTGAGTGATGTAATTAAACTTATTGTTAAGGTGGAGAGACAACACAAACCTGACATGAAAAAACAAGGTATGTCAATACAATTGCCAATAAAGGAGCAAATACACTCCATTGCTTGTTCCACATAAAGTGAATAATGAAATGTTAAAAGAAACTCTAGCAAATTGGTGGGGAAAAGACAATGAAAAATAAAAAGTAGAGGATGCTAAGTCACCTAATAGGAGCCACATGAGATGCTTTATGTGCCTTAATTACGAACACATAGAAACGACTAAACAAAAGAGTGATGATCATTGAAAGAACCAAAAGGTGAAATATAAAGTGAAGATAGAAGTTACAATGAAAGAAGATGGAGGACATAGGGAGAGGACCATGTGAGTATGTTGATTATTGTGAGCTACTTTTAATTTAACAAGCCCTCACGACTTAAGGTAGATAGTGAGTAATGAGAAACTATATTCTCATATGAGGTATGCAATTGACAAAAAAGTACGTATAATCATTATAGATGTAGGAAAAAACATTAATTTTGCACCTACTTGATGAAAAGATTTATACGGCAACAAGTAAACACACCAAATGATGATATAACCTATAACAGTTTAATGATTATGGAGAAATGTCGGCTACCTGACAGATTTTGCTACCCTTTTCAATCGAAAAGGCATATACATACAGTGATACATGATGTAGTTCCAATAAGCATTACTTAACTCTTGAGAAGACTACAATACTATGATAGGAAAGACATTAGTGATGGACTTTGAAACACATATTCTTTTATAGAACATGAAAAGAAAATTACAAGACCCTCTTAAGCCCCAATAGGTATTGAAAGGTCAATTGACTAATAAAAAGGAATAGATGTGCTTGTTCATATCCAAAAGGAAAGTAAAGAGTACTCTCAAAGCCAGCCCAATGCTACTGCTAATAGTCAAGGAGGTATGAACAAATAAAAGTTTTTGCATAATTCATCAACTTCGTAGTCTTTTGGATGAATTTTTTGATGTTTCTCAATAAAGTTGTCAAAAGATTTGCCATCAATTAGAGAGATTAAATATCACTATGTGATGAGCTACTTTATCACACCAACCTATTTATATTTGCAATGAAGAAGTGAAAGCATTTTAATTGCAAGTGAATTATATGAGCGACTCAATGAGCCTTGTTTAGTTTCAACTATGCTATGTTCAAGGGTGAAGTTATACTCTTTATTGCAAGATGCATCAAACTATGCCAACTATATTTCTATAAACATTCAAAATAAAAACAATTGAACTATCATATTACACAATCAGTTAAAAATATAATGAAACTAATATAAATTGCAAATAGTATTGCATGCGCCATAAATACATTGAAAGCGAGCATATTATACAACATATTAGAAAAATAACCTCAGACTGGATGTAGCAATAATACAACATTATCAAGTGTATGATATGTATGCATATAAACATAAAAGAGCATACATATGCAAGTCACTACAATGCGATTATTACCAAATTGTTGAGAGAAAACCAAACCCCGGGATAAAAACTACACCACTCTTTAGTGTTAAATCAAAGTGTATTATAATAAATCATAAACTTTGGAACATTATTTAAAGAAATATAATAACAGTATGGTTTTATCATGTAAATTAACTTCTATGAAATCATGATTTACAGCAAAGCAAAATCCCATAAACAAGTGAAAAAAATTAACAAATCAATTTTGTTGTAGGTTCCATGGCATGCATTCAAACATGAAAATGAGGCCAATAATAGCCATACTTCAATAGTGAAGATGGGAACACCAAATTAACATAAAATGATTTGAATATATAATAGTGTGACATATATAACAAAACCATCTTCTGACTCCCAAATATAGGTACTTTGTTAGCAAAAGACAACTATTTTTTAATGAAAGAGAAATACAAAGAAAAACTATGCATAGAAAAGTAGGTCATGACCCTAGAAGCCTCTCTTATGTATTTTTGGTTGTAAAAAAATAGCAGATGTGCCCGAAGATATGAAGACCAAGAAGCATATCTTTATTTGCTATAGTTGTGATGTATTTGGCTAGAAAGGTTGTATGACTCAATTGAGAAAAAGCTTGTTAAAAATCATGCTATTGAAGACATTTGATAAGGCAAAGATGTTAAAATCTCTAGTTGTCAATGGCTTGGTTAGTCTTGCTGCAGTTCATGAAACACATATACCCGATGTAGTAGAACTTGGAATTATGATCATGAAGAATTATATTTCAAATGATATAGTTGAGGATCACGATGATAATATTATTTGTGATAATAATGCTCCTACTCATGCTAAATCATCTGGTCCACTTAGGAGTGCCTTTAGGCAACATAAATGATCTACTCGATATTTATGCAAAGAGTATGCACTTGCCCTATTTTCTTCATTCGTGATTGTGCATTCGTTTTGAGTCTGTTTGGGTTCATCGCATATTTTTTATTTTCATAGGTTCCTTTATGAAAAAGAATTAGTGTGCTTCAACTTCACCTCTTCTCCCAACAAAATTGAGGGAATTTGTTTGGCCTTGAAAACTTTAAAGGCTCTTGTTTATATATGTCAAAAGCTTATTGGAAATGGCTTTCTTAACAATCTGAATTAACAAAATTTTACTCAATCTATGAACATTATGTTGCAATCTTCTTATTTTGTCTCCTTCAACTTTATTTTCCCTAATTACCCCAAAGAAAAATTTTATTCCCTCCCCCCCAAAAAAACATTTCTACTGCATCATTGTTGGCATGCCCACTTATACTGCATTTTTTATGTCCTTAAACTTTCCTATTTGAATTGGCTATGGGCAAGAAAGCTGGGCATGCACTATCCAAGACGAGTATCCTCAAGCAAGAGCACATCATTCTTGCTCCTTCTAGATTTATTACTAACCTAACAATATATGTCTATCCTTTTAGAGTTAGATGTTTGCTACATGTACATGATTGCTTTTTTTATTTCTAGTGTTTGCTATACAATAACAGTAGTAGACTACCAATACTATAGTTTAACTTCATATGTGTTGAAGCTAAAAAACAACTCAAGTCGAATGGCAAAGTATGTAAACCCACTAGAATAGAATCGGGTGTAAGGGTATGTCAAAACACTTTAATCCTTGTTCTCAAGGAGAAAAAAGTGTATAAAGCTTCATGCGATGAAATGAGTACCCAAGAATCCGACTTTGTGTATTCCAGTTGCATAGGATGGCATAACACTTTGTGCTGGAGAGGATATTGAGAGAACTATGTTACTACTACTCCTAGGGAAGTAAGACAAAGGAAAAGTAAGGGAAGAAAACTTTGATTGTGATTGATGCTCTTTCCTTGGTTACGAGTGTTATTTATAAACGTTCATCAAAATAAGCAGAGCATGTGCCGATTTTCTCAGGTGTAACTCCCTGTAACTTCCACTTCATTGATTATGTTATCCCTTTTTGTCATCACCTTGATTGGGATGTGCTAACTGACTCATGATCTGTGTCAGGTGTCCCTCTTCCTTTGAGCATCTTAACATTCAACCACATGTCCTTCATTTCTTTTTGGTGTCAATAATGCCCCCTACAACTTCATGCCTACAATAATCGAGGATATGAGTCATACTCAAATCGATTTCACGATAAAAAGGACACTGACACATTTTCTTCTTTAGCATGATTATCAAGATTCTATTTATTTGCATTTCGGATCTATAAAGGCAATAGCCTCTTCTTACTTTTTCATGCTTCTACACCCTTTTAGAAAAATCCTTTCTTATGTCTTCCTACTTTCATAACTTCTTTTTTGGCTGATGTCCTTTCTCTCACTATGGAATTAACTCTTGGTCTAACTAATTTTTATATTGGCGAGAAGTCATTAACTTGGGATAACTGTGTAATATTTCACGTTTGGGTTGATAGGGCTAGGGACCAAAAACATTGTCTCCAGATGCAATAGGGAATTGATGATCTCATTATGCTATCTTGTCTGGTCATACAATTTGATGCAAACGTGTCTATTCTTTCCTATCTTTATGGATCTCTAGACACAACTGCTTCCAATTTCTTTTGGAATGATGTCTCTCACTATTTGGACATTCTAGTGTTCATGGGTCTCTCGATCGAAAACCCTATCTCCTTGGCAGACCAAGATTTTCATACTCCCAAACTTATATTGAAGCTTTCTTGGGATGACTTTATTCGTCGACATTCAAGTACTAGACTTGCAACACATGAAGAACACCATGCTTATTTACTATTGTGGTTCTGCCACTTTTTCTCATTGCATTCACATAACTAAAGTCAATGGTGGGTACACATGGTATATCTCTACCATCATGTTCGATACAAAGCTATCACTTGCCCTTTTTTGGCCATGGTTTATCATTCAGCCATTTTAGCTCCCGAGGCTCTTTCGAGTAGTGGCTTTACACATCTTGTAGGAGGTCCATTGTGTTTCTTTAACTCTATATTCATCTATATTTTCTAGAGTTTGGATTTACATACCTCCCCATTCAACAGATCATTTTTTATATACTAGGGCCTACTCTAAGCCTCATCCCCTCAACCTCAATTAATCCTATAGATATCATCATCATTTGATTGTGGTATATCAATCCCAGGGACATCACCTTTCTTCTTTTATACTTTAGTTTTCCAAAGTTTCCATTCGTTGATGTATATAAGGAAGATCTCTACATAATCAGATTATCGAGAATCTTTTCTTCTTGAATCTTATTTTGTGGTACCCCTCAATCATCCCGCTTCAACCCGATTATTGTATAACCCTACTTTCTACATTGCCCAATTAGGATTTTAGTAAGGCTTTCCGGCTATGAAAGGATTATTGGTTGATGAAAATAATCAGCAAGGATTCAATTTTCTGCTTCTTGAATCATTTCCTTACTCTAGAGAGACCTTAAAATTCCCTTCTTAGTGGGCGACTCTTCATATAGAAATGACAAAGGTCTTGATTGATGAATATTGATCAAGACCTACTGATTATAACATACATGGTTGCAGCCACTAGCAATAATCTAAGTCTTGACAATATGTCTCTTTGTTCATTCTTCAACCTCCTCATTGATCCTTCCTGTTTGTTGACCTCGCCTGCCTTACTATGAAAAAGAACCTCATAATGCATTTCTTCAACATGGACTAATAAGCATCTAAAGAGCAAAGAGTATGACTTTTGAATCTATCATGATAGAGGATCCGACTGATGATATTCAACATTCCACATCCAAAGTTGCTAGTGAAGGATCTCTAGACATAATAACACTCATCTTCATCGGTTTCATTGTTCCTTCTAAACTCAAATTCATCACCTTTTGGTTGGGGTAATTCAACTGTGTTTTTCCTCTGATGGGTGGCAAAATTAAAAAATAGGAAACTACTAGGTTTGCCCCCAAGTTGCTTAGCATACCCCTTTCTAACGTGCTATTTAACGTAAGCAACTTCGAATCATTGGGAGCAATATTGGGATTGACTTTCCATGAGTAACTCTAGGTAATGGATGTAAGCCAACCTAATCAAAAGTGAATCCCCGAGTAGTTAATTGACATGATCTTACCTCTTTCAGGGCTTTATGCATGACTATCATACTTATCCAAGGTGAATAAAATAATGTCACAGCCATTTTGGCATTGGTTGTAAAAGGATCCTCTTTCTCAACTGCTTCGTCGATCCAAAACATCAATTTTAGTATATCATTAACTGCACATAATTTAAATGTATCCAATCTCTTTCAAGCAGTAGAGAATAACTCGAGTCATCATCAACCATGAAGAAAGGGGTAGCCGAAGTTCTTGAACCAATAATGAGTTCAACAACTATTACCCCATTACAATCGAAGGTTCCCCTAAAAAATCAAACATCTTGAGATTCGTCATAATTAAATTGGTAGGTGTCCTCCCTATCTATCATAGGGCACTATACAACATCACATTTAGTAGCACACTACCATCAATGAACACCCATCTAAAAGGATGATCCTTTACCACCATGGTGATGTATAATGAATGATGATGTCTTGCAATGACTTCAGGTGATTTCTCAAATACTATTGGCACATTAATGTTATAGATCAAAGTTGCTCAATCGGGCTCGTCTTCTAGGAAATCATTTTCAATAGGTCTGGGATACCCTACTAGAGTAAAATGTATTGATAAAATAGTGATTAGCCCTCCCAATGAATAGAATGTGTCCTTACTAGAAACCTTTATCTGATATATATGTTTATCTGAAAAGTGATCATCTTCAACAACTTCTTTTAATTCTTGGTGACTAATAATTTGAAGATGTAGACCTTTGATAGTCTTGATTGACTCCATATTATTCAAGTTCACCACAATCATTGTGGTATCACGAAACTTGTATGCATTTGGCTCAGATTCAAAAGGATGTTGTACCTCAAAATTCACAATTGATGGCTCTTGCTCCTTGGCTTCATTCACATGATCGACCATATATGTACAAAGTCTTTCTCTTCAAAGGATAGCAAGAGTTTCAAACTTCTCATTCTCTCCTTCTTGGTTGGGATCACTGGTAATCAACCAATCTTTCCTCCATTCATTGAGTACAACTTCAACACACTACCAAATCTTTGAAAAAAAATATAGACATCTCTCAAACTTAACATCATCAGCATTTGCTTCTTCCTTGACAAACCCTCCATGCACTCTCTTTCAAAGAACTGTGTCACTCACATAGGAGTTCATCCTATAGGATAGGATGAGATGTACCCAGCTAGATATTTCAATGTCTTCTTCTCCATCTTTGTGGATAATTATACTTTGATTTCTCATCAGAGTTTAATATGACTTGAGAGTGATCATTTGAGAGATGCCTCATTTGACCATCAAAAATTTCATCTAATTCCAACCTCCTTCTATATTGAGCCCTTCTTCATTGAGCTTGCCATTTCTAGGTATGTGTGGTTGGCCAATGATGGAAGCAAGGCTACCTATTGATCCAAGAGTTTTTTAACCACTGCTTAACTTTTGATGAACTGGTACGAGACTTAATCATTCGACTTTGTAATGGAGAATAGTTTTTCTCCCACAAGATATCCAACAAAGTTAAATCATGTTGCACTCAAATTTCAATAGCCCAAGGTGGTATCATTGACGATGATGAGTTATTGAACTTGGCTTAGCTTCAATCCCGAACCTGATTGGGAGTCACAAACATCACAACATCATACCATTGATATGGGACAAATTCTTAATGATGAAAATAACCTTGTGGCTCTAGACAAGACTTATGACTTTGTTGTGATTCAAGTGGATAAAATGTGTGCCTCCCTTAAGGGGATTTCCATGTTGGATAGTTTGTAAGGCAACCCCATATCCTAATGGGCCTAGGTAATTCTCATTCGTCCACAACTCATTGCTCAATGCCTTCTCTTAAGGGCTTTGACTCCACCCGATCAAGAGATACATGTAATGATGGTTTACTCCCTTCACCTCAATTAAATTGCATTTGTCTTTAAGTTTCACTATGATACTATACAATGGTAGTGTAGAACCCTCTTCAGCTATAATGAATACACATCGAAATTGATTTGCATTAGTCCGAAGCTTCTTATATGCAAGCTCCAGGTGGCCATCCTTGATAGTATATTGTATGGTTGAGCAAAATTTGACACATTGATTTATGTCATCAGGGATCATGTTATGCTTTTTATAGTATCTGGCATCTTCTTAAGCTTGTCTCAAGAAGGTATCATATGTCTCTCAGGGAGATGAATTTTCCAATCATTCAGAAGTATAGTGAAGATCTTACCGATTTTTATATATCAAATAGTCATGGTTGCTTCTCATTAGCTTCTTTCTCTTTCTCCTTTGAGGGTTGAAGAGAATTATAAACATAAGGTAACAATGGCTTCGGTCGAGTCAAATTCATCACATGTATCTTGCATCACATCCTCCAAGTAGGAAATAAGAGCTTGACGTCAATTTCACCTTGAAACTTCTCGCTTGTTGAATAGCGTGTCTGGGATATTCAAAATGTGCTCAACCTCTGCTTTTTGGTTAGTCAATTGGACCAGAGGTGGGCAAAAATATCTTCTTAATTTGTGTATGTGCCTAGGCCACATATTGGGCCTCAGTGAACTACATGTGATACCATGTGGCTGATTCATGAAATTTCTTAAAGAATACTTTGATAGTTTCATCAGCTTTCTGCTAAAGATTCATCAAGTTCATGGGAGATGGTTGTGGATGAATCTTGTTATAGTGCTTAAGAAATATGTTATGCATTTCATCCCAAGTCTAGATTGACCCAAACTTTAATGACATATACCAAGCATATGCCTGTCTCCTAATTCCCCATATTTAAGAGTAAATCGAGCCAAATGATCTTCTTAATATTTACTATCTTATCCTAAAAAGGTGATGAACTTGACTTTAAAACTTCTTAGCATAGGTGTAAGCCTATCGACCCATTTCAGGTATGACTTACAATCGACTTCAGTATCAAGTGCTTGGAGATCAATCTCAAATACATTCTAAACCAAATTGTGACTTCACATGGTTTATCTATGCATCCTCCAACTCTAAGGGCTAATTCGATATCTAATTGCCTAATACTTGATGCTCATGATGTGCTAGTGGAGGTGGTACCTAATAAGGTTGATGCATCTCGAGTTGGTATGCCAATTGTTGTGGGAGAAATGGTGACCTAAAGCTTATTGGTTGTGCAAATGGTGGAAAATCTACCCATACCTAAGTAGCCATGCAACACCACGTGACTAGTGATACCATAGGATGAGGCACCTGATATGTATCCTCGACACTAAGGCTGAGGTAACATCCGGCTGACTCGAGTCAGTGGGTTAAACATTGATTTCTCATTGAACAAAACAATCACGTCAGCAATCAACATTTGGATCTTATGTAATTCTTCTTTACCCTCAATTGGTAATCTAGCTTTTTCGTTACCACAAAACTTTGACATGAGATAGAATTCGGATGCAGTAAGTGATATGTTAAGCTAAGTGAGATTCCCCACAACTAAGGGTTCAGCATCATGCCGGCTGGATCAGGCTATAGGATTTGAGGGATACTATTTCATACTGAGGTTGACCACTAACTGAACTTATAGAAGGGAACCAATTAATTCCTTATGCATCAGGTAAGTTCATGATACTATCAAAGTTTGGTAAGCCTTGAACCCAAACATGGAAGCATACAGAAAGAAAAAGGATCAAGATTTTGGGTCAACGCATACCTGAACTGAACCAAACACCAGGTGGACCAAAGTTTTGGCGGCCATTTTGCTGGATATTCAAAATGTAATGTGACTTATCTAATTAAAGTTTTTTCCTACATTTCTTTGAAAAATGTACATTACTCCCTCTAGACATGGTTTTGCAGACAAAGCTGAGTTGATCCAGATTGGTCCTTAACTGGACAGTTAAACAAGGAATGGGATGGATCGGTGCTGAATCAGCTTGATCGAACAACGATCCAGCCACTGACTACTGGATCGAGCATTTCAGGATCAAGACATTCTTTTCAGAAATTTGATGAATGCACAAGAAGCCATTGCTCTTGTTACTAGAGTTCAGACCCAAAAGTAATCATCCTTGACATGAATCCATATTGGTTATCTATTGTACTCAATAGTTGTCTCAACCTATGTTGAATAATTCTTTTTCATAAGTTAGTAGTATGACTTATCATACTTGATATCCTAATAATTTACAAAATTCTCATTGTTTCTCTTGTTCTTGTATATATGTATAAATAGACTCTTCCTCCAATACTCAGGTACATTTTGGTTTTTCTGTATTTCATTAAATAATCTTGTAAGCCAAGTAATACCCATTTGTCTTAGGATTTTGCATATTCTATAAGAATATTGTTTGATCATACATACTTACCAACCTTTATAAGTTAAGAGCGTTTTTGACTTCATTCTTTTGAATACGTAGCAGAAATTGTGGTTTATATACTCTTCTAACATAGTTAGCTCTCCTAAGTAAATATTAGAACCTATATTTTCGTTAAAACACTTATGGAAGTAATCTTTTCATTGATTTGTAATGTCTATCACTTGCCATTATTTTTAATCATTTGAGAAATCAACAAAAATAAAATCTTAAAAATGCACATTCTCATTCCCCAAAATGCTTCAAATAGAACTCTTGAAGTGACAAAAGAAGTGGAAGATGCCTTCTCTTTGCATAGCAAACCAAGGCTCTTTACAAGCTTCAATCCCATATATGATACCATATAATCAATCTTCCAAGAATACAAGGGGCATGAAGTCCACATCTTGTAAGCCAAGTAATACCCATTTGTCTTAGGATTTTGCATATTCTATAAGAATATTGTTTGGTCATACATACTTACCAATCTTTATAAGTTTAAGAGCATCTTTGACTTCATTCTTTTAAATACGTTAGCAGAAATTGTGGTTTATATACTCTTCTAACATAGTTAGCTCTCCTAAGTAAATATTAGAACCTATATTTTCGTTAAAACACTTATGGAAGTAATCTTTTCATTGATTTGTAATGTCTATCACTTGCCATTATTTTTAATCATTTGAGAAATCAACAAAAATAAAATCTTAAAAATGCACATCCTCATTCTCCAAAATGCTTCAAATAGAACTCTTGAAGTGACAAAAGAAGTGGAAGATGCCTTCTCTTTGCATGGCAAACCAAGGCTCTTTACAAGCTTCAATCCCAGATATGATACCATATAATCAATCTTCCAAGAATACAAGGGGCATGAAGTCCACATGTGAATTCCTCACTTGAATCTCCAAGCCAACTCAATAAAGCTAAAACACCAAGCTTTTACTAAGACAATCACTCTCAAACTTAATTTAGTTCATACACAAAAAGCAATAGTAATTCATTCGTCACTCAACTTAGCAAAGCTAAAAAATGTACAACAGAATACCTTCATATCTCTAGGCATCAATAAGAATACAAGATGGGTAAGAGGGACATAACCGTTGGTAAAGAAGTTACTAGGTATGGACCAACAGATAATCAAGCATAAAAAGAAGAGAAAAGAAGAAAACGGAAAAAGAAAACAGAAAGTTCACATCAATAATATTGCATGGTTTTAATAGCACCCAGTAGTTTGCATGGGAAACAAAGGATTTCCATGAATGAACTCCTAGGTCATCAAGGTGACCACGTACTAGGTTATTACGAAAATAAAAGGGATAATGAGACAAAAAACACCCATGTTCCTGAACCAAAGCATTTCTTCCAGCTTCTTACACCTGTCCTAAGACCAAACTATATTGATAACCTTAAGAAACCAGGATTCTGGACTTCCAACTAAGATGATACATTTAGTTTCAAAAAATCATGGTAGCTCAATTCCCTACCCGTTTGATGATTTTGTAAGAATCATCATACTTGCATATCAATGATACGTGTTGCCTATGAAAATTTTGAGAGCATTTAGGATAGAGTTTCATGATAACATGATCCCTATACTAAACAGGACAATACAACGTTTGATGTCAGTTCATTTCTTCATCCGCTTTGATGCCTTCAAAAGGAGTATGTGTGCTAGATCATACCTCTTGCATATGAGAAACACACGAATACATCAACTGCACTCATCCCATGTAGCTTACTACCAGTGAGTGAGGAGTATGGGTTGTTGTCTCATTGCCAACTCAAAAGGACTCTTGCCTATGGATTCACAAACCCATAAATTATAAGAAAATTATGCAAGATCCATCCATTCATTCCAACCCTTCTAGTTAGCACAAATATAGTGTTGTAGATAACATTCTACTAAGGTATTCTCTCTAGTTAGCCATTTGTGTGGGTAATAGCTTGTTGAGAATAATAATTCTAACAAACAAAAGACCTCTCACCAGAAGTTGCTTATGAATTGGACATCCTGATCACTAATAATGTTGGAAGGGTACCAATTACTTCACCACATGCTTGACAAAAAGTTTGCTTGTGTGAGTTATTGTGCACTTCAATAGGGCTTCTACAAATACCCTATATTTCAAAAATCTATCCACTATCACAAAAATAGATTGACACCCGTTGGACTTAGGCATATTCAAGATGAAGCCCATAGATACTCTCTCCCATGGTTGGCTTGGAATCGGTAATGGTTCCAAGAGTCCTATTGGCCTTTGATTATCAACCTTATCTTGTTGACAAATAAGAAAAGTCCACACATATGTTGCAACATCATCAACCATTTTGGACGAGTAGTAAGTCTATTCTAACAAAGCGCGTGTCCATTCTACCCCGGGTGTCCCTGCCCATGGTGAGTCATGACACTCCGTCAAGATGTCCTTTGACAAGTTTCCCATTCTTAGTGCATAGAGTCGGTCCCCTCTAGTCAGTAGCAAGCCATCCTCAACCCAAAATTGTCTAGTCTTACCCTCATTAACTAGTGACTTTGAGCTATTTTGTTGTATCATCCATCTCCAAGCCAACATGAATACGGTCTACCAAGCCACTTTACACATGCGTCGTTTGAGTTCCAACATTAGCTTGAAGAGCGACCAGCTTTGCTCATCAACTCAATGTGTTTACTACAAAGTTCATCTTGGCCAGTTTGTAATGCAATGTGAAGTTGAATTCAACTAACAATTGTTGGCAATGTTCCTGCTTCACTGTCAACTTCTTTTGGATTTGAAAATAGCTTTGTAGCTACATTATCTATCCACACAATGAAGTGATTCCCTAAGAGGCAGTGTCTCCATAGCTGAAGACAATGTGTCACCATCATAATTTGTTTTCATTTACTAATTATCGTCTTTCCATGTCCCTAAGCTTCTGCCTTTCTAAGAAATAGGGTGTTCATCTTGCATCAACACTCTGCCTAAGTCAAAGTCTGAATCATTAATATACACATCACACAATCGGTTGTGACCTGATAGCTTCAACACAGACTCACTCATCATCATATCCTTCAACTTGCCAAAAGCTTCCACTCCTAAGCATGACCATTCTTCAACATATCTGCTAAGAGGACTATGATAGTGGTGTATTCCTTGATGAACTATTAGTAGTAATTAGCCAAACCAAAAAAATGTAAACCCATTAGGTTGGTTGAAGGTTGTCATTCGTCAATAGCTTGGATCTTCCTTCCGTCCATCTACATTCTTCCAACATGACCCAAAAAGTCAATCTCACTTTGTCTAAACAAATACTTCTCCCATAGAGACTATTCTCCAGCAATAGCTTAAAGACTATCAACAAGAGGTCAATATGTTTATTTATGAAAATAGTGTACACTGCTATCATCGAGGTAGATAACAACATTACCAAGAACTCATAGTCACCATAACAAGTTACACACCTAACCTTCTCCTTGTCTCCTTCATCTATCTAAAATTGTCACTACCTGGAACAAAAATCTAACTTTGAAAAGATTTATGCATACCCAAGTAAGGAGATACTTGTTTTTCATCATTATCTTGTTCAAAGCACAGTAGTCTATACAAAGCCGTTTTGATTCATCGTGCTTCATTTGAAAGAGAATGAGTGCACCAAAGGGTACTTTTGAAAATCTTATAATACCAACTGCCAAATATGTCATCTAGTTGTCATTTTAGTTCTTTTAGTTCTACCAGTACCATGTGATATGGTGCTATGGTCGGTGGTCTCATTGTAGATTGCAACTCAATTTGATGATCGATCTTCCTTCGAGTTGGAAGTTGCTTCGATAGCTCGCTGTGCATAACATCATCAAACTCCTTTGGCATTGAGTCAAGCTCTGGGGGTGCCCTAATGATGGGCATCCCTTCCTCCTCTTCAGTCTTCACAACTATCAACAATGTTTCTTCCCCTTGCTTCAATCCCTTATTAAGTTGAAGTGTGAAAATTACACAGGTCGGTCCTTCCTCTGATGCCATTGCAACTGTTTATATCTTCACCACACAGAGCGAGTCTCCTTCGAGCATCACCACAAAGTCCCACTTTAGTTGTATGTTTGTGTCACTCTCCTACAAGAACTATGCCCCAAAATCAACTAATAATCATCCACCGCTGAAATAAAGAAGTTGGTTACACCCTCCCAACTTCCAATTGAGATTGAGATTGGCACTTCCTCTGCCTCACCCACCGTCTTTATGGGTGTCGAATTCATGGTCAATAGAGATGAAGTTATGTGTGTCCCTTGTGTTTATAAGTATTTTCATGATGGTACCATTGATAAAAACATCTAAGTACATCAAAACTTTTTAAAGAGGTATTGTCAAAACTGGTGCTTAGCATTGTTCATAGTGTTTTCATTCTCGATTTTACTGGATCATGTTGCTACATTGCATTCACTCAACCAATTTCTCCCTTGTACAAGCATTCAACCGACTTGTGTAGGATGTTGTATAGCTATGAAGCTTATAGGGTCCCTTTGGATTGGCCTTACTATTGGGTCTCCTTGTCAGAACATTGTCTTGTGTATAAGGGTGGTCACATCTTTCCATTAGAGTTCTTCTTCAAGGGTTTCTTCACATTAGGTCTATGACTGTCCACTAGCCGTTATAGCTTCATACAAGGTCTACGAGTTCTCACGCAAAATCTTCTATTATGTCCAATGATATAAATTGTTCAAAAGGTGTAAGATGTAGACCTACGATATCATGGTCTTGATACTTAACATAACATTATGTACTAGTACTCTTTTATGTAATCACGGATTGAGTCCATTTACTTTAAGTTAGAGAGTTTTTGTTTCGCTACCTCTTTAATGTTATAGGGTAGGAAGTGGTCTGTTAGATCCTTCTTGAAAGCATCATAAATCTCTATCTTGCAATCATCATTCTCAATCTCCTCAAGCTTATCATGCCACCAAAGGAAGTCGTTGTCATCAAGAAAAGTTGAGGCTATTACTATCGTCTATCATCTGTTTCTTATCCTTAAGATTTTCAACCTTAATGTACATATCAAGTTGGCACAAGACGTTCTCTATCACTTTGTCATCTCTTGTCAAACTTTGTTTCTATTCGACCCCTATATAATGAGCCAAAGGAGAGTTTTGGATGGTCTCAAGACTATCTACATGATCACATATGGATGTTTCATTATCAAATAACTCTACACTTATTCTTTCGTTAGCAGTCTCAACCTATACCACTGACTATCTTAAGGAAACACACTCTTCTTTAAGCCTATATAGGTAGTTCTCCAAAACAACAACAATGTCTAATGTCGCGTAGTAGTTGTGCCTTTTTTCTTTTTTCTTTCTCCCTCTAAATTGATGGTAAAAGATCCATTGTCACTTCCCCCGATACCAAGTCCGTCAATTTCAGGTTCCCAACTTTCAATCAAATCTTGCTTGGATACTGATAAGGGGAGCACAACCTTTGAAAGGATCAGGGATGAAGAAGGAGGTGAATGTCAGACAGAGAATGACCAACCAGAATCAACCAAGCTCAAGAGTTGAGAGATTTATTTGAATATACTAACACTTAAGCATGTTAGCATATACCCAGTTCTCTCTCTCTATGTATATATATTATACCAATTTAAAAAGAAATAATAAAATATTGACAACTACTTCCACTAACGCTTGAAGCGTGAACTAGTGAAATCACACCAAACCAGTCATACAAGATTGCCAAAAGCAAAATTCGTTGACATTTTATCATAATAGCATTCATTTAAGTTTTGTACTATGTTGAAATATAATTGCTATTCATACACCTTTTTTACTAAACATTCTTTTTTTCAAAAAAACTCAAAATTACTCTTGTTGCATAGTGATGCACGGGAGATGCATCTTTTTCCTGAGAAAAGGGTGTTGAAAGAAAGAATGAAGGAGGGGAAAATTAAAAAAGATAATTTCAGAAAAATGACAAAAGGTTGGGTGTGTGAATTGTAATACCTTTTGAAATGGGAAATTCCATCTGCACGGATTCCATATGCGATCCAGCTTCTTATGCTGGTGCAATTATGTACGTGTAACGTATCGGGTCTAGCTAGTATGAATTTCGCTGATGTTCGAAATGACTGCTTTCGCTTGTTTGTTGCCTAATACTGAGACCCAAAAACCCGAGACCTAAATTGCACAAAAAAGAAAAGAAAAGAAAAGACAGTGCTAAAAACCAGCAGATTTAGTAAGAAATAATTCTCAATTCAGTGCCATACTACATTTGTTTAAAGGTTCCATTAAATTGACCGAGAGCGTTAGCTCAAATGGCAGTACTCACTAACTCCCAATGTGCATTGGCGAGTTCGATTCCAAGGGAGGTGCATGCGCGTGCACATTAGGCTTTGTCCTCCCTTCGTGACCAGAAAAAGAAAGAGTTCCATTAAATCTCAACGGCAGTGGTTTGGCTGACACAAATCAGAGGCTCTATTGTTTGATTTATTCTTACTTTTTCTAGCTAATCTTAGTTATTTCGGCAACTCGGGAATAGGACTTTGATAGACCTTCGAATAGACGATTCAATTGAACCATCAACCCCTATAAAACAGTGCCTTAAGGTTAACACCCTGACAAGTAGCTATCTTAATTCCGTTTTGTAGTTAAAACCTTAACAAAAAAACTCTCCTTTATCCACGGCCTATTTAGTTGTCGAAGTCGGCCGAAATTGGCCTTGGAAGTTCACTGTAACTACAGACAACAAAGAACCCCCATTTGCTCCAAAGCAGTCAAATTAGTGACCAAACGAAGATCTTTATCTGATTGCACAGCTTAGATGCAGACAAGTTTAAGTACCTTGAAGGTCTCTGTTGTCACGTGAGATAGCTATCAATTAAGCCTGAAAGTCTTCTGAACTGCAAGCCAGAGATCTCGCTGGTTGGCTTTCGTGGAGTGCAGGCCTTGTCAGGCAGAGAACATTTGTCTCGGAGGATTCGGATAAGGCTCAAGCGACGGTTGCAAGTCTTTGAGAATGCCCGAGCGTACCCAAGTACCTTTGACACTCCGAGCTCGAGTAGATTGTGATGGTATAACCACAATCTCATTTACGGCATGGAAAACTGGTATAGATAACAAAAGCTACGTTATACTACTCTAGGAAAGAAAAAGAAACGTTATTGATTGGGTGATTGATGCTTCGACTGCTCTCTGCCCTCCTTTCCATAGTTCTTAAGGAAGCAATAGGTGAGCTGTGTCTCTGCATTTCCGTGGTTATGTTCTCTGCTTCAGCTTTCCATTACCTCGTTCCCGCTGCTCTAATACTGTGAAGATCGGACCAATCTTCTTTTGTAGTTAGATATCATTAACCATCGCACCTCGATTCCTTTCCTTCGACTCCTACATAACAGCCATTAGCTCTCACTCGATGTCGAGCACCTCAGATTAATACCTACATTGCCTCAATTTTCAGCATCGACAGATGCATTGGGGAACAATCTATTCAGTGTTTCCCTACATAACAGCCACTGATACGAGACCAAGACAAGGCCCACAACTATGCCTCCCACTCAAGGAGCAATGCGACTCAACGAGAAGGTCTGTATGAACGCTGAACATCAACGACGATTCGAGGTGTATCATGTCGGTTGGAGTTATCTCCGTTATTTTTCAGAGTTCATACATATTTCATGTGTATTCTACAAAAATAGGGGAACAATCTATTCAATGTTACAGAAGAGGAAACACTAAATTGTATTAAATGGTGAATGCTTTGTGGACTGTTTCTTTATGACATCTGATTTTTTAAAATGTGCATTCTTTAGTATAATACAACAACAACAACTAAGCCTTTTCCCATACTAGACGGGGTCGGCTACATGAATCCTTTGTTTCCATAGAATCCTATCATGTGCCATGTTAGCAGTTAACTCACAATAAGCTAGATCATTCTTTATTGTTTCTTTCCAATACTTTTGTGGTCGTCTTCTACCTCTTTTAATACTTCCCAAATTTAGTTTTTCGTACCTTCTTATAGGTTCTTTTGATCTTCTTTCTATATGTCCAAACCATCTTAAACGATATTCTATCATTTTATCCTCTATTGGTGTCATTCCTAATTTGTTTCTAATAACCTCATTATGTATATGGTCTTTTCTTGTATGACCACTCATCCATCTCAACATCTTCATTTTTGTCACATACATCTTTTATACATGTTTATGATTAACTGCCCAACACTCATAACGTTAAAACATGGTAAGTCTAATTATTGCTCTATAATATTTACCTTTTAACTTTAATGATATATTCTTATCACAAAGAATACCTTATACTCCTCTCCATTTTAACCAACTAACGTTAATTTTATATGTAACATCTCCATCAATTCTTTCATCACTCTGGAAAATTGATCCTAGGTATTTAAAACTTTCTTTTGGGGAATGCAATATGTACCAATTTTAATTTCTATGTCCTCTGAAGTAACCAAATGATCAAACTTACATTTCATATATTCTGTCTTTGTTATACTAAGTCACAGGCCTTTACTTTCTAATGTTTCTGTCTACAGTTCCAATTTTCTATTAACTTTTTCCTTAGACCAAGGTACTTCATCTTGAATATGTTTTGTTAACTCATTAATCACCATTATAAATAAGTATGGACTTAACTTGATCCTTGATGTAACCGAATATTAATTTCAAATAAGAAATATAACATTAGTCCAATATTGATAGACTAACCCAATATTTTGCACCAAGGGAGGTTCTTTGGGAAACTTTAGAAAAAAGAGGTTAATTGTAACATTAGTCCAATATTGACAGACTAACCCAATATTAAAGTATGGACTTAAGCGGTTAATCTCATGACCAAACATGCATGTTCCAATTTTCCATCGAAAGAGGTTCTTTGAGGAACTTTAGAAAAAAGAGGTATCCCATTAACATATATTAACCTTATAAGAAACATGTACGATGATCATGTCCGAGGACTCATAAGGAATGACAGACTTTCTATATGTTGATACTTTAAGTCCATACTTTAATATTGGGTTAGTCTGTCCATACTTCAAAAAACATATTATTTTGTTAACTCATTGGCAAGTTGTTAATCTCTTATAAGGTTAATTGTAACATGCTCTCTTTTCCTTGATTTTATTTTGCACTACTTTACTCTACCACCAAGCTTCTTTTTATACCTGTACACCTCACTTAGATACACCTAACACATCTTTGGCCACTTTCCTAATATGTGTAGCCATATTATTTCACATATCACAAGATGTACTTACATAATTTCAATCATCTCTTTGAAGGACTTCCTGTTAAATATATCTTCTTTCTCGCATTTGAGATTCCACCATTTAGTCTGAATAGCTCGATGCACTCTTTTCTTCTGTCCATTTTTTTATTTGTAAACCCTATAACTAAAAGTCGATGTTGGGTTGTTAAGCTTTCTCTTAGAATCACCTTGCAATCTTTACAACATGTTCTATATTATTTTCTACAAATAAAGTAATCAATTTGTGTTTGTGCATTCTTTAGTATAATATTATAAGAAATTGCCTATGTATGTGTTGAGCACATGTTGGAATGATATTCGAATATGAGAATAGTTCTTTTTGGAAGGATAGGTATGTTGGTGACAAAAGATTATGTATCTTGGGAACCAGTCATGGATATGATCCTTCCTCGACTCCACCACCCATTTAATCTATTCTTTATCATGTCTCTCACTGCGTTCAATAATGCAAGTGTTCCAGAGGTAGAAGACTATTATAAAATTGAGATTAACAGCTTGTCATAAGAAAAGAGCCCATCCCGTAGATGTCAATCCTTAGTTCATGTTTAGTCTCTGTGACAAGTTTGATAGAGTGGTAGCATCGGTTGACATTTATGCAAATTATAGAAATGGGGAGGCTGTATCAATGCTTAATCTTTCATTGCAGATGCATGTGGATAAATTCTGATGAAGTCTCAAAAATGTGAATTATGTTTGTTTCCTCTAGGAAAACTGTTGACAATTCTTTAAACTTTGAAACTAGTGCAATAATGTTGCCCCGAGCAGCAATTAGTGTTCTTTGGAGACACTCTAAGAAAGAAGCCTTATTACACCCTGCATTAAACAACTCTTCCCAACAAATACGAGGTTGCCATGGGCTGCACTAGAGTAAGTCATTCTAAAAACAACCAAAACAGCAATAAGCATTTTAATCATTGTATTTAGAGCTGGCCAATGAGCTCAATGAACCGAAAAGACTCTTCATACTAGTCTCGTTAACATGTACTGTTCATATTTAGCTCGTTTGATCATTTGGGGCAAGCCAAAACAAGCTGCAACTTCAAGTAGTTAGGCATCTCATTAAATTCAACTGCATGTATTCTTACCCAACTGCTTAGTATATATCTAAAAGCTGATACATGCCGACCAGCGAGCTCAGACAGGAATTCTCTTTCCCTTGCAGCTCCAATGGGAAATGTTCCCATACTGATAATCATGAAATGATGACAATGACAGGACAGGATGAGCTGCTTGAATGTATAGTCTAAACAGCGAAACAGTTCACCTACTACGAGTTTGACTGAAAATGCGATGGAATTTGCAGACTTCCATAATGATTGTTTGAAACATTCAGGTGAACTGAATAAGTAATTCGTAATGGGCAGATATCATTCTCTGTGTGTGTGTGTGTGTGTGTGTGGGGGGGGGGGGGGGGGGTGGTAATGTGTTTGTGGGCACTTGACATGAAGCATGCAGGTTCCAGCAGCAGTAAAAAGTAATCCAGATTGCAACACAGCACGTAAATTAAGTTCCAATATGCTTATAAATCCACACTTGATCTCCAAAGGACAACCAGGCATTACAAGAGATATTAAATCTTTCAAACATCCTTACAACCAAGATACAGGGACAATGTCTGCAAACCTAATGTTTGCTCATCTCAAGCTAGATTAGCAAAAAAGGAATTTAAACATGACCTGATTATTGAGGTTAACTGAAACCATGTAGTTAGATAAAGGAAATTAATCATGAACTCTGAATACCAATGAAATGCCATCAATAAGGAGCATATCATGGCCGTTAGATAGATGCCAATGAACAAATAATGATACAGTACAAAAGTCCCAGATAGACGTATGTTGATGTCCAGGTACTAAAGTTGGGAAGTATGGAGATCGGATTGGTGAGCTCCCCCAGTTGTCACTTGTGCGAACCATGATTGCCAAGCCTCGAGATAGTGAGCGAAGAGATCACTAAGTGCTGCAATTAGTAATCAACCACTGTTTATTTTGGCACTTTGCAAGAGAAGAATGCAGGCTCAAACGTGCGCAAGCATTCACTAGCACATGCAATTAGAGGAGCAAGCATTTTTGCAACATAAGTATAAACTCTCATCTCCTGAAACCAGCCAAGAGAACTTCAGGATCTTGAAATGAATCGTTAATTTATGATTTGCTTATTCATGGACATTAATAGCATCCTTCCATTCGGCAGCACCTTCAATGACATAGCCTTTACAGTAACAGCGAGGTCCAAACAAGGAAAGGCTTACAATGAATAGCTACGCACCAAGAGGCAAGGAAGGGCATAGCAAGCAACGACATTTGGGGAGTTTATACAAAATTCTTTTATTTTCATTATAGAGCCAGAATCCACAATTATCAATGCACAGGCTCTATGTCAAATTCTCTATAGCTATACCCGTGTTCAGGAGTTGAAGCCAACTGAGTAGACAATCTATGAAGCAGCCGAAATGTACCAAAAGAATATTATCGTTAGGTGGTGTCAGTAGATTATAAATAAGGACATGTACAACAGCGAAGACAACTGATGCAGGTTTTGCAAACATTGTACAACGCAACACAGAACTAGCACATTTGAGTTACAGGCATTAGTTCTAGTCAAAGTGAAGGCCCGAGTCAACACATAGCCTCAGAAGAGGCTATCTGCGTCAGCATGCATTTGGTTTAATTCAGTTGAATTCATCGAAAAAAAGGCATGTCTACTCAAGGCTTTCTTAACCAAGCTATAGTTAAAATTTTCAGTTGCTTAATGCATCTTGAGGATTATATGTATGTAAAGGTAAACCTTTTGTATATAACAGGTAATAGTAACACGTATCGTGTATGTGCATGTTTTACATAAACTACAATGTTTTAAATCACCTCGTTATTTCCCTCACTCAGCGTTCAACCGCATGCAAGACACAGCGCTAGTAATAGGGTTTTTGGAGTTATATAGACTTAGATTGTAGGCTTTTGCGAGAATTCACACACATGAATATAGGGAGGGAGGGGGAGAGAGAGAGAGAGGTGTCCCTGTAAGATGCCAAACTCAGACATGGACTCTCCAGTCGCCAATACAGGGTCAAAGATCAGGATTTCACAAGATATAACTGAATCTTATATATAACTCTAGATTTTTGCATTGATAATCATCCTGATTCTCTCCAGGCCCAGATTCTAGAAAGGAATGATTATGGAATCGACTAGTAAGCAGATGCTAGAAGACAGATTATACAAGTTTATCCTGTTTAGTATATTACCATGAATGATACTCAAGGCTAAATGCAATTAAATCTGTACAAGAAACATGTCACCTATTATGCAAATGGATGCAATATAATCTTCGAACAAGGAACTTTCAAACTTTCGTACATCTTACCTTGGTTCTTGTACCTAGGGTGAAATGAAGCAGCCAAGGCATCCCAATCTTGATACCTCTTTGAAGTGTCCCCCGTATTTACTTGAGATGGACAGACTGGGGAAAAAGGTCCATAAACAAAACCCTTTGGCGGAATGTTCTCCTTCTGCTGCTCCTGCTGTTTTCCGTAGCACTTTTGTGGTTGTGGCTGTATCAGTGCTTTGCCATTGCTAAGTTCCAAGTTCATATTGATTTCTTTCCTTGGTTTAAGCACTTGAAGTCCTGGTAGCAATTTGTTCCTTTTTGCATCAATGTTTTCGTTGATACAAAGTTCTGTTCCAAACTTCCTTTTCCCACTCTCTTCCTTAGACACATCAGACAAGCTAACAGGATTAGATTTCTTCTCGGATTTTCCATGAACACCCAACCATCTAAATGCAGGCTTTCTGGTCACAGAATGATGTGTCTGAAAATAATAGAAATAATCGAATGATGCAAATGATATAGCTCTCATTTCTTGTATTCAACCATATTAATTTTACCTTCTCAATGAGATCCATGGATGAGAGAACATTTGCGATGTCATATAGTCTTCTTACTTTTGCTGCACGACACAAAATTGAAAATCAAAACAAACTAGACAACGGCTTCATAATTGCAAAACGATCAGTGCTTTTGAAGGAAAATGGAAATGGAGGTGGAGTTGTTCAAGAATTACTACTCCTCAGTTGCAAAGAATCGTTAGCTTCACCAAGCAACAGAACTGCAGCTTCATCGAGTGAGACAACTTCCGCCTGAACCATACCATCGCAATGATTATCACATAATAGGATTGCATATACACGATGCTGGCTATTGAGGAAAAAAGATATTCCACCTTAGAACTCAGAAAGAGCTTGACAAAGTTTTGTGTGAGCAACCCCAGAGACTTCTCTCTTCTACGTTCTGCATACCAACATGCCCTTAAGTACAACTGCTGAAATTCTAATCATTTGCAGCATATTCAAAATGTCTTTAACGAGATTATAGTTCAACAACGTATCATCTTTTTCACTTTCAGCAGAAAGTTTTTCAGCACAAGGGAAACCTAGATGCATGGGCATGTCAAAGCAATAAATATTTATCGCACAGATGAACAAAACTATAGGGTTACTCATCTTGTTAGATGAAAGATGTCGATTGTACTTCAAACTTAATGGATGAAAAGAACTTCATCATCGTTACAAGACAGCTTGTTGTGCTCATTGGCCTCAAATTAAACTTGCATTTCTTTCACCGATATATTCACAGATATGCCACTGCTAAAAAATGTACCTATCTTTGCTTTTGGTGCACCTTCATTTGTCATTCCCGGCTGCAGAATAACAGAGCTAGGGCAGCACTTCACTGGAAATTCTTGACTATTAGGGTTGGATGAGTTCTCGTCCTCCTCACCATCAGATGTCTTGTTTGGGTAGAAAGAGAACAGAAAGCGAATTTAGTAATACTGTATCACTTGGCAACCAGCTAAGGACGTCTACAGATAACATGTAAACAGCCTACTCTTCCATCATAAGGAATCATTGGCAGGGAGCTATTACATGCTTCTCTTACTGCCTCTTCCTGCGATCGATTCAAGTAACCCAAGAATGAGAAACAGATCGCAGAGCCAAACAAGAAACTTGAAAACCCAGCATCAGCAATGAGAAATCCATCCCCATCATCGGTGGTATAGATCGTTATCACCTTGACTAAACAATAACATCATAAAAAGTTTCTCTGAAAAGCCAATAAAGAAAACCTTACCCTCCCGTCGTCCGAAACCACTGGCAATGTGCTGTTAAATGCCTTTCTCGTGGCATCTTCCTATAGCATACCCAATACACCAAATCAAAAACAGATAAAGCAGTGCATCTCTGACGAAAAAATTCGAAGCATACAAATGCATCAACCATAAGAAATCCATCTGCACGATCTGTATGACAGATCCGAGGCCTTCGACCCCTATTCACTCCCATGAAGAAACAAAATTTGATAAAATAAAAAAGAATAAATTAGGAGAGAAGAATGTGCTCCACACCCTCAGTTTTTCCAAAGCTTGTGGAATTGCCCCAAATCCCTTCCAAGAGTACTGATTTTTCGCCTTCCTGGAAAGAACCTAAAGAAAATGACCCAGGCCTAACCGTCAGTTTAGGAATCAAATTATTTACGGAAACAAGGAGTAGAAAAGATTTTACCCCAACGCTCTCAAGAACGTTGACGATATCATAGATCCGGCGCCTCTCAACACCTGCCAACCCGGAATAAAGACTAGATCAGCCATGAAACACATAATACACAAGAAATCACCAACTCTGGAATTTACCGAGTCGGCTAGCAGCCTCATCCAAACCCACCAAATCGACTCCTTCCCGATTGTACAGCGCAAGAAAACTGCAACAAACCCTTATCTATGTAAGGCCCAACATTATACACTGCAAGATCAAAAGATCGAGAAAGAAACGATCTAGCGAGAGAGAGAGACTTCTGGCACAGGAGGCCGAGAGACTTGTCCTTTCGATTGTAGGTGTAACGGCGACAATGGAAATCCTTCAACGAAGAAGACGACGACATCTCCCTGTGCAGACCACACTCGAGAGAGAGAGAGAGAGAGAGAGAGAGAGAGAGAGAGAGAGAGAATATATTAATAATAATCGTGAGTGAGGGAGCGAAGAAGAGAGGGCGCGCGAGGGAAAGGAACCGTTAAAAAGAGGTGTGGCGCGTCCCCGAATTCAAAACTCAGACTCGGATCCGAACCTCAGGCTCGGAAACAGAGTATCAACAGCGAGCGGGAGCCCCAAGTTCAAATCGTGACTCGGAGCGCGGCCTCGCCCTTCTCTGATTGCGTTCACGTGCTCATCTCGTTCGGACGGATTTGACGGTTGACTGATACAATGACCAATACGCCGATAAATTTCAAATTAGCACTGCCCGAGACCCGTGTTAGTTTAGGGATTTTTCGGTAATATGGTGGACAGTGGGAAATGAGAGACTCGCACGAGTTAGCTGAGATGAAGATAGTGCACCCACTTAAAGTAAGGGCATCACCCACCCTTTTAAATTTGTCTTGGCTTTGGAGGCAAATCTTAGGTGCGTTATTTATCAACCATCACTCACTCATTTACTACTATGGGTGGCAATTTCGTGTTTGTTTGTGTCGTATCAGTTCATATTGGTGCCAAAAGCAAGTCAGCCTTAGCACACAACCATGCTCTCTTGCGTCACTTTCGTGATCATGCAAAATACATTTTAATAGACATAGTTAGTTCGGAAAGAGTTTGGCAGTTTCAATCGGAACCGAACTGAGCTGGAAATAACCAGGGACCATCATGTTCAGTTTTGGTTTCACTTTTCATAGAACCAGAACCAACCCAAAATTTGAACCCATGCTGACTCTAATGCTTTCTTTTATTTTCTTTAAAATTAAATTTTTTTAAATATTTTTGCCGGTTTTAGACTGTTTAGAACTCAAACTGGAACTTGCCATGTCTACATTTTGAGTCAGGTTCGAGTATTCGTGTGTTGTGTTTCATATGTAAACCATCCAAATGAATTGAGCAGTGAATGCTTGGGCTTGCCCTTGGCACTCAGTCAAACAAGACAAAAAAGTGCATGACTTACATGAACCCCTCCTAGCTAGACAAGGCAAACACGACTACTGGTTCAAGTAATAGGTTAGTTCTACAAGTTGCTTCATGAAAATACATTTGTAACCCGAAATAATTTCTTTAAATAAGTTGGAATGAAACTAGAATTCTACTGAAAGGTGAAACCATCAAAATTGTTAGGCTAACCTATTTGGTTTTTAAGTCCAAAAATGTTATTCTTATTAAATACGTAAATGTTACAAGCTCGGCTAAGTTGTATGAACAAACTTAGCATGTTCATACTGGTTTCACGGGCATGGCCGGATATACATAATATATATACAATAAGGTTTAAGTCATGATTTGACATTTAAAATGGAACTATTAGTTTATGCAATCCATGCACAACAGAAACATCTGTCTCATGTCGTTTCACTTTCCAATATTTTGAATCATAATTTCTATTACCACACCTGTTTATTCTTTGACACGTACTTTTTTGAAAATACCCCCGGACTCCATCCCTCCCCTTTCTCTTTCTTGTAAACGTACACCCCGCCACAAGATTCCTACATCATTCTTGATATATTCCAACAAATGTTTGGGGTCCTCTATCACACATTTCATGCACTATTGGTTTGTATTCGATATTTGGAAAAGAAAACAATAGAATAAAAAAAACGATGAATTAACAAACTCTTGAAATAATGAATGTTGTTTCTTGTCAAATCGAAAAAGGAAAAGAGAAGAAAATTCGTTGTGTTTGAGGTTGGGTGGTTCATTCGACACAGGAAAAATATGTATTGTAAATTTTGAAATGTTGATATTCGTTGTTTCTCAATCTTTTTCTTCATTTTCAGTTGTCGGAATTGATATAAAGACACAACTTAGCCAATCTCAATAAGAGAACAAATGCGGCAATGTTGTGTCTCTATAAGAGACAAAACGTGACAAAGCCATGAATTTTCTCTGGTAGGGATGCATATTGTAATGTCTACTTTACTGGCAGTTGTGGTAGGGATGCATATTTGTGTTAGTTAATGACACAACTGCATCACTATGTTTTCATATTATATATAATATTATAATCTATGCATACACACACACTCATATATATATATATATATATATATATATATATATATATATATATATATATGTATGCTTGGCCTCTTAGCCTCTATTACAATGTATTATAGGATGACAGTCAACGGATTTTAATTATTTATTATGTTGAGCAGGTTTTGAATATACAGCAAAGGAAAATGTTTGTTGTAGTAAAGTTTCTTCTAGATCTATGATGAATGGTGAGATAGATTTAATTATGGTGGACAAGGTGATGAATTTTTTGACTAGTTGGTTGATGAACTTGATGATACATTTATTGATTACGAAAGGACTTGATTATTTACTTGTATTTATGACATATGAAGTTTTTTACAATTGTAATGAGCTCATTATGTATATATTGACATTAATAACAATATCTAAGAGATATTGAGAAAAAGCTCAACATTGCTATCATCGTTCTTTGTTTGATAATAAAAATATAACAAATAAGATATGGCTTCGGCGTGAAAGGAGTGACATATATAGAATAAAAAAAGGCATTGATATTGAAAGCAGTAGTGATGATTTATATAAGTTGAATATGGTCAATGAGATATATAATCACCCTCTAGATTTCTATCTTGAAGCTCATATGTAAAATGTTAGTATGGAAAAATATATATACAATAGAAAGATGAAAATTAGGAAAAAGAAGATGGTTTGTTGAACTGTTCTACAATAATTATTATATGATTTAGATTATCACTAGTATTATAAATGACATTGGAAAATACCATATAGATATTGTTAGTAATGTTACATCCTCAATCCATGATCGTGATCTAACACTATGAAAAGAATTATAAGATATCATTTCAGATGTAATTTGTAATGATAATTATCTTACACTATTGAATGTCAATTTTGTGTAGACAACACATTACTAAAAACATTGAAGGATTTATTATCAAATTGACAAGAAAGAAAGAAATAGCCATTGTATTTGATGAAAGTTCAAAAAATATTGTTGAGATGTTAGATGAGGCTAAATGGAGGTGAAGTGGAAAAATTCTATATTATGCTTTATTATATTAAAAATAGTGGTTGAACCCATATAATATGAGAATAGTCTCGACATGGATAAATAGAATGATTCGTTATGATACTCATACAACTAATAGGGTTGAGAGTGTACACACAAGGTTCAAAGGATTCATTGGTAGCTCAATCGAGAGATTTGATACAATATGAAGACATATACATTCATTGATCAGGTTGTAAATTACAAATTTGAAGAAGTTTGAGGAATCCAAAAATGTTACCAAGTATTACGTCAATTGTATAGAAGATATCATTACAAAAATGAGAGAATAGTATCAAGACATACCATTTAATTGATTGTAAAAGAGGTGAATCATGTCAAACCATATCAAAAGTGATTTTCCCTATTTGAATGGTTTAAATGTGCATGATTATTAACTATTTAATTGATATTTCTTGAATGATATTTAAATTATGAGATGATTGATTGATATTTAAAATATTTGTGTTTACAACTTTGTTGTTACTATGTTTTGATAAGCATTGTGTTTGATGGAAGTGTGACATAATATTACATACATCATGTAAATATGGTTTGGACATGTAGATTCGATAATAGATATTTGGAACATAATGTGTTATAAATTCATGAGTCATACTTATGTTGTTTTTACAAGTCTTTCAAGCGTTCTAGCTTTTGATGATCATGCGAGGGAAGGTCAAACAACTCCTTCAATATGGTTTAGACACAATATGCATTATAAAAACCAGAAGTGTTGTTATTGTGTATGTGTATGAGTTGGTTTGAAAGCATAAATTGAAATATACACGTTGATTTGTTATTTTATTTGTGAAATATATATACTTTTGGTCTAACTTTTATTAAGTGTATAACTTTCCTATAAAGCAATGGGTTGGTGCTTATCCTATTTATTTTATAGTTTATCCTAAAGCTAGTATATCAAGGACCTATAGAAGTCGGCAAGGTCTCAATCTATTGACACCTTTTCTAACATCAGGATGATATGGTCTAGATGAGAATTAACTTTAGAATGTAAATTTGTTAGATATAGTTTTGAGGATTATATTGGTGGGCCTCATACTTTTTGGAGAACCTTGTATATATTATACAATATAGGGACAAGAAGAGGTCAATGGAGGACAACTTTGATGGTTCACCTAGAGGTACAAAGAGGATTAGATTAGGCCCAACATAGGTGGGAGATAGTCATAAGTGAGGACCACACATTCTCACAACCAAAACAGTCACCAAAGTCGAGAAAATACTTGTTTCAACTGCAAAAGCTTACCCATCAAAGAGGAACGTGAAGTAGACCCGAGCACAATCAACTAAAATAGTGTAAAATGAAGATTTTAAAAGTTTTTGGTGCAAAGAACTTGGGCATGTACACCATTCCTACCTCCATCTATTTAGGATAGTGCTATGGGGTTCCCTCATATGCCACAACCACTAGTCTAAGATACCTCTCATTTAGTTAAAAGTACCATGTTTATTTATGGTGTGCTTGCACATGTTTTATTTGATTACGAAGCTACACAATGTTTCTACTTTATTATATGGACTAAGAGATTCAAAACCATTGAAAGGCTTCTCTATGTATTTTCCCAATAGGGAGTCACTATGTCACAGTAAATTTTATGGGATTGTCTTATGATGATTGGTGATTATGATTTGTGAGTTGGTGATATGGTCTAGGCCATTGTGATTGGTTGTCTAGAAATCATGTCATTATCGACTACAAAAAGTGAGATATCACATTCTCCATTATGTGTACAACCATGTTTGGTTTCCAAAGTTAGTGAGAGGAGAACCTGATAGCTATTGTGATAGCTCTTTAGGTGTTTAGAGATATGTGTGATGGTTGGAAGGGGTGCTTGGCATTTGTCATGTAGTCAGATGTTGAACAAAAGTCATTGAATAGTATTCTTGTGGTTAAGGAATTCCCAAATGTTTACATGATGACTTTACCTAGACTACCCTGTAAGCAAGAGGTGGAGTTTGTCATTTAATTGCAATCAGGCACTAATCCAATATCCAAGGTGCCATGTCACTTGGTGCTTGTTGAACTAAGAAAGTTGCAAGCTCAATTAGATTTATTACTAGGAAAGTAGTTTATATCTTTGTATTGATTATAGATAGTAAATCAAGTACTAATAAAGAACAACCTACTGCTTAAGATTGATGATTCGTTTGATAAACTACAAGGGGCAAGCTTATTTTTGAAGATTGATCTTTGGTCTTGATATGATCAATTGAGGATTCGAGCAATGTTGTGCCTAAGACTACCTTTAGAACTTGATATGGTTATTATCAACTTTAAGAATGCCTTTTGGGTTGATCAATATTTCAATTGCATTCATGGACTTGATGAATTAGTATCTTGATATTATTTGGATAAGTTTGTTATAGTATAAAGAGCAAAGAAGAGCATATTGAGCATTTGCATATTGTACTGCAGCTATTGCATAAAAAACAATTATAGCAAGTTCTCCAAGTATGACTTCTAGCTGGAACAAGTTGCTCTTTGATAACATAATGACCAAGGATGATATCTTTGTAGATTCAACTAGGATCTTAACTATTATGAATTAGGAGAGATCGAAGAATGTTTCTAAGGTTCGTATTCTTTGGCTGGTAGGATGTTCCCACAAGTATGTAGAAGCCTTTTCTGGTGTAGTAATGCCTTTCACTCAATTGATAAATAAGTATGCCCAATTTCAATTGCCACATAAGTGTGAGTAGCGTTTCACAATGCTAAAACCTAGATTGACTAGAACACTATTATTGACACTCCAAATGTGTGACAAGGACTTTAAGGTCTATTATGATGCTTCTCATAAGGGTCTCGGTCATGTGTTACACAATAAAATAAAGTTACAACTTACATGTTGAGCCATTTGAAAAACCATAAGGTGAATTATTGCATATATGACTTGGACTTATGGCAGTCGTATTTGCTCTTAAGATATATAGTCATTATCTATATAGTGTTAAGTTTCTATATATTCACCAACCATAAGAGCCTGAAAGATATCTTCAAATAACCTCTTCAAAATATGCGACAAATGTGATGGCCTAAGTTTCAAGAAAACTATGATTATAAGATTATCTATCATCCTAAAAAGCTAATATAGTTATACCCTTAACAACTCTAGTGTAAGCTACACTGGAGCTTTGGTTAAGAGTACTTATGGCTCAAAAGGATAATCCCCAAATGAGGGTTATATAGACGAAGTTCATCATGGAGGCTGATCTAGGTGTGAGATACATGATGACGATTCCTTATGGTTTGAAGGGCAAGCATGCATGGTTAATGATGAGTTATTTTGATAAGAGATTCTAGAGCCAACTCATCATAACCCATTTAGCATTCATCTTGGTAGTATAAAGATGTATAAGGACTTGAGTTGATAGTATTATTGGTGTAGAATGAAAAAGGTAGTTCACAAGTTCATGACAAAGTGTTCAACTTGCTAGAAAGTGAAAGCAAACCACAACTATCTCACAAGCATCTTCAATCGTTGCATATTCATGAGAGAAAACGACGACACATTAACATGTATTTGCAGATGGGCTTTCGCTTAGCTCATAAAGGAATGATTGGGTGATCATTGATAGACTTACTAAGGTCACACTATTTGTACCCATTCAAAGGAATATGTCACTATCTTGATTTTTTATAGTCTATATTTCCCATATTATTAAGTTTTATAGCGTGTCATAAACCATCACCTTAGATAGAGATCCTTAATTTATCTCATATTTTTGGTAAAGTTTAGAAGATGCTGTAGAGACGAAATTGTAGTTTAGCATAAAATTTCATCTCCAAACAGATGGACAAGGTAAGACGACTATCTAAACATTTATGTTTCAAGTGTGTGTGTTGGACGAAGATGATAAGTAAGATACTTATTTATATCTTATAGAGTTTGCTTATAATAATAACTACCAGGCAAGCATTGGGATGCTACCTTATGAGATGCTCTAAAGAGAAAAGTGCATAACCCTATGCATTGGGATGTACCTAGGGTGCGATTGGCGACATGTCTAGAGATATTTCATCAATCATCAAACAAGATGAATTTGGTTCTTTAATGTACAATCATCATAAGAGCTATGTAGACAAGACACACCATGATTTGGAGTTTGAAGTTGGCGATTATGTTTCTAAATGTGTCCCCAGTTCGTGGTATGACATGCTTTGCCTAGAAAGGTAAGTTGAGCCAAGATACATTAGATTGTATAGGATTCTAACAAGAGTTGGAGATATAGCGTATGAGTTGGAACTACTACTATCATAGACTCAAGTACATAATGTGTTTCATGTATCGATATTATGGAAGTACATTTATGAAACTTTGCAAGTGATAGAAGTTGAACTGTTGCATATACATAACTACCTGTATGAGAAGCAACATGTTATCTTCGACATAAAGGAGCATGTCTAGTGTCAATGAGTTCTCAAGACTCTCAAGATGTAATGGAGCCATCACTCACTTAGAAAGGCTATAAGGGAGCTCAAAAATAATATTAGAGAGAAGTATTAACATCTTTCAAGGATTTCCTTAAATTCTGAAGATAGAATTTCTTTAAGGGGATAGAATGCTGAATTTTTGGTTAGGTTGCAACTAGAACCCTTACCCAGAACAAAATCGGGGTCTAGGAACAATAATGCCCGATCAAGGCATTATAGAGAAGTTAGAGAGGGTGAAGAAACCACCACCCGCTATGTTTTTTATCGTGTTAATATGGTGATTTGCAAGTGATGAGACTCAATAGACTCAATAGAGGGCTCTCCAAGATTCTACAGTCTCGAGAAGAACCTACCTAGACGAGCGACGATGCTAGAGAAAGCATTGGAAAAAGGTATATTTTGTGTTAGTTTTCTCTTCTTCTATTGGACTTCCACTTTTCCGGTGAAAAAATGATCGTCATCTGTTGATTTAGGTTTGGGTTGGCATATTGTGATTGCACGAGGCATTGAGATGAGCCATCAACCTTGAAGATGGGTTTTGCACGTGTTCTAGTGAAAATCGATGTCATTGGGTGCCGATTGGTTTGGGTCATGAGAGTTTTAGTTATTTTTGATAAATGGGTTAAGTACAATCTCGATCTTGTCTTACAGGCATCCAAAAATGCCTCCTAGTTGCCAGACTTTCCACACACAAAATGGCTCCCATTTCTTTTTCTTTTTTTAAAATTTTTTCTGGCAAAACAACGTAGCCAATGGTGACCTCAATTCTGATTTAGTGGTGCAAGATCAAGCAGATGGCCAGGGACCACCACTAGTCTTGGTCAATGCCGAAAAATGGCAAAATCACTGATAGAAAATCCCATAGAATTTGGTTCTTATAGGTTGTGTCCTATTCTGCGTGTCATGTTGTGTCTGACACGGTGACAAGTCGCTTCGTGTCCCAGCACTATAGCATGCTTGGATCCATATCGTGTCAATGAGCACTATGTCATACTAGTAGTTTCATGTTAGATAGGTTCTAAAATAATTTTCTGGATCAAGTTCAGGGTAGGTTCTATGTTGATACAACGATACAGAATACTTGTTGTAATGCATAAATTGAATCTAGATATCAGTTTTTGATCTTAGTCTATTTGGATCTAAGTTAGGTTTTTCATTCGTTTTAGGGTCTTCTAGTATTCGATTTGAATCCAGTTTATTGCCTTGAACTAGTGATTAAATAAAATTTAATATTGTTATTACTTTTAAAATGTTTGAAAATTAAAATAAGAGGATTTGGGGGTTATAAGAGTGGGCCAACAGCATGAGGATTGGATGTTATTTGATATTTTATTTGAGTTTGGATTGGTTATGCGTATCCGTAAATATTATTTATACTCATATTTGTGTGAGGTACGTCCATGTGGCATCATCGTCGTGTTGTAGGCATATCTGAAACGCTACATAGCCAAAATTCAAACTTCTTTGTCCCATGTCGTTTCACTTTCTAAATTTCCTAAGTTTTTGAATTTATTTCGTAAAATTTTTGTATAGCATGTATTAATTAACGGCCATGGCTTTTAGTCTTATATATAATTGTTGACAGTTTTTGTTCGGCAGCACTTTCTAACTGAAAAAATCATATTCTCATATACCAAGTTTATTTGCAGTATAATTGATTATAGTTATCTACTTGCATGCTAAGAGAAGCTGAACCATTGTTTGGAACTGATGACGTGGTTGGTTTCCCAAAATTGAGAATCCTTTGTATTGGTGCGCTTCGAGGTTGAGCCTACAAGTGAGACAAAATGACCACAAACACCCGCACAACCTAAACTTGACCCTGTCTTAGGGTAAATCTGGATGCTTGGACCCTCGGATACAAGGACTCAAAACTGGTGTAACCGGTTGCAATGGAATTAATATTATTATGAATCTATTTTCAAAGTCCAAAGTAGAAGTATCAAATTTTCAAGAACTTATTGCAAGTGAGAAAAGGATATCTCATCTCCACAGAAACTCCATTCTTGTAAAATGCCTCAGTAACGAATGTATTTCTTCTCGACGCCTTGACTGTACGTATGTACATATATACATTTTTTTTATATGCATGTATGTATTATGTGTGTTTGCACCCAATCTCTTGTAATGTAACATCTTTGCTGGTCACAATATGTAGCAAAAACAGTCAAAGTCTGATGAACATCAGTTGTTAACAAAGATATTTAATGAAATTCATTTTGCATAAGTCAAATATAGTTCCTCTGCATAATGAGTTCATATCATATTTATAATCTGGACGCAGATCTACTAGAAATCGTATCAACCTTTATTAGAAACTCATTAAAAGCATTTTTTATAGAGTATCGGGACGCATCCGTTCTATTTTTAGCAGTAAATCTGAAATCTTGTTTGGTTGCCCGGATTTCGGATATTGCCTCATCTTCCTTTAGTTATAAACCAACTCACACCACCTGGAGTTGATTCGACTCATTCAGCAGTCGTGGCCATGCTATCTTTTCTATCCATATTCGAATCAGATCTCAAAATGGATTAACAAAATAAGCCAGATATGATGAACTTTATAGCAGTTCCGAATCCAATCTGTTTTTGCATCCCTACCATGATGAGAGCTTCGAGTTGTATCCAAAATGAGCATGCCTTGCCTTGGGTCACAAACGGCAGGGCGCTCTCCACCATTGCAGCTGGTGGGAAGCTCGACTCCCAGAGGATGCATTGCTCTTGTATTTCAAAAGAATAGTTTGAAACTGGTGCCACTGTTCCAGGACGGTTCTGAAATCAGAACTGGAATGGTCCCGAAACTGGAACCCGCCCTGAGACGGTTAGGTTCCAGGCAAACTGAGGATTTCAATGAGTCAGACATGGATCTAGCATTTCTGGACCTGACAAGTACTACACCTGACTGACTGCCCCCTTACATAATAGGATTAGGATTTGGGTTTAGATGAGAAGATATTAAATCAGATCTGACTTGTTTAAGTCGTCTGACTGTATTTTGCAAGCAATGTTGTGTTTAGATGTGAAAATTCAAACTCGGATCTTGTTTGCTTACCAAATACGCCAATTGGATTCAGAGTTTGGATGGATCCAGGTCAGAATCCAACCCATCAACGTTCCCTGGATTAAGAGCTGTCTTTTCCCAATTTCTTAGTTTTATTTGTCATTAAAGATTACCAGAAGAGTTGGATTTTGACAATCAAAACGTTAAATATTACTAACAAAATCGTGCTGAATTAAATAACTAATTTGCTGGATCCTGCGCTTCTCTCTCAACTCCCATACATGACATTTCTAGCACCTATAATAAAAATAGAAATAGGAATGGCAATGGCAATGGCAATGGCGGGGTCAGAGACGTGTATACCTATATCCGGTTAGACCTGAACCTTAACGGGGACGGGGCGGGTATGAGTTAGGATACTCTTTTTCTAAATGGGTAACAGGGCGGTTAATTTATGTATATCTAAATCTCTTTCTCTCTCTATATATATATGTATATGTATATGTATGTATATATGTTTGTATGTATGCTTGTATGTATGTATATATGTTTGTATGTATGTATGGATTGATTTAAAGCCGAGCAATGTCCAATTTGGACATGATTTCAAAATTTTATTCTTGGCAAGCAACCAAAGACTGATATCTAACATGTATTTGCGTCCAACTCCGTCAACCCTATTCCAGTAACCTTTTGTATTTGCATCTAATCCAAACTTTTTGTGTCGCAAGGAACCCGTGAATTTATAAGTAATCATGTTCATTCTTTTGGCATTTTTTAGTTGATAGGTTTCAACTGTTTCCTATCAATCCTGTGAAATTCACAAGGGCGTTTTAGTTGTATGCACATATTGGTAGTCTTAATTCTATTTTAACATCAAACTTTAAGAATAAAATAAAATCCATGTTTCTGCACGGATCTTTATATATATATATATATATATATATAGTGATTCTATCTTACACACCTGTGGCACATGCATGCATATCTATGCATTCTTGTGCCTTTGAAAACATGAGTGCTATTTACTGAGTTATAAGAGTTTTAAAATACAAAAGAAAAACCTTTCAAAAAAGTAAGACAAATGTATGAGTATGTACGTGTCAAAGGTTTATATATATATATATATATATATATATATGAGACTAAGTTATATGCACACAATAAAATAAATAATGTAAAATAGTAGGTCCCAATCAAATAAATGCAAAGAAAAACCTTTAAAAAACAAGAGAAATGTATGAGTATGTAGGTGTCAAATGAGTATGCATGTGTCAAAGGTTTATATATATATAAGTTATATGCACATACTATAAAATACATAATGCAAAAAATAGTGGGTCCCAAACAAATAAATGCAATGCAACCCACCTATTTTTGTAATGATGGCCTACTATTTTTACATTGTGCATTCCGTGTGCATTATGTAGCCATGCACATACTACACATGTATATACATACATACACACATTATATATTTTGTGAATGTGCTTTTTCTTATATATGAGTATTTACGTGTCAAAGGTTTATTCTCATATATATATATATATATATGAGACTAAGCTATATGCACACACTATAAAATGCATAGTGCAAAATAGTGGGTCCAATCAAATAAATGCAAAGAAAAACCTTTTAAAAAAACAAGAGAAATTTATGTGTCAAATAAGTATTAACATACTACAACAACCTTATTACTTACACTCTTAAAGGAAAGGAAATCTATGAGTATTTATGTGTCAAAGGTTAAATGTTGTTTCTTATATATATATATATATATATATATATATATATATATATATATATATATATATATAGATAGATCTTGTCCTCTAACATAATCACTAATCTCTCACGTTCTAGGACCAGCTACATGGATTCTTTGTTTTCATAGAACCCTATCATAATTTATAGGGTCCATAATAAATAAGTCCAACAAAGTTTTATGGTTGGTGTCAAAAACCTAATCCGGGCTTTAGACTCTTATGTTCTTTTTTGATGGAATGAATGTAATTTATAAAAATATAAAGTTTCTTAGAAAAAATAAAAAACAATGTTATTCTACTTATATCTCTAAAAAGGGAGAACATAAGTAAACAATGTGTAGTAAGCAAGACCCAATCACTCACTCACTTCCACATACACTACCCTGCAGTACAGTGCATCTATCTCACTAATCAGAAACTCATGCAAGGTACCACTCTGAGACTACCGAAACACAAATTTTCAGTTTATGTCAGAAGCCTCCATTCAGTATAAGGTTTTAGGCAATTGGCATTCCATGTAAAAGTTATCAAACTTCGTCAGCTGAAGAGTCCCAAGAGTCTAAAGATGACGCCAATGCCAAATCATCAAATTTGGGCACAAAAAGGTTAAAGGTTACCTTGTTTGAGTGGCTATGTGGTTGACAGCTTTACCTGATTTCCTAAGGACCTTGATGGAGACACGGTCTGATGGCGCTAGATCCCTCAATACCTTTAGGAACATTGTTTGAGAAACTGGAAGATTGAGAACCTTGGTACCTAATCAATCTAATTGCACATAAGGACAGAACCTGGCGTTCCGAACAAATTTAATTCATTTTGCAATGAAAAATCATAGTTACAAACTCATATGGGTCTAGGTCTACAATTCTATTACAAGAGCCTGACACCACAAATCAAGCACACTCATGTTCTTAATGAAAAGTCTAAATTCAAAGATTTATTGGAACTGAAAAACTAACATATAATTTTCAATCACCAAATCCTCTCTTCAACCCAATAACCTAAATAAGCAACGATGGTGATTCATATGTCATCGGGAAATATTTCAGGCCGCAAGTTAGCTTTTTAACCTGTATGCAGCCAAAGCTAGGTTTGTCACCCCATTTTGGTGGCCTTCAAACAACAAAAGGTATCCTCTGTGCAATTTCTTGCAATAACTACCTTACCCACTTGGCTGCATTCACAAAATTCACAACTAGAGTACAACTATGATGCAGGAGAACGCACAGATAGATGCACACACACACACACAGAATGCATGGAGTTCTTTCCTTTGAACGATAGAACTTGAAAGAAATAGAAACATAGGGTAGACCATAAAGAGGAAAAACTGAACGGATAGCAGTTGGATTTCCCTTCTATTTTGATATTTCAGGCTATTATTTTAAGCTCCGGTGATCTCGATAATGTCCATTGCAATCTCTTCATCCACACGAAGCTACAAACGTAGCTGGAACTACTCAAGCAATGTACGTAACCCATGTAATGCAATCAGCAAACCAACATTGTGTAGAAGGGTTCCAGTCTTCCAGAAGATGCTTCTTAATACAAGATGCAGTTTCGTCGACTATCTTAATATAAAAGCTCATCATCAAAGCACAACTGCTGATATTCATTTTCAACACATGTACACTCTTTGGAAGAAAATTGACCATGGAAGGACCACATTGCATTCTCCAACACCATCATGAAGGATATTCTAGTATTTCCAAACAATCTGTCATCAGAATAAGAAAGTGCAATCAATGTAAGAAAAACTATACAAAAAATTTCATATATAACTAGCTCTGGCGAAAGGGACAAAATCTCATACAACTATAAAGACTACAATGGTGCACATGAAGGATTCCATTGAAGTTAATATTAGATTATATCTAGGATCAACTTTAACCCTATATTGCCTTGGTTATTGACAAGTTAAGAAAACATATTCAAGATGAAGTACTTTAAGTGTATGTTATTCGCAAATGACAATTGTGTTAGTGGATTAGTCTAAGAAAAAAAGGAATTGGATTTGCAAAAGGAAATATTAGAAAATAAAGACTTTCAGCTTAATAGAACTAAGACAAAATATATGAAATGCAAGTTTGATCATTTGATTCCTATAAATACTATAGAAATTAAAATTGATACACATTGCATCCCCAAAGAGAAAGTTTTAACTTCTAAGTACCTAGAGTCAGTTTTTTTTATAGTGATAGAAAAATTGATAGAGATGTTATACATGAACTAATGCAAGTTAGTTAAAATGAAAGGTGTATTAAATATCTTATATGACAAGAAGAAACAATTAAAGTTAAAGGGTAAATATTAGAGCACCAATTAGACCCATAGAAATAATAAACTGCTGAATGTTAGGCATTTAATAATAAACATCTGCAAAAGATGTCTGTGGTAGAAATAAAAATGCCGACACCGATCAGTGGTCACACATAGAAAGATTGTATTAGTAACAAGGTTATGAGACATTGAAAATAACACTAATAGACGATAAAATAAGGAAAAATCATTTAAGTAGCTTAAATACGTGGAAAGCAGACCAAAGGAAGCTCCGATAAGATGTGAGAAACTGAATGGTGAAAATTTTAGAAGAGAAAAAAGAAGACCGTAGAAGTGTTGAAAGGAAATAATAAAGAATAATATACCTTTTATCGAGTTAAATGTTAGCATGATACAAGATAAAGCTCTATGGAAACAAAGAATCCATGTAGCCGACCCATCTAGTATGGAAAAAGGCTTAGTTGTTGTTCTTATGAGAGATGGGTACTGGACATATAATTCATTTAAATAAGTGAACTCCTTTTCTTCACTCTCTTTAAAGACCTGAATTGCAGTCAGTTACACCTTATTTTAAGAGTGATTTGATGTACTCAAGTACGATCTGATCTACCATAAAACTTGACAGAATACATACCACAAAACAACAACAACTAAGCCTTTTCCCATACTAGATGGGGTCGGCTATATGGATTATTTGTTTCCACATAGCCCTATCATAATTTGTAGAATCCATGGTAAATAAGTCCGACAAAGTTTTACGCTACTGTCGGAAGCCTACCACAGTTACACAACTCTCCTCCTTTATCTGGGCTTGGGACTGGTCATGCAAGAGTGATCCCTTACATGGGCGGAGTTAATACATTCCGCAGAACACTAGAAATAATTTATTTAAACATTTTTTTAGATAAGGCAAAATGGTTTAAAATTAAAGATCCCATCTTTTTTAGCTTATTGAGGAAAAGATAGTATGATGAATTCAAGGACATATCGTAAATGTCAATTTCTTGAAAAATTGCATGACACAATGTTTTAGAACATGAGTGTGTACCATACATGGGTTCATAAGATACTTCTATCTTCCGTTTTTTAGTTAATTATAAAAAGCAAGTAAATGGGACAAGATAAAACTCAATGGAAATTGGAAAACCCTGTTGCTTATCCCATCATTTTGGTTTTGTTTGTATAGAAATTAGAAAGGAGAAAAAAAAACATGAACACTTCTTCCTTCTCTATTTCAAGTTACTAATCTCTCTGTCTATTCTTCAAGCGTGGAACTAAACATACACCAATGTAACAGTGAAAGAAACATATGGGATTTATCAAAGAAGAAAATGCTCCAAGAAAATTAGAACCGGGCATTTCAACACATATTTTCAGTACTAATTCTAACTTTGAGTAGTTAAAAAAGTCATCACTCCTAAGATTGTCTTGAAAAACTCATTTAGCTTTCCAACTATTCATATAGTCCTTTGGGGATGCATTGTTTCTGCAATACACATTCTTCTTGCATACTATTCAACAAACTTGGATGATCAAAGTTGGCCTTACTATTTTGGGTTCTTGCCTTGCATTCAATGGATAATGATACTTGGGCATTTGTTCCACTATACTAACATCCTATGTCACATGGGTGCGGATGCGGGATACGGCAAATTTCAAAAATTTTGGGTACGGCAACACGACTAAGGTATATAATACTAGAACAAGTGAGACATCAATTAACATAAGTATATGACGACAATAATAAGTACAAACTTTATATTAAAGCAAAACAAGTAAACAACTATTAATTTCATCATAATACACAAATCAATTAAAAGAAAATCATGATTTGCATATCAACAATATTATAAATTTATAAGTGAAGGGACTATCGACAATATTATCAACTATGAACAATATTAATGTTTGATAAATGAAATGAACATGTACCTGATAAATTATACATCTTCACTATCAACAATATTATCAACTGAAGGAACTATGGGATCAGTGAGTTCCATATTAAGGGTATGCAAATCTTGGCTATCATCTAAGTGATATTCCTCCAGGTTTGCATCTCAATATTTTGATGCTCCTTCACTGCAATATATTCAAATAAATAACAATAAAAGATCAAATATAATCATCATGATTAATAGAAAAGAAAACAATTTTGAAATATTGTCGATAGTGAAGATCGTGAAACCAATCTTAGATTTTAATGAATACAAACCAAGTCTTCAGCGCGACTACTTGAGAGATTGTTCCTTTTGATATTGGGAATTTGAGAATATGTACTCCAATTTCTTTCACAACAAGATGAAGTAGCAGGTTGAGATAATAATTTTGAAGCAAGCTTTTGAATAAAATAAGAGACATCTCAAATCCATAACATGCCCACCAATTTAGTGGATCTTGATAATCCCTTGCTTCTAGTGAATCAAGTCTCGCACAAGAAAACTTTCCATATTCAAAATTTACTTGCGTAAGTAGGTATGACTCACGATAAATCCTTCCCAAACACATTTGTCTATTCTTTGCTATTTCAGGATCTTGATTAGGAGGACTACGCTCAATGCTCTCATGCAACCATTTCTTCCCATAATATCTTGGATTTAAAGAATGTGCTAAACAATGCAAGGGAGTGTTGCTTTTGTCCCATCTTGAAACTAATATAGAATGAATATGATCATAAAACGATGATGTCTCATGAAGTTCTTTTCCCTTGTGCTTCAAAATTATTGACTCAACTTTTTCAATCATGGTATCGCATATTTCATAAACTTTATGGAGCATTGGTTCATCTTTATCAACTTCTCTCAACATCTTCCAAATAGGCTGAATGAATTCAAGAAAATATGATACCTTGTCCCATAGGCTGAATGAATTCAAGAAAATATGATACCTTGTCCCACCATAAATCATTAAGAATAATAGTCTTCATTGCTTGGGCCCTTGCTTGATTTACAACCTTGTTACCACGGTATGAATCTTAGCTTGGATCACTAACCATCTGAACCAATGATGTCTTGATTGTGTTGAATCTTTTTACCATCACAATCAAAGAAGCAAAACGTGTTTCTACAACCTTCAACAACTTTAAATGAGAATATCTATTAATATGGCTGAAATTAAATGGTGATTCATTATAAAATTCCTTATCTTTATACAATCTGCTCTCATATCTTCAATCCATGAACACAATTCACATACACGAAGATTATCTTTATCTTCTAATGGCTTACATATACGATAAAGAGTCAAATCTAAACTCTGAGCTACACAAGGTGTCCAAAAAATGTGTGGATAATCACCTTCCAAATTTAACCCTGCACTTTCACACTTAGCTGCATTATCAGTGATTATTTGTACAACATTATCTAGTTCAACACTCTTAATAACTTCTACAAATAAATCTTTCAAGTAACTTACAGTTTTAATTTCTCTAGATGCATCATCAGACTTCTAAAATATTGGTACACTAATTGAATAAGCAATGAAATTAATGAGTGGACGCCTTTGAATATAACTCCATCCATCAGAAACAATAGAAACACCATTAGTTTCCCATGAAAACTTCTTATCTTCTAAAAGTCTTTCAATATTGGTTTTTTCTTCTTTAAAAATTATGATTCACAATTTTTTCGAACTTGGAGGAACATAACCATGTAAATTACAATTAGCCAATGAAGTGACAAGATCTTTCCAATATGGATTTCTTGCTCCATTAAAAGGAAGTGAACTTGAAAAGAAAAATCTTCCAACCTTTCTATTAATCTCCTCCCTTCCAACTACATTAAATGATTTTTTAATTACTCCTCCTTTAAAACCTTTAAACTCACTTTGCATTAACTTTCTTTTCTTTTCTGCATCTTCTTTGTATCCACCAAATAATGGAATATTTGTTCCTTTCTCACTCCTTTCGTTTTTCTTTTCATACTCATCTTGCTTTTTCATTAATTGTCTTCGTAAATACTCATCCACATTCGGACATGCTCTTATACCATGTTTTGATAATTTTAAAATATGTGCCTTCACTCTGGTATACGATCCTGTAAAACTAATGTTGTAAAATTTACACATAAAATGTGTATTACCTCCACCACCTTCGTATGATTCTCCCCTTTATATGTACATCCACAATGGTGCATCTTCACGAGGTGTTGAAATTGAAGGTTTTGTAACTTTTATTGTTGATCCTGAACTTAAATGAATACTTCCACCAGAACTACCAATAGGGCCAGTACCAATTGATACTCCTTTTCCTTTTCTATTGTCGGTTACTTTTAGGATCAACTCAATTCACAATTTCACAATCTGATTGAAAAACAAAATATCAAAAATAACAAATAGGAGATGGAGTCCACCTAAATTATTCCTATAAGGCTACCTAAATGATGATAATAACTTTGTATACAAATTATGGACCACCAATTAGCCCCATCATTAATTTCCTAATTTACTGCTTATATCAGACTATGGATCGATTGGTGATTGATAATAAAGTTTACCACCTAGACAGATGATTCAGATCTAGATCATAAGAGATCATGGGTTGAGCCCAAGATATGCTTATCATGTAAAAAAGTTATAAATTGAACGAGTATTTGCTTATGTAAATGACAGAATCTGAGGCTCATACATCTTCTAGCACATCTTCTAAGCCCGCATTAGGCTTAAGCATGCTTTTAGGCTATTCAGGTGGGTGATGTGGTGTATGCTCACATGAGGAGGTTCCACTCAGTGTTGTGTGACGCGTATCGTATAGTGTATCATTTTGCTCCACGATTCTGGCGTATCGTAGCGTATCATATCATATCATATTGTATCATTATTTAATATTAAAAAAATAAGAAAAAATATAAAAAATCAGGAAAATTTAGTAAACAAAAAAATAGAAAAATTTAGGAAAAATCTAATAATTGCAAAGAATTCATATAATGCAAAGTTAAGTACATATGATCATGATTCACCATTGAACAATTGAACAAAATTTACATATTTTGAAGCGAAAAATGAAATACATTTACATTTACATATTATAATCAGGATCATCAACTAAATAATCTCCATCTTCTCCTTGCTGAAGATCCTCATCACCACCTTCTGCTTCAAAATCAAAATCTTCATCTCCTTGATAATGTTGTTGTGCTTCTTTCAAATTAATCCATGCAATGTCTTCTTCAGTTAGGAGGGCATTTTCTTCGCTATTTTCTATAATTCAGTCTTCTAATATATCAAAATTATCTAAACTTATTGAATCAAATTGGCTTTCTTCTCTATTTACCTTTTTCAATTGTCTACAAGAAAGAAAACATGCATCTGATCTTTAATCTTGAACCCTCAACTAGTATACCCCACTGCCATGCCGGATCATCAGACCGAGAATGGGAGTCTCTAACACCCCTTCCTCTCATCTCAATTGAGTACTTTAATTCAATAAAAAACCGAAAAAATAAAAGCACTTTGTAAATCCCCAATCTTCACGTAACACTCAAATAGAGTGTCTCCCACTTCATAAATGCAATAAAAATAATATTCACAAACTTAATAACTTCATATTTTGTCATTTAAAAAAAGAAAAATGCAAGTAACACAAAAAAATAACAAATACAAAGAAAAAAATGAAGGAAAATACTCAAAATATACCACAATCCGAGTTAGGAGGCTTGCACGAACACTATAGAGATTTTTTTTGGACCCTTGAACCCCAAGGAGGAGGAGAACCACGAGAAGAAAGCATGAAAAACTCCAAAAAAAGCATAGAAACCTACAAAAATGTGGGTTTCTGTTCGGCCCCAGGGCGTATCGCACGATAACCTCTATCTTACGATATGGTGCGATACAGACAACACTGGTTCCACTAACATACTGTCCAACACAAATAGAAAAAATAGCAAGACAAGAAAGTGTAGTGTTGTATATCCTTACACACCGTAATTGATCTTCTTGTTGTTCGGGTCCCAGTTGCATCCTTTATGAATGAACTATCGCAAATAAGAAAGCAACATCAGCAGACAACTTGAAATTCCCCAGCTAACATGGATTAATTACCAGATGAGCGATTGAGCACAATGCCACAAGTCATAAGCCACAACATGAGAGAAGGGCAGCACAACAACGTGAGAGAAGGGAGAAGGGCAGCAACGTGAGAGAAGGGCAACAGCGTGAGAGAAGGGAGAGAGAAAGTCGTGAGTGGATGAAGCGTGAGAAGGCAGCCGAGTCTCTTAAAAATATGCCATAATAACAGACGTGACCTCAAACAATTTGACCGCACCTAAATATTCGATCGACACGTTGACCTTGTCGATAATACACGACCCTGTGCTGGTGTCAATGTCGCACCCGTGTCGACGCCAACACCCCACTTCCTAGAGTTGTCTGTGTGACATTGCTAGCATCTCTCATAGGACAAACATCAGCCCATGCTAGTACATGATGAGTGAATGATAAGCTTATATTGATCACTCTGCTCCATTCTCAAGAGAGATGCTTGAGATTACACTAAGTTGGTTAAGTACCTGGGGCGTTGATCAATAACTTTACAACTTGAGATATAACTCAATTATTGTTATATGATATATATATATATATATATATAAATCATCATCAACAGGATCATGAGAATTTTCGGTTCATCACTACTTGCAACACACTATTAATTAAATTTGACCAATTCATGTTTTCCATTAGTGTGTGATAACAAGTTCACCTTTTTACGGAAAAACAATTTCATTAAACACATGTTGAAAAAAATAAGCATGACCAGTGGAAAGCTTTATCAAGAAGATTTCAGCAAAAATTGTATCAGGCATATCTATGTAAGCAAGGAAAACAAGGACAATAAAAACATTCTTAAAAAAATACATGACATTTTTTGTCCAAACAAGACTCCAACTGAAGATTTCATATTAACCAAGGTTGATAGAATCTATTTATGATATTCTCAACAGTCAGAATGATGAAATACAGAAGATCATTAAGTAACGCATATTGAAATTTATAATGAAAGACTACTATGTTGACAAGCTAACTTGACAAGGCAGTCCTGTTAGATGTATATAATACATATTTCTTTCAAGAGCTTATGCTAAGAGATTAATAATCTTCTAAAATAAGCCAAACATAAATAAAACATGTGAAAGATGAAAATCCTTCATAATTGCAGTAGAGAAAGGATCGGTTGACATCAAGAATTAATTTGCATTCTTGATTGTAAAGTTGAACTAAAAGAAAGCTAATTTGATCAGACATCATAGAGCTTGAGCCAGGTTATCCACAATCTGTAATAAAAGAAATCCAAGCTTGATGTTAGAAAAGGTTACCCTTTTGATCACTTGGACTTCAGTAAACTTTTGTCATGAAATATAATACAGATCTAAGTAGATTTAAGAAGACTGGGATTTCATTTCATCCTTGGAGAATAGGTGTAGAATTTTAGATGTCTCAATCTCCAAATAATAGTCGTAGTCCAAAGTTCACAACTGTCCGAGATTGAAACAGAAAATGTTAGCCTATCCCAGATAGCTAGTTTTAGTTCCATAATTCATTTCTTAAGATCTTTTTATAGAGGATTATAGTTTTATTCAAAAGCAAGTCAACGTAAGTGGTAATTGTGAAAAAACAAAGCCACCCTCTCCAAAGAAATCTCAGCTGCATACTATTATTTTTTAAGAGAAATATTAAGCTTTACTGAATTGAAGATTATGCCAAGTAAACTATAGGCAGGAGAAGGAAGTTTAGCCAGCATCACCAATCATCCTATTACACTAATCTCTGAAGCCTTCCTTTTGTCTCTCCATTGGACTTCTTATTGCATCCTGAACGCCTAGGGAAATCTATGGGCATCTGATACCATCATTATGTATTCTCATATCATGGGAAAGCAATTGTTGAGATATATGGCAATTACTCATCAGAACCTATTATCTTGAGAGTTCCATTCTTCTTTTTCTACAAGGCTTATGTTGAATTATTTGGTTTTGCAATAACTCCCACTTCTACAGCGTCTTTCCTGTATGTGAAAATATTTTGGCTCATGGGCTAAAAAGCAACTACGACCAAAATATGAAAACTACTTAAAACACATTGAAGACATGCATTCACATTCAATCTGAATCTTGGTTCAAAATATATGTAACGTCAACATTATGAAATCAACAAGCAATTATTGATATCACTCCTAGCCCATGCATGCCCCAGTCCAACATTAATTAACTCAAAGCTTCACATTTATTAGCAGTACTGCTCTACCCAGGATTAAAACAAGTGTTCATGGTTAAAAATCTTAGATTCAACATTATCAAATAGTGTTGTTCGACGCGTATCGTATCGTGTATCGTTTTGCTCCACGATACGGGCGTATCATATTGTATCTTACTTTAATATTAAAAGTATATAAAAAAATCAGGGAAAATAAGTAAAAATCCAAAACAAAACAGAAAAATAGGAAAAATCTGGTAATTGCAAAGAATTCATATAATGCAAAGTTTAGTACATATTGATCATTCACCATTGAACAATTGAATTTTTTTTTACATATTTTGAAGCAAAAAATGAAATACATTTACATATTATAAATTTGTAATCAGGATCAATAACTAAATAATCTTCATCTTCTCCTTGATAAAGATTCAAAGTTTTTCACCACCTTATGCTTCAAAATCAAAATCTTCATCTCCTTGATGATGTTGTTGCGCTCCTTCCAAATTAATCCATGCGATATTTTCTTCGGTTACGAGTGCATTTTCTTCGTTATCTTCCATAATCCACTCATCTAATATATCAAAATTAACAAACTGCTATCTTTGTACATGTAGTTGGCACATTTGCTAATTTTCATATATCAGCAAAATGATGAGCTTCATTTCTTTGATTATTGAGTCTATGACACCCCAATGATGTGATATTGTTATGATATCCTCTTTTTCTCTTAGCTTTTTAACTAATGCTTGAAGTGGTTTGAAACTGAAGGATGATAGATGGATGTTGTGGGTTAAAATCATGTAATATGATTACTTCTTATCTCACTTTACAAACTCAGTTAAGCCTCATACACACTGATCATGTTCAACTCAATGGAAGTCATGCAAGGTGAACCCTAAAATAGTGAAGTTGTGAAATGCCCACTCAATGAACTGAGACAACCAAATTGTTCTTCATTGTTTACGATTTCATGAAATTAGAAACAGGTAGCAGAAATATACCTAAAAGTTGGCAACAAAAAAGGAAATGATTTTGTCACTATTTTTATTTGTTCATAAATTATTCTTATTCAATAAATTTCTTATAAATTAACCCGAATTTACATGTTACATACACGGCTTGTAATCCCAAACAAGCATGCCGGAGGATGCCTTGGAGAGAAGTGAAGAGAGGCGAAGAGAGGCCAGAAACCTGCAAAACAAAAATTGATTTTTTTTGGGCGTATCGCCCGTATCGTACGATACGGTGATACGACATGATAACCTATATCATACGATACAAGCTATCATATCGTATCGTAGCTTTCCATAATACGATACGTATCAGTGCGATATGGATAACACTGTTATCAACAACCATTTCCTTACCAGATGAAGCATGGTCAACTGTTCCCTTCTCTGAAGTAGGGTCCTTGTTTTTCTGGTTGCATCTGGCAACGGTTCCACACAAATCAATTAAGTTCCAGCCTCATGATTTGTTCCCATGTGTTCAACTTTGTAGCTTTTCAGTTGAATAATGGAACCCGCTTCTTTCCATTGAAAAAACCAGCACAAAAAAGTAAAAACAAAAAATTCATCTGCATCCTTTTTATTATCTCCAGACTCTCTTGAACCCATTCCCAACACAAACTAGGTTAAAATGGTGGATCTCTAGATAGTTATATCTAAGCTGGATTTTTGCCCCTTGTATGATCTATGAAGTACTAAACTTTTCCCATCAAGATCAAATCCCCTTTTGTCTTCATTTAGATTAAGACTCCTTAGAATTTAGGAAGGGGCCATATTAGAAAATATGGTCTTCACCATGGCCAGTTTCAGATTTTGATTGTTCATCCATGCACCTTGCTGCCTAAATCTGCCAAAGTTACTAAGTTGGCATCATTCAACTGTATGTTTCTTGATGTCTAATGTATACATTAATACCATCATCCGCCATTCAGCTGGATCCGTTTGTTCATCTGTGTCTACTGCTTTTGTATGAGAAGAATTAATTTTGTCATCTGTATAGTTCGCTCCTGAAGAAAAAAAACCCTACTTTTACAACTGATTCAATAACGTTTTTTTCTTCTCTCATTCACAAAATCATATAGACTTGTGTGCGTCCCACATACTTCACAATCTTATATTAGTTTTCATATTCAAAAAATTGATGAATAACCTCTCTTTGCTTCTAGCATTACATCTGACACAAACTTTCTCTTCTTATATATTTGAATGCAAAGTTATATAAAGTTAACTTTTCCACATAAACGAGATCTGATTAATAGTTAAGAGTTTCTCTTTTATGCTCATGTTTTCACCATTCTTAACCCAGAGAGACAAAGCCAAATTGGTACCATGGTTAGTATGACTAATTTCCATTCAGCCCCAGTGGACTCTACCCGGCGAACAAGTGTCCACCATTTAAGTTTCCACATGCCTCTTTTTCAGTCTCTTCATCATATCAGATTCGTCAGCGAAACAACTCAAGAAACGTACACCATTTGAAGTAGTAAAACTCCAATCTCTATCATCCACCTATATTTTCTGAGATTCTAAAAGGTGAAGGAAAGTTCCATCCTTTTAAATTCACTTCCCATATACAAATACTTCAAACTCTTATCTACATGAGATGCATCGACCAACACATTCAAGCAATACGCTTAGGAGTTTCAGAAGCAACAAAGCAAGTATCTGCTCTTTTCACCATCGAAAGTTACATTCATCAAAATCATTAATATGTGATACACCAACCAACGGATTTCAAAGGCGAAAACAAAACCATCTTAGTTATTCTTCATAAAAATTCATATTCAAGCAAAAAAACCTTATCACCTTGAACCATGTCAAGATAAGATATCAAATCACCTAATGAGATACTCCAAACACCAAACTTGCTGCTTACCGTAAAAGCAACCAAGGAGAATACCAAAGGGAAAAGAAATCTGACGTACTTATCATCGGCACAAGAAAAAAAATCTCAGATACCCATCAGCACAAAACAAGAAAAACACCAAATAAAAAGCAAAGACCTAAATGAAACAGCAGAGCAACCCGAAAACCGGCAGATCAGTGTTTGGCCTTCACAGAATTGTTCTCCTTGATTCTCGCCCGATTATCGAGCTTGGTGAAGCGTCTAAGGTCCTCATACGGCAGGGTCTCGAGATTCTTCCTCTTGAGCTCGCTGAGGGGCGGCTTCTTGTCAAGGAGATGCCACAACCACTCTGGATACTCAGAGTCGGGCAATATTTTGGGATCGGACCCATCTTTGAGGATGTTAGCTCCCACCACGGTAGTGGCTTTGACTTCCTTCGAGAGCGTCTCAACCTTTGGGGCGTCTGCGCTACCGCCCTTACCGCCACCTCCCTTCTTCGATTTGGCCCCCACAGCAAATCCTCTCTGAGAAATGGTGGAGGTGTTGGTGCTTCTCAGGAGGAAAATCTTTCTGCTTTCTCTCCAGACGGTTAGAGCCATTTTCTGCTCTCTCTCTCTCTCTAGCAAATATATTGGAGTTGGGTTTTGGCATGACGTACGGCGTTAGGGACGACTCCTCCGCCCCAACTCACAAGCTGTCTTTTTCGTCACCGAGGCTGGGCTAATGCATGACGCGACTCGCCATATGGATGCGTGTCTCAACAATTTAATTAAGACTAAAGACACGTTGACGCACATCTTCCATGTTTTGCGAGTCATTAAAATAATAAAGATAGTGTCTGCATCGAACCACATACGTTCATCTTGGTTGTTTCGATTTAAGAATAGACTTCATCCTTTTTTCCCCTTTAGTGGATAAGAAACTTCAATCCCATAGTGGACAACAAAAAACTTAAGTGGACTCGGTCAACCCCACCTCAGTCAACTTAAGTCATAATCCATCATGCCCCACGTCCACAGGCCCGATCTCGAACAACCCTATATTTACCTGTTTGACATAGCTCGATCAACCCAAAGCGTGAGAGGACAAAAACATTCAAAAATAAATCAAATCTTAATTCGTATTCAAACTTATTAAAGCCAAACAATTTATATCTCGACTATAAATAATAGAAAATTACAAATCAGTTCTAGAGTTTATATTATTTACAAGGTAGTACAACCTTTTTTTAATACATGACTTAAATCATCGTCTTTAAGACCAACTACTAGTTTATCTCCAAGTACCTGCAGTGAAGGAGGGTGAGCAAGATCCAGCTCACAATATTAAGCACAAACATGGTAGGGTGCCCTACGTGTACACTATGTAATCACTCTTCTCATAAGGCTTGAGCAGTCACAATCTGTGTGCAAGATAGTATTTTTATATAACTAAAAACCTAAGTTTCAAAAACTTCTCATTTAATATCATGTACCTACCATCATTAGTGAACATCCAACGTACCAAATAGAAGCACATGTCTACTATGAAGTGCAATTGCTTATGTGGCAAATGATAAGCCTAATCATCATGAGCATAGCTTTGTTTGAATATTGAATCTTGATGAATTTGGACCCAAACAAAAACAAAAAAGGTTTGATGATTAAAAGTTCATCGACAAGAGATTCTTGATTGTAGAGATGATATAATAGGCCACTTAAAAACACGCTTAAGATAGCAACTGTCGTTGATCGAGCTCCTCGAAGCTAAGATTTCTTGTGAAGTTCCTACTGTGACATCATCCACCAAGTCATACATGATTTGAAAACCCAAAAGTGTGGAAATTGTTCATGAGGTAACACATTGCTTGATAATTGACAACAATTGTACAACAAGAAATCCGTGAGTTTACGTTGCTATCTATGTAAGTAGTTAAATCTTTGATATGGTATCGTGTGGTTTTAGGGTTTTCACTTTGGTATCTTGTAGTTTGTTAAAAAGTTAGTATCCTGTGGTATTATAATTTGTCAATTTGGTGCTTTATGATTATCTTTTCGTGTTGTTGATCAATTTACAAGGTAAAAAATGAAAAAGACATTATGAATTTGTTAAACAAATACCATGAAACATTGTTTCGTTTCAATCTGAACATGATATAGAGGTTGCATTTAGGAGATTCATTGAAGAAAGGCCATAATGTGAAAATGTTTTGTACACAAGTTTGTTGAACATTGAATTTATCAAATATAGCTTCTGTAATACATGAACACATTCTCTTTTACTATCTCTTTCTTGTTGCTTTACTAAAAATAGCATATGCCTGTTATTTGTTTTTCTCTATTGTAAAATGTAACATGTATAGGTAAACAATGAATGCTGTATACTTTTTGTCATGTATCAACATTAACTCCTACTATTTCACAACAAATAACATAATGTGTTCATAGTAATCACCGATGCACATATAACATAACATTATAGAATTTGTGAGCACTCATTTATAACATCAAATAACCTAAGAGCATTTAATATTAATATATAACATTGTAACATGGTAAGTATTTCCTAAGTCTTCTGAGCATTTCATAAGTAACAACATATAGCCTACAAGCAGTTCATATATAACATCACTCATAGTGCATTTAATTAGTGATATCATATAACCTACAAGTGTTTATCTATTACCATATAACCTACAAGCATTTCACATATCCTATGAGCATTCTATATTGATATACAACATCATACCTATGGTGAGTTTTATAAATAACATCATATAACCTATATATAGTACATTTTAACAACCATATCGAATAACTTGCATGTATTATCTATAACACCATATAAAATTATATAACTTGCAAGATTTATCTATAACCTATGAGCATTTCATATATCCTACAAGCAAATCATATAGCTACAGAGCATTTCATATATCCTACAAGCAACTCATATAACATCATGTAGTGTTATAAAACTTGTGAGTGTTCCACATAACTTGTAAGCATTTTCATTTCATATATCAATACCTTGTTAATAAGAGATTGAACACATGCACTCCTAGCAATCTATAGCAACACTACTGGAGTACATCAACATCTGGGGAGAGTTGTCACGACCCTTAGTAGTGTGCATGTGCATACCCCGCACACTAACCTTGAAAGAGCAAGAGCGCTAGCAACGACCACACGCATGGATGCTGGAGTTGGAGTGCCAGAATCGACATGGAGTGGAGTGACGGGGTGCCACATGCAGCAAGCTGACCAGGCACTTAGCGCACGCGCTAAGCGTCATGCCCCAATGCCGCCACCTATCCCCTGGAAGCAACCCATGTTTGGCCGTGTTCTGTTTGTATAACCTTATGGTACTAGCCCTAGCCTACTTGTAACTAGGTGGTCCTAAGTCAAATGGGTAGGTTGGGATAACTTGTAACCATGACTAAGTGGGGCTGGGCTAAAGTGCTGTAGAACAAGGTAGAAGGGGGCGGGCACTAGCCAGTTGAAGATAGCCTGATGCCAGCTAGGCGCACCAGCCAAGCGCGCCACCCAGGTGAAGTGAGGAAAATGGGCTAAAAAGCGATCACTCAAGTATTCCAAGGAATATTTGGGGCGCACCCTGCCCAGGCCATGGCCTATAAAAAGGGCACTTGCTGGACTTGTTAAGCATCTTGGTCATCCTATGCAGAGTTCCTAGAGTGTGTGAGAGTGTGCTAGGGAGAGAAGGAAGGGTGCGTGACTTATAAACATTCAGGAGGTGTCGAAAGTCGGGTTTTGTAAGCTTATGCCAAATCAATGATAAATACTTTCTTTCTTGCAATTGTCTAACCGTGTGTGCTTGTGTGAGTTTGCATACACGATTCCTAATGGTGTAGATGGATTAGGGAAGGAAGAGAATACTTTCGCATTGACCATTCAAGCCAAGGAGAGAAGATCCATTCGCACATCGGCTTGTGCATGGGGAATTGAAGAAGGGTTGAAAGTAAAATGATTCCACTTGCCACAACAAGGTAAGTCAACTCAATTAAGCCTATGTTTGACTTAAATTTGTGACACCCCATGCGCAACGTGTGCTGCCAGTGCGCATTAAACGTTCTCCTAGTTTCCCGCATGCAGGCCTGTCTCCCTCAGGTGCCAATGTGTCCAACAGACTCCACCATATGCCACATGTGTGCAACTGCTCTTCCCAAATGTGGATACCTCTAGATGGATTGAATTTGAGTTTGGATCAATTCTAAATAAACTAGAGGGATCTGATTCAAGGAAATGCCTATAAAAGGAGGATGTGAGTGACCAAGAAGAGAGATTGTAACCGAAGAGTGCTAAGCCCAGCCAAAGAGGACGTGAGGGAGTTCACTCCTAGCCAAAGAGGAGTTCATCAAAGGAAGAGATAAAAGGAAAGACCTAGAGAGAAAGCTTCAAACCATCCTCTTTTATCCCCTTTTTCTTATTTGTTCTTCCTATAAGCTTGAAATTATAGTCTCCAAACCTTTGTAAGATCAAGAATAACAACTATTTCGTAGAATATCATTGCAAAAGCGAGCCATCACAGTCTAAAAGCGCAAAAGAGAGGGCCATAGGTAAGATGAATCCGCAACTTTCTCAAGATTTCATTTCTTCTACCCCAATATACACTATATCTTATCCGTTTTCATTTGTTCTATGTTTACATATTATATCATCCCTTCTCTCATTTCTTTAGTGTATTGATTGCTTTCAATTCAATTTAAGAAGCCATAAGAGGGACATAGTTGTCATGTTTACATATGATAACATGAGTATGTAATTACTCTTATGGTGGATTAATCAAATATAAGTTTGTATTATGGAAGGGCCTTGAGCTATGATCACATATATTTTTTAAGAGAGCAATCCTCCTAAATGATCTATATGTAGATGAGTTCCTCGCTAAACAACCAGTCCTTAATAAAATTCTTTGAATGACCACTAAATCATTAAGATTCTAACCGGATGCATCATTATTTTCTATAAGAAAATTTCTACAAATTTCAGCATATTGGACAAACCTTGTATAATTCTCAAATTTTCTAGACACCATTTCTAAGCAAAATGTTCTTAAATTTTGTCCGTGAGTGGTACACATAATGGCTAATATTCGATAAAATTCTAGCAAATTTTGGACATGGCTGAGATTGATAAAAAAATCAATAAATATCAGACCCAACCACAAAATCAAACCTTTCTGTGACAAAAATCATGCGATAGATGTTCAGTAAAACCATCATAACTCGGTCTTTAAGTATCCAAATAGCTCAAGAATGGTTTCGTCAAAAATCTAACCTTCATAGCTTTCCATATTGATAATTTTTATAAAAATCGAAGCTTATGTATGAAGATACGAGTATTTTACTGAGACTCTAGTCACAAATACTGTCTAAAGTTTTAAAATAACAATTGGTTAAAAGTTTTCTAAGGTTTTTATCTGATCATCCAAAGACCCAAAATAAAAGTAAAATTTTTAAATAAAACTTTATACCTCTTTCCCACTTAGGTAAAAATTTTGGGATTTTTTTATCCCCAATAAGTACTAAAAAATTATAAACTCTCACACTGTAAAACATAACCAATTCTATTTTTACAGAATTAAATCTGGTTTAGCCAAGTGAAATCGATGCCCTTTTGAAAAGGTGGTTTTGAGTAGAAGATAGAATCATAGGTGAGCAATCATTTTAATCTGGTCACATTTTTTCAAAACAAGTTAATTTCAAAACCTTGTTCTAAACTCTTTTAAAAACTTGATCATAGGTCTGAAATTTTCAAGCACATACCATATCAAGTTCAGAAGGTTCAATTGGGGATGTGTTAAGTAAGGCCTCATCAAGCTCCATAAATCAGTTTTCAAAAGCGATGAAAAAGTCTTATTAATCGCTTTCTCAAACCCGAAAAGATAGAATCATCTCTTTAAAGAGAGAGTTGAGAATCGAGAGAGAGATTATCGCTCTAAGCCAAGAGGCTAATGCTTTTGAATCTTGCTCTTCTCATGGAAAATATTCTCTGGCCCATAAGTAGATAAATCATATCTGAAAGACCAAACCAATTTCAAAATTTGAGGAAGAAGAGTTAAACCTCAAATCATTTACCATAAAAGATAGGAGAGTCATATAACAACTGCTGAAAGGCCAATCAAAGGAAAAGAATGTCTACTCACTATCGGATTTCTTATCATATGATTATCAAACTGATAATGAGGATGAAATGCCAAACTTTCATTTATATGACGGAAGTCGAGATCATAGATCTCATTTGCAATTCTTTTCTCAAAAGGCCTATAAGAAAAAGAAGGACCCATCTAAGTGGGTCTATTGGTTCTCACACTCCCTCAAGGGGAATGCACCCAAGTGGCTGACTTTATACGATTTGAGTCAATTTACCACCTTCGAAGAGCTTGCCAATTATTTCATGCAAAGATTCTCACACAACATAGAGGTTACCCCAACTCTCAACATGTTGAGAGATGCTAAGCAAGCTCACAATGAAGATGTCCATGCCTTCATTGTGAGATGGAGATCTCGGGCAAGTCAAGAAGCCCATATTCGAAGGTTGTGTGGTGATGTTGATTTGAAAATTTTTAAAACTGATTTAAAAACCCTCCTCTCTCTCCATGAAATCAGCACTTTCGAAATGCTTATAGAAAAGCCATTGCTTTTCAAAGCAAACCTAAAGGAGAGAGTGTACGAGGACCTTTGAAAAGCTAAGGGCTTCTCTTTAAGGCCAAACCTAGTGGTTTATGGGTTATCTACCTTAGATGGAGGGGTAAAATCTTAGAAAATAGCAAGTGTTAGAGTTGAACCTTCCTCTTCTAATCCCACTAAACGTTCTGTGCCCAAGTCCAAACCACCCATCTCAAAAGTACAAAAAGTTGAAAAGAATATGAAAATACAAAGAGAGAGTACACACATCTAGGACAACTACTTACGGAAGTCCTAGACATTCTCCTATCACAAGGATTGATGAACTTACCACCGATTCTCGAAGGAGCAACCCCTAAGGGATGTTTTTTACTATAGGCTAAAGGGTCATGATACGAATAATTGTTTCTCTTTGAAAAATAAAATAGAAGACTTTATTTAGCAAGACAAACTCCACATCTCCGAGGAGTCGAAGTCTTCGTAAGCAATTTTCAAGGAGCTCTTTCCAAAACATGCTAACATGGGTGAAAGTTTCAAAGAGGTACATCTCTCTCTCAAGAACTCTCATGAAGTGGTCGCCGATGCTTACTATGATCATGCATTGTATATTGTTCACTCTATTTACTATACACCACATGGTTCTCCTATAATATTAAAAAAAGCCAAGCAAGAGTGATTCGGGGAGCACTTAGTGTCCCGCCCCCAGTTACAACCTTGATAGTTACTCGTGGTATGCCAAAATCTTCGCACCAACATAGAGCTCAAGTAGGACCGAGCTGTAGGGAAAGTGTCGAGGAGGTTACTAGGCTTGAAAGGATCTAACAATCTCCTGAAAAGCATGCATCATTCCTCATTCATTCAATGGCATGAACAAGGGTAAAGACATTGATTGTGTTATCTCAATATGATCTAGAAAAGCAATTAGCAAGGCTTCCAATCAACATGTCTATTTTAGAGTTGATCAAAATCTCATATAAACATAAACATTTATTGGAGGGAATTCTAGAGAAAACCAAGGTTAGCACATTAATAACTCCCGAGTCATTGTCCTTTTTGGTCTCACCCATTATCACCCAAACTCTAATAATCTTTTCCAAATAAGAGTTGAATAGGCCAATAACCACCCACAATCATGCCTAGCACATAAAGGTGGTTTTGAATTACCATCCTCTTGAAAAGTGTTTGGTCGATGATGGAGGGACCTAAACATCCTCCTTTTGCAAATAACCCTCCAAGTTGGAGTTCTATTAGAGAGGCTCGATTCAAGTGCAATCATCATCATAGGGTATGATGACAATTCCTCCCATTCCCTCGGATCAATTGAACTTGCCATGAAAATCGGCCCAATCCAACATATAGGGTTGTTTCATGCCTTAGATATCAACCCTCATTACAACTTGTTGTTAGGACGACCTTGGATATACCCACTCAAGGTCGTCCCCTCAACCTTCTATAAATATGTCAAGATTCATGGGAAGATATAGTCATAGTTTTATTTGGAGAGGGTAACTCAAACCTCAAAAGAGTTCAAAACTCTCCATACATCATGAGTGAACCATGTCTAGACCAAATTTGTAAAAAGGAAAAGCCATCATAGAGCCAATCCCTAGTGGGTTGCCCTCCTCCTCCAACCTCCATATCCCAAAGACCTAAAGTGTATAGCACATCTGACTCCATAGATGATAGCATGTTTCAAAATCATCATCTTTATCTCAACTTTTCTAAACTTGAAAAACCTTGGAACATGATTCTAAACATGGGCTATACACTTTACCAAGGTCTAGGAAGTGAAGGCTAAATGCGGTTGAAACCTCTTATCCTATCCCCAAACCAAGGTCGACATGAGTTAGGCTTTGACCCATGAAAACATCCCGAACCCCCACCGAAAATCATTTGGGTTAGGAGTGAGCTAGGGGCCACTAGAACCAAAACCTATAATTTAGATCTTCTCTTTAGAACCTAATTCATAGTGTTTTCTTTGTAGACTTCATGAAAGACCCCTGTTTTTCTACCAAAAATCCAAAAAAAATATATTTGGAAATATTAAAAACATTTGAAAAATCTTCAAAAAACAAAAACAATAGAAAATCTTGAAAAAGTGAAAACAATACAAAATTCAAAACCCCAAAAAGAAAATATTTTATATTTCCTCTTTAAAGATTTGTCTTGAAAACATAAAAAAATTAGAAAAATAAAAGAAAATGATAAAAGTTTTAAAAAGCAAAACTTTCATTAAAACTGGTTTTTGAAATCATGTACCATCCCAAAATATGATTTTTTCTAAACCTTTGTACATCTTCAACCCAAAATCATGTTCTTATGAAGGACCATCATCTTCTCTTTTAAAGAATTCTTCTAAAAAAGTTAAATCATTTGAGATAGAACAAAAGAGATAGATCCCCTCCTCAATGAGAGTGATCATATTTCTAAAATTCTCGAATTCTATAGAATTCTTGACTTCAAAAAACCTTCAAGTTCCATGGGAGGGGACCTTTTAAAAGTCAATCTAAGAACTGAGTCTAACCCTAAGTGTGTCAAAATAGAAACTTGTTTGTATGAATCCGAAAAAGTATCTTTCATAGAGTTTCTTAAATCATACATCGATGTGTTTGCATGAACCTATGAGGATATGCCCTGATTAGCCCTAGAGTAGTGAACCATCATTTACCTTTAGAACTTGGTGTCAAACCCATCAAGCAAAAAACTTGAGAAAATCCATCCCAATATCCACCTCTAAGTTAAAAAGGGTTTAGAAGATGCTTTAAAGGATGGTTTTATAAAATCCATTGCTTATTCTGATTGACTTTCAAACATAGTCGTTGTTGGAAAATCAAATGAAAAAAATTAGGATTTGCATTGATTTTAGAAATTTGAAAAAGCCACTCCAAAAGATAATTTTACTCTACCTAATATTGATTTGATTATTGATAGCATAGCTAATCATGAAATGTTCTCTCTTATGGATAACCATTTAGGTTATAATCAAACTAAGTTAGCTTTAAAAGATCAATATAAAACTGCTTTTACCACACCTTAGGACACATACTCTATACCGTTATTTGTTTTGGTTTAAAAAATGCCGGTGCCACTTACCAAAGAGCTATGGTGATAATTTTTCATGACCAAATTCACAAACTTTTGGAAGTATATGTGAATGATCTTTTGGTGAAATCAAAAACCCATTGCACTCACATAGAGTCTTTGCAAAAAGTTTTTGAAAGACTTAGGCCTTACATTGTGAAACTAAACCCTCAAAAATGTGTGTTTGGAGTGGAGTCGGGAAAACTTTTAGGGTTTATGGTTAGCCAAATGTGCATAGAGGTTGACCTCTTTAAGTATCAAGTTATAATATACATGCCTCCACCATCCAACCTAACTCAAATTTGGAACCTCTAAGGTCGTCTCCAAGCCATTAGACATTTTATCTCTAATTTGGTAACAAGATATGAACCCTTTAATAAACTTTTGAGAAAATGTATCAAATTTCTTTGAGACTCCAAGTGTCAATAAACTTTTGAAAGACTGAAGACCTATTTGATAAATCTTCCAATTTTGAAACCTCCAAAGACAAGAAAACTTTTGCCTTTATATCTCTCTATTCATGAAAAGGCATTGGGAGCTTTACTAGTGCAATATGAAGATGATAGCCTTAAGGAGTATGTCATTTACTATATTTCAAAAACTCTTTTGGCATTTGAAAATAATTAATTATCAAGCTATGGAGAAGACATGCTTAGCCTTGGTATGTGTATATCAAAAGTTTAGACATTATTTCTTAAACCATAAGATTTTGATAGTGTCTAAACTTGACCCCATTAAGCATCTTTTCGAAAAACCTATCCAAATGGGTAGGCTAGGCAAATGAAAACTTTGATGGAATATGACTTGAAGTTTCATCATCAAACTTACATTAAAGGCTAAGCCCTGGCCGACCATGTGGCTCATCTACCCCTTGAAGATGCATATCCCATAGTTGATGAAATACCCAATGAGGGTATAATGATAAATAGTTGGGATTATCATGGGTTATCTATAAACACCCAAAAATTTTCTAAAATAAATTTTTTTGATCTTTCAGAAATTCTGTCTTTTTAAATAAAAATTACAGTTTTGGGTCTTTTAAAGATTTTTCAAATAAAAACACCTTAAATGGACTCATTTCCCTTAGAATTCATTTCTCTACATGTTGTAAGGGATCAAATATGCTCTCCCTTAGAATCTATATAAACTCAAACCATCTACTCCTAGGGGCACATTAGGTTGTGCCTAGGATCCTTCCCCCCATTACCAAGATCATCCATATCCTGGAGGAACCTAAATCGCACCCTTCCGAGGTCATCCATCTCCTAGGAACACCCAAAACTCCAAAGTCTTCCATTTCGAGGATCGTGTGCATCTTGGGGCAGTCAAACATTTTCACCCCTAAAGTCATACACCTCTTAGGTATCCCTAATAAAATTCAAGTGTATGACCATGTCATGGATGACACACTATTCCAAGGACATTTTCTTTAACAAAACTTTTCAAAACTGAAAAATAGTGAAATATGTTACTAAACATGGGGTATACACTATACCAGGGTCTAGGAGCCAAAAACCAAAGTAGACTAGAACCCATCTTACCTCTACCTAACCTAGGTTATTATGGCTTACTATACAGCCCATCCATATCCCTTGAGCCACCACCTAAGACCAATTGGGTAAAGGGTGCTCTAGAGCTGACTAAAACTGAAACCTATGGGCTAGACCTCTTGTTTGAAGTTTAATTCATGGTTTTTTCTTTGTAGGTTTGATGTAAGACCCCTTTATTGAAAAAAATCTAAAAAAAAAGTATATATTTTGAAAAACTAAAAAAATTTAAAAAATTCCTAAAACCCAAAGACATTTAAAAATCTGAAAATTTCAAAAAGAAACTCTTTTATGTTCTTTCTTCTAACATTTGCTTGAAAAAACCCAAAAAAATTGTTTTTAAAATTGGAGACCAACTCAAAAACCTATATATTTTTTCGAACACAAAGTGTCTCTTATGCATAACTCTTTTCTTCTACATGATACTTCCCTAAAAATCAAAATACTTGAGTGTGATCAAAGCAAGGAGGAAGATCCCCTCATCCATGAGGATGATCAAACCTTTGAGCTTTCCGAATTTCATAAAATCCTTGACTTGGAAAAACCTTCAAATTCTGTAAGAGAGGATTTCCTAGAGGTCAATTTAGGGATTGAACCTAACCTAAAATGCATCAAAGGCTAGGATCATATCATGCAATGTCAAAAACCAAGATCGTGCGTGTATAGGTCATTCATTTATCACATTAAAAATCATTTATCACATGCTACAATAGGGGTTGGCCATAGTGTATGAATGCTCATGTCATCTCCTCCAAACTAGGGGCATGTAGAGTGCATTCCCTAAACACCTTTCATGGAAACTGAATACATTTATCATTTCATAAAATATGTATCTCCACCATATCATATGAAATACATTTTACATATCATCATTCACCCATAAGAGGCCGACATCCTATTGGAAGGTGGCGGCCCAAGTGGGATGGTCCCTATATTGTAAGAGGGGCGAATAATGCATATTTGTTAATTGATGTTGAGGGAAGAAATTTAGCATACCCTATAAATGCCCAATACTTGAAAAAATATTATATATAGGGCTACTTGAAATTCTTTTGAAAATATTTTAAAAATGGATCTCCTTTGAATTTCTTGAAAGAAGGACCAAAATGGATTATGCGATCCTGAATTAGGGAATTGATGCTTTATGAAAAATAAAGTTTTAAAATCATTTGACAACATTTCAAAAATCTTTCACTTACAAAATGAGGCCTAGTTCAAAATAGCAAAATATTTTCAAATAATAGGTGCTATTAGGAAATAAGATGTTCTTAGCTGAAGTGAGTATCTAAAGGAATGAGTTGTATTCCCCCACTCCATTTCTCCCCAAAAAGGGAAATTGATAAAACCAAAAGAAAAAGAAGAAAAACAAAACTTCCAATATACTGGTCTTCCAAAAAGAAAAATGAAAAGACAAGAGAAAAAAAAACCCTACAATATAGAGGTGCTCTTTGAAAGAAAAGAAAAAAGAAAAGGCAAAACTCAAAAGAGCATTTTTCTATCAAAAATTTATTTGCCTTATACCACGGGACGCTTCAGAAGGGACCGTGGGAAACTCTTTCCCGAAATCCCCACAGCTCATCCCAATGGAGAAAAGTTTGCCATTCAAATCCTAAAGTAGGAATAGGACCTACTTATTTGGATTTTGTTTTGTTTGAGAATTAGACTTTGTTGGGTGAGAAATTGAACTTTGAAATGTTATTCAAATTCTTCTATAAAACCTGTGCTAATTAGTGGGTATTGAAACCTAAGTGAGGGAAAATATAAGAAATTGGAAGTCCTTTTTGATAGAAACCAAAAAGAGTTCTCTTTTTGAAAAGAAATTTTGAAAATCCGAAGCATAAAAGGAAACAATATGGGAACCATCTTGTTTGGGGCAACCAACCTTCATAGGCTTCTTCTCAAGCGCACGAATTACAAGTATGGGTCTCTAAACATCCACTTCATTCACCTCACATTCCATGCACACATGCATCTATAAGTGGGTCGTCCATGCATGATCATCCTAAGATTGGGTGTTTTCTTGTCAAGTCTCCTTTGGCTAAGATCTCCTCCTACACAAAAAGAAGTCCAAGTAAACAAATATTATGGGATGAAGAAAAATTTATACTCTCAAGATAAATTTGGGAAGAAAATGAAATAGGTATTTTCTTCTTTGCCATTATCCAAATAAATTTGGATTAACACCAAAGAGATGCATATATAAACACCCAAAAGTTTTCCAAAATATTTTTTTTTGATCTTTTAGAAATTCTGTCTTTTTAAACAAAAATTGGAGTTTGGGGTCTTTTAAAGGTTTTTCAAATAAAGATACCTTACATGGACTCATTTTCGTACCAAAATTTTATAGCCACCTCAAAATGATGGTATATTGCATCCCTCTAAAAAAAATCCACTTTTGACTAAATATCACAAAAATAACTATTTTGCCCTCAATACCAAATTAGGAAGATTCTGCCTTTTCAAATGATTGCCTTCTAAGGAAGAATGATTTCAAACAATTTTTCTTCAAAGAAATAAGTGAAAATGAGAACATTGAGAATCAAACCCTAAAATGATTGCAAATTGATAAATTTATAAAATTTCAAAACCCTTGAAATTCAAAAATAAATCAAATCCAAACCAGATCTTAGAAATTCGCTTGATCGAGAATAATCTCATTCCGAGACCTATACCCAAAGGTTAAAGTGATTCGATACCCTATACCTATTAAAGTGGTTTGATACCCTACACTCAAAAAAAGGGTTAAAATGGTTAAGGTGGTTAAAGACTAACTCACGGAGTGAAAGTAGGTCACTCATGCAAACAAAAACTAGGAATGAAACTCAATGTTTTTCTAAAAATATAATTTGAAGATTTAACTAAATTTGATGTTTTCAATATAAAAATAGTTTTTTTTTAGAAAGTGTTTGAAACCATACTTGCCATATATGAAACTCAGACCGAAAGAAGGTAAATTCCTCGAAAAGAGAAAATGGTTAAAACCGGGCACCTGCCAACTTCGGCATTGTTGGGCAAAGTGACCTACCAGTTTTAGTTCCAAGCAAGTAGCCTAAGAAAGGAAGGTTGGTGTCGATGAAGGAAAGTTGGTGTTCAAGAAACGAAGGTCGGCGTCGAAGAAGGAAGGTCGACGTCTAAGAAGGAAAGTCGACATTTATGAAAAAAAAGTCAACGTTCAAGAAAGAAAAATCGGCGTTCAAGGAAGGAAAGTGGTTCAATTTGGCAAGATAGGACGTTCGATTTAGCAAGCCACCAAGAGGAAACTTACCAATTTCAACATAAATATCCCCAAACATGGGTCAACATGGTTTAGGGTACAACCCATTCATACCCCTGAACCAACACCTAAGACCACTTGGGTAAAAGGTGCCCTTTAACCCACTAAATTCGAAACCTATGGCTTAGACCTCTTATTTTGAATCTAATTTATGGTATTTTCTTTGCAGGCTTGATGAAAGAACCCCATTTTGAAAAAAATCTAAAAAAAGTATATATTTGGAAAAACTAAAAAAATCTAGAAAATTCACAAAATCCAAAAACATTAGAAAATCCTAAAAACCCCCAAAAGAAGTATTTTACATTCCTTACTCTAGTGTTTGTCTAGAAAAGGCTAAAAAAATTTAAAAAGTTTAAGAAAATAAAAAAAATGAGGTTTCTCTTTATCTTATAAATAGTCCTTGTCTTGTGAATAATCCTTCCCTATAAGCCAAGATATTTGAGAGTGATCAAAGCAAGGAGGAAAATCTCCTCATCCATAAGGATGATAAAGCCTCTGAGCTTCTTAAATTCCACTTGGAAAACCTTCAAATTCGGTAGGAGAGGATTTTCTAGAGGTCAATCTAGGGAGAAAAATAGGTACTTGTTTGCATGAGTATGAAAAAAAATCATTCATTGCATTCTTGAAATCACACATAGATGTGTTTACATGGACCTATGAAGAGTTTAGATCTTAGGATTGTAGAGCATCGCTTGCCTCTAGAACCAAATGTGAAACCCGTGAAACAAAATCTAAGAAAAATCCATTCTGATATTCACTCTCAAGTCAAAGGGGGTCTAGAAGATCTTTTAAAGGTTGGATTTATAAAACCCATTGCTCGTTTATAATGACTTTCAAATATTATTGTAGTTTAAAAATCAAATGGGAAAATTCGTATTTGCATTGATTTTAGAAACTTAAACAAAGCTACTCCAAAAGTTAATTTTCCACTACTCAATATTGATTTGATAGTGGATAACACTACAAATCATGAAATGTTTTCTTTCATAGATGGCTACTCGGGTTATAACCAAATCAAGTTAGCTTTAAAAGATCAAGCTAAAACTGCTTTTACTGCACCTTGTGGCACATACTGTTACATGGTCATGCCTTTTGGTTTGAAAAATGCCAGTGCCGCATACCAAATAGCCATGACAACAATTTTCCATGATAAAATCGATGAGATCTTGGAAGTATATGTGGATGATCTTTTGGTGAAATAAAAAACCCAATACACACATAAAATCTTTGCAAAAAGTTTTTGAAAGACTTAGACTTTATAAAGTAAAACTAAACTCTCAAAAGTGTGTGTTTGGAGTAGAATAAAAAAAATTCTTAGGTTCATGGTTAACCAAAGGGGCACAGAGGTCGACCCCTCTAAGTGTCGAGCCATCATAGGCATGCCTCCACCATCCAATTTGACCCAAGTCCGAAGCCTCCAAGGTTGACTCCAAGCAATTAGGAGATTCATCTCCAACAACAAGATGCGAATCCTTCAATAAGCTTTTGCGAAATGGTGTTAAATTTGTTTGGGATTCCGAATGCCAAAAAGTTTTTGAAAGATTAAAAATTTATTTGGTAAGTCCTCCAATTTTAAAGCCTTCAAAGTCGGGAAAACCTTTGCTTCTTTATCTTTCTATCCACACGAATGCATGGGTGCTTTTCTTGCTCAATATGAGGATGATAGTCTCAAAGAGTATGCTATTTACTATATTTCAAAAACTCTATTGGCATATGATAGAAATTATCAAGCCATGGAAAAAATGTGTTTGGCCTTGGTATGGGCTTGCCAAAAGTTTAAACTCTATTTCTTGGATCATGAAATTTGGATAGTGTCTAAACTCAACCCTATCAAGCACCTTTTTGAAAAACCTATCCTAAAGAGTAGGCTAGGTAAATGACAACTCTTCTTAATAGAGTATGACTTGAAATTCCATCATCAAAACTATATTAAGGGACAAGCCCTAGTTGATCATGTGGCTGACTTATCCCTTAAAGATACATATCCCATACTTGATGAAATACCCTAAAAGGCTATCTTAACAAATGAATTGAAATTTCATGTTTTATCAAATTGTTATAATGACAATCAAGTATGAAAAATGTACTTTGATGGGGCAAGAAATCAATAAGGGGAAAGGGTAGGTATCATCCTCATATCCCCCAAAAAGGGAGAAATCCCAATGCCGTTCCGATTAGATTTTTCTTGTTCCAATAACGTGGTCGAATATGAGGCACTCATACAAGGCAAGTTGAGGTCTTTGGAAATTCTATGCATGTTGTAAACTAAGTTTCAAAAATTTGGCAAGTCAAAAATTAAAAACTCATTCCATACCACGAATTGGCCATCAAATTCCTTCAAATCATGCACACTCACTCACATATGTGGAGAGGACAACACCATGGTTGATGCTCTCTTCCCTAGGGCCATCTCTAAGGATCTACCCCATCTCTAAGGATCGACCAATGATTTAGAGATTTGCCAAAATGACCAAAATCCAAACCTTGGTTTCAAGACATTAAAAACTTTTGAGAAAATAGAGGATTTCTCGAATTTGCTTCCTTTAAAGATAAGGCTTTTATTTGAAAAACCTCAACTCGATATGAGGTCTTTGGAGGGGTTCTTTAAGAAAAGAGTTTTTCTAACATCTTGTTGAGGTGTATCGACCATGACGAGGCTAGAACCATTCTACATAAATTCCATGATGGAGAGTGTAGGAGTCATGTCAATGCAAATATGATGGCCATGAAAATACTTAGAGCTAGTTATTTTTGGTCCACTTTGAAACAAGATTGTCATGACCATGCTAGGAAGTGTCATCAGTGTCAAGTGTAAGGAAATATCATTCATATTCCATCATCTACATTGCACTCCATCGTGTGCCCATGGCCCTTCACAATGTGGGCATTTGATATTATTGGACCCATCTCACCTACTGCATCCAATGGACACAAGTTCATTTTAGGAGCCATTGAATATTTTTCTAAATGGGTTGAAGCTACCTCTTTGGCCAATGTTCGAGGATAACATATAGTGGCATTCATTAAGAAAAATATCTTGGCTCAATTTGGAGTTCCAAGAGACCTAGTGTCGGATAATGACACCCATTCAAGAATGAAAAAGTGGACAGGTTGTGTAAAACCTATGTCATCACTCAACACTTTTTATCACCCTATTACCCTCAAAGCAACGGTCAAACCGATGCTACGAACAAAACTCTCATAAGCATCATTGAGAAAACCCTAGAGAAGAGTAAGACATGACATGATAAGCTAGATGAAGCCTTATGAGCTTATAGGACTTCCATCTGCACTCCTACAAATGTCACACCATTTGAGTTGGTCTATGGTAGAAATGCCATACTCTCCATTCATACCAAATTACACTCAACCTACACATAGAGACCCTATAACAAGCTAGAAGCTAGAATGGTTGGACTTGATTTACTTGATGAAAAGAGGCTCCTTGCCATGGATCAAATACACACATACCGACAAAGGATAACCCAACATTATGAAAAGTACATGAAGGCCCGCCACTTCAAAGTTGACGACCTTGTTTTGAAAACCATCCACCATCATGGTCCACATCCACTTGGTAAGTGGCAGCTCAAATGGGATGGTCTCTATGTTGTAAGAGGGGCAACCATAAATAATGCATATTGGTTGATTGATGTTGAGGGAAGAAATTTAGTAGATCATATGAATGCCCAATACTTGAAAAAATATTATATCTAGGATCTACTCTAAATTCTTTTGAAATGATTTTTGAAAATGGATCTCTTTTTGAATTTCTTGAAAGAAGGAACAAAATGAATTATGTGACCCTGAATGTGGGAATGAATGCTTCATGAAAAGTAGAGCTTTCAAAATCATTTGATAACATTTCAAAAATCATTGGCTTACAAGATGAGGTCTAGTTTAAAATAACAAAATATTTTCAAATGATAGGTGCTATTATGAAATGAGATATCCTTGTCTAGATTGAGTATCAAAAGGGATAAGCTATTTCCCTAACTTTCATTTCTCTTCAAAAGGAAAATTGGTAAAAATAAAAAAGAAAGGGAAGAAAAACAAAACCTCCAATATAGAGGATCCCTTCAAAAAAGAAGAAAAAGAAAGCCAAAGATAAAAAAGAGCAATTTTCTATCAAAAATATCTTCGCCTTATACCATGGGATGCTTCAGAAGGGACCGTAGAAAACTCTTTTTTCAAATTCCCACAGCTTATCCCAATGGAGAAAAAGTCTGTCATTATAATCCTAGAATAGGAATAAGACCTACCCATTTGGATTTTATTTTGTTTGAGGATTAGACCTTATTGTGTGGGAAATCAAATTTTGAAATATTATTCGAAGTTTTTCAACAAAACCTATGCTAAATAGTGGGTATTAAAACCCAAGTGAAGGGAAATATAAGAAATTGGAAGTCTCTTTTAGTGGAAACCAAAGGGAGTTCCCTTTTGAAATGAATTTTTGAAGACAAAAAATATTGAATGAAACAACATGAGAATCATCCTACTTGGGGCAGCTGTACTTCTTGGGCTTCTTCCCAAGCTCCCAAATTAGATGAAAGGGTTTCTATAACACACTTCACCTACTTCACACTCCATGCACACATGCATCCACAAAAAGGGTTGTCCATGCATGGTCATCATAGGACTAGAAATTCCCATTCATATCAAGTCTCCATTTGGCTAAAATCCCCTCATTTTCAAATGAGATAAATCCAAGAAAAGAGATGATATGGAATGAAGGAGAGATCCATACACTCAAGAAAAATCTAGGAAGAATACTCAAAGGGATGTTTTCTTCTTTGCCATTAATCAAATAAATTTGGATTAAAGCCAAAGAGGGGCATATGTAAGCACCCTATTTTTTTTCTAAATAAACCATCGTAAATTTGAAATCTCATGATTTGAAAATTTTCTCAGAATTTTGATAATTTCCCAAGCATCAATTTTCAAAAGAAAATATTTTGAAAGTCACAACCCTGAATTTGTAAAATGATTTAAAAACTTGATATTCAAAATTTTAAAAAGAAAAATTGGAGATTCATCCATAGATGGATCAAGCCCTCAATCAGAAGGAGGCGAACTCCCCTGAAAAAGGATAAGGAAAGAACCAAAAAGGCAAGAGTATCCAGATCAGGCAAGGAGTGAAGTTCAATTCAGGGCCAAGCTAAGTGTGATTTAATCCAATTCCAAAACAAGTTAGATCTCAATCGAATTCAAAGCAGGACTCAAGGCCAAACAAGGCCCCACTCAAAGCAAGGTTCGATCAAATTCCAAGACAAGCAAAACTTGATCTAATTCAAGTCAAAATTGAAGTTCAAGTCGAGTAACTTCACCAACCTAGCCCAAGGGAGCATGTGACCAAGACACGACTAAGGATGTGCTCAGACAAAGATGGCTTAAAACCAAGTAATTCAACCAAGGCATCTGGTCTAGGGCTACAAATTAAAGTCAAGTTGATCAATACTTAATCAAGCAAGATGATGGGTTGATCCAAGCCATAGACTGCACCTAAGACCAAACCATGCCTAGGCAGCTCACGCCCTAGCCGAGTCAAGCAAAGAGGGATGGGCTCGGGTGCACCGTCACATGAGAGGTACCTAGGGCTGCACCAAACACACATGGCCAAAGGGAGACCACTCTCTAGCCCCACATGCACCCTTGTGCAACCAAGAGACCAAAATTTTCTATTGGATCAAATCCAATTTGGGCTATACATTGAAATTTCAAAGCTCCAACCCATGGAAGGGTCTAGAGCTCCCCATTGAAATCTATAAAAAGGGGCCTTGGGGGGTTGGCTTTGGGGATAAAAATCAAGAGGAAATTCTAGAAAATAAAGAGAGAAATAAAGAGAGATAGAGAAAGGGAGAGAAAGAGAGAGGCTCATCCCAAAGAGGAGGTGTCGCCCAACATCTGCCAGCCATCTTCAAGCCCCCAAGCTTCCGACTAAGGTTGATTTCTTCCTCTTTTCCTTTCTTTTCTTTAAGTCTTTCAATTCCATTCAGTTGGGTTGTAATTATTCTTACATTTATTCTTGCATTTCCTTGCTTTTATAGGAGTATCCATAACTGAGTGCTCTTTTGTGTTTGTAGAGGTTATTTCGACAACAACTGGGATAGACAAAGGCAAAATCTTGAGAACCCATTCATGTTTCTTGAATCCTTATCTATATTTTCCCTTTAAAATGAGGCTGTGAGTTATGTGGCATGCCCTACATCATGTTTCTTGTCCAACGGGTTCAAGTAGTTGTTATTTGAATTCCATGTTACTTTTAATGACAACACATTTTTTGACACGCCTCATGGGACCTCAAGGTTCTTGTTGGAATGACTCAATTTTTCCAAACTCGATTCGGGTTAGTGTATCCAATGGCATCACCTAGTGCTGATATGGATTAGACGTTACCTTCACCGGTTCAAAGCTTGAGGGTGCTAGGCCCGAAGACTCATTGGGTCAAGTTCCTTTCTCTCTTTCGATGTGGTAAACATCATTTGCTTAAAGCACCTAATCAAACAACAAAGTGGCTTTTAATGCCGATCGATCGTCAATTTGTTGTAAGGATAGTTTGGAGACCTCCAAGGGCCATTATTTTGTCAAATAGTAAAAGTTATGCCCATTATGATCATGAATCAACTAGCCACCATTTGAGAATACAAAATAATAGCTCAAAGGAAGAAGCATGTTGTCGATGCGACTGCTCAGGTTTATAATATGGTTGACTTTTGGTACTCATATAGGAAGTCATACTATTCTCAAGTTTTCTATAGCCCAAGGACCAAGTTTACAATATGGATGAGTTAGTATTTCCTAGAGGCCACCCAAGTCGATGACCTAGGATACCGATGTCAACTCCATCCTTCTCAATCGCTTTTGGCATGGGGCAACTATATGTAATCTCAATGGGAGTCTAGGTTCTGATCAATATGCTTGGGGCACATAGCACATGCCTCAACCTGTGGTGCCACCATTCACACCCAATTTCATGGTAAGTTAGATAAGTGTAGGGTTCCCTCCACCTTCGCAATCCATGGGGTATAGTCTACAGGTACAACCACAATATCTCACATAACAAGCTGAGGCACATCCACCATCAGTATACCCAATTCATTTGCCAAAGCCAACATACAACATCAGATTTTAGACAACCATATGCCAAATCAGACTCTATAGATCAAGATGCTCCTTTCATCGATCTCATTCACAACACATTTAAAATCGAGTTCTAAGCACCAAATGTTGAAGTTGACCATAAGTCATACTCCAAGTCCTCTCTCAAGAGGCTTGAAGGCAAAGTTTACAACCTTTATGGAGTATGACAATAAATATCCGGCGAGCATTTGGCTTGGTTCACCCTTAAGCATTGAGAGTTTGGTGACAATAGGTTGCATAAACTCTAGCTCTTTGTGTTCTCTAATAAACCCTATATATATATGTATAGTATGTGACATTGAAGGTTAGATGGATACAAACATGTGAGGAGATGCAAAAATCGTTTATCAATTGCTAGAACAATACTCACTCACGATCTACTTCCAAAGACTTAATAAACCTCTAATAGAAGGCTGGATAAATTGTTGAAGTCTAGATGTAGTTCACCAAGACCCAATATATGGACTTAGTATGAAACTATTTGCGTTAGAGACCAAGAAGGGGTTGACACATTATTTTTGCCCTATCCTCATCTAGTTAGCAAATTGAGGGATTGAGGTGGAACACATCTTGAGTACCCCGACACACTGTTTAGAAAGTGCAAAGGAATGAAAAGCACCCAACGTTAGGCTCTAAACTCTTGCATAGAGGATATGATGTATGAGACAATTGAAGAGTTCAGTTCAACCAAAATTATGATAACCAAATTGACTTAGGGACCACCATACATTTGCAATATTTTTTGACCTAAAAAAGAGAAGTCGTATCGACAACCATCTTTTGTTTGTCAATACGATTGTTTGCAATGTTTGCCAATACAACTAATTTTCAACTGCTCAAGCTCCAACTAACCAAAATTATGGTGCTAAGCTCCTCCTCTTCAGGTTGTTGAGGTGCTAGTGTAGGTGGAATTACTACTTTAGATATCTAAAAAAGAGATCGAGCCCCAATGCGAGGTTGCATGATCAAACCCAGATCAATCCAAGAGTGAATCAACCATCTCAATACTCAAATGCCAAAACTTGATGGAGGGCCCTAAACTATGTTTAATTAGATGATGATTTATACAAGTGAAGCCATCAGGGCCTGCTACTGAAGCGTTTGAAGACCAATAATGATTGAGGTTCATGAAGAGATTTGTGTGGCTAACCATTTGGTACTTACAATGAAATTATTGATATATCAACATGGATACTAATGGCCAAGATTGCATTGATTACATTAAAGGTTGCTAACATTGCTATTGTTTTGGGCCTGTTTGAAGTCACTGTGGGTGGATAAGCATGAAAACTCATATGTTTGCGACTAGATAATTACTTGAATAGTTATGATGAAACTTGATTTGGTTGATGGGGGTCGTTTGATGCTTTAGATAATCTATTGGCTAACAAACAAAAAATCACCTGAGTATACAATAAACATGTTTGACTAGAGCAATTTCGAGAAGACCTAGTATAGAAAACCATCTTAGGGATAGCCAAGAAAGACTCCACAATTTGGGAAATGGTCTCTCAGTTAGGATGGACCCTATACTGTATCGAACGAACTACCATGAGGAGCTTACAAGTTAGTAGGAATAAAGTGAAAAGAACATGCAAGGAACATAAATGGTATTTGAAGAAATACTTTGGTTTGTGAGGGACAATTTAGAGAATGAAGAATCAAAGAAATAAAAATTGTGGGATGATAACAGGTCAATCATCTAGTTTGAAGAAAAAGCCATATTGAAAGTAGAGAGAGCTCCCCATTGATCCAGGTCATCGTGGACAATAGCCATTTGACACTCCTTGTACTCCTCGAGGGTCTCATGGACTCAAGATGACATCAATGTTTCTTCGAGTACAAGGATGCTCGAGTTAGATGCCAAGTATGTTTCTTCAAAGACCTTCAGTCTTCATAACTCCTTTTCATAAGTAGAAGTGGCCATCATTAACTTTTTGTAACATGATGCCAAACACTAATTAAGAGCTATAAGTTAGCTTGTCACCTAAACAACTTCTTGAGATAAAGTAAGGAAGTGACACCCTAGGATACCAATTTGATTATGAATCGCTTGACATCGGTCTACACCTTCATGCAGGTTGGTGGTGTGAAGTTGACACCTACTGAGATATACCCTAGTTTAGCTTTTTGTTGTGCAAGGCAGTCCAATCTTTATCAGATGCCTTTCAACAAAAGTTGGAAATTAATGATCTTCTGCAAGTCTAAGCAAACCTGTTGATCTAGAAGGGGTACATCAAGATTATTGGCCAGTTTATAAAGAGAAGAAGGCTTACCCACTCTTAAGGACCCTTGTTAAGCACATTCTTAACAAATTTGATGTCAACATTAATCCCAAGGGGAGATCATGACACAACTTTGTTAATGATTACAACATCATCATCGACCAGAGTGGCTACCATAGTTGTGTTGATTATGCTTGGTACAATATCATTGACTTGACCTATTGGAAGCATGTGAGTAGTGGTCGACTATGGTAGAGAGCTGTCAAGAGCCTCAGGTCGAGACAACGGTTCAAAGACAACGACTAGCATGTGAGCCCTCTTAACTTCTTGAGACGTAGGGACATGAATGATGGGGTTTTTATCGTGAGCTTGAGTTTTCTCTCAAGAGAATCTCACCGCAGGATCCTCCAAAATTCTCCTCCATGATAACCACCTACCGAAGATTCGTGCTTAGACAAGGTATAAGACAAAGAAAGGAGAATGACCAATGCACAGAGAGAAAGCACCCACTTGGGAGGTCTCTTGGATAGTAGAATTTTACCCTAAGCATCCTCACCATCAGGTTTGAGAACATGGACCTATAGAGAAAGCAATAAAAGGTATCAACCAAGATATGAAGAATAACAAAGAAGGCTTTACGCAACATTAAGGCTGGGAATGCCAATACGTGGATACTTTCTTGATGGTATGTTTGGCTCGGCCAACTGAAACATGGCACTAGGCTCGGCAGGTGTCGAGCTATTGAAGGCCTATACGAAATCCTCTTACTCTTTATCAAAGATGACAAATATGGTTGAAGGCCACTACTCATATTAAATAGTGACTCTTGTATTGAGTGAGAAACCACTATAGAGAAACCTCTCTACCAACTGTAGATTGACTTTGGTCACTTTGGTTATTGTAGAAGTCAAAACGGCCATACTTCCTAATAGTACCTTGACTGGGTAAATGGGATCAAGAATTCCTTAGATGAGCTCGAACTAACGAGCCAAGTACTAAAGTAGGAGCTTTTGACGATCGTTCGGTTGGTAGAGAAATAGGATGCTCCAACCCCATTAGTAAATTTAAAGAGTTGAGAAATCATTGTCACTCTACTAATGATATACAATTGAGGTTAAACAGTTTCTTTGACATATATTGAGTCACGAAATCATCATGACTCAACAGACTCACGACAAAATTATTATCAAGTTTTGGGTGGAGTAGTTTGCTAAGACAAATCAATAATGTCCTAGTCTGCGAGCAAAGTCTCAATAAAACACCCCAAAAAAATTCTATTGTTTGAGGTCAATGATACGACCCATGTTATTGAGAGTATGTAATCTCAGAAAATACAAAGATATCCAATATTACAAGGTATTATTCATCCATCAACAATATCAGTACCTCAATATCTATGGTTGAAATCATCCAAAGCAAGGTGTAGGACGAGTTTAGGAGTGTCAAAGTCCTTATCAACTAAAGAAATAGGATTAATATCATTGATCACTCAAATATCCCAAACCGTTAGGGATATCATTCCGAAAGGAAATTGAGAGCAATTATGCTAAGAAACCTAGAAAGCAAGGAAAGCATAGAGGAGGCGTGCATCAAATTGAATGGGTAAACAAGCTAGCATCATTGATATCCCATCCTATCCAAAGGTGACACTTTTGTTTTCGGATCCGGTCCACTCAATTGATATATAGTTGATTAATCACAAGCCAAAAATGAATAAAGTTAGAGCATTGAGACATCACAAAATCATTGTGAGTCAATAGAAAAATTTCAAGATGAAAATCAATGAGGTCAACTACTCATACATCAGCAGGAGAGAGAACAAAGTTTGAATCAGAAGTCATAGGGCAGAAAGGTGAAGAAAGTTTTGTTTTTCCTAAGATTGTGCAGGAGAGATTGTGCAGGAGAATAAAAAGGTGAAAGAAAAGAAGGGAGCTCAGTCTTTATAACTACCAAATGATTTCAGGTTGCAAAATCCCAGAAATCATGTAGGACAACATTTTCGACGTATAATCGATATGAGTATGACTCACATCCTTGATGATTGTGAATATGAATTCATAGGAGTGCATGCATTAGACGCCAAAAAATGAATATGATTACGTGGTAGATACTGAAAGGTCCTAAGAAGAGAGGAGACGTGTGGCAAAAACTTCAAGGAACCCCAACAGACAAAACAAGAAGCTCGAGCCTATGACAAACTAATCCCGACGTATGGAGCAGTTAACGCGTCCCACATGATATGATGGTCAAAAGAAAGTAACAACCAAGAATTAAAAGTTATTGGGAGTCATGTCTAAGAAAGACGGACTTATTCTTTGCCCACTAAATGGAGGCCTATAAGTAGTGACTGTAACAAGAGATCAAGGATCGATCACAATAAATGAGTTCTTATTTTTTTTTTGTATTTCCTTTGTTTTTTAGGAGTAGATATAACTTAGTGTTCTTGACTCATATATGAGCACACCAAATGCTCTTTCGTGTTCATATGGGTGTTTCCAATGGCAATCAAGATATTCTCCCAAACCCATTTCCATTGCTTGATGTCTTATCCGTATTTCCTCTTGAGAACGAGTGTTAGAGTTCTCTCGCATATTCCGCGTCACGTTTCTTATCGAGTGGGTTCCAATAGCTGCTATTCAAATTACGTTATTACTTTTGACACAACAATATGTAATGATGCAACTATCAATTACGTGAAATTTTATTTAAGACGAGGGTTCTCCAATATCCAAATAAACAAGGACCTTAACTGGACAATAAAAAAGACAACGAAGAACAAAGAACGAAGGCAACGTCTAGACAAACAGATAACAAGACCCTTAACACATGTCTAACACAAATTTGACGGTACAGAAACAATCACAATCTTCTTAGTTCGCCCTCCTGCAGTTCTTTCTGATTTCTCCATTGAAGCCAGTAAGAGGCCTGATGTCTCCCATCTTGATTATGGCAGAGATGAAGTCCTTGTTGAAGATTTCATCATTTTCACTGTATAGCTTAACATAGTAGTCGGTAGATCCACCATTAAACAATTGCTGGTCAGAATGGAGCAGACCTCTCTTCGCAAGAAGGTTCTTGTAATAATAGTTGTCGAAGAAGGTTGGCGTCTGCATGTCAATAGGTGCCAAATTGTCGTCACCTGATCCAGTGGTTCTTGGGCAGCTTGCTTGCCTAGTTTTAGCCAAGAAACCATCTACGTTGGTCTCATTGTAGATGCGGTTTCTGAAGTTAGTGCATCTTGCCTGCCCAATTGTATGAGCCCCTGCTTTCAAAATGGAAGTTAGAGAGAGAGAGAGAGAGAGAGAGAGAGAGAGAGAGAGAGAGAGAGAGAGAGAGAGAGAGAGAGAGAGAGAGAGAGAGAGAGAGAGAGAGAGAGAGAGAGAGAGAGAGAGAGAGAGAGAGAGAGAACTAACTACCTGATAGCGCAACCATGTCTTGGACAGAAAGGCCTTGGGCTTGGAAGCTAGAGATGAGTCGATCAAGGTCACTGGTTGGGGCTGGAATGCTGGTGTTGGCTGCAGCTTGGCTGGCCGTCCTGGCATCCCTTCTCCCAAGTTTCACATCCCAACGGGGTCCGCCAAGCTGTCAGATAGTTCTTTATACATGAGTTTAATCACACAACTCCCAAACTAGATTATTAAAAGCATATTAATGTGCTTGCTTCATAAAATACATCTGAAGATATTTTTTGATAAAGATCGTGCCTTCGATTCTCTGCACTTGTTTCTGTTGGATTTGAACTTGAGCACATCAAGCATAAGAACAAATGTTTTGAATCCAAAGAAACATGATTTAGTTGAGGAGGCAAAGGAAAAGAGGGAGGTAAGGAAATATAGAAAACTTTACCTCCACAACAGAGTCCCTACTAGCAACTGCAAGTATGTCAGCACAAGACACAACACCAGGGCAGACTTCCTCCACTGCTGCCTTGATAGCATCAATAACCTCAAAACCTCTTGCAGAGTTCAGGTTTGGACCTGCTCTCTTCTCTCCAATGAATGTTGGCGTGTCATCTAGCAGGATTGAGCCATCACATCCCTAAACAGCAGACATGACATCATTTAGTATTATTGAGTAAGTGGCATCTTATAAGTGAATTTATATGAGATAAGATCCATTTATAACAGTATATAACATCCAAAACGTTCAGCATATCGTTTTGGGCATATACAAAATTTAGATACACCAATATGGCGTCTCTGCCATGAAAAAAATAGTAATCCGACAACTGAGAAAAATACAACTTGACACACATGTTTAGACTCATTCACGTATTGTAATAGAATAAAAAATAAGAGATGACGAATCGCAGCATACATTAACAAAGCAATCGTGGAAGAATAGGCGAAGGATAGAGGCACCAATCCTTTTCTCCCTGGCCACAGCCAGCTTCACTTGATACTCTATGGCATCACTAAGGCCTGGGCAGGAATCACAGTAAAAATCACTAGTGAGTTGAGCTGAGGAGCTCCCAAGGACGACGACTAAAAAGCAAAGAGCAGCTACACATGTGCAAGAAGAAGCCATTATGAGTGTTATTGAACAGATGCTCCGATATGTTGGCGAGGAGTGAAGGGCTGTGCGCTGTATTTATAATATCCAGGTTTATTACACATAATGCATGTTTGACTTGATCGATGAGGGCCTCAACGATTTCTACCAAATACAGATGACTTTCCTGCCATCTGAACGTAGGAAAGGAAAGGAAAGGATACCAGCTTCTAACTTTTTATTGCATATTTTTTTCTTTTTCTTTTCCTCCTAGGACATGCGATGGTTGTCAAGAATGACAATATCTGACTCGTTTTATGTATGCTCAGAGACAAATAAGAATGCTGAACCACTTGAAAAAATCATTTCTTGCCATTGTTTAAATTATATGTTTTCTTCTTTTAAAATATGGATCAAATGTACATACAAGTGGATGGAGCTAGTGCTCAATTGTTAATCAAGCTTGATTTTATACGGTACCTACAGTTTTTTACAGACGAACTGCAAACTAAAGATTGGTTGCCATGTAATCGATCAACAAGTAACGAATTGGAGGTGATGGGTTCTGTTCGGAGTTTTGCACCCGGTGGCCTGTGTACAAACATGATATTGAGCAAGGTATTTATTGCTCGGTAACGAAAAGAAAAACACCGACTGGTTTGTTTAAATAGATGGTACTGCAGTTAGTATGCTATTTTAACAGTTATTGAGGAAAATTAATTACCTTTCATTCTAAAAGCAATTATAGACTTTGGTCAAAAGACTTAATGTATCTCCATATCTCTGTAATTCCCTTATCATTTGTCCGTCCTGAAAAATAGGAAAAGCAAACCTTTTCCTCATGTAGTACAGGCACGAGCTTGAAGAATTCTAAGAAAAATTTGGTATGAAGCAGTATAACAGCTTATGATGAAGGTGACGATGGTATGAAGCAGTATAACATAACATTTTATTGTTATTAATGGTCATTCAAGCGGAGCGTTGGAACATGATCAAGGGTAACATCCGTGCTTCTATTGTTTATAATTTTCTCAAGAAAAACGTCTTTGAATCCATATTCACCCTTGATGGAGTTCAAGCTCGATGTTTGTCCAAACAAAACTAGATTATAACTTAATATGAGAAAGACGCAACTCATTTATTTTGTCCTGAATAATTTGAAAGTATTAAGAAATTAAAAAGCATATGTAGGTGTTTGCAGGTCTGATAAATTAGAATGCCCCCTGCTAGGAACTTACGCGGAGATCTGGTTAGCTTCATCCAGGCTGTCCTTGAGACTCGAAGCAGTAACAAAATGATTTCAATGGCTTTTTGATTTTATATGGCGTCTTTTGTACGCCTAAAAATGCTGGATATATATATATATATATATATATATATATATATATATATATATATATATATATATATATATATATATATAATTTTGTATGTATACACTTTGGCTAAAATGATCAAAGTTGCAGATGGGAAGCGATGGAGAAATCCACCAAGGTTCATCCACTGACTGTTTCAATGTTGGGCTGATTTCTACATAATTTTTTTGTCAGAAAATACCTCTAATTTGGTCGCCCCCAACCAGTTTGCCTTTCAAGAAAATAGGTGAAACATTAGAAGCACATCAACATATAATAATTCACAAAATCAGCCGTCTGAGAGTTCCTGCTGTACCTAATGTGTAAAATATATACAAACTATGTTTCCTTTATCAGTCAAACGGTAGAAAGAGAACAAACTTTCACTTTATCTTAAAGACCAGTTACTCTAGACTATCATATAAAAAATAGGCTGTAACTGCAACTAATCAAAAAGCACAGTAGTGCGATTACGATAACTAAAAGTAATCAGCCATCATCAACGTGCACTAGTTTATGAAAACGACTTTGGACTTTTCTTTTAGTTGGTGTTGAGGGTTTCTACTGTACCGACAGTCACAAATGACGATTAGACTTGTGTCCGCCAATATTGTAAACGCAAGTTTGACAAATGGATCAGACAAGGTTCCATGAATTTTTCTGCAGAAGCTACTGTGAGAACGCTAGCTTGCATATGAAAATTCAAGATACCAAAACAAGTTGCTTGATTCCGCGTTTTCTAGATAGGAAAAATTTAAGGAACTGAAAGAGGCAAACGGCATCAGAAAAACAGACACACATAAATTGGGAGCCAAAAGGCACTAGAAAAACAAACACACATATATTTTGGGAGTGGTTGGACTCTTATTCATGGTACACCATCTTTACGAATAGAGAAGTAGTTCACGTTCAAAAACCAAAAAAATAGAATTACTTTTGAATAAGAATAAAATACATTATCGCGTTTTGCTTTTTGAATGCAACCTCCTCATCTTTCGATTCATATGGTTTCAATAGCCTTTGATGGATGATTAGGTTGACATTAATATCATTTCACATCGAGGGATCATCTATCAAGATCAATCAGACTGTGTGTGGATGAAGAAGTATGTCCACTCACACGCGCGCACACACACACACACACACACATATATATATATATGAGACTGTTCCAATCAATTTTTGTGATGTAAAATTGCATTATGTTAAAGAAAATTCTAATGACACGATGGTCTCCAATTTCGGCTTTTCTCAGTAAACGCAACATCAACTGGGACCTTATGGAATGAACAGATGAAGGGGGCGAAAAAATAACGTGGAGAGTGACCAGAACCTGATCCGTGTTTAGGCTCACAAAAGCTTTTCTTTTTTCAAATGAAGCTACTGATCGATTATTGTTGCAAGACCCAAAATATATGCAGAGTAGAGCTTGTTTGTCAAATCTTATATTTTACTAACATCCATCTTAGTTCTTGATTAAGATCTGCAAATTTAAAGAACCAGAAGATATTATTTTCTAGGCTAGGATTCGGGTTTTGCTTCTATGTTTTGGCTAGACATGGCCAGTTCGGAACTGGTCTGGCTGTTTGAACTGGAACCAAACTAGAAATCGTTGGGAACAGAAGCCATCGGTTCCGGTTCTCCTTAGTTTGTGTTATGTTTCACGTATTTCAAAAACCATGGAACCAGTGGTTTCAAACCCTTATTTATTATATATATAATATTTTAAACAATTATATATACAAGTTGGTTGTTAATTTAATTGTAGACTATTGTCTTTGTTGAAATACGTTGGAGGAACAACCCACGCGGTTACGGTTCCGGTTTACCCGGATCCGGACATGTCTAGTTTTGACAATATATGGTATGGAACATTGTCTCATGTCAATTAATCTATTTAACTTAGTTTCATCGGCTTATTTGTTACTGTAGAAACGAAAAATTCCCACTTCTGGTTCTTAGGCCTGAAGTGAACCTTTTCGTGTGTCTAAGTCGTTTTTAACAAAAGGGCGTGCCAGTTAGCTTGCTTAAGCTAGCGAAGTAAGTTTTTTTAAATCTGACTCTATTGGGGCGACTGTGAGCAAGTGAGCTCTTTTCGTCGCAAACCTTCTTGCACCGATGCGCAAGGGTTAGTCTGTACGCTTGGCAAAGTCTTTAAAATCAAACCTCTTTGAAAAAATACCCGAAGTGTTTGGGCTTTGTTTGTATGATTGCAAGTTTTATTACACGTGGGATTTGCACGTGCCTATGTGTTTCTTTTTATGCTTTTTAGGGCCAACTAGGTGTATGCACAAGTGACCTAAGTTGGGCGATTTTTGCACGGGAGTGTGGGGTTTGCTTTGATGCAATATGTGTCCTAACTCATGGTATGGAGAATATGCAATGCAAACTCACATAACTCCAAAGAGAAAACCCGAATTGAAAGACAATGCGGAAGGGAAATGACTTAATGTAAATTGCAAACGGAAAATTGCAAAAGGGAAATATGGTTATATCTTAAGAGCGGAAAGGCTCAATTGTGCAAGTGTGTGTCGTGTATATATAGAAAGACTACGCACACAACTGAACCTTAAAACCCAAATCTTAAAGACATAGCCGAAGGGAAATACTTATAATATATATGGGCCCAAAGGTCGCCAACGTGTGTGTGGGTGTTGTGTGTATATGTAAAGACAACTCACACGACTTGTAATGAAAACCTAAATATAATTGCAATATGGCCTTTACTAAGGTCTTGGGATTAAGAGCGAAAGCACAATGTGTATGAGTGTGGAATTGAAAGACCACGCACACAACTTGAATTAAAACCCAAATGAAATTGCAATATGGCCCTTACTAGGGTCTTGGGAGTAAGAGCGAAAGCTCAATGTGTGTGAGTGTGGAAATTGAAAGACCACGCACACAACTTGAATTAAAACACCCAAACGAAATTACAATATGGCCCTTACTAGGGTTTTGGGAGTAAGAGCGAAAGCTCAATGTGTGTGAGTGTGGAAATTGAAAGACCACGCACACAACTTGAATTAAAACACCCAAACGAAATTGCAATATGGCCCTTACTAGGGTCTTGGGAATAAGAGCGAAAGCTCAATGTGTGTGAGTGTGGAAATTGAAAGACCACGTACACAACTTGAATTAAAACCCACGCAGCTTAATATATATAAGTATAACTATATCTTAGGGGTTGGTTAGGCCCGGCTGTGTGCCAAAATAGTATAACTATATCTTAGGGGTTGGTTAGGCCCGACTGTGTGCCAAAATTGTGTGCAGCTAAGAGCGGAATGGCTCAAGTACACGTGTGTGTTGATGTGCCAAACCACATTATTACAATCGGGAGGAGACAACGCTCCATTATTACAATCCCGTATCAAATTTAATTAAATGTAAGCAAGTTCATAATAAGGACCGAGTTAGGCACTTACGTGTAGCTGGTTCGTGCTCCACTTGCTTGGCTTTGACCTAGTGAGTCGCCTTGGACAGCCGAAGGGGAGCTCCTTAGATGTGGATTGGCGGCAGGTAGGGTGCTAGCCGGATGGAGACTTGATGATGGCCGGGTGATGGGTGCGGTAAGTAGGGATGTTGGTTGAGTTGTGGCAGGTTAGGGTGTTGGCTAGGTGGCAGGTTAAGGGTGAAGGTTTAGCTAGGGGGCTGGGGTAGTTGGTGCTGAGGGAAAGTAGTGAGGTGGGGTGTAGTTGGGCCGGGTGTAAGGGAGAAGGCTGGGTGGTCGTGGCAGGTGGTGGAGTGTGCAACCGGGTAAGAAAGGGGTGGAAGAGAGGCTAGATGGGGCTGAGATGGGGTACTAATCGTGGTACTGGTGGATGAGGTGGTGGCTGGAGGTGGCAGCCGAAGGGTCTTCCTCGCCAAAGGTGGAAGACGGCAGTCGGGTGATGGAGTGGGAAGGTGGCAACCGGGTGGATGCGATGGAAAGGTGGCAGCCGAAGGGTGGAGTGGTGGTGGAAGTGATTGAGCTGGGGGGGAGTGAGAGGGGATGTGAGTGGAAGAGGGAGTTAGAGAGAGAGAGAGACCCCAAACCCACAAAAATCTGGGGTTTTTATAGGCAAAAGGGACTGGGTCGGTTGGGGGTGGTTTAGGCTAGATATTTGTAATAAGGTGGGCTTGTGGGGTGGTTTGGGGTAGGTCGGTTAGGGTGAGTTGTATGGTGGTTTAGGGTAGGTCTGTTAGGGTGACTGGGAATTAATGGTTAGGGGATTAATTAGGTATATTAAGGTGGGATTAGGTTTAGTCTAGTTAGGGTCTAGGTGGTCTAGTTGGGTGAGGTGAGCTAGGTGAGGTCGGCTAGGTGAGGTTGGGGTGGTTTTGGGTGAGGACGGTTAGGATTGGGTCAGGTTTAGGGGGGAGTGGCTAGGTGAGGTGGGTTAGCTCAGGGCTAGGTTTTAGGAACATCCCCTTGGTATCGATCCATGGACCTAGTTGCAGCCATGTTCATGTTGGTGCAGCCCCAGGTTAGGTATAGGTGCATACAAGCTCAAACCCACACTCTAGGCTAAACCCACATGGTTAACCCACCCTTGACTAAAAGTCAAGCCCACCAACTTTCTCACTCATACTTTATCATCCCATTTCTCTATCTACCCAAGCTTTTCATGTGAAATATCTGTGGGCCCCACCTCCATTTATGAGAAGGTGATGTGGGCCATGGATGTGGATATTGGATTGGGATCTTTGGATCCAAATTCAAATGCATGTTTGGGTCTGGATCTGGATATATATGGTCCAGATTCGGCCCAAATATGATTTTCTGATTCCTTCATGGCGTTTCGAAACAGACGGTTTGTGCGGGGCCTGACTGCATCAGTACTCCGTCTTGCGTTTGGTCTTTGCCAACTTTGTCGTCCGCTCTTCTTCTCACATTCTGGAGATCGTTTTGAACAAATTCTTGATATCAGGGGCTTGGATGTCTGAGAATCTGGGGATGATTATGATACGAGAGTTGATGTGCCGGGCTTAAAATATGCTTCGGGTCCGGGCTCTCTTTCGCTTCTTCGGTCCTGCTTTCATCAGGTCAAGCTGCTTTTTGGGGTTTCAAAACACCTTTTTAAGGTTTTAAAATTGTATGTATATATTTTTAAAACATATATGGTTTCAACATATGTACAGGGTTGTCTGGAAGGCTCCTGGGTTTCCAGACTCAAAATAGCCCTTTGGGACTGCTTTTACAAAACCAGGTAATTTGAGAAAATCGTGGGATTTTGGGGTGTTTACAGTTACATCAATAGTAGCTTTTGAATCCACAATACACTAAAATAATTTGAGTCAAGCAACATTATTTATATACAATATATAACGAGTTAAAGTGATTGGATTTAGTACTGAAACTTTAATGTCACGCAAGCCCAAATCCAATCAAGCAAAATCAGGTTAGTCTTCTTTTAATCCAAACTAAATGCAATACTTTGGAAATCTTGAGGAACTTGAAGATTCTAATGAGATACTTGACACACAAAAATTTATTTCTATCTATATATGTATATGAACGCCCCCTAATAATGCATATATTATGGAAGGCTGCTCTAGTAATGTATTTGTTTGATATATGTCTTTATGCATGCGCACTTTTGTGTGTGTGTGTTGGGGGGGGGGCATGTGTGTGTTCCCATGCTTGTCTGAAAGTGAAATTAATAAATAGATATGGTTTGTTGAGAGTGGTTTGCTGCAAGGGAAATCGATGAGTATTTCGTTCGAGATACATGGTTAGTTGACTGCTCTCTTTTGGTTCTAGAGATGATGGACCTTTCTGTGCGTTATACAACCGACGATGAATGCGCTACCGAATCTTATCAACACAATTGTGTTAGAAGATAATGGTTGGTGAACTAATTAACCACACATTCTACCAACTCCCTGCTTTCCTCTTCCTTGCATCACTACGGACTTTTGTCTTCTACCATTAATGTTTCTAATTATAAAAACAACTAAAATGTCAATATGAATAATAATATCAGTTTTTACTATTAAACAAAGTTTTGTTCATTTTTAGTTATTGATTTGCTTTCAAACATAAACGAAGTTAAATAAGGGATGTAATTGTTTCAAGTTCTTAGTGCATCAAGGAAGATTGCTTGGACTGCAATCTAGAAAGCAAAGTTTGCTTTGCATCGAGCTCATACTGGCATCGTGGATTTGGATTAACCAACTTCATTTCAATTGTTTAGGGTTGAGTTTATTTTTATATCTATCTATCTATCTTACATATTTATAGAGAGAGAGGGACACAGAGAGAAATTAATACATGACACTTAAAAAATCTCCAAGGTCTCAACAATCCAATCAACAAGATTGGCCGTTGGGATCTTCAATTCAAAAGTGAAAAAAATACTTGTAAAGTGCTTTTTCATGGTGCATTTACCGCACTTGTTACTTTTGACTTTTTTGACTTAAAAATGTCAACCACCGAATTTATTGACCGGACTATCGAAATCCTCAAGTATATTTAATCATGCAAACCATGAACTAAGCTCTCCATATATATATATATATATATATATATATATATATATATATATATATATATATATATATATATTCCTTAATTCTGAATTTTAAGATCACATCAAGGTCCATATTTGAGCTGGCTTGTGTTGAATAGTCTCCACAATATTGATCATGAGTGACCACTGTAGACGTGATTTTATTTCAAATCGTTTGGGATTCGAAATCAAACCCTCGAACTACATCGGGTTGCGCGAGCGTGCCAGTTAGTTTACCAAAACTAACAAATTATGTTTTTCTGACTTCTTAGAACGATTGTGGACAAGTGAGATCTTTTCGACTTAGGCCTTCTTGAACCGGCGCTCAAGGGTCAGCCTAGACGCTTGAAATTTGTTTGAATCCGTTAATTCGAAAAAGGAAAAACCAGATTTTCCAAAGTTCAGATTTGTGTTTAAGTTCTTGATTTCTGAAAAATTTCAGATTCTTAGATTTGCAGAACCTGTTCAGTTTCAGAGGCCTGTTCTCTGAATTTTTAAAAATATTTCTGATTCTCCAAAAATTCTAAAACTTTTACAGAATAGAGACACGTATGTGTAGAATCAGAATATATTTTTATTTTATAATTTAGTTCTTTATTTTCTGAGAATTAAATATAGAATCAGAAACTGTTATAACATTCAGAACAGCCTTATTTCTGTAGATCAGAAGCTCAGAAAAACAGCAATATCTTAGTGCTCGGTCATCCAATTTCGATGAAATTTATTGTGTTAGAAAGACACGGATGTTAGGTTTTCAAAGAATCAAATTTCATCCAATTTCACTCAGTGGTTGCAGAGATATGGGCAAAAGAACAGAGGTCTGTTACCGAACATTCTGTTTCTGTAAAACGCAATCTGGATTTTGTATAAACTTCACGGATATAATTGGCTAGGCAAAATTTCATAACAATTCCTCAAAATTTTATCTAAGAACGTCTGATATGTCTAGATTATTCATGCAAAATTTCGAAGCAATTGACTTATCCGTTTGTCTATAAAAATTCCGTGATCAGACGCATGTGCACAGACAGTTTCAGAAACCGGTTTTACAGAAAATTTCAGAAGGTTCCTAAGATGATTCTAGAACAAAGTTCAACCTGTATCAGTCCTAATAAAGCATGAAAATCATACAAACATGGATTTTCGTTTCGTTCATGAAGGAATTATGCATGTTTGTATCGATATAAATGAAGAACATGGGCTCAAAGCCTTCATTCATGTACAAATTTCCAGAATCTGTGCTTTTTCAGGTTCTCATGGATTAAAACCAATTTGTGCAAGAATTCCAACCTGTGTGAGTGAGAGGGGACGTAGGAGCACTTCGTCGGACGATCATCGAACGTCGGAACCAGGCCGGACTTCCTTCTTCTCCTTCTTTTCTTCCTTTCTCTCTCTCTCTCTCTCTCTCTCTCTCTCTATTTCTCTAAATTTTCGGACTGACTGTTCCTGTTTTCTTGGTTTTCCCGGATTGAGGTTTTGTGGTCACCGGAGGATTTTCAGATCTCCTTTTGCAGCACCTTGGAGACCCTTTTTATAGGCTCAAGGATGCCTCTTTGCTGTAGGCTTGGACAAGGCAAGTTGCCTTACTGAGCGGAGCAGTCTTTTGGCAAGTGGCTACTGTAAAACATCGATTTTTGGAATGAGTTGCTGTGCAGGCCTTCCAAAACGTAGATTGTTTGCTGTTGAAGGTAAGTGGAGCTGCTGGATTCGACCAAAATGGTAATTGATGTTGGTTGTGGAAACTGCAATTGGCAGTTGTGGGCTGTCTTGGTGGATCAGCCAAGGTTGGCTTTCCTTCACCGCCATCGTTTGCTACTGTTGCTTGCTGAAACTGATTGGCGCAGTATGTGGCAAGTGGAGCTGCCTCATCCGTGTTCGTCCACCTGATTCTTTCCTGAATATGGAGCAACGCTTCCCATGGCTATGTGTTGATCAGTTTCTTCTGGAGTAAGAGGCTCCATGCTGTCCGCAATGGGATCACATGGCCTACTTTGAGACCCATTACTTGATCAGGTTGAATTGATGGAACCGTTACAGGATACAAAGGTGGTTGCGAAGGTGCCAAAGCGGCAGCAGCAACGGCAGAATTTGATGAACTATATAGATTGATGCCATTACCAGGCCAACATACTGCAGTATCACTCGCTGGGATGGTCACACTACTCCATGGATTGGTACCACCGGTACTTCTGAGAAACAAGCCAGCGTTAACATGCTGTTGTATGAAAGAAGTTGTAGATGCGCTTGGTTGAATATCAGGCTGAATAGGCGCAATGTCCTGCCGCCCATACGAAACCCCGTTTAGATGCTGATGCCTTGTAACTAGAGGATCTTCAGAATCTATTTCCGAATTGGCTCCTGCCTCTAAAATCTTTTATTTCCTTGCTATCTGTGTTGAAGTTATTATTGTCAACCAACAAGGGTAGCAATTGATTCATAGAGTGCCCATTCAAATCCAATGCCAAAAGGTGTGAATTTGAATCTCGATAGTGAATGTTGGACCACTAAGAACTTCCAGGAGAACTTAATGATGGTAACTTATCAGGAACCATCTTAAGAGGATTGAGGTCTACAGTGCTACCATTTGTTTTAAGCAAACTATCATACGTTGCCATAGACAAAAAGGACATTTGCAACATTTCAGTATCTGAGTTGTTCATATGTTGATAATGCAGAAGTCTATCACGACCATTTGGAAAATCCTGAAGAGAGACAAAAAAAAAAAAACCCGACGCTCCTGCTCTGACTGAGGTTGCAAACTGATTTGATCATCAACTCCACCTTTTGGTATATTTAGGTCAGAGAAAGCTGCTGCAATGTCTTCTTGTTCATCTATTGGAGGAAGACCGGGGCTTGGAGCTCTTGCTGCCAAATTAGGATTAGGAGTGCTGCTTCTTGAGAGTGAAGATCCCACAGCAGATGCAAAGGAACGAGGAAGGGATGATCTCATGGTCTGACCTCTGGGCAGGCCTAAATTAATTGCTCCAGAATGCAGACCATCAACAACGTTCCACACATTATGTGCATGCGAAACAGTTTCTGCCTAAACTGGACGATCCAGATCATCAAAAGCCATTGCTACTAATAGGATGAGAAATCTGACCAGATAAGGATGATGGTTGAGCTAATTCTTCCTGCACGATATCAGCAAGGCTCCTCCTTCTTGCTCCCATCCCCACATTGCTCGACACCCAAACATAACATGGACACGTTACGAAAGGCGTTTGATACCAAACCTTCGTTTTCGGAAGCGTTCGTTCTTGCTTCCATCTTTCCTTTTCTTTGATAACATCAACTTTTCCCTCGGACAACTGATTTCTTTCCGAATATGAACTTTTCTTTTTGGGAGTCTCACTTTTCCTTTTTGATGCCCGCTCTCCTTTTTGGGCACCCACCTGCCTTTTCAGGTGTCAAATTATCTTATACATGCCTGTATCTTTTCAAAAGGCAAGCTTTCAACATATGTTTTTGTCATAAATCTTTTAAGAAAACGAAATCCAGCTTTTCCATGCCAGGGGCAAAATCGTCATTTTTTCTAATTTTGTCAAAATTCGAATTTTTCAGAAAGGAAAGTATTCTTTCATTATTTTAAAGCTTTCATAAAATTTTGGTACCAAAACCAACTCGTTTAGTGCCTTTTTCCTTCGAAAAACCAAAATTACCAAAAATGGATACTTTCCTAAAAAGATAAGAATTAAAAGAAAATTTTGGGTGTCTACAACCACCAACATCAGAACATCCGGGTGCTAAAAGGTTAGATTAATTTGATACTAGCCCGACCCATAATAGACTGTTGGGAAGCTGATTTGGTAATATAGAAAAAGGTATAATTAGCCATTAACAATTCCAGACCAGGCACAAGTTCAGTATCAAGTAGAGAATGGAAAAGCCTAAAACAGTATAGACACTTGGCCGTGTCTGCGTTGTGGTTGCACGAACTATTTCGTGCAAAACTGACAGTAAATATTATTAAATTTTTTAAAATTTAAACAAGAAATTAATAAAATACCAAAACTGGCAGTTTAAACCATTGGTTCTGGTTTTGGGCCTCTTCTAGTTTCATCAAAAGTGAAAACGGGTGATCATTAGTTCCAGTTTCACTAGTTTTGGTTTCAACTGGTTCTCCGTCTTGTTTGATTTCGATTGAAATCGCCAGGCCATTTTGGAACTGACCATGTCGTAAAAAACTTCTGGACAATGAAATAGCTGCCACGAAAAAATAAATAAAAGCTCAGGGGTTTGAACTCCGTGGGTAAAACCCTGTTTTCTAGTTGTGCAAAGGGTGTGGTTGGAACTAACAGGTTAGCCCGTGCATGTTGGTGATGGGCTCAGAAAGTAGACCACGGTTTTAAGCACTAAGCCTTTTTTACATATTTTCTAAAACTTAGGTGAGGCAGGTGACCTACCACGCCGTGACTGAGGCTGGATCCAGGACCCAAATGATACGGACGTATTTGTCTTATATGGGAGGTCAATCAAGGTTGTCAATGGGTTAAACAATAGATATATACCTAATCTTACCTCTTCACATATCCATGTTCGCAGCCTCAAATGCCTACATGAATCTGGATAAAATTGCAGATACCATATCATATTCAGTTTCCACGAGGGTTTGTAAAATTGTGACATGATCTGTCGACTGATCACACACTCACAAACACGCATGCACGCACTTACACACATACAGCTGTAGTCCATGCAACGCAGGCGAAGTTAAATTAAAAGCCAATAAATTAAGGACACTAAAATATGAAAGATAATTGAACTTGAAAAATCAAATGTAAGAATCCTCCAAAATTTAAAGAATATGTGTACAGAGAATAAAATACAAGAAAATTAAAATTGAGGAACTGCAAATTCAAACTAACAACTTGGCCCTTATCAAATAAAACCAATTAAAATACTAGTGCCAATTCAAATAAAAAATTAAAATTAAATTCTACAATCTATGGAAAAATATTGATGTATATAAAGACATAAGGCTAAATATGAAATTGTAAATGTCAAGAAAAGTGACATCATTGAAAACTGCAATACACATGTAGCGATTTATTTAGTGCTGTACCACCAAATGTTAAAATATTATATCTTGCCTCTAACTATATCTTGGAGGATGCTCGATTGGGGCCTGGAAATATATTTAGACAGATACAAACTGCAGCACATTCTGGTAGTAACAGTAGAGCGTGTGGATGTGCACTAAAATAATAGTCCTTCGTTTAATCCTTACGCTATTCTTGGTAGCTGCATGAGAACTTTACCTAACTCTACAAAAACATAGTTATAAATAAGAAAAATCTACATAGAACTGGTTTTAGACATTCATTTCTAAAGCACATGAAATGGTTATGAAATTCTTAAAATATTTGAAAAAAGCAGCTACACGAGTGCTTTGGATCCAATTGAGGAGACTTCACAGCAACATGAAGTCGTCAACATACCCGCTATCTCATGTGAGCTTAGGATGGGCCGTCTAAGGTAGAGTCAAGCCTCTTTCTTACACTATTTATGAGTTTTGAGCTAAGCCTTATTATTTTTATAAAACCAAGTTCAATTTTCATAACCTATTCATTGTTAAATATCATTAAACCTAAGTTGTGCCCATCCATTTAACCTAAACCTTTGTCCTAACCAGTTGAATCTTCAAAGAACCTATTTTGTTATATATATATATATTATTTGGGGCTTGATTAATATAATATGTGTATATGTGTGTGTGTGTGTATATGCAAGTTTGAGTACATGCACATGATAAATTTGATGTGCAAATTTGGTTGGAAATGTATTTTGAACAAGGCTCCTTCTTGTTTCAAAACTTTGACCCTTACCCAAAGGTTTCCAAATTTTTTCTAAATATGAATTTTGTGATTTTCAAAACTTTTCAAGAATTGAATTCTATTCAAAGGTTTTCAAAAAAGTTTAAAATCTAGATTACATATCAATGATTTTCAAAAATTTGAAAATATGATTATATATTTATGGTTTCCGACATTTCAAAATCTGATGCTTATGTGTATGGTTTTCAAATTTTGAAACTATGAATTATATTCATGGATTTAGAAAGATAAAGCCTGATTTTTGGACCTCGAAAGTTAAAAACCTGAATTTTTGGGTTTAGAAGGTTAACAGCTAAATTTTAGGATTTGGAAGTTACATAAATCTGATTATATATATTTATCATTTCTAAATTTTATAGATTTGAATAATGTTTATGGATTTGTAAAATTTAAAAGGCTTAGGGGTTTGGAAATTTTTAAAACTTGTTTTTTAGATTTGGAAAGTACATAAATCTGAATTATATATTTATGTTCTCCAAATTTTGAAAGTTTGAATAATATCCATGGTTTTGAAGAGTTAAAATGTGATTCAAGGATTTGGAAACTTTTGAAAACCTAATTTTTGGGTTTGGAAGTATGTAAGTTTGAATTATATGCTAATCAAATTTGGGTTACATACATGATGCATCTCATGATATAAATGCATTTTCATACAAGTTGGTGCATTTTTTCCCTTTGAGTCATAATAGAAGTCAAGTTTTGTTTCTCCTTTGATATTAGGTATAAAGTCTTCTCTTTATTATGTTAGAGATGTTCAACCTGATATTTCTCTTATATAATAGTCCCTTGTTATTCTTGAAAATTTCTCTTCATCCATTTTGGATTCTCTCAATGAGCTAAACTTTTCTTCTTCACCTCACTTTTATTTATGTCACCCATGATATCATTCACATTATGTCTTCACTTTTCTTTCATCTCATTCCATACTTACTTTCTCTTTAGGTCGTCCCATTTGCATTCTTTTTAGCTTGTTATTTTTTATTCTATATATTTTATGCTCTCATGCTCTTCTAAATATGATTTTATGTGCCTTCTTTTTCGGGGATGCATTCATATAGTCTTGTTAGAGGTCTTTTGTATTATAGGATCATATAAGATGGTGAAATGCATTACCTATCTTCAACTTACTCTTGTGGCATTCTAGGAGGACGAAATCATTAATTATGATAATCTCACCTATACCTTCTTTTATCTCACTGGATTCAACAATGTCTGCTCCACCAGCCATAGTACATTGTTACAGTTGGTGCTCCACAAGCGATCCTTTATGTTCTATTGAGTGAGAGATAGGCTTATGATAACTTGAGGACACTTCAAAAGGGATTCAAGTCATCCATAGTCTGTCTAGAGGAAGCTTCAAAAAGACTCAAGGACTATTTAATATGGGCCTATATTGATGATATCTTTATAGAAGGAAAGAAGCAAATTACTCATGATTTATCTTCTTGGGAAAATTATATGCTTCAAGAAGAAGATTCAAGTATCATCTTCACGTGGTTTCAAAATTGATTATTTTAGACTCTTTCCAAAAAAAGATTATCTCCTTTTTAAAGAATCCAATGTTTTTCTAAGGAAAAAAATTTTACAATAGTCTTATTGATTTGATTTAGAAAGAAAATCTTCTTACATTGACATAAAAATAAGTCATCCTACTCTTATTAAAAAAATTCTTCCTTGTCTTACACCCTATCACATATACGGTTCATGGTATGTCTCACAACAAGACACCCATCAAATTTTCACAAAACTTCATTTTCACACCAAAGTTTCATAATGGATTCTAAGTTCCTCAAGTAAAATTTTCTACCAAAATCATTTAAGTAAGTCAATTTTCTGTATTTATTTCTTTATCATCAACCAAGCCTTATCTTAATTGATGCCAAAGAGGGGCATTTGTAAACAACCAAAATTTTCTTAAAGAAAAATCTACATATGGTCCATAGAACTGATTTTAGAACTTCATTTCAATGCACATGAAATAGTTATAAAAATTTTGAAATATTTGAGCAAAAAGGCAGCTACAAGAGTGCTTTAGATCAAATTGAGGAGGCTTCACTATAACATGAAGTCATCAGCATGCCCACTACCTAATGTAAGCTTAGGATGGTCCATCCAACATAAAGTCAAGCCTCTTTCTTTAACCAATTATAGGTTTTGAGCAAAAGCCTTGCCATTTTCATAAAACCAAGTTCAATTTCTTACATAACATGAGCATATGATGGGTCATCGAAGGTTGAGGTATCTTTTTATATTCCATTTAGGGGTTTTGAGTCTAAGCCTTGTCATTTTCATAAAACCAATATCGAGTTGAACATAAGTGTATATATAATCATATGTATTGATCACAAATATATACACACATATAAACATATAGAATATATATATGTGTGTGTGTGCGCAGGCGTATACATTCTTAGGCTCGATTTTCATTGAGCATGAATGTGTAAGCTTGAATATATATGCATAATGGGTTTAATGGATAGATTTGGTTGAAAATATATTTTGGAAAAGGCCTCATCCTATACATGCAAAGTTTTCAAAATAAATAAATAAATAAATTGAATCTTATTCAAAAAGTTCTTGAAATTTGACTCTTATCCAAAAGTTTTTGAAAAAGAGATCATCCTGTCCATGCTAAGTTTCCAAACATTTCACAAAATCTAAGTTTTATGATTTTGAAAATTTTCCAAAAACTGAATTCTATTCAAAGGTTTTCAAAAAAGTTCAAAATCTGGACTATATATTGATCATTTCCAAAAATTTGAAAAATACGATTACATATTGATGATTTCTAAAATTTCAAAATCTGAACTTTATGTTTATGGTTTTTAAATTTTGAAATATTAATTACATTAATATATTTGGAATGATAAAGACTTGAGTTTTGGACTTGGAAAGTTAAACATCTCATCTTGTTTTGAGCTTGGAAAATTATATAAATCTGAATCATATATTTATGGTCTCTAAATTTTAAAAATTTTAAAAATGCTCATGAGTTTGGAAAGCTAAAATTCTGGTTTAAAGATTTGAAAAGTTAAAAATCAGGTTTCAAGATTTGGAAAGTTGAAAACCTGATTTTTGTATTTGGAAAGTCATAAAAAACTGAATTATATGTTCATGTATTTGGAAAGTTATAAATTTGAATGATATATTCATGACTTTGAAAGGTAATAAATAAGTTTTTGGAAAGCTATGACATTCTATGAATTTGGAAAGTTATGATTTGAGAAGTTATCTTATGAATATAAACATTAGAAATTTGACTTGTATATCGTAATGCATCCATTTGACTTACATGAAATCAGAATTATGAGCATAGGTATGTGTTATATGGTTGAATAAAAATTAATTAATTTTAAAAAAGTTAAATAGGTTCACTTGACTCATGGTCCCATCCCCTGATAACCTTGACCTACTTGATATTTGATACTTGGTTAACCTACATCCATATACTCTAATCCATCTATCATCCTACATGGCACTATCTATATGTGATTCACATATCTATATGGTTTGACCCATATTTGACTCACTTATCTAGGGCGATCCATGCTGAAACAATATTGTGGTTGGACTAAGTTATTAAATGGTAAAGCTCCTGCTAAGGTGAAGGATGACTAAGTTATGAGCTTGGCATATCTATATGGATGATCTACAATGCAAATATTCCAATGACATATCTATATGCTTATAATGCTAAAATAATATTGCATTGAATTAAAAAGGAGGTATGCCAAGCTCATGCTAAGGTAGAGGATGACCAATTATGGCCTATATCAAGAAGGATTAACCCGCCTAAGTACAATATAATCAATTTTCATGAAGGAAAGGGCCAATTATTGTTTTGTAAAACTTACTATTTTCTTTGTAGACTTCTTATTCATTAGAATTGAAAATAAAAAAGTATAGTTGCTAGATTTTTATTACAAAATCATTGCAAACTTTCTAATTTCGTGTACGCTGGTCCTCTCTATAAAGAGGGTCTCCTCTCTCATTATAAGCATCCAAAAAAAATCCAAATAAGATCCAAAAAAGATCAAGAAAGTACAAGAGCTTTTCAATTTCTTCTTTGTCTTCTTTGTTTAAGTAGTGTGTTTATGAATACTTTCAATCAAGAAGGGCAAAGGTTCTCAATCCAAGTCTTCTCAAGGTAAAAGTACATATTTTGATTTTCCTTTCTATTAGTTTAATCTTTCATTCTAGTAGCTTTGTATCTATAGGTTGATCCCTTACGTCTTTAGCATTACATAAAAAAAGAGAAGTAGCATCATAACTCTTGTTCTAGTTTCATAGTACTTAGTATTCTTGCATCCATTTGCATAAGTTTTTTTTAACTCTCATTTACATTTTTTTGTAAAAATATTTAAAATCCGTGCACACTACATATCAGGATCTCAACAAATCATGATTTTTATTCTTAAGATCTCTAAAAATTAGGATCTTCTACATAATAAGTGCACCTTAGAATTTCTATATCTTAACATTTTTTATAATTAGTTGCATATTCCATCTATTATATAATTATTAATTAGTATAATTTTCTTAGGGTTGATTCTAGAAATATCCATTTATAGGTCCATATCCATTTTAGATCTATATCCGATTTAGATATATATCCCTTGAAACCCAAAACCAATAGGACTCACATATCAGTCCAAGCGTGCATGTATCTTTCTCTTTTATTAGATAGGAATTTTGTAGCATAAGAACCAACCCTTGACCGCCAAGGTAAGAAGACGATTGTAGAAAGGAAAGCAAATAAATGACGAGTGTTCTCGACTTAGTTTTTTTTATTTTACTTTGATAAAATTAAGAAGACTGGATACAAGTTGAGGGTTTCACAAAACCTAAAATTTGTACACAAACACAATCAATTTTGATAAAGGTAAGGACCAACTATTGCCTTGGAAGACTTGTTATTTCCTTGATAGACTTTTCTATTCATTAGAATTGAAAATAGAAGGGCATAGCTTTTGGAATTTTACTATTAAATCATTGTAACCTTATCAATTTTATGTACTGCAGCCCTTTCCTATAAAAGGAGTCTCCTATCTCATCATAAGCATCCAAAAAAATACAAAAAAATACAAATTTTTTGTTGACTTTTTTGTTTAAGTGTGTTTGTGAGTGCATCCAAGATTTAAGAGCAATCCAAAAAAATTCAATAGCTTTCTGATTCCTACTTTTGTTGACTTTTTTGTTTAAGTGTGTTTGTGAGTGCTTTCAATCAAGAAGAATGAAAGGTCTTGATTCAAGTCTTCTCCAAGGAAAGTACAAATTTTGATTTTCTTTTCCATTAGTTTCATCACTCATCCTAATTGTCTTACATCCATAGTCAATCTCTTACATTATTAGTATTATATTGCATAAAAATAAATATAAATAGCATCATAGTTCTTGTTTTAGTTTAATTAGTTTTATTACACTAACCATTGCATATAGGTTAGTCATTCATGCTTGTTGTCTCATGATTGAACCCTGGTCAAAACCTAATCCTATATTACCCAAATTATCCAATAAGATTCATAGAACCTATCCTCCATAATCCTAATTGATTTTCAATCCTTCTATTAGTTATCTAACCAAAACCAAGCCAATAGCCAGCCATAACCTGCCTGTAGGAACCTGTTTAGATTCATTTGAGACAAGAGTACGTCTCTAAGCAAACCAAATTAGGAATCCAAGATATCTAACCCATTCAACCATACCTGCCTTATTTAAGAACCCTAGTTACTTTTTGGGAATACCTAAATCAACCTTAGAATACCTTTAAAATAACCTACCTCCAACAGAACAACCACCAATCCCCTTTTATTGCTCACTCTTTTGCAAGCGTTAAAATTTCTGATTTGAATTATTCAAGTAAATTGTTAGTGCATAGGTTGACGTACATACACTTGGAGTGATTGAAAGTAAGTACTATAAATCCTTTTCTAATTCATTCCTATCTTTTAAGAAGGTTGTGAATAAAGGTTCCGCATAACTGAAATTTGCGTACAATAGTTATCGGTTAAAATCATGAGCTTTTGGCCTCTTTCTCAACAATTTTCAAGACCTGTCACCTGAGCCATCTAGCCTCTTACCTGATTCAGAAGACCAACTGCAAGTGCTCAACATAACTTGATAGCAACCCAAACCGATGAGATAAGATCATTTATTTGATTGGATCAAAGCTATAAGCAAAATAAGCAAGGTGAAACATCTATGAAGAATTGGGTTCCCAAACAAACTTGCAAAGCATGCTTATGTAAAGAAGAAAGCTTTCTTAAGAAGACAATATCAAGAGCCCAATGGCGATCAGAGTTGATCCTCTCAAATGTCCGTGTAGGCCTATCAAGCATCTTGTCTTAGTAAGTCTTATTTTCTTGTTTTCTGTTGATGATTATTTTTCCAAGCTTGATTGCATATGAAGAAAAATCAAAGGTAATTTGAGAATATGAGATGGAGGATCTGTTCAAATGAGTTCTTGATGCTTTATAAGAAAAGGACTATTTTTCAATCTGAAAAGAAACAACAAAATAGTGTTCTAAGAGAGGAAGAAGCGAATCATTCTCAACATGTTGAGTATATGAACAAGACTTTGTATGAACAGGCAGAAGCAATTACTTCTATAATCTATTTGTTAAACTAAATGCCATAAGAAAATTGCTCATGGCAAACAATTGCAAGAGGCATAAGCGGTTTCGATCTAAGTCTTCTCAATTTTGAGTTTCTGAAACCATTTCATAATTTACATGGGAAATAGAGGTGGCAATATTGGACACTACATGAAAACATGACAGACATTGCACAATAAGATTGTGTCCATGTCACTTAAAACTCTATCGGTGTTGTGTTCATGTTACAAAAACTACAACAACAACTAAGCCTTTTTTCATACTAGACGAGTCAGCTACATGGATTCTTTGTTTTCACAGAGCCCTATCATGGGTCATGTTAGCAATTAACTCACAATAAGCTAGATTATTTTTTATTGTTTCTTTCCAACACTTTTGTGGTCGTCCTCTACCTCTTCTTATACTTTCAAAATCTAGTTTTTCATACCTTCTTATAGGTTCTTCTTTTGATCTTCTTTCTATATGTAAATGATATTCTCTCATTTTATCCTCTATTGGTACCACTCCTATTTTGTTTCTAATAACCTCATTATGTATTCAGTCTTTTCTTGTATGACCACTCATCCATCTCAACATCTTCATTTCTGTCATAGACATCTTTTGTATATGTTGATGATTAACTGTCCAACACTCAGAACCATAAGAATACCTAATGCTCCTCTCTATTTTAACCAACCTGCATTAGTTCTATGCGTAATATCTCCATCAATTCTTCCATCACCCTGAAAAAGTGACCCTAGGAATTTAAAACTTTCCTTTTGGGGATGTAATGTGTGTCAATTTTAATTTCTATGTCATCTAAAGTAACCAAATGATCAAACTTACATTCCATATATTCTGTCTTTGTTCTACTAAGTCGGAAGCCTTTACTTTCTAATGTTTCTCTCCATTGTTCCAATTTTCTATTAACTTTTTCCTTAGATTCCTCCACTAACACAATGTCATCTGCAAATAACATACACCAAGGAACTTCATCTTCAATATATTTTGTTAACTCATTAATCAACATTATAAATAAGCATGGACTTAAAGTTGATCCTTGAAAAAATATCATGACAAAATATCCAACCTTCATTTTCTCTCGAAATAGTATTCTCTCTCTTTCACGGTATTTTTCTCCTTCTGCCTCCTCTCTTTGTGGACTAGGGTTTTGATAGTTAAGATTTTTTTAATTGATTACTCTGCTGACAATGCTGCTAAGGGATTTGCTTCTCATTTCCTTCCTATTGCTTAATTTGGGATTGCGTTATTTGTGAGATGGGTGTCCTTTAAATCTACACATCAATGACTTTTTTTTATGGAAGAGTTATTTGGAGTAGTTCTTTGTTGATAAAGTGTCCACATTTACTTTTATTTTGTTTGTTTCTGATCCTGTACTCGTGTTCTCTTTTAGTATTTCTCTTAATTATTTTTTGAGATTATTTCCGTGTGAAGATTTTTGGATTTTGACATTAGATAAGTTGATGGACTTGCTTCTGCTTGGATCATGCTAGCAACTCGTTCAGTCGTATGAAGCAAAAATACAAAGACTGCTCAGAAATTAGAGGGCCGAAATCATTCCTGTTCTTTTATGAGATGAACTGATTTGATTGGCTTGGTATTCACTAATAGTATGTTGTTGCTGGACTATTTCTAGGTAGAATACTATGCTTTTTTATATCCCTTGTTGATGAAGGACAATTTTGCTTAGAATGTCACTATGCGGTTCAGTTCATCATGCTCAAGATTTGATTACATTTTGTGGCTAAGTATTCATTATATCTTTTGGTGTTTAGCTCCATTAAGTCCAACAAAGTTATATTTGTTGTAAGTGTAGAGATATTTTAGAAGGATTTAGTCTTTATATATGAAAATGTCATGCAAGTATTTTTATTACTGTAAACACCCAAAAATTTTCTCAAAATAATTTGATATTTTAGAAATTTTACCTTTTCAAGAAAAAATTATAGTTTGGGTCTTTTAAGGGTTTTCAAATAAAGACACCTTAAACGAACTCATTTCTGTACCAAGATTTTGTGGCAACCTCAAAATAAGGGTAAATGGCACCCCTCTCAGAAAAATCAAATTTTGACAAAGAACCAAAAAAATAACTGCTTTGCCCTCAAGCCCAAATTGGCAGCATTCTGCCTATTCAAATGATTTCATCTAAAGAAAGTATGGTTTCAAACAATTTTCTTCAAAGAAATAATTGAAAATGAGACATTGGGAACCAAACCCAAAATATTTGCAAAATGACAAATTTACCAAAACCTTGAAATTCAAATTAAATCAGGCCTCGAAAAATCACCCGATTGAGGATAGTCCTACTCCGAGATCCTACACCCATCAAGGGTTAAAGTGGTCCGACACTCTACACCCATCTAGGGTTAAAGTGGTCCGACACCCTACCCAACAAAGGGTTAAAGTGGTTTGACACCCTACACCCATAAAAGGGTTAAAGTGGTTGAAACGATAAAGACTAACTCACGTGGCGAAAACAGGTTACCAATACAAACAAACACTAGGAATAAAACTCAATTGTTTTCAAAGAAAAGAATATTTGAAGATTTCGATAAAACTCGATGTTTTCAAATATATTTCAAAACAAAATGGTTTTAAATAATATTTGAAACCATAAATGAAAAGGGATAAAGATGAATCATCCCCACCGAAAATTCAGGCAATAGTTAAAGCAGACTCACATAAAGCAGGGACCAAGCTCGGGTGGGCGCAAACAAAGCAAGATCATCTCGGCCAAGCCCACTTACCTCAACCAAAGAAGCAAGCTCACCTAGCCAAGGAACAAGCTCACCTAGCTAGGGAGCAAGGAATAGGCCCATTCAAAGGTAGCACTCGACTGCACCAAATAAAGCCAAGGGCTGCACTTGAGGACGCCCCACCCCATGAACCAAGTCAAACTCTTATCAAACAAGAGGTAAGGCTGCTCCAATATTGGATGGGACGAGCCACATGCATTCGGCCAAGACCAAGGCAACACCACGATTAAAGTCAAGCCCACGATCGCACCTAGGTCCAGCCGACTATGCTTGGGTGTGCCTAGCTCGAGCCAAAGACTAACCCACTTCAAAGGTTGCATGGGCTGGTCCAACCTTGACCAAATGGGACCACAAGTGTCCATGTGATGGACTTAGGGCCAACCAATGAATACAAGATAACATCAAGGTGACGCCAAGACTAACCGATTGCATTTGGACTCACCTAGCCGGTTGCATCCAAACCGTGCCTAGGTGCACCTAGCTCAAGCCAAGGATCAACCCACATGGGGCTGGTCCAACACTTGATTAAGAGGAACCACAAAGGTCCACGTGATGGCTTTGGAGTGGGTCAAGAAGCCCACACCCAATCCTCCCCAAGGAAGGGTCTAGCCCCTCCCTTGGCCTATAAATAAAGGCAAAGGGGGGGGGGACGTTTTCAGCATCTTCATCTTGGAGATTGGAGAAGCTTCCCTAGGCTGGAGTGAAGAGTGAGAGAGAGTTAGGAGTTGCTGCAATTAGAGAGAGAGAGAGAGAGAGAGAAAAAGAGAGAATAGAGAAAAGAGAGAAAGGAGACAGTAGAAGTAGAAGAGGAAGAGGACGATCTCCCTCTTGTGTCCGGTTTCTCATGAGGGCTAGTAAGTAAGAACTCTTCTTCTATTGTTAATCTTGATTCTCTTCTTTACATTCAATTTGAGAAAGGGGTTGTATTAATGGAGCTTTGTCTCCCCCCATGTTGTAATAGCAAGTAGAAATGCTGCCAATTTTGTTTCATGTTTATGCACTCTACTTGTTTGCTTTCTTGATTCTCTACCTCTCTATATTTTATAAATCTCCTATAATTCATAACCCCCTCTATGATTAAGCTAATATATACAATTACATCCATTTTCCTTCAGCAATTTACTTTAAGTTTGCTGTGATTATGCCATTTAATCTTGGATGAATGCATCACGTATGCTATAAACACAAAAAATCAGGTTTCAACATTTCTGCATATTTTCGATATTTTATTTTTTATTTTTATATATCTACTCCGATTTACCTGAAACTTGGAACACCTCATCTTCACACATAAGCCCACATAGGATAAAATTTCCAAGAATTTTAAGGCTGAAACCATATAATTAAAAGTGTGTAAGATCGAAAAAATTCAAAACCAACTCTATCAAAATTGTATTTCCTACAATAGAGCTTAGATAATTATCCCATAACTCTATTTGTGGTGGTCCAATTTTAGTGAAACTTGGTTCATTAGAAAGATGACATCTATATCTTTCCAAAAGTTCATAAAATTTGAAACTCTATGCACTAATATTATACCTTTCTTTAAGTCTTTGTATTTTTGTAATAGGACAATTCTGAGTGCTTGAGCAGAGGTACTTCCCAGATTTAATTCTAAATAATCACAAACCCAAAAATAAAATAAAAATAGTTTCAGAATCTTCATATTGGTGTCTGTTCACTATAAAGTTTTCATGGTTTTTGAAGATTCAAAAGTTATTGAAAAAAATCAGGAAACAAGGTTTTAAACATAATCAATTTCTGTTTTTCAGAACTTAGCAAAATTTGTCTAAACACCTAATGCACGAATTTGATCAAGACTCTTGAATTTTCTTAAAGTGGATGTGAAATCATATATGATGTAGACCAATCCTCAAAGCGTCTAGGCTGACCCTTGAGCATCGGTTAAAGAAGGCCTATGACGGAAGGATCTCGCTTTTCCATAATCGTATAAAGTCAGATTTACAACTTTGCTAATTTTAGAAAACTAGCTGGCATGCTCGTGCATAAAACGAAGTAGATTGAAAAGTTTATTCCAAGTCTCTATATAGGCTATGGAATAAAATTTTTATATTTACAGAATTTATACCCCTCTTTGGTATTAATCCAAATTTCTTGGGTTAATGGTAAAGAATAACACCCATAAAAAAATTTATTCTTTTCAAATTCTAGAGTTGATTTGAGTTGAATCCAGATTTCATGAACTTTCCTATTTTTGTAGAGGGATTCCTTTCATGGACTTGGGTTATCCTAATTTCAATGAAAGATGATTTATAGCAAGGGTGACTCAACATGGATGGTCGACCAATGCATGGATCATATGTGCATTTATGAATGCATATGAGCATGAAATATATGCAATGGATGAATCATGAACATTTGATGATCTCCACGATTTAGACCTCTTGTTTAGAGTCTAATTCATGGTGTTTTCTTTGTAGGTTTGACGAAAGACCCATTTTTTAGAAAAAAATCCAAAAAAAGTATATTTGGGAAAACCAAAAATTTTAGAAAATTTTCAAAACCCAAAAACATTGGAAAAATCTGAAAATTCCAAAACGAAAGTCTTTTATGTTCATCCTTCTAGCATTTGTTTGGAAAAATCCAAAAAAAATTAAAAAACCTGAAAATCTCAAAAATTTTGGTTTTCAAAACAGTGTACAAATTCCAAAATCGGTTTTGACAAAACCCATGTACATCGTCCATCCCTAGGGGCACATTGGGTTGCACCTAGGATCTATTCCAAGAACATCCTCTAAAACCACACCCTGGGTGCACATCCGTGATGCACCCGAACCCCCAAACCCTCCTTGAACATAAAGCTAACTTCGGGTTTTGTATATATGTACAGGTTATTCCCAAAATGCAAAAAAAATCTGAAAAAGGAAAAACTAAAAATACAAAACCTTTCCAAAAACAAAAGAAAAAAATCAAAACCATTTTTTCAAAAAACAAAATTGTCAATTCCCTTAGAGATGATTTGAGTGATATCAACTTACATGAACTTCCTCAAAATCAACAAAGTCTTAGACTTAGGCAAACATTCAAATTCCTTAGAAGGTGACCAATATTGGAATCAAACCCATACTCAAAATGCATCAAAGGCTAGGATCATATCATGCTAAGGTCGTGCATATATAGGTCATTCATGCATCACATTAAAAATCATTCATAATATGCTACAACAGGGGTCAGCCATAATGTTAATGCTCATATCATTCAAACTAGGGGCATTAGAATGCATTCACACCTTTCATGAAAATATACATCATTGCATGTATCTCCATCATCTCGTATGGGGATATATTTTACATATCATGCATCTCCCTAGTTCACATAAAAAACAAGATGTCCAATGACATAGTGCATGTAAGAATCATTCATGCATTTCATTGAAAATCATTCATTAATAGGGGTCGGCCATAGTGTATGAATACTTATGTCATCTCCACAAAACTGGGGGCATGTAAAATGCATTCCCTAAACACATTTCATGGAGACTTACCACATTCATCATTTCATAAAGCATGTATCTCCATAATCTTATATGAAATACATTTTTACATGTCATGCATCACATGCACATCATTCACCTAAAGAGGCCCAAAAAGGTGGCGGCCCAAGTGAGAATGTCCCCATGTAATAAAAAGAGAAAAAATGAAAAAAAATTTGACCATGCACATTGGCTCATTGATGCCTAGGGAGAAAACATGGTAGACCCTATAAATGCCCAATATAAAAAAGATATGATTTTTAGTGTCTATCATAAATTCTTTTGAAATGATTTTTGCAAAATGGATCTTCTTTAATTTCTTAAAGAAGGAACCAAGTCGAATATAGGCCTCTTAATTAGGGATTGATGCTCTATAAAAAGTGGAGTGTTTTCAAAATCAATTAATGACATTTAAAAAATCCTTCTTTTACAAGATAGGGCCTAGTTCAAAATAGTAAAATATTTTCAAATTGTATGTGCTATTATGAAATTGGGCATATTTGATTAGACCGAGTATCTAGAGGGATAAGCTATTTCCTCTACTTCATTCACTTCAAAAAGAAAAATTGGCAAAAGTCAAAAAAGAAAGAAAAAAGGAAAGAAAATAAACCTCCAATATAGAGGTCTTCCTAAAAAGAAAAAGAAAAAAACAAAAACCTCAAATATAGAGGTTCCCTTTGAAAGAAAAGAAAAAGAAAAGCCAAAGCTTGAAGAAAGAGCAATTTTCTATAAAAAATTTCTTGGCCTTAAACCAGGGGCCGTGGTAATTCTTTCCCAAATCCCCTACAGCTTCTCCCAAAAGAAAAAAGTTTGTTAGTATGGTCCTAAAGTAGGAATAGATCCTACCAATTTGGATATCATTTTGTTTGAGGATTAGGCCTTGTAGTGTGAAAAGTAGAGTTTTGAAATGTTGTTGAGATTTTTTAACAATAAAAACCTCTACCAAGTAATTTTGCATTAAAATCAAAGATTTGACCCTTTGTTGGGTTTAGGGTGTCGAACCACTTTAACCCTTTGTTGGGTTTAGGGTGTCGGACCACTTTAACCCTTGATGGGTGTAGGGTGCTGGAGTAGGACTATCCTCAATCGGACGAGTTTTCGAGGCCTAATTTGATTTGAATTTCAAGGTTTTGGTAAATTTACCATTTTGCAAACATTTTGGGTTTTGTTCCCAATGTCTCATTTTCAATTATTTCTTCGAAGAAAATTGTTTTCATTTCTTTAGATGAAATCATTTGAATATGCAGAATGATGCCAATTTGGGCTTGAGGGCAAAGCAGTCATTTTTTTGGCTCTTTGTCAAAATTTGATTTTTCTGAGAGGGGTGCCATTTAGCCTTATTTTGAGGCTGTCACGAAATTTTGGTGCGGAAATGAGTTCGTTTAAGGTGTCTTTATTTGAAAACCCTTAAAAGACCCAAACCATAATTTTTTCTTAAAAAGGTAAAATTTCTAAACGATCAAATTATTTTGAGAAATTTTTTGGGTGTTTACAATTACATATACTTCATTTATTAAGAAGTAGAGTCACTTTATTTGTATTATCTGTATTACCAATGAGATTGCAAGGTGAGATACTCATAGAAGTATGACCTGTTTTGTAGTAAAGGTTGAGGGGAATGAAATGTGGATTATGAGTGAAGTCCGAGCTTACCTATGAATATGGATTATATTCAGGTATATCATGTAAAATGCTTGAGAAATTTGAAAAGTATTGGCAACGTTGCAATATGGATTATTGCTATAGCAACATATTTGGGTCCAAGGTATAAGTTGAAGTTTGTGGAATAAAGCTTTCAGAATCTTTAATGTTTTGATGGAAGTGTAAAAGTTTACGAGTGAAGGCTGAATTTCAAAATATTTAAGGATTATGAATCTTCGGATAAAGCCGATTATAGTCCTTCGGATATTTTAGTAGCTCAGACTTATAGTCTTGGAAGGCTCATGAATATAGATATCCTAAAGCTTGATGCTCCATATAAGCGGCTTTATCTGAAAGTCTGAGCCTTCCAAGCATGTCACGCATCATTGAAGCAACTTTAGGATATCTAAATTCATGAGCCTTCTAAGACTATATATGGAGCATCAAGCTCGAGATCCATTTCTAGTAAGATTTAACAGTATGATATTATTTGATTTATATGAAAATACCAACTTGAGCTCTATATTGAGGAACATAGGATGGATATAAATGCCCCCTTAGATATACTGGCATCTGGAAGGCTCATGAATATAGATATCCTAAAGTTGCTTCAATGACTTATGACATGCTTGGTGTTTCCGTCTCTATTGATGCATCCGGAAGTGCAATCAGTATTGGCAGTTGAGTAGTTGGCCCGTTAGATGGTTCATTAAAGACAGTTTTAGTTGAAGCATGGGTTTTTGTTAAACACTGAATGGAAGGATAATGTTTGAGAAAACAATTCCTCTTTTGAATTAAAGATTTTTTCGTGTGTAATTACTAGTTGCCTTTTGTATTTTTCAAGGAGCCATTGACAATACCACTTGAGGAGCTGGTTGATGATGTTGTTACATCTAGTATTGTCGAGTATGAATATTCTTCTTTAGGGTCCTTTACTGATTAAGTTTGTATATACTCTCATGTTCCTTAAAAGTGTTTAGTTTCTTTTCTATGAATTAATACTTATTTGTATCTCACATTATGCCTTAGAATTCATGGGTTTGAGAATGATTTTGTTAGGTAAGATATTTTATGTTATACATTTTTGTTTTGTTTACCATGGTAGTTTAAATTCTATTGTAGTTGGGGATGGATGTATCTCGATGATAGAGGGGAAGAGTTAGAAGAAAAAGATGATGTTCTAATGGGTTGCTCCCTCTTTTCCTCTTGTGTTATGTTGGATCTAGTTAAGATTATTTAGGAGTTTCAGAGCTCTGTGTTGTAAGAAATAGTAGTTACAACTAATTCAACTAATGTTGATTTATGATGTTGTGAGCCTTTGTACTCCTCCTGAATCCTTATTTGTGTTCTATCTTTGATGCGATTGCTCTCTCGTGAATGGTTTCATTCTTTAATTCATTGGTCGAAGCAAACTTAAAGGGCAATTGGTGGTTTCCTTCTGCTTTGTGTAGTTTTGTGAAAAATGATGGAGGCGCACATGTTTACCTCTTTTCATCACTTTGATTATGTGTAATATATGTATGTTTGGTGCTTGTATCTTAGTGGCTTTCTGTTTTTATGTTTGCTATACTTTTCATGAATCATTGCATCGAGAATTTGTGGGTTATTGTTTTAAGGGTTCATTTGAAGCTGGTGATACCCTTTTGATGCGATTCAGATCCAAAGTTTCCGGTGGTGCTACTGTGATTTATTTGATTATGCTCTTGAGGGCGCTCAAGTTGTAGGTGCTTCAAGGAACATGAGTTGATTCAGATCCTAACAGAAAGTGACTTTATAGTGATTTTGTGTGAACTAAACTTCCTCAATATTCCCATTCAGATCATTGATTTTAAAGTGGTTAGATAACCTATTAGAAAGAAATAGGAAGCTCATGATTTTCTTTTTCTTTTTTGTGAGATACTTTAGGCTGCTATAACATTTCACAATGAACAAGAGAAAATTGATCTTAATTAGACCAGTTGTGGCTATTTGAATAGTACCTATAGTACATTCCAACACATAACAATATATATATATATATATATATATATATATATGCTTATTGCTTTTATCTAAGCACATTTGCCTTATTCAATACATTTGATGTAAATATTCGGAGGCATAAGTCTCCAGAATGATTACCTCCTCGATGATCCTAAGACCCTCGTTCTTAGATATGGTAGGACCAAGAAGGAATTATTATGAATCACCCATACAAGATACTCGACATTGGGATTGTGGATGGATCAAACTCTCCAAAGCCATGAAACTTGAAGTAAATGAGAAGAAGAAAACTAATACTATGGAAATTAGAGATTGGTGATTTCTCATGAAAAGCTTGAGACAAAATATAAAGCCTAATATCATTTTATAGACGATGAACAAAATGTCCTTTCACCATCATTTCATATGATTGTCCAATCCAATACTCGTGACAATACTGGGATTTACTAGGTGGTCGCAGGATTTCTCATGCGATGCCAAGAGTAGATGATATTCAAACTTGCCTTTTGAAAAACTTGGAAGAACAAAAAGTAAAGAGCAAACCTCTTAGTTTCTCTCAATGTCCCTCAAAACTATTAGTTTTAGAGGTGTCGAGTTGGGAATCCTTCTTGAGGGCTTCTTAGTTGGCTAGCAAGGTGTGCAACTCTTCTGACTTGAGCGAGTTCTTGAGACATAGTAACTTCGGCTTAACTGGCGGTGGATGCTTGAGACATTAAGGAGTTGAGATTCGCTTGAACTAGAGAAGCTTTAGTGAGTAGTTCACAACGACGATGGTAGAGAGCCTCAAGTTGCTCCTCAAGAGCAATAATTTCAGTATGCAGGGTCAACTTCTTACCTTTAAACTGGTCGACGCACGAAGACACCTCTAATTGGGCAATAACTCCACAATAGACTTCTTCAGCAACAACCACTTGTTGAGAAAGGAGTAGATACACTCCTTATGATCAACTATAGATGCAAGCTGGGTTTGAGCGAACAACCGATGATTATGATTAGCATCAAGATATTCACGAGTCTTGGCACATATATCAAAAGCCTCTTTCACTCACTTTTCCAACTCAGAGGGTAGGTCCTCACTTGAGAGTGTACACGAAATGTAGATGGCAAACCATCGTGTCCAAGATTGATACGATGTAAGGAAGCTCCACATTAAGCTGATGGATCATAAATGATAAAATATTATAAAATATAATTAGAGACGATCCATCTAACGATATATCAGAATGATCAAGTTGGGAGGATAGAGAGTATGGGTCAGAGAAACTATGAGACCTTCGGTTGTTATTGGCAATCTCATCCATACCATAGTGTACAAGTCTCAGCCGATATTTTTCAAACAAACCATAGCCATATCTTCACGAAGTCAACCCACCTAATAGTAAAGTCACAGAACAAGGATATAAGTTCGAAAATTTAAAAGAGGATCCTTGTTCATCAACTCGGTCAACTAAGAAATATACAACGGTAGGAAAACCTTGTTGAAATTTCAACTCACAAACAAGATAATAGAGAAGACAAGGTTTAGCAATGATCGGGCTGAACTTTGATAACTGAGATGCGCTACATAATAGGAACTGGGAAGAGAAGGCCTTTGATACCAATCTCAATGAGGTCTGTAACAAATGCAGTAAAAGGAGAATTAGAGGGACTAAAATATGTAGATAAAAAGGTTATCTCATTAAGGCTGATAGACCCTGAGTAATAATATTTTTAAGGGCATGGAGATATGAGGAATGAGGCTTAAAATGGGTTTTAGTATATCCAGTATGATTGGTTGAAAAGAAAGGCATGAAAACATGAACCCTCAGAAATATAAATGAACCTAGTGTTGAAAAAACCATTGTGGACCTCCTACTAGATGCGTAAAACCCCTACTCCAAAGATCGTCAAGAATAGAATTGGCCGAATGATATACCATAGCTAAGAAAAAGAAAGAAAGCAACAACTTCATACTAGACATGATGGTAAAAACATAACATACATATTTACCATTAACAAGCAATAAGTGGTAGAACCATAATAGCAAGAAGGCAAGTTCTTCATCCGTCACATCACAAAAGGGGTATCGAAGTTCTAATCAACTAAAGAAACATGATCAGTGCCATTGAACAATAAACCTATGATTGCCCAAATGTTCAACATGATTTGGGACATCATTTGAAAAGGAAATCGGAAATGGTTGTATCAAAAAACCCAAAAAGTGAGAAGGAATAGAGGAAAAATGAGATAAATGACACTCCATTCTACAGAGAGGTGTCGCTTAGATGTATAGTTGATTTATAATAGGCCAAGGGTAGATGAAGATAGAGCAAAAGAACATTTTGAAATCATCATGAGCCAGTGATAAGTCACCAAGATGAAAATCAACGAGGTTGATCGCCCCTACTTCAGCAAGGGAAAGGACATAGTTCAAATCAGAAAGAAAAAAGGGAAGGAGGGTTTTCAAAAGATTGCGTAGGAGAATAAAGGGGAAAGGAAAGAAGCGGAAGGGAGTTCAACCTCTATAAATCCCAAATGATCTTCGAGGAACAAAATCTTGCTAAATGCACTAAAACAACGGAATTGTTAGGATAACATTTTTTGAAGTGAAATTGATATAAGTATGACTCATGCTCTTCAGGGTTGTGGACATAAAATTATAGGACATGTGTTGATGCTGAAAAATAGAGAGGATTACATGAAAGAACAAAGGTCTCACGAAAGAAAAGGGACACGTGGTAGGCACCTCAAGGGATTCTAATGGAAAGAACAAGAAACTCGAACCCATGATGTCAAAGATCTCAAAGTAAAGAGGGGTAATGCCAAGGCAGTTGGCACATTCCATATGATATTGTAATGAAAAGGAAACACAAACATGAAAATAGAAGTTATTAGGAGTCGTGTTCAGGAAAGACGTGTTCATAATTTACCACCTTATGAGAGGCCTATAAATAGTGATGGTAACAAAGCATTATCCATTCTTCCTTGAGAACAAAGGTTAGAGTTCTCTAACATTCCCCGCATCACATTTTATTTCAGTAGATTTACGAAATTATCATTTGAATTGCACTATTACTTTAGACAACAACACTAAATATATAAAAGAGCGGTTAGCAAGGAGATTTACCAAAGAAGAAGACGAGACTGCAATTAAACATACGCATCCATCAAAAGCACCGGGCCCTGATGGACTCTCAAGCGGGTTACCTTTCCTAAGGTGAAGAAGCTGACCCATGCATCTGAATTCAGACGTATAGCCTTGTGTAGTGTCCTTTTTAAGTTTGTCATGAAGGTGATAGTTAATGGGCTGAACATGGTGCTGAAACATAACGTTAGCAAATCACAAACTGCTTTTAATCCTAGGCGTTTAATATGGGTAACGCGTTATTTGATTTTACCATATTTTTTGGCAGACAAAGAGACCTATTTGACTTTACCAAGGAAAGAGTATGGAAAAAGCTTGGAATATGGAAAGAAAGAATTTTATCTGCTAAGGGACTGAAAAGACTCCAGAGGAATAGGATTCAGACGTTCACTTATGTTTAACTTAGTCTTCTTGGCAAAACAAGGCTCGGATGTCATATCTAATCCAAGATTCTCTAGTTAGGTTCTTAAAGCAAGGTGTTTCCTGCGGATGTCCTTCCCTGATGCGAAAATGGATCATGAGCCAAGTTTTACATCTTGCACACCAAAATGGATTTAACGTTTGGAGTGCGTGTCCTCAAATTACTAGCAACGGTATTGTCTCATCTTGTTGATGCCAAGTTGAAATCCTGGAAGCATGAACGGATCGACTCAATGTTTTTTATCTTTTGAAGCGGACCAGATCGAAGCGATTTTACTTCCCTCATTCTTTATATAAGATAGATATATATGGGGATTAACAAAAAATGGAGAATGTAGTCAAATCTGCTTATTATTTGGCTAAGAACACTATAAAGACCTCTATAGGCATTAGTGGCAGTAATGCTAATGAATGGAAGGCGTAAAGGACTGTTTGGAATCTTATAATTTCACGAAGAACTGCTATTTTTCATGGAAATTATTGCATGATACTCTTCTTGTGACGGTGAAGCTTAGTAGTCAAGGCATTCCATTCCATGCTCTGCTTTGTGCCCAACATGTCTCTCCAGTCCTGAAACTGTAGCTCATATGCTTTGTGACTGTAGTTGGGCGGGAAATTATTGTTTAGATATCCTCTAGGTATTCAATAATGGTTTGAGAATTCAATTTCGTTGAATGATGAAGGAGTTTCATCTGTTCGGCCCAGCAGGAGTTAGTGGTGACGGCAGACATCTTAATGAATGGAATCTGGTATGCTAGAAATGTTTTATGTTTTGAGAATAAATGCTTGCTTGTTAACCTTATTGCTGAGAAATGTAGGCAGATGCAGTTGGATCTTAAGGAAGGGCAAAAGGACATAAGCAAGACAACAATTAGTGATGTGGGAGGTCAAGCTATTGTGGGAAAGTATAGGCGGCGACCACCTCCTGCTGTCAAGGTGAAGACAAACGTTAATGCTGCTAAGGGTAGGAATAGTACTTGGGAGGTGGGAGTTGTTTTCAGAAATGAGAAAGGAAATGTTTTGGCTTTTGCAACAAAGTATGATATAAGCAGATGAGGACATGCGAAATACTGAAGTTTTGGGGTTGGAATGAGATATGAAAATTGCTGCGGAATTGGGGGGCTTCAAAAGTCTGATTTCACTAGATTTATAGAGGATTGCAAATTACGTAGATACATTTTGGTTCCATATGTTTTTCTCATTGTAAAGGGATGCTAATAATGTTGCTCATGAGCTAGCAAAGTCAGCTTTTGAGAATTGTGATAGAGTTTGGATTGAAGAAATCCCTATACAGATTGTAAATTCTGTTGTACAGGAAATCTTCCAGCACGAATAACACAGCTTCTTATCTACATCTCTGATACCTTTTGCTTTCTAAATTCATAAGCTTTATCTTTCAATCGTTACTTGTCCAGAACAGCAACAGAAACAACTTCAACTATCCTGTGAAACCCCTTCATCGTAGGTTTATTTTGTTTAATGTGAGGCATTAGTTTCTTTTATGAATCTCTCATATCTTTTCCTTTCAAATTCATAAGCTTTCTCTTTCAATCTTGCCTTCTCCATAACAACAGTAAAAGCAACTACAACTATCCTGTAAAACCCATAATCTTAGGTTTATTTTCTTTATTTTGAGAGATACATCCTACACACACATATACATACAAACACACACCCACATATATCTATATATATATTTATGTATATATAGGGATTTTATCGTGCATACCTCTAACATATGTATATATGTAAACAATTATACATAGTATACATATAGGAAATCTCCATCATTCGAACCTTCACATGTATGCTCATGCATTTTCTTTTCCTTTTCTAAGGGGTATCTTATTCTACATATTGATACCCATATATATATATATATGCATGCTCACAATAATGATTTAAGACAACAACGGGATTTATGAGCAATCTTATTATATTGAACTTGTAACTTTTTTGTGGAGGATTTCAGGTTCCGTATCAACACAAAATGACCTAAATATTTTATCAATTAATAAGCATAAAGTAATAGTACCATAGTTGATGGGGTTTGTCGCAGTTGGCAAGGTTCTCAACGGAGTCAAAGGCGTTCAAATTAAATGTTGCAACCGTGTGTGGTAGGTCAACCTCTGTCCAAGAGCGTATCAGCAACCCATTTCTAGGCTCAAGTGTATTGTGTATTTCAAAAGTTAGGTTAGAAATATATATGATAGAAGACTTCTTTACTAATTGATTCCGTTGGATTAATAAAAACAAGTGCATTTGTCACGACGATTGGGGAGATAGGTCAATGCGAACTTACAATATTCAAGCCAAATCTGGACTTTGTTTGAAGATTAACTTCATTTAATGATTCCTCAATAAAAACAAAAGTAACAGAAGAACGTCAATACCCATTACCAAGTAATTGAGAACTCACAGTTAGAAAAACTGGATTCACTAAGAAGAAAGTACTCTGATTGGTAAGACTTGACGAGAATATCTAGCGTTTCTCTGGTCATGGACATTCAGTCCACTGTTATTCTTTTGACGGTTATAATCCATTGACCAAACCTCCATACCTTGATTATTTAGATCGTTAAAACTGGCAAAGATAATTCGTTTTTGAAACCTCCGATTAGGTTTCACTCCCACGTACGTCACTTTGAGAACCAGTTTGACAGGTAATTACTATAATTGTGACCAACTAAAGTGCATTGCTCATGCGAATTGCAGGCCGCAATCTTCCAATTAAAGAGTGGTAAGAAAATATAAGAATTATTTAATTAGTACATTAAGTGGTCATGAAACATTTGCCTAACCTATATTATTTTGCATTATTCTTTTATATATTAAGCGGGACGTTGATGTACTTGTTGACCTTGTTCCTCTCATTTCGGTTACAGTTTCATTTGAAAAAGATGGTCAAGATGTCTTCGGTTGATTCAATTATTACAAGAAGCCATTCTTTGTTGGTCGTTTTCTTTTATCTCAAAAAGACAAGGTCAACGCAGTGCAGTTGCTAAACATCCAAACAGTGCCATATACATACGCATACGTGTGTGTACTTTATGTATATAAATATATATACGTGTGAGTGTATGTGTACGATGGCCATATATATGGAAGAATGTCGATTGTGCTGGAAATGATATATCAAAACGGAGAGAACGATTTTACTTTTTTGTTAGGGAGAGAGAACCAAATTACTGCAATTTAGTTTTGATAAAATCTGATATCAGAGATGAAATAAGCATCATTCACTTGTGAGAACAGCAGAACGTAGTTTGGATCAAAACTTCTAAGAAAGTCGGAGGCTTTTCTAATTGTTAAGATCGGATGAATGACTGTGGGCCTCTTTTCACAAGCGAAGGAAATCGACTAAAAAAAAATTCTCAGCATTAAGAATGACACAAAGATCAATAAATATATGCTTGGTGCCAAGTGTTGTCTAGTAACAAGTGCAAAAGATCCATGGCCCAAGAAAAAGCAATGGTCGATTAGTAGCCGCGTAGAAGCAATACTAAATCCATAATGAAGTTGTTCAGAGTTCGTGTGGTACCTAAGAAAAATAAAACGAGAAACAAAATTAAGGTTCGGAATTTGGAAGAAGCAACGAGGTGGAAAGGAGCTAATAATTAATTTGAAAGAGGCCGAGAGGGCTGAAACGGAAAGATATGACATGTTCTTCCTTCCTGTGGAGTTGAATACTAATAGCACAGAAGATGGACCACAAACGGCCAGCCCGAATTGTTTTTATATCAACCTGTTTTGGCTAGAGGTGTTCATAAATTTTCTTTCATTTCAATTGATGACTTTATTTGTTGGTAAATTTTCGAATTGTTTCATATCTTCATTGGTTTTAAGATATGTTTGTTAGCAATTCAGAAAGGCAGGTCAAACCAAATAAAAGCTGGATCATGAAGAGACGATAAACCAACCAAATCAACAAGGATGCAGGAAATGTTGACCTTGTAGTTCGAGCCAAACCAAGTAAAGAGTCTAGTTGGTTTTATCTACACCACCCACTTCCAGTCCTTTTTGATGTTTCAAGTAACTTAAATATGACACGAATGGGAAGGTAAACGATATGAAATGACACAGAGGGCAGATTTCTTGCTTAAGAGGGGAAAAAGTATCTTAATCCTTAATTTCGTCTCAAAATCATTAACAAGCGAGTTTATAATTTAACTTTAAACTTTAAATTAACAAATTACGTGCCGTGGCCCAAATGACATGCGCGTTTTAAGAAAGCTTCAACATTAGGTACACAAAACGAACTAGTTTGATACACGCTTAGTTCAACAAATAGAATATTAGGGTTGTTTACCCTATTACTGACTGAAACAAAATGGACACGTCGATTCTCTAATTTGACACTTCTCCCCGGCATCAATGGTGACCACATTCACATGACGACACAAAGACAAGAGTAAACAATTCGAAGATAAAGGTACAAAGTCTTTGAAGTGAAAGAAAAGAGTTGTAGTGTTGTTTTTAATTAAGAGAACCTTTAGCGAGTAGTAAGTAATTAGCCAATTATGTGCTATTATATGTTCAATAAACATGGCAAGGAGCTGATAATATATGCCCAAACTGTAGATATTGAAGGGAAGCGGGACCCACATGTCTTATACAAAGTGGCCTAAGTAGTGAAACATAAGGCTTATAAATAGGGAGCTTGCACCCTACGCTTCTTCACGACACTTCTTGCGCCCTTCGAAAGTAAGCATAAGTACAGGCTTCACATCGTAGGACCAGTAATGGCTTTTTCCTCTGCCCTAACAGTGTCCTTTTGCATTGTGGCCGTTCTTCTTGGGTTGTCATCTGCTCAACTCACTCCTGACTACTATGCCGAGTCTTGCCCTGGCGTCTTCGATGCGGTTCATGCTCAGGTTGAGATAGCGGTCAACAATGAGAAGAGGATGGGCGCATCTCTACTTCGCATGTTCTTCCATGATTGCTTCGTTAACGTACTTGCTTTTTTACTTCTCTTTGCTAAGATTAAAGCTCATGCTCTTTCCATGTGACCTAGGTAATATATATACACACACATTAAGGACAGAGAGAGGGAGAGAGTGAGGTCTGTGTTGGAAGACCGGTACTGCATCCATGGCACTGGCCTACAATCCTACTTTCATTACTTGCCGCAGCTATTATAACTTGGATCACTCTCTTCATATTACTTTTTTAATTACTCATTTTCTTTTCCCAGTCTTCATGATCATTTTTGCATTTTCGATGGGTATACGTTGTCACCAATGTCGGTAAACTCAATTACTGTCTTGCTGTACACATTTATGATAGGGATGTGATGCCTCTGTTCTTCTTGATGACACACCAAACTTTATTGGAGAGAAGAGAGCGGGACCAAACATGAACTCTCTGAGAGGATTCGAGGTAATTGACGCTATCAAGGCCTCTGTGGAGCAGGTGTGTCCCGGTGTTGTCTCTTGCGCAGATATAATCGCCATTGCTGCTAGAGACTCTGTCGTTGAGGTACGTCTCCCGAAATTACTGAATCCTATGACGAACTTTTATTTCTTCAGACTTAATGTGAAGGACATGTTTTCCTCGACAGTTGGGAGGACCTAGTTGGGATGTGAAGCTAGGAAGGACGGATGCCAGGACAGCAAGTCAGAGTTTAGCAAACACGAGCATCCCAGGCCCAACAAGCAACCTCAGTAAACTCGTCTCTAGCTTTGCAGCGAAGGGACTCTCTGTCCAAGACATGGTTGCACTGTCAGGTATGAAGAACGTGAATTTATCTGATCATTGGTCATTTTGACGTTATACCAATTAACATACTGAAATCCACTTTTCCACATTTTCTTTAATGTTATTTGTGTTTATAGTAGCGTTTAATGTGGGTTACAGTGTAACATCTACGTCCTTATGATGTTCAGGATAGTTTCTTTTCTTTTTCTTTTTATATTCGACAAGACAGTTTACCTCCTGAGAATCTCTCCAAGTGAGGATTACCCTTAACTACGTTTTTCAAGAAATACCTACTTTACCTGTTCTTTTTCTATATGGATATTCATGTATGCCAATCTCTCTTCTGTTTCTCTCCAATGCCTATTTTAGATGTTCTTTGTGTGTTTAATTTCCTGAATGATCCATTCATATATACCAATCTCTCTTAACGCATTTTGTGAACAGGAGCTCATACTATAGGCCAAGCAAGGTGCACCACGTTCAGAAATCACATCTACAACGAAACCAACATAGATTATTTCTTTGCTGGCACAAGGAAGCCCAATTGCCCAAGGACTGCAGGCTCTGGTGACAACAACCTGGCGGCCCTTGACTTGGATACTCCCACATTCTTTGATAACAGTTACTATAAGAACCTCATTGCCAAGAAGGGCCTTCTTCACTCTGATCAAGAACTCTTTAATGGTGGCTCCACTGACTCCCAAGTTCAAAGTTATAACGAAAATGCCGAAGCCTTCAATGCCGATTTTGTTGCAGCCATGATCAACATGGGTGACGTCAAGCCCCTCACTGGATCGAATGGTGAAATCAGGACTAACTGCAGGAGGGTGAACTAGAAAGCCTCAAGATCAGTATGCATGTGGACGTGTAATTCAATTTTAGTTTTGTCACTCTGCAAAGAGTATATCGTTGCCCTTGGTGGGCTTGACCCATTTCTTTTGCTTTCTGTTTCTCTTGTGGATGTATTTAATATTTTTTCTAGTGCATGTTTACTGCTCATTCTCCTTTTAAGCAATTAAATTCATGGTTTCGTGTGTATCATTTGTTCCTCTGAAATTGCCTGAGTGCCATCTAGTTAAATTACTGAGTCGAATGAAATGCTGTCCATCTGAGCCAAAAAAAGTGTAAAACTCTGATAAAAGTTGGAAAATATTGAAAAACACATGAAATTGGCTAAAACAGAAAACCGCTGGAGGACACACCTGCAAGAGAGAGAGAGATTCCTATTTGTGGAGGAAATGCATCCGATCTTTGAAGTAGCAATGGCTAAAACACATCTCTTTAGTTGAGGTAGACCATGTTAGAATTAATGCTAATTAATGGTTAGGTTAATTAAACCCATGTACATTAATTGTATTTGGTTTTATTAAGTATTCTTAAATATTCATTTCATGAAGTTTTGATATATGCCAAAGTCTTAAAGTGTAAAAGTCTATTGTGAGGGACGTATCTATGTGAAAACCATGAGACAAAAGTTTAGTATGAATGAGTAAAACAAACTCACATGTCATTTTATATTAATGGTAGCTCATAAACCTTAGTCAAAGAGTTGGGAGGACATGCATGACTACACACATATGTGCATGCATGTGTTGGGCCTATCTGGGTTTGAGAATTCTCTTTAGTATATTCTTTTACACGAAAAATAATGGCTGCTCTCATTTGGTCTCAAACTAAGGGTACGATCATAGGCGACTCAAGTAAGGCACATGCTCCTATTGTGTGTGCATTTTACCTTAGGAGGAAAGTGCTAGAACCCTTTGATTCTCAATAGTGGGGTGCTGATTTCTCTAAGGCATGTCCCTAAGAGCAACTCATACACATAAGTGGTTTGTTGATTTTTATTCTTGCTGTGTTTATTTACTATATTGTTTGTAATGACTTTCTTTGGATCTCCAACTATTGATGAAATCGATATATTTATGATTGTTGCATATTATTTATTTATGCATGCAATCCAATGGTTTTGTCAACAATATTAGAGAAATCATCTTCCGTAGTAAACTACTCTCCGACCTAAGGTTGATTTGACCTTGATGCCGAAAAAGCTTGTTGACTTCTACTTTAAGTGTTGGCAAGAAAATCTAGTTGACCAAGTTAGGATTGCATATCTTTATCGAGTCCGATTGTCCCCAACCAAATGATATTGACCCTATAAAATCGAATAAAATCTCTGAGTGAAAGAAGAAAAACACCCTCTACCATTATTGTACCTTATCGACACTATCAAAGTATTATTCGACATATATGATCGAAAATACAATACTGAAGATCTCGGTCTTGAAAAATATTTTGTAGCCAAGTTTCTTAAGTATCAAATGGTAGAAAAAAAAAATGTGATCAACCATGTACATAAGTTCTAATTTCTATGCCATGGTCTTAAGGATGCCAAGGTAGAACTTCTTGATAAATTTATGTTATATCTATCATTGAAAAATTTCGTAAGTCTTGTAGCGTTTTGGCCTAGATCTAAAGCATAAAAAAGTAAGATGACTATTGATGATCTCATGGTAGACATAATAATAAATAAAGAGCATAGAAGTCATAAACCAGTTATGCATGTTGATAGCACCCCTAGTGATCCTAAGGGAAAAGAGATAAAGTATAAATGAAAGGCAATGATCCAAAACAAACCGTGCTAGATTTATAGTCAAGTTGGACATTGAGTTAATGACTTTTCTATGAAGAAAGTCAAGAAACTGGAGGCCGTTGAGAGACCTTTGTTGAACATGGTGAGCACTACATTTGCATCTAATGATGGGTATCTATCTCTTAAATCTCATGTCCTTTCTATTGGTTAAACACAATATTGTATTATGGACATTGGGGTAATGTGTATCGGTCTTTGGTTACTAGACCGTCTTTCATAAAATTGTGATCATAGTGGAGGACAAAGGCTGTGTGGATCTAAAATTTTCTTTGAGAAAGGTCTTGACTTTCCAAAGAGTTAAGCATATTCAAATGATTTGCTGGGATATTCTAAATAGTCTAGTTTTAGTTAAGAAAGGTTTAAGATTAGATTGTAAATATAATAAAATAGTAATTACATGACTTAGTACTGAGTGTTTCTTTGATAAGTGCTATTTGTATGATGTAGATATATGTAGAACTAAGTAATCATTGATTTTTGTAAAATTTTTAATGTTAATAAGCCTCTACTTCTGCTTCTTCATCTTTTTTATGTGAATAATATCAAATCATTTGGTGTATGGCATGCTAGGTTGTGTTATGTAAATTTTGATTTCTTAAAAAGAATGATAAACTTGAATCATATCCCTAAGACTATTATAGATAGAAAATATAAATGTGGTATTGGTGTGCAAGTACAACAACCTAGAACACATTTTCATATGGTTAATATAAAATTCAAAATTTTGGATTTTGTGCATAATGACAATTGTGAATTCAATGAAATGATAACTATCGATGACAAAAGATATTTTATTATATTCATTGATGATTATAGTAAATATTATTATATTTACTTGCTTACAAGTAGAAAAAGCTTTAGAAAAGTTTTTAAACTTTTAGAAATGAGGTACAAATGCAAATTGATAAATGATTAAGGTGTGATAGGAGATGAAAGTATACCTCAAACCTATTTTAAGAATATTATTAAAAAATGGTATTGTATATGAGGTTGTTGCTCCATATTAACCTTACTCTAATGAGATAGTTTAATGAAAAAATAGAATATTATTTGATATGATTAATGTTTTACTTCAAAGTCTTGGATTAATTACCAATATATGGAGAAACTTTGAATAAAACTTGTCATTTTTATATAGAATTTTCCATAAGTATAAGGAAAGTAGTGTCTTTGAACATTGAAAGGGTTGAAAAACCAGTCTAAGATATCTCAAAGCATGGTGTGTCTTACAAAAGTACTAATCCCTTAACACAAGAGAAAGAAATTGAGACTTAAAATCGTGGATGTCATATTTCTTGGTTATGTAGAGAATAACTATGCATACAGATTATTTGGTTTTTAGATATGATTTATCTAGTATAAAGATTGGTCTTTTCCAAAATTTATCTTCTAGATATCTTGACCATAAAACTAGTTTCATTCCTCATCATGTGAAAATGATGATAAATATGGGGAAAATGATGATAAATATGAGGTGACTCTGGTTGTGTTATTTTCATATAAGATGATTAGAAAGACCTCATTACCTTCCAATAAGCTAAGACCTCATTAGAGGTTAAGTTTTAGAAAGAAGTCGTTAATGATAAAATTCAATCAATTATTTCAAATGAAACTTGAGAATTGATGTATTTACCTCCTAGTTGTTCTATTATAAGTTGCAAATAGATTTTTAAGAAGAAACTAAATGCAAATGAGACAATCAAGAAGTACAAGACTAGGTAGTTACCAAGGGCTATAAACAAAGGAATAGATTATTTTGGCACATATTCTTCGATTTCTTATATAACCATAATTTGATTGCTTATTGTACTAGCTTTCGTATATGATCTCACAATCTATAGGATAGATGTTAAGACTGTTTCCCTATGTATTTACCTCAATGAGAAAATTTATATGGATCAACTAGATATATTTATGGCTCATGGGAATGAGTATAAGGTATGCAAACTTGTTAAATCATTATATAGTTTAAAAGAAGCTCTTGAAGTCATATATCATTTGGTTTCATTTCTAATGAATTCGATAAGTGTGTGTATTGTAAGTCAATCAATGATGCATTGATTATTTTGTGCTTATACATAGATAATATTTATTGTTTGGTTATGATATAAGAATCATAAAAATAATAAATCATTCTTATGTAGTAAGTTTAAGATGAAAGATATGGATATAGCTAATGTGATTTGAAGGCTTAAACTAACAAGGTCTACTGATGATATAATAATCTCAGTCTCACTATATTTAAAAAGTTTTGGAGAGATTTAGATACATAAAGTATAGACCTCTTAAGATCCTGTATGATTCAACAAATATCTTGTATAAAAATGAGAGTGATATTCCTTTGTCTTACTTACGATACTCTCAAATTATCGGTATTTTGATACATCTAACTAGTTGTAAATGATCATATATTATTTTTGCCATGTGTAAGTTGAGAAGATACCTCAATTGTCCTAATAAAACCCATTGGAAAGCTCTAAACAAAGTACTTTGTTATTTGAAGGAAACTATTTATCTTAGACTATATTACGATAAACATCTTTTTGTTCTTGAAAGATATAATGATACTTACTACAATACAAAAAACTTTGAGAGTAATGGGGCTACTTGATATGTATTTCTTGTGGGTAGTAGTATAGTCACATAAAAATCTAAGAAATATACCATAGAATTGTGTGCTTTAGATGACACTGTATTAGAAGCAAAATTACTTGAGCGACTTATGTCTAGTTTACCTATAGTAAAAAGTCAGTTCATGCAATTTCAATGAACTGCAACAGTATGATGACAATTGCTAAGATTAGTAAATCTAAGTACAAGTAAAAGTAATGGATACACATCAAAGTCAAACTTGAGTCTCTAAGGGCTCTTGTGTTTGATGGGGTTATGAATGTTGATTTTATTAGATCAAAAGATAATACAACCAATCCTTTGAATAAGGGTCTAACAATAATCCTAGTCAAGAAATCTAGGTTGAGGATGTGACTGAAACTCACGAGTTATTTACAAGTAGTAACAATACAAGCTAATTGATTGAAGATTCTACGAAGTAGGTTTAATATTATAAATGTAAAATTTTTACTCAAAAGCCTATGTACAGACTTGAAATAAGTTTTCAATCTACTTTGTTTTGCATGAGCATGCCAGATAGTTTCACTTAAACTAGCAAAGTTATATTTTCTGATTTCATGTAGCGATTTGTGGGGAAGCGAGATCTTTTCGTCTTAGGCTTTCTTGAATAGATGCTCAAGGATCAGCCTAGACGCCTTGAGGATTGATTCTTTAGAGTCAATTTGAATCAAGCAAAACGTGTACTTAATCTAAGAAATAAAAAACTTTTAGAGTTATGAAAAACAGAAACTGGTTGTATTTTGAGAGCTTGTTTCTAGATTTTTTTAAACAACTTTGGGATCTCTAAAATTTATGAAACTTTTACAGTATATAATCTAGAATGTGAAGATCATGGAACTATTTTTATTTTATTTTTGTGTGCTGTGATTTTACGGAATTAAATCTAAACAATGTCTCTACTTAGGCATTCAAAACCGATCTGTTATAGAAATACAGAGGTTTAAAGAAAGTTCTGTATTTCGATGCATAGAGCTCCGATGTTTATGAATTTAGTCTTGTTGGAAAGCTATGGATGTCAGCTTTCTAATGAGACTAGTTTTAATAGATTTGGCTTAATGCCGACAAAGTTATGTGATGATTACCCGACCTCTATTGTAAGAAACACTTAATGGACAAACTTAGTTCTGAATTTGTTCGATCTTCCCCGTATTTTATGGAGTCGTGGCATCTATTTGGTCCTCCTTTAGCCCATGGCCTGATCTTCTTGAGCCCTTGCTTTAGGCTAGCCCATGTCATAGTTTAAATCAACTTGTTCGCCTTTGAGTGTGACTCGGGTCTTAGCCATTAGCTTCCAATGCTTGATTCGGCCTAGCCCATCTTGACTTCAACTTTCCTAGCCCGTTCAAGACTAGGTCCTTTGTCTTGGTCCACATTTGGTAAATGAGCTCGGTCTTTGCCTTTTTGTTGTCACTTTGAGATCGAATTGGGATGTTTTAATTCCATTTTGGCCCTAAAATCATTACTTTTTTTGGGATCTTCGGCAGGCTTTGTCTTTATCCTCTTTTGATTTGATTCGCAGTTTTGTTCCTAAATCAGACTTGAATCCTGCACTTGATTTCAGATTAATGACTTCAAATATTTTTTTTGATTATTTAAAACCATTTTGTTTGTGATATATTTGAAAACAACGAGTTCTATCAAAATTTTCGAATACTTTTGAAAATAACTCAGTTCCATTCCCAGTGTTTGTTTGCATGGGCGACTTGCTTTTGCTCTATGAGTTAGTCTTTACCGTTTCAACCACTTTATTCCTTTGTTGGGTATAGGGTGCTGGACCACTTTAACCCTTTCGGTGGGTGTAGGGTCTAAAATCTCTTTAACCTTTGGGTGTAGGGATTCAGATCGCTTTAACTCTTTGATGGGTGTAGGGTCTCGGAGTAGGACTATCCTCAATCGAGCGAGTTTTTTAAGGCTGATTTGAATTTGATTTAAATTTCAAAGTTTTTTGGTAAATTTGACATTTTGCAAACATTTTTGGATTTGGTTCCCAATATCTCATTTTCATTGATTTCTTTGAAAAAAATTGTTTGAAACCATCATTTTTTTAAGGGAAATCATTTGAAAAGGCAGAGTCTTGCCAATTCGGGCTTGAGGGCAAAGCAATCTTTTTTTGGCTCTTTGTCAAATTTAGATTTTTTTGAGTGGGGTATCATTTATCCTTATTTTGAAGCTACCATGAAATTTTGGTACGGAAATGAGTTCATTTAAGGTATCTTTATTTGAAAACCCTTAAAAGGCCAAACCGTAATTTTTTCTTGAAAAGGCAAAATTTGTAAAAATCAAATGTTTTGAGAATTTTTTTGTGTTTACAAATGCCCCTCTTTGGCATTAATCCAAATTTATTTGGTTAATGGCAAAGAATAACGCCTATAAAATTTTTATTTTTTTGAATGCTTGAGTTGATTTGAGTTAAATCAAGATTTCATGAACTTTCTCAATGTTTGTTTAAGGGTTCATTTCTTAGACTTGGGCTATCCCAATTCTGATGAAGGAGGATTTCTAGTAAGGGTGACTCAACATGGATGGTAGTGGACCAATGCAAGGATCATATGTGCATAAGTCCATTTATGAATGCATATGGGCATGAGATGTATGCAATGGATGAATCATGTATGTTGGATGATCTCCATAATTTATTTAAGAGAGATCTCATGAAAGTTAGTTGCCTTAGTGGGATGACCTCCATGTTCATTTTCTTGATGCCTTAGATTTTGTAAAAATCATTTTGAAAGAGATACTTTCTTTTTGTTTCTATCAAAAAGGACTTTCATCTCCTATATTTCCCTTCACTTTGATTTTAATGCAAAATTACTTAGTAGAGGTTTTTATAGTTGGAAAAACTTAATATTTCAAAACTCCATTCAACACTATAAGGCCTAATCCTCAAACAAAATGAGATCCAAATTGGTAGGTTCTACTCCTACTTTAGGATCATAATGACAAGACTTTTTTTCTTTTGGGATAAGTTGTAGGGGTATGGGGAAGAATTTCCATAGTCCCTTCTGAAGAATCCCATGGTATAAGGAAAAGAGATTTTTAATGGAAAATTGCTCTTTTGAGCTTTGACTTTTCTTTTTATTTTCTTAAAAAGAGAATGACTATATTAGAGGTTTTTGGTTTTTCCCTTTTTCTTTTTAGCAAGACCTTTATATTGGAGGTTTATTTTCTTCCTTTTTTTTTATTTGTAGATGTGAAAATTTTACTCCAAGCCTATGTAGAGACTTGAAATAAACTCTTCAAACCTACTTCGTTTATGCGCGAGCGTGCCAGCTAGTTTTCAAAAACTAGCAAAGTTTATAAATCTAACCTTTTTGACAATTGTACCTAAGCGAGATCTTATCACCTTAGGGCTTCTTGAACCGATGCTCAAGGGTCAGCCTAGGCACTTTGAGGACTCATTTGTGAAGGTGTATATTTCCAAAATTCACTTTGAGAATGGTTTTCAATCAAATCAAACTCGTGCACTTAGTCTAGAGAATTGAAGGATTTCAAGTTCTGAAAAACAGAAACTGGTTCTATTTTAAGAGTTGATTCCCAGATTATTTTGGATGACTTATAGATCTCCAAAATTTATGAAAATTTCACAAATCGAGTGGAATATGGAGATTCTAAGTCTATTTTTACTTTAAATTTTGGTACTGTAGATTTACATAATTAAATTTGGAACACCTATAGCTCAAATGTTTCAGGATACTCTATTACAAAAACACAGAAGCCTAAAGAAGCCTATGTATCTTGGTGTACAAACCTCCAAATTATATGATTTTAGTCTTGTTGGAAAGATATGAATATAGGATTTCTAGTAAGACTAATTTTATCAATTTTGGTTCACTACAGACAGAGTTATGAGACTTTTACCCAGACCATGTTGAAGGAAAATAGATTGTACAAAAATAGAACCTGGATTTGAATGATCTTTCCTCATTTTATTAATGCATCTACCAGACCCTAAAATTCTTGAACATTTTATATCTATTGGGTTTGTGTGTGTAGATTTGGTGTCTTAAGTTTCAGATCATTCAAAGCAATAATTTAACAATGAAAAATATGACAATCGGCATGTATAGGATGCAGAAAAACAGGGTTTCAATTTTTAGAATATAAATGTATGCAACTCAACCGAATTTAAATGGCACAATCACAGCAACCCAAAGTAAATTACTAAAGGAAAATGAATGTAAATATGTATATTAGCTTAATAATAGAGGGGGTTAAGAGTTATAGGAGTTTTATAGAATATAGAGAGGTAGAATCAAGAAAGCAAACAAGTAGAGTGCATAGGAAATTAAATTGACAGCATATGTACTTACTATTACAACATGGGGGGAGACAAAACTCCATTATTACAACCCCTTCCTTGAATTGAATGTTAAAAGAAGAATTAAGATTGAAAAAGGAAAAGAAATACTCACTTGGCAGCCCAAGATTCACAATGGAGAATTCGACTCCTTCTTTTCTTGGAACCACCTCTTCTTCTTCCTCACTTTTCTCTCTTCTTTTCTCTCACTCTCTCTCTAACTTTCAGCACTTATCCTCTCTCCTAAGCTCTCCCTCTCTCTTCCCTCACATTTTGACAAGTCCGTCCAAGTGCTAGATGCTGGAAATGAGCCCCCCTTAGCCTCTATTTATAGGCCAAGCCAAGGGGGGGTCTCTAGTTTCTTCTATGGGGCGGGCAACTCCTTGGCCCAAACTTAATCCAAACCTCATAGACAGCCCCAAGCTTCGTCACATGGCCTTCATGTGGTCCCCTAGGTCAACATGAACCCAGTAAGTACAGCCCTAGGTGGTCGATTTTGCCTTGGCTCGAGCTAGGTTTGGTTTATTGTGGTTCGGCCAATGTGGCCTAGGTGGGTTAAATCAATGTGGTTTGGTCCATATGGGTTAGATGGGTTAAGTCAATGTGGTTCAATCCATATGGGTTAGATGGGTTAAGTCAATGTGGTTCGGCGAAGGTGGATTGGGTGGGTTAAGTCAATTTGGTCCAGCCAAAGTGGATTAGGTAGGCTAGGTTAATGTGGCTTGGTTTGAACTCGATGCCTTGAACTTGAATCCGCCTTGCATGCTTGAATCAAGTCTTCATGAAGATTTGTCTAGATAAGACCCATTGGCTCGATCAAGTAGTGTGAGCTTGGTCAATGTGGGCTTGGCCGTGATGTGGGCCTTGGGTCTTCCCTTGGTCCATGTCCAGCTTGATGCTTGTTGTGGCCGTGATCTTCACTGATTCTTCGGATAGACAATTTGACTTCATCTTTGTTTGACTAGGCTTTACCTCAGCTTTGATTTGAAAATATTTAACTTCACTTCAAAAGAGGGCTACATAGTTATGGTTCATTCACATTAAACACCTAAAAAAAAAGCCGCAGAATACATAAAAAGATTGTACACATACCCTTTCATTCCCATATACCTCTATCATATACCATAATATTATTATACATTCATTATATGTATAAGGTGAAAGATATAGATGTAATCAGAAATATCTGGAGTCTTTAAGGATCCAGATATTTCTGATTACAATTTCCTTCAACATTTTTTACTTGATATAAGGAAAATCCTATTTTCCTTTTGATTGGTCTAGCCAACGATTTATTTGTTTTGTTTGTAAACTGCAGTGCAGGATTATTGGATTGGACTTTCTGTACTGCCCATAAAAAACCCATCCATGAAAGCTACCCATGAAAGAAATTAGATAGAATAGCTTCTACCTTGTCAACTGATAGTGAGAGAACGAAATCGGGATAAATACCAATACTCTCTGTTTTAAGGGTCATGCGAAAATTTCCAATTTAAAGCGAGGTTTAAAAACAAGCTAAGAGTGTGCTGAGTCATGTTTCTACAAAATTTATTTAGGGTGTTTACAGGTGCCCCTCTTTGGCATTAATCTAAATTCATTTGGATAATGGCAAAGAAGAAAATACCCATTTTGATTTTACTTCCCAAATTGACTTGAGAATATAGATTTTCCTTTATTTCATAGTATCATTTTCTTCGAACTATAGAAGAGGGGATTTTAGCCAAAGGGGACTTGACTTATACTGAGTACTAGTCTTAAACATGATTATGCATGGCTGACCTTTCGATGGGTATATGCATGCATGGTGTGTGATGCAAATGAAGTATAGTATGATGTTTAGAGACTTATCTATGGGGTGTATGAGCTTGAGGAGAAGCCTATGAATGTCGGCTGCCCCAAGTGAGACAATGTCATGTTTGTTTTGACATTTTGGGTTTTCAAAATTCTTTTTCAAAAGAGAACTCCCTTTTAGCTTCCATTAAAAGGATTTCCAACTTCTCATATTTCTCCTCATTTTGGTTTCAATACCCACTACTTTAGCAGAGGTTTTGTAGGAAATTTTGGAAGACATTTCAAAATTCCATTTCCCACATAACAAAGTCTAATTCTCAAACAAAATGAAATCCAAATAAGTAGATCATATTTCTACTTTAGGATTTTCATGGACAAACCTTTCTCCATTGGGATAAGTTGTAGGGATTTGGAAAAGAGTTACCACGGTCCCTTCTAAAGCATCCCGTGGTTTAAGGCAAAGACATGAAAAATTGCTCTTTTTGAGCTTTGACTTTTTCTTTTCTTTCAAAGGGAAGACCTCTTTTTTTTTTCGGAGGAGTTTTTATATTCCCTTTCTTTTTCTTTCAAAGAGAAGACCTCTTTTTGGAGGAGTTTTTGTTTTTTCCTTTTTTTTTTCTTTCAAAGGGAAGACTTCTTTTTGAAAGAGTTTTTGTATTCTCTTTCTTTTGATTTTTGCCAAATTTCCTTTTTTGGGGAGAAGCAAAATGGGGGGAACACTAATCCCTTTGGCTACTCGATTCAACCAAGAACATCCCATTTCCTAAAAGCATCTACAAATTAAAAATATTTTGCTATTTTGAACTAGGCTTCATTTTGTAAGCTAAAGATTTTTGAAATGTTACCAAATAATTTTGAAAACTCTACTTTTTATAAAGCATTGATTCCCTCATTTAGGGCCATACAATTCACTTGATCATTCTTTTAAGAAATTCAAAGGAGACCCATTTAAAATCTTTTTGAAAGAATTTAACATAGACCCTATACATAATATTTTTTCAAGTATTGGACATTTATAAGGTCTACTAAATTTATGCCCTCAACATCAATCAACTAATATGCATTGTTCCCTTACAACATAGGGACCATCCCACTTGGGCCGCCACTTGCCAAGTGGATAGGGCCACGATGGTAGATGATTTTCAATACAAGGTCTCTCACTTTGAAGTGGCAAGCCTTCATATACTTTTCATAATGTCGGGCTATCCTTTACCGGTATGCATGTGCATGATCCATGGCAAGGAGCCTCTTCTCATCTAGTAGGTCAAGTTCAGCTATCCTAGCTTGATGTAAAGTCTCTATGGGTAAGTCGAGTGCAAGTGATGTATGGAATGAATGCAATTTTGTATGAATGGGGAGTATGACATTTGTACTATAGACCAACTCGAATGGTGTGGCATTTGTAGGTGTGTGGATGAAAGCCTATAAGTCTATAAGGCTTCATCTAGCTTATCATGCCATGTCCTACCCTTCTCTAAAGTTTTCTTAATGATGCTTATGAGAGTTTTGTTCGTGGCTTTGGCTTGGCCATTGCTTTGAGGGTAGTAGGGCGATGAGAAGTGTTGAGTCATGTCATAGGTATTACATAACTTTTCTATCTTCTCATTCTTAAAAGGTGTGCCATTATCATACACTAGGTCTCTTGGAACTAGAAATCAAGCCAAGATATTTCTCTTAATGAATGCCACTACATGTTGTCCTTGGACGTTAGCTAAGGAGGTAGCTTCAACCCATTTAAAAAAATATTTGGTGACTCCTAAGATGAACCCATGTCCATTGGATGCTGTTGGGGAGATTGGTCCTATGATGTCAAATGCCCACATGGTGAAGGGCCATGGATTCACAATGGAATGCAAGGTGGATGATGAGATATGAATGGCATGTCCATGCACTTGACATTGATGACATTTTCTAACATGATCATGACAATCTTGCTTTAGGGTGGACAAAAAATAACCGGCCCTAAGTATTTTCATGACCATCATATTTGCATTGATATGACCTCCACATTCTCCATCATGGAATTCATGCATTATGATCCTAGCCTCATCAAGGTCTACACATCTCAACAAGATGCCGATAAAACTCTTTTTATAAAGAATTACTCTCAAAATCACATATTGGGTTGAAATTTTTCAAATAAAAGCTTTATCTTTAGAAAAAGCAAATTCGGGAAAGCCTTCATTTTTTAAAAAGTTTTTAATGTCTTGAAACCAAGGTTTTTCAATTGAATTTTGGTCATTTTGGCAAATCTTAAAATCCTGTGTGGATGGAGTGGGTAAGTGCAAGATCTCTAAGGATCAAGTTCCCATAGTGGGGTCGATTCTTAGAGATGACTCTAGGGATGAGAGGGCATTTGCTATGGTGTTGTCCTCTCTACCTATATGAGTGAGAGTGCATGACTTGAAGGAATCGACCAATTCAGTGGCCAATTCATGGTATGGTATGAGTTTTTCATTTTTGACTTACCAAATTTTCGAAACTTGGTTTATAACAAGCGTAGAATTTCCAAAGAATTCAATACATGATGCTCTTAGATTTTTCAAAATTTTTAGGCATTGTATGAGTGCTTCATATTCAACTATATTATTTGAGCATGAAAAATCTATTCGAATTGTAATTGGGATTTCTCCTTTCTCGGGAGATATGATGATGATTCCCACACCTGCCCCTTGTTGGTTCTTTGCCCCATCAAAGTACATATTCCATACTCGATCTTCATTAGAATAATTTGATAAAACATGGTTTTGAAATTCATTTGCAAAGATGCCTTCATCGGGAATTTCATCAAGTATGGGATATGTCTTCAAGAGGCAATTCGGCCACATGATTGGCTAGGGCTTGTCCCTTAATGGAGCTTTGATGATGAAATTTTAGATCATACTCCATTTGGAGGAGCTACTATTTACCTAGCCTACCCGTTAGGATAGGTTTTTCAAAGCGGTGCTTGATCGGATCAAGCTTAGACACTATCCAAATTTCATGATCTAGGAAATAATGTCTAAACTTTTGGCAAGCCCGCACCAAAGCCAAGCATGTTTTCTCCATGGCTTGATAAATTTTTTCATATGCCAATAGAGTTTTCGAAATGTATTAAATAGCATACTCCTTAAGACTATCATCCTCATATTGAGCAAGTAAAGCACCCAATACATTTGCATGAATGGAAATATAAAGCAATAAAGGTTTTCCTTGCTTTGGAGGTTTCAAAATCGGAGGATTTACCAAATAAGTTTTTAATCTTTCAAAAACTTTTTGGCAATCGGAATCCCATTCAAATTTAACCCCTTTTCTCAAAATCCTATTTAAAGGTTCACATCTTGTTGCTAGGTTGGAGATAAATCTCCTAATTGCTTGGAGCCGACCTTGGAGGCTTTAGATTTGGATCAAGTTGGAGGGTGGAGGCATATCTATGATGGCTCGACACTTAGAGGGGTCGACTTCTATGCCCCTTTGGCTTACCATGAACCTTAAGAGCTTTCCCGATTCTACTCCAAAAACACATTTTTGAGGGTTTAGTTCCACTTTATAAAGCCTAAGTCTTTCGAAAACTTTTGTAAAGATTCTATGTGTGTGCATCAGGTTTTTTATTTTACCAAAAGGTCATCCACATGTACTTCCAAGAGCTCATGGATTTGATCATGGAAAATGGTAGTCATGGCTCTTTGGTATATGACACCGGCATTTTTCAAACCAAAAGGCATAACCCTCTAACAGTATGTTCCCCAAGGTGTAGTAAAAGTAGTTTTGGCCTGATCTTTTGGTGATAGTTTGATTTGGTTATAACCTTTATAGCCATCCATGAAAGAAAACATTTCATGATTTGCAGTGCTATCCACTATCAAATCAATGTTTGGAAGAGGAAAATTATCTTTTGGAGTGGCTTTGTTCAAATTTCTAAAATCAATGCAAATTTGAATTTTCTCATTTGATTTTCGAACCACAACAATGTTTGAAAGCCATTATGAATAAGCAATGAGTTTTATAAATCCGGCTTTCAAAAGATCTTCTAAACCCTCTCACTTGGGAGTGAACATCAGGATGGATTTTTCTAAGCTTTTGTTTCATGGGTTTTGCATTGGGTTCTAAGAGAAGATGATGTTCTACAATCCTAGGATCTAAACCCGGTATGTTTTCATAGGTCCATGCAAATACATCAACATAGGATTTCAAAAATGCAATGAATGATGCTCTATGATGTTCATGCAATCAAGTACCTATTTTGACATATTTTGGGTTAGACTTACTCTCTAAATTGATTTCTAGAAAATCCCTCCTACAGAATTTGAAGGTTTTTCCAAGCAAGTCAAGGATTCTATGGAATTCGTGAAGCTCGAAGGCTTGATCTTCCTCGATGAGGAGATCTTCCTCCTTGCTTTGATCACCCTCAAGTGCTTTAATTTATAGGGAAGTATCATTTAAGAGAGTGGAGTTGTTCATAATGGACTTGGACGATTTTGGTTTGGGAATGTACATGGGTTTTGAAGAACTCGAAAATGGGCTTTGTACATGGCCAATATTTTTGGAGTTTTCAAGTTTTTCAATTTTTTTGTCTTTTTCGAAACACAAACTAGAAGGATGAATGTAAAAGACTTTCTTTTTGAGATTTTGAGATTTTTCAATTTTTTTGGATTTTTCCAAACAAAGGCTAGGAGAATGAACACAAATGATTTTCTTTTTAGAATTTTCAGGTTTTTCAAATGTTTTTGGTTTTTAAAAGTTTTTCAATTTTTTTGGTTTTTCCAAATATATACTTTTTTTTATTTTTTTCAAAAGAGGGGTCTTCCATCAAACATACAAAGAAAACACCATGAATTAGACTCTAAACAAGAGGTCTAAGACATAGGTTTCGGTGTTAGTGGGTTCTAGGGCACCCTTAACCCAATTGGTCTTAGGTAGTGGCTCAGGGGGTATGGATGGGATGTATCCCAATCCATGTCAATTTAGGTTAGGAAGAGGTAGGATAGGGTCTAGCCTACCTTAGCTCTTGACTCCTAGACCTTGATACGGTGTATATCCCATGTTCAACATCGCTTCTTGAGTTTGGAGAATTTTGTATAAAGAGGGTGGCCTTGGAATAAGGTGTCGTCCATATCATGGTCATACACACGTCTTTGTTTGGGTAGGAGTTGGGGGGTATGGTTTAGAGATGTGTTTGACTTGGGTGCCGTTATGATACATGCGACCCTAGACGGTTTGGGATTGATCCTAGGAGCAACCCAATGTGCCCCTAGGGGTGGACGGTTTGAGTATATGCAAAGGGAGAGCATGTTTGATCCCTTGCAAATTGTGAAGGTATGGATTCCAAGGGAAACCATAGTCAACCCCTTGCTTGGTTTATAGATGTTGGGGGAAATTATGGCCGAAGGTTTGGGTTTATGATACAAACCTAGGCTCAAAGGAATATTTTTGTTCATAGTAGGTTTAGGTGTACCTAGGATGTCGATGCATGCCTTAGGAGTAACCATGTCTACCACATTTTGAATTTTGTTTTTGTAAACAACGAAAATTCTCACTTCTGGCTTTTGAGGCCTGAAATGAACCTTCTCATGCCTATGTCACTTTTAAAGGGCGTGCCAGCTAGCTTACTTAAACTAGCGAAGGTTTTGAAAATTTTGACTTCTTTTGGCCATTGTGGATAAGCAGGATCTTTTCGTTAAAACCTTTTTGAACCGACGTTCAAGGGTTGGTTTTAATGCTTAGAAAACTTTTGATCTTTTAAACAAACGTATACTTTTGAAAGAAAAGTAAGTGTTTCGATGATTGTATGCCTAAATTACAGTTTTTATTACGGGGTTGTACGATTCCAAGTCTTTGAGTTTTAACTATTTAGGCCGACTATGTGTGTGCACAAGTGGCCTAAATTCAGCGAGTTTGAGCATAGATTTGGGGTTTCCTCTTGAAAACGTGCGAATGCAAGGATGCACCAAATGTTTCTCAGGTTTGATATGATGATGTGAGCTAGTCTCGAATTGTAAGCAACTCACACACACAACTTAATGTAAATACCCGAATGAAAGTGCAACTCACGTAGCTTAAGGGAAATACCTGAACTTGAAAGCAACTCACACAGCTTTCACTAAAGTAAATACCCAAAGGGAAATATATACTTTAGCTTAAGAGCGGAAAAGCTCAATTGTGAGTGAGTGAGTGCTCTTGGTATATAAATGGAAAGACAACTCACACGATTGGAATTGAACTTGTCGAAATTGAAATATAAGTATATAGTAAGAGCGGAAAGGCTCAATGCACGCATGTGTGTAGTGTGAAATTTAAATGACAAACTCACACGACATGAATTGAACTTTGCCGAAATTGAAATATAGATATATGATAAGAGCGAAAAGGCTCAATGCACGCGTGTGTGTAGTGAGAAATTTAAATGACAAACTCACACGACATGAATTGAACCACCCGGAAATGTAAGTGCATACACGACTTAATCTAAAACTCACGCAGTTGGAAAATATATAAGTATGCTATATCTTATGAGCAACAAAGGATCAAAAGGTGCGTGAGAGTGTGGAGAGAGTGCTCACGTACTTCTTGGGTGCGAGTGTAAAATTTAAATGACAAACTCACACGGCGTGAATGTAACAACCCAAATTGAATTGCAACTCACACAACTTTCACTAAAGTAAATACCCAAAGAGAAATATATACTTTAGCTTAAGAGCGAAAAAGCTCAATGTGTGTGCAATCGTGTACAATTAAGAGCGGAAAGGCTCAAGTGCACGTGGGTGTTTTGTATACGTCTAAGAGCAATATGGCTCAAGTGTATGTGTGTGCTTCGTGTATCAAGCACAAATATTACATTTTGGGGGAAGACTACGCTCCATTATTACAACCCCGTGTTGAATTGAATTAAATTTGAAATGAGTAAGGAAAAAACTGAATTTAAACACTTACAAGTGGACAACTTTTCCTCTCAATCGTGCTTGGGTTTTATCCATCTTGGCAGCCAAGAGATGAGTCTCCCTAGGTGGGGTTTTGACGTGGTTTATTAGGCTTAGGGTGTGCTTGGGGGCAGCCGGGTGCTTAGACTTAAGAAGGGCTTAGGTTTGGCCAAGAGGGATGTTGGCTATGGTAGGTCACGTCCTAAGTGGGGGTGGTCCTAATTGGCACTAGGGAGACACGATGCAACTGGCTAGGTCTCGGTTGAGGTAAGGGGATAAGGTAATGGGATGGTAGCTGGGGTGTTAGGTTGCAGGCGACAGGTTACTGCAGGGACGACAGGTGTGCTAGGGAGTGGGGTGCGGGTGCTAGGTCACGGCAAGAAGGTGTGGGGCGCTAGGCGCGCTCGGGGGAAGTAGTGGGGCGCTAGGTGCGTCGGGTGTTGAAAGGTGGCAAGTGGGTGTGGGGTACAGGAGCGACAAGCGACATGCAGGCGCTAGTCGGGCATGATAAGGGCACGCGACAGAAGGCAGGCGCTAAGCGGGTAGGCGTTAGGTGCCCAAAATAGGGGCGCGCAGGGCGCGGTAGGCGTCAGGAGCTGGGTGGTGTCTAGGGGAGTGTAGGAAATAGGTTCAAACCGAGTGCAGCTGCACTCGGTTGGGTTTAGATCTAGGTCGGTTAGGGGAAGTTTGGGTAGGTTTAGGTGAAAGGGGCTAGGTCTAGGCTAGTTTTGGGTTAGGTTTGGTGGGATGGGTTAGGTGGTTTAAGCTAGGTTAGGGTGAGGTTGAGAGACCTACCTCTTGGAGCCGGTCCACCATGTTTCGCCCATGCCTCCACGCCTTTGTGCAACCCTTCTTCAAGTCAGTGCAGTCCTTTGGTTTGAGCCTAGGTTCATACAAGGTTTGAACCCATGCCCTTGATCAAGCCCACATGGCTATGGCCCACCAAATCTACTTTATGCTCTCCACTCATTCTCTCTCTTCCCAAGCCTCCCAATCTTGATTTTACGTGAACTTATGGCACCCCCTCACCTCTATTTATAGGCAAATGAGGTGGGTCTTGGGTATTGATCTTAGATTTGGATTTTGAGATCCAAATCTGATCCAAACACTATTTGGGTTTGGATCTAGATCTAGTCCAAATTTTCATTTCTTCAGTCCTTCTTGGTGTTTCAAGATGGACAGTTTTTGTGGGCCCTAGCTTCATCAACGCTTCATCTTAGGCTGGGTCTTCTCCAACCTTTTCGTCTGAACTCCTTCTCACATTTCTAGACTCCGTTTCAGCTGATTTTTGTTGTTTCAAGCTTGGATTTCTACTATTTTGGTGGATGTTCTTGGCTTGGTATTTGATGCTCCGGGCTTGAAGTCTACTTCTGGCCTAGGCTTTCCTTTTGCCTTTTGATCCCGTTTTTATCAGGCCAGGTTGCTTTTTGGGCTTTTGAACCTGCTTTTTGAGACTGCTTTTGATCAGGCTCCACATGTTGGTTTTGGGCTTTTACAAAATTGGGACTTAGTCCGAGTTTGAGAAATTCGTATTTTGAACGGGGTTTAAAACAGAAGTTTAAGGCTTTTGCAACTCTTGGGTTTTCAAAAACTCAAAATCTGGTTTTGAAATGGATGTTTTAAACGAGGTGTTTGTTTTTGAACATTGTTTGATTTTGGGGTGTTTACAGTTTTCTTTTTGTTTTTCATTTTGAAATTCTTTTTGTTGGTGTGGGACATATGGTGCACCTTGAAAATCCACATTCTTGGCATCATTGAGTGGGTTTGTGGGTGCATGAGTGTGATTTGATGCATATGAATGATTTACTGATCCTATACTAAGAAGGAGAGGATTGAGTAGGGAGTTTTGGGGGAAATGAGTTTCAAACATACCTTTTTCGAGCTTGTCTATCCCCCCATGGTGAGAGCAAGCTTCTTTGTAGGCATCTTGAGGGTATTGTAGCTCATGCACGACTTCGAGCTCTCATTGCTTTTCGAGGTCTTGGATTTCATCCTCGAAGCCTATGTGTGTGCAACACTCATTCTCCCTTGTGTTTTTAGAAAAGTGTGAGGTGCTGCTCATGGGAATGGAACCCATTGGAGTAAATGATTTTGAAAATTTTGGAGTGACTTGAGTGAAGTGATCCTCATGCCCCACTCTGCTTATGTGCCTAGAAATGTGGACTTCACTTTCAATTTTCAGAATTTCAACCTTTGCAACTTCTTTCTTTTCAAATCTTTTTGATGATTTTCTAGATTTTTTTTATTTTTCCAAATGAAGATTTTTTTTGGTTTTTCAATGGAAAAAGGAATGTTTGGATGATTAGCAAGGTTGGATGATTCGATCTCAATACTTGCTATACTTGTGGCCTCATATCCTTCATCGGATTTTGGGCACAATTTGGTTGTCCGAGTATGGTTTTTCTCTCTGTGTACCCAAGATGATTTTCCATGGGAATGATGTGCCTTGACCTTTTTGCTTAGGGCTTCAATTTCTCTTTCAAGTTGCCTTGCTCTTTCTCTGAAAGAGGCGAGTTCTTCATCTCGAGTTTTAGAGGATTTGCTTGTGGTTTTGGAAAATTGATTTGGTAAATATGATGAGGCTTTCCTTGCCATGTTTTCAAAGGAATCATCCAAACTTGACATTATTTCAAAAATCAACTAGTGTACAAAAGATTTAAAAAAAAGGGAATTTAAAAACAACACCAAATCAATTAACCCTCAAAGGCTCGAGTCCCACCGAGCATGCTAATTCTGTAGATGTGAAAAATTTACTCCAAGACCATGTAGAGACTTGAAATAAACTCTTCAAACCTACTTCATTTATGCGTAAGCGTGTCAGCTAGTTTCCAAAAACTAGCAAAGTTTATAAATCTAACCTTTTTGGCGATTGTAGCTAAGCGAGATTTTATCACCTTAGGGCTTCTTGAACTGATGCTCAAGGGTCAGCCTAAGCGCTTTAAGGACTCATTTGTGAAGGTATATATTTCCAAAATTCACTTTGAAATTAGTTCTCAATCAAATCAAACCCGTGCACTTAGTCTAGAGAATTGAAGGATTTCAAGTTATGAAAAATAAAAACTGGTTCTATTTTTAGAGTTGATTCCCAGATTTTTTTGGATGACTTATAGATCTTGAAAATTCATGAAAATTTCGCAGATCATAGAGTAGAATATGGAGATTCTAAGTCTATTTTTACTTTAAAATTTGGTGTTGTAGATTTACATAATTAAATCCGGAACAGCCTACTGCTCAAATGTTTCAGGATACTCTGTTACAGAAACACAGAAGCCTAAAGAAGCCTCTGTATCTCGGTGTATAGACCTCCAAGATATGAATATAAGATTTCCAGTAAGACTAATTTTATCAATTTTGGTTCACTACAGACATAGTTATGGGACTTTTACCCAGACCCTATTGTTGGAAAACAGACTATACAAAAATAGAACCTCGATTTGAATGATCTTTCCCCATTTTATTAACACATCTACCAGACCATAAAATTCTTGAAAATTTTATATCTATTGGGCTTGTGTGTTTATATTTGGTGTCTTAAGTTTCAGATCATTCGGAGCAACAATTTAGCAATGAAAAATACGACAATCATCATGTATAGGATGCAGAAAAACAGGGTTTCAATTTTCAGAATATAAATGTATGCAACTCAACCGAATTTAAATGACACAATCACAGCAACCCAAAGTAAATTATTGAAGGAAAATGAATATAAATATGTATATTAGCTTAAGAATAGAGGGGGTTAAGAGTTATAAGAGTTATAGGAGTGTTAAGAATAGAGGGGGTTAAGAGTTATAGGAAAATGAATATAAATATGTATATTTGCTTGATGCTTGTTGTGGCCGTGATATTCGTTGATTCTTCAGGGAGACAATTCGGCTTCATCCTTGTTTGAGTGGGCTTTACCTCAGCTTTGATTTGAAAATATTTAACTTCAAAATGTCTGTTTTAAGGGTCTTGCAAAAATTTCCAATTTAAAGCCAGGTTTCAAAACAAGCTATTTTTCCTGATTCTGCAAAATTTATTTAGGGTGTTTACAGTATTTTGACATTTTGCCAATTTTCCTTTTTGGAGAGAATAAAGTGGGAAAACAACTTATCCCTTTAGATACTCGGTCTAATCAAGCATGACCTATTTTATAATAGCACATACAACTTGAAAATATTTTGCTATTTTGAACTAGGCCCTATCTTGTAAAAGAAGGATTTTTGAAATGTCATTTCATGATTTTGAAAATACTCCACTTTTCATAAAGCATCAATCCCTAGTTAAAAGGCCTATATTCGACTTGGTCCCTTCTTCAAAAACTAAAGAAGATCTATTTTACAAAAATCATTTCAAAAGAATTTGTGGTAGACACTAATCATCATATCTTTTTGATATTGGGTATTTATAGGGTCTACCAAGTTTCTTCCCTAGGTATCAATTAGCCAATATGCATGATCAATTTTTTTCCATTTTGCCCCCTTTTATGCATGGGGACATTCTCACTTGGGCCACCACTTTTCAGGCCTCTTTAGGTGACTGATGTAAATGGGATACATGACATGTAAAATATATTCCCATACAAGATGATGGAGATACATGAAATGATGTATGTTTCCATGAAAGGTTTTTAGGTAATGCACTCTACCTGCCCCTAGTTTGGTGGAGATGACATGAGCATTCATACACTATGGCCGACCCTATTGTGGCATGTGTTGAATGAATGATTCATACATACACTATCTTGGTTTTTGGAATGGCTTAGGAATATGTATGATATGATCCTAGCCTTCATGCATTTTGGGTATAGGTTTGATTCTAATATTGGTCACCTTCTAAGGAACTTGAATGTTTGCCCAAGTCCAAGATTTTGTTGATTTTTGAGGAAGTTATGTAAATTGACATCACTAAAATCATCTCTAAGGGAATTGATAATTTTTTTGAAAAATGGTTTTGAATTTTCTCTTTTTCCTTTTGAAAATTTTTGTATTTTTGGTTTTTCTTTTTCAATTTGTTTTGGATTTTGGGAATAACCTGTACAATATATACAAAATCCAAAGTTAGCTTTGTCTCCAAGGAGGGTCTGGGGGTTCAGGTGCATCAAGGATGCGCACCCGGGGTGTGGTTTGAAGGATGTTCTTGGGATAAATCCTAGGTGCAACCCAATGTGCTCCTAGGGATGGACGATGTACACAGGTTTTGTCAAAACCGATTTTGGAATTTGTACACAATTTTGAAAGCCAAACTTTTTGGAATTTTCAACTTTTTCATTTTTTTTGGATTTTTCCAAACAAATGCTAGAAGGATGAACATAAAAGACTTTCTTTTGAGTTTTGAAAGTTTTCTAGATTTTTTTGGTTTTTTCAAATATATACTTTTTTTAGATTTTTTTCCAAAAAAGGGTCTTCCATCAAACCTACAATGAAAACACCATGAATTAGACTCCAAACAAGGGGTCTAAGCCATATGTTTCAGTTTTAGTTGGCTCTAGGGCACCCTTGACCCAATTGGTCTTAGGTAGTGGCTGAGGGGGTATCGATGGGGTGTATTACAATCCATGTCGACCTTGGTTGGGTAGAGGTAAGATGGGCTCTAGCCTACCTTGGTTCCTGACTCCTAGACCTTTATAAGGTGCATATCCCATGTTCAACATCATATTTCAAGGTTTTTTGAGTTTTGAATTTTTTTTATAAAGAGGATGGTCTTGGAATAATGTGTCATTGACATCATGGTCATACACACGATTTTGCTTGGGTTTGCCTTGGAGTTTCAAGGTTTGGGTGAGGAATGTTTTGGTTTCCCTAGGATACACATATCCCTAGGAGTGGGTGACTTGGGGGTTCCTAGGAGATGGACGAGTTTGGTGGATCCTAGGTGTAACCCAATGTTCCCCTAAGGGTGGACGGTTTGTGTTGATTTGGATGTAAAGGGAGAGCATGTTTGATTCCTTGCATGATGGAGAGAAATGGATTCCAAGGGAAACCATGGTCGGTCCCCTCGCGGGTTTGTGGATGTTTGGAGAAGTCATGGGCATAGGCTTGAGTTTATGATACAAACCTAGGCTCAAAGAGATTTGTTTATACATGGTAGGGTTAGGCATACCTAGGATGTCGATGCATGCCTTAGGAGTAACCATGTCTACCATATTTCGATTTTTTTTTCTTTTTTTTTTATTTTGAAATTCTTTTTGTTGGTGTGGGACATTCGGCGCACATTGAAAATCCACATTCTTGGGCACATTTAGTAGGTTTGTAGGTGTATGAGTGTGATTTGGCACATGGAATGCACATGAATGATCTACCGGTACTACACAACAAAGAGAAGGATCGAGTAGAGAGTTTTAAGAGAAATGAGTTTCAGACATACCTTTTTCAAGCTTATATACCTTTTCATGGTGAGAGCAAGCTTCCTTGTAGGCGTCCTGAGGTTGCTCTAGCTCATGAATGGCTTCGAGTTCCCGTTGCTTTGCGAGGTCTTAGATTTCATCCTCCACGTCTGTGCAACACTCATTCTCTTGTGTGTGTGAAATGGTGCTCATGAGAATGGAACCCATCGGAGTGCATTATTTTAAAAAATGGAAGTGACTTGTGTGAAGTGAATCTTATGCCCCACTCCCCTTATATGCCTAGAAATGTAGACTTCACTTTCAATTTTTGGAACTTTATCCTTTGCAACTTTTTGCTTTTCAAATCTTTTTGCTTTTTGAAGATTTTTCAAATATTTTTAATTTTTCTTAATGAAGATTTTTTTTGGCTTTTCAATAGAAAAAGGGGGTTTTGGATGATTAGCAAGGTTAGATGATTCGATCTCAACACTTGCTGCATTTGTGGTCTCATTTCCATTATTGTATTTTGGGCTCAATTTGATTTTTTGGGTATGGTTTTTCTCTCTATGTACTCGAGATGATTTTTCATGGGAATGATGTGCCTTTACCTTTTGGCTTAAGGCCTCGATTTCTCTTTCAAGTTTCATTGCTTTTTCTCTCAAAGAGGCAAGTTCTTCATCTCAGGTTTTAGAGGATTTCTTTGTAGTTTTGGAAAATCGATTTGGAAAATGTGATGAGGCTTTTCTTGACATATTTTCAAAGGAATCATCCAAACTTGATATTATTTCAAAATCAACTTGTGTACAAAAATGGATTAAGCACAAAATATTTTCAGAAAAGTGAATTTAAAGAAATCAACACCAAACTAACCAATCCTCAAAGACCCGAGTCCTATCGGGCGTGCCAATTCTATAGATGTGAAAATTTTACTCCAAAGCCTATGTAGAGACTTGAAATAAGTTTTCAATCTACTTCGTTTTGCACGAGCAAGCCAACTAGTTTTACTTATACTAGCAAAGTTGTATTTTCTCACTTCGTGTAGTGATTTGTGGAAAAGCGAGATCTTTTCGTCTTAGGCTTTCTTGAATTGATGCTTAAGGGTCAGCCTAGGCGCTTTGAGGATTGATTTGAATAGGATGTGTATTTCCAAAATTCAATTTAGAGTCAATTTGAATCAAACAAAACGTACACTTGATCTAAGGAATGAAAAATTTTCTAAGTTCTGAAAAACAAAAACTGGTTTTGTTTTCAAAGCTTGTTTCCAGTTTATTTTAAACAACTTTGGAATCTCTAAAATTCATGAAACTTTTACAGTGTGTAAACTAAAATGTCGAGATCCTGTAACTATTTTTATTTTATTTTTGTGTACTGTGATTTTACATAATTAAATGTAAGAATTACCTCTGTTGAGGCGTTCAGAACCGATTTGTTACAAAAATATATAGGTCTAAAGAAACTTCTGTATTTTGGTGCATAGAGCTCCAATATTTATGAATTTAGTCTTGTTGGAAATCTATGGATGTCAGCTTTCCAATGAGACTCATTTCGTATATCTGATCTCTATTGCAGGAAATACTGACTGGACATACTTGGTTCTGAATTTGTTCGATTTTTTCTTATTTTATTTATGTTGATGCACGACCCTAAAATTCTTGAAAATTTTATTATATGTGGGATTGTGTGAGGATTCAGTGTACAAAAATTCAAATTATTTGGAGCAGGGATATGAAAATGAAAAATACAACATCATACATATGCTGGATACTGAAAACAAAGTTTCTATTTTTAAGGCATACATGAATGCATTCATCTAAAATTAAAAGACTAATCACAACAAATGTAAAGTAAATGACTGAAGAAAAATTAATTGAAATATGTTTATAGCTTAAGCATAGAGGGGATTAGAAGATATAAGAGGATATATCATATAGAGAGGTAGGGGAAACTTGAAATCAAATAAGTAGAATGCGTAAATGTAAAGGAATGAAATGAACAACATTACTACTCTATTATATCATGGGGGAGACTAATGCTCCATTAATACAACTCCTTTTGAATTGAATGAAAATGAGGAGAGATTTAGGCAAGTAAAGGAGGAGGATTAACCTTACAATCGGGCTTCAATGGATGCCAACCTTGAATGGGATAGGAAGGGATTGATCCTTCATTCCTTCTCTCTTCTCCTTCCTCTCTCTCGCTCTTTTCTTCTCTCTTCCTCTCTCTCTTACTACAACACACTCTCTCTCTCCTAGGCTCTCTACACTTTTTCTTCAATACTTTTGAATTTTAAAAATCAGCCCCCCCCAAGGAGCCTTTTTATAGGCTTTTGGTGGGTCTTGGATTGGGTTTGAATGGGACTTTTGGAACCCAAGTTTTGACTCAACTCTTGACTGGACCAAAACCACTTCATGTGGGCTTATGGTGGTCCCATTTAGTCAAAGCAAACCCAACCCCATGTGGCTAGGTCAGCCAAGTGGCTTGGTATAGCATGAGGCGGTCAAGTGGCTCAATCTAGCAAGGTGCAATCAAGTGCAATTGGCTGGCCATGGTGCAACCAGCTAGGGTCTCTTTGGGGCAGCCTTTGGTGCCATATTTGATGGAGTCGTGGCATGTATTCAGTCCTTCTTTAGCCCATGACCTGATCTTCTTGAGCCCTTGCCTTAGACTAGCCCATGTCTTAGTTTAAATCAACTTGTTCGCCTTTGAGTGTGACTTGAGTCTTAGCCATTAGTCTTAGGCCCTTGATTCGGCCTAGCCCATCTTGGCTTCAACTTCCCTATCCCATTCAAAACTAGGTCCTTCGTCTTGGTCCACATTTAGTGAATGAGCTCGGTCTTTACCTTTTTGTTGCCGCTTTGAGATCAGATTGTGATGCTTCGATTCTATTTTGGCTTTGAGATCATGCCTTCTTCCAGGATCTTCGGCGGGCTTTGTCTTTATCCTCTTTTGATTTGATTCATAGTTTTGTCCCTCAATCGTACTTGAATCTTGCGTTTGATTTCAGATTAATAGCTTCAAATATTTCTTTTGATTATTTAAAACCATTTTACTTGTAATATATTTAAAAACAACAAGTTCTATCGAAATTTTTAAATATTTTTGAAAACAACTGAGTTCCATTCCCAATGTTTGTTTGCATGGGCGACCTGCTTTTACTCCATGAGTTAGTCTTTACTACCGTTTCAACCACTTTAACCCTTTCTTGGGTGTAGGGTGTCAGACCACTTTAACCCTTTTGATGGGTATAAGGTCTCGAACCTCTTTAACCCTTGGGTGTAGGGTTTTAGACCGCTTTAACTCTTTGATGGGTGTAGTGTCCTGGAGTAAGATTATCCTCAATCGAGCGAGTTTTTTAGGCTTAATTTGAATTTGATTTAAATTTCAAAGGTTTTTGGTAAATTTGATATTTTGCAAACATTTTTTGCTTTGGTTCCCAATATCTCATTTTCATTGGTTTCTTTGAAGAAAATTGTTTGAAACCATTCTTTCTTTAAAGGAAATCATTTGAAAAGGCAGAGTCTTGCCAATTTGGGCTTGAGGGCAAAGAGTCATTTTTTGGGTTCTTTGTCAAAATTAGATTTTTTTGAGAGGGGTGTCATTTATCCTTATTTTGAGGCTGCCACGAAATTTTGGTGCAGAAATGAGTTCGTTTAAGGTATCTTTATTTGAAAACCCTTAAAAGGCCCCAAACCACAATTTTTTCTTGAAAAGGCAAAATTTCTAAAAATCAAATGTTTTGAGAAAATTTTTGGGTGTTTAAAAAAATGATAATAACAAGTTGTGTGAATAAGATGATATTTATTTCTATTTGATGTTTTGGGTATCTGTGTGTATATCTCCTATAAACTTAAAGTGTCATCATTGTAAGTTAGGAAGAAATTATTCTCTGAATGGAATCAAGTCTTAGAATAGAATGTCAATAGTACATCGTGAGATATGCCTAGCTAAGTGATTGTTATTGTGAGGCTACAATAAGAAAATTGGGTTATTCCTTAGAATCAATCATAATACATGAAATGGATATATGGCCATTAATGCACTAATCTTTAAGATCATGCCATATACCCAAGATTCAAGTCCAAGAAATATGTTCACCTAGTTACTGTAAAGGTATATTAGATAATTTAGGTAATTGTTAAAACCAAAAGGTACTACTACTAAAAGCATAATATGATGGTTGATATAGTAGGGCACTTTACACGTCAGGACTTTTTAGAAGATTGCTAGAATTAATGCTAATTAATGGTTGAGTTAATTAAACCCATGTGCATTAATTGCATTTGGTTCTTGTTAAGTATCCTTAAATATTTATTTGATACATGTTTGATATATGTAAAAGTCCTAAAGGTCTAAAAGTCTATTGTGAGGGACTTATGCATGTGAAGACAATGAGACAAAAGTTTAGTCCTATATTGATGAGTAAAACAAATCCACATGTCCTTTTACATTTATGAAAGCTCATGAACCATAGTTCAAAGAGCTTGGGGAGGACGTGCATCTACATGCATGCCCGCATCGGGCTTGGGCCTCGGTTTGGGTTTGACAATTATCTTCGGTCTTCAGTCTACTATTTTAGACAAAAAAGTTTTGATCTACCAGTCAAATGATTCTCAAGTAGAAACAATTATGGGATTGAAGATGCGCATAGTTTGGATTAGATTTGGGATCTGATCCATCATGTTTTGTTATAAAGTAGGATTAGGGATTCTCTAATTAGGCCTTATGGTTAAGGTTTGAAACTGGCCTTATGGTTCAAATAGACTGAACTGATTTTGGAACTGTCAGTAACTATAACTGGCTGAATTGGCTCTGGAATCGTAACCGGACCCCGAACCCCGAACCCCTCAGTTCGGTTACAATTCATAGTTCTTAAGAACTGGCCTCTAAGTAGGACCAGAATCGGTGGTTTTAAACCAACTATTTATAATATATATATATTCTATGATTATATTTACACAAGTTGAGGCCTGGCCCAATGGTAGACAATGACTAGCTTTTGGGTTAGGTGGGGGTTCAGTCGTTGTCATTTTTTAAAAAAATTAAAATGGTTTTGAGGCTGTTCCAAAACTGGAACTGGCCTTGCTAGGTTCAAGGTAACCTAGAACCAGACATGTCTATCCCCTCCTATTCGAAAATTGACCCATCTCTCTCTCACGCATCTCTCTCCATCCTCTCTCTAGATTGATCTTGCCATTTGTAATTGTGTGACTAATTTAATTCACTTTTTACAAAATTGTCTCTCTATCTTTATTTCCATTTATCCACACACCCATATATATATATATATATATATATATATATATATATATATATATATATATATATATATATACGATGTGCCATGAAAGCATAATAGAAAGCAATAGGTTGGCTTTTATTGGTCATAAGAAATTTGAGTCAATAATAAAAAACCAAGCACCATCAACATTATAAATCAAAATTGAAAGCAATAGATTGGCCATGAAAGCACAAAGTTTTGCTCAAATGGAATAATTGGTCATCCTTAAAAAATAACTAAATCAAATAGTAGCATCCACAAAAGAGATTGGTTTTGAGAACTAAGTATTCTCTAGCCTTTTGCTTCTTTGCCTATAACCTTGGATTCTTGTAACATCGGATGCAACACAATATTAAAACTTGTTTTCAAGTAACAAAAAGAACTCTAACCCTCTAGTTCGAGGATGTATGCTCCAAGAGTGCACAGTTGTACTCACTATTGCCTAGCTTAGATGGAGGCTTGTTGATATAATCATTTGTGATGTCGATACCCTATCATGTTATATGTTATGAAACTTCAGTTCAAAGCATTGACATAGTGATAAAGAATTATATATCATGAGTGGCCTACGCTCGAATAGAAATGTGTCTCTAGCATGTTTCCCTCTAACCATGCTTTAGAGGGACGCGCAACCAATCTGCATCTTGCATTAAAAGAAAGGATGGCTCGCTGTTCGACCATATTTTTCTCACCCTAGCTAGTGCAGCTTTAGAAGTACCATGCTTGTGTAGCAAAGTGCATCTACGAAACTAAAGAATAAGAACTTATACTCTCATATATGAAACAAATAAAAAAATACTAGTGTACATAATGTGAAACAAAAGAACAAAGTTAATATGTATATGAAATAGAAGAGGATACTCCTCAATCATCAATTATGATTCAAATGGTAAATAACTTTACAATTGAGTCAAATAAACAAAGTAATGCTACAATTGAGACAAAAGAAGAAATTAGAAATTAAGTAAAAAGTTAATTTTACATATTAACCAAGCACCATCAACATTATAAACATTATCATATGTCACTTCTGTCAATTCTAGGTATATAGGAATACAAGTGGCAATGGTAAATTACGTTTGGCAACATATTTATGTCTCTTAGGCGGCCAAGATATAAAGGTAAGCGATATTGCAATCCCCACTTCCTATATACCTAGGAAAGAATACAATACATGATAAGTAATACTAGTCTCAATACCAAAAATTAAGAGATAATGTATTCAACACTAAAAAAATGTCGCATTGATTCATGACAACATATATGTTATGAGTCCCATATGGGTAGCTAGTCATTGTTTTACATTAACGATAGGAAAGTTGTTGACCCAATCTTAAAGAGTTGTATTAATGCAACATTCAATCAAATAGTCATGACACAACTCATACCTAATATCAACTTCAATGATTAGAAGGCCATTGATCATCTACCTAATGACAATGTGATTGAGAATAGTATCAGCGATGCACTCCCTTATGAAAACTTAAAAGTATAGAAGATTATGATGTGCAACCTCCTAAAAAATTATCTATGAGTTTCAAGTCACTATTTCCCCTCTCCTAAAGCTTCCCCCATAGTTTCCATCTCGAATAAACATTCATCAATCTATCAATATATGAGACTATAAATCTTCATATTTCTACTACATACAACTATAAAAACCCAGTCCTTTAAAGGTTTTTTAACCATAATGAGACACAATACACGTATTAGCAAAGTTAACATCAAAGAGAGTCATAACTACCTGACAAGGAAAGATACCCAATACTAAAACACCCTATGTTCTCGACCACATTCATGGTTGCAACATGTAATATTGCGTTATTTTATTTCCACAGTCCTCTTTCTTGACCTTATTCAAGTAGCATTACCGTGGCCATGCTCCTATGAGAATAACTCCTACTTGTTAGATTTGTTAGATGGACTCTCTTTAGGACAATGAATGGGTGACTCCTCTAACATAGTTAAGATTCAAATGCTCGTGCAATAACTTAACTAAACTCCTCTATTGTTGTTGACTATGATACACCCTTAACTATTTGAAAATTACCTCCATTTTTGCTGTCTCTATTGGGTCATCTTCATTGTAGTCAATTGTGTATAGCATTCCATTTCCATGTCAAGCTTACCTCAAACGAGATCAATTATTGATGATTGTATCGACTTACCATTTTTGAAAAAAATGTTCATCTGGTCAGCACATGTAACCCATGCAAATGTTATAATACATATTGATATAATGTTGCATTTATACTTACTGTCTATGCACAATTTGTCCCTTTTACAATCAAATTAAGTATATGTCATGACACTTTTCTCTTCAAATTTTTAATCATATCTACTATAGTCAAGGTAATACATGCTCATGGTTTAAGATTCCTTAAATGACTTCTCTAATTAGATGTATCTCAATCAATGAATAAAGTTGGGTCCATTTCATAACAAAACTCATTTTGGAGTCCTAAGAAACTCTTTGAACCGTACATGTGCAGTGCCGACCCTATCAAGAGAGAGGTCAAGAGAAGACTCAAGGGAGAGATCAAGACAAATTGAGAGTGACAAAGACATACAGATGGGGAAATGCGTCACTCCCTTGGTAATGTGATTGAACTAAAGGAGAGTCAAGGAAGGGAGAGTCTGATAATGTGAAAAGGAAAGAGAAAAAATGAAAGGGAGAAACAAAGCGAGAGGGGGGCACGGTAGAGATTAGCATATGAATGACAAGTTTGGTGATAATGGGAGAGACACCATGCATGCAAGCTGTAAACAATGTGTGAGAGAGAGAGAGAGACATGGAAGGGTTGAGAAATTTAACAAAAGGACACATTTGCCATATTATTAATGTATAATATTACGGTTATGAAATCACTATACTGTAACATATATTATAGCATACAATGGTTCAAGTTAACTGCCGTTTCAAAACCACCATTATAAAACTGATATATACACACATATGTATATGTACATATGTATAAACTTTCTTTTCCATAACAATAACATTGTATTTTTTGTCTTTCTACTATGAGTATATGGTTATCTGAAGGAAAAGTCATCACCATTCACTATAAAATGGATGGGAATTGCTATTACACATAAGAAAACATAAGCCCTGTAGACAAATCATTTTGGGCTTTGATCATCTGCCTTGCCGCATTTATTATAATTTGTTGCTGAAAAACCTAAAATTCAGTGGAATCCTTACTTTTCCCACCTTCTTTTTGATTATTTTGAATTCATGCATATATATTATATATATCTACATCATAACATACATATAATCATGGATTCATATCAATAATTATTTTGATGCTACTTTAATTTTGAGAAATGGTCTCCATACAGCATTCTCAACCGGTGGTTTCTCTCTCTCCCCCTATCTATAGATATATTGATATTTTTTGATGCTTCAATCTTAACACAGCTGTGTATTTTGCTATTGATGCTTTCTTGTTGCAAGAATTTTGTTTAGGGCATGAGAGTGTTCGAGGAAACTATAGTATTGGGGTTTTTCTTGTCAAGTATCGTGCTTGAATGACTTTTGGTTGCCGTTCAAAATACTCACGTTTGGGGGTTTAATATACCTATTTTTTTCATTCCAAGTGCGATACAATTGTTGGATACCTATACAATTTCTGAAAGTACCACCGAAAATATGTCTTGATTGAAAGAGCGCATGACAAGGAATATTCTAACCTAATCTTTTTTATACTTTATCCATCTTTCATGTGATTACATGTATAAATTCGGCAGAAAGTGCACATCAAGCTCCATCGAGTGTGAATTTGGTATCTTTGATTCAGGGTTCTATGTAGTAATAGGATTCTCAGTTGCTTATAGATTGAAGATGATTGTTTATTCATGTTAGTCATCATGACATTGTTTGTTGCATGTAACGATTTTTGTTTGTTGCACGTAACGATTTTTGTATTGCTAATCACTTGTCATGCTTAATAAGTCAAGTTTGGTTACTCGTTCAGTGTTTTTCTTTCAAGGCACCAAGTTATGAGTAGCAAATGTAGAAAAAATAAAAAGAGATGAAGTGAGTACTTTGGTTTGAATAAGCTATGATAGATAGGTAAGTCTTTTGTTTGCTTTTGCATCGATAAGGTTATTATATTTTTTTCTCACATGCTGATGATTTAGCTAGTACTTTATTGTGGTTCTTGATTTAGAAATCGAATTTTACTTTCCATTGCATTTATATTCACTTTTTCTATGTCATTTCAGGTTAAAATAAATGAAGGTGAGAAAAGAGAATTTCTTGAAAAGCATGGCTGCTCAATCGCCTAAAAGGTGATCTCAACTTACTGTAGTCCAAATCTATTTAGTTGATCTGAAATAAAGTTCACAAAAATTGAGAGATTTTGCAAAGGGTTATGTACTTGAATTTCACTTTTTTATCGATCTTGTTATAATAGTTTGTAAATCATGTTTATATTTCTTTGTCTCTTTTGGACTAACATTTTACATGGTTCATGATTTTGATGATATTAGTTTGATTGCAACATGTGTGAAAAATACCACATGAAAGTATCGAGTGCACAAAACTCTAATTCGCAAAATAAGTTAAACCACAGTAAATAGACTGCACAAACAACATAATCTAAGATCGATTGGTATAAAATTCTAACCATTGTAACATACACGGTAACCATCATAATTTACTATACAAAAGGGCAATTTTGAGCTGACATTGTAACTGACATATTACCTTTCGATTACATCGGTTCATGTAGAACCACCATAGTGAAAGGAAGGGTCACATAAATAACGCTGGTTATAGCGATTGTTATGAGTGAATAAAATGTCAATTAACTATTTTAATAAAAAAATACTATTTTGATCTCATTTTTCTATAGTGTGTGCCATATTCTTATACATAATCCACATTTTCAATGTGGGAGATGGAGTTTTGGATAATATAGAATTTTAGTGTCGGAGTGTCCATCATGTCATATATTTTATGAGGCTCCATTTCCATCTACATTAATTTTTCAGTTGCTTTCCATATACATGCATGGTCATAAATGTTGTTGATATGCAAGGCCAAGGTCTTTGAGCAATGAGGAATGAAGTTAGAGATGTAGCAGCTAGCATGTAACTAACAAGTGAGAAGCATAAGAAGTTGGATGCTAGTTAAAATAATAGACCGCTCATGCATGATAGCATGACATGTTTGACTGGCTGATGAAGCTTTGCTCAACATAACAAAAGGATAGTACATAGAAACGTTCCATAATGTTCTATATATTTTTTATATATTCTCATAAATAATTGTTGATTGACAGAGGAAAATATGGAGTGCAATTTTTGTGATAAGATTTATATCATGTTACATATGAGAACAAGTATGTGCTACTCATATCTCAAAATTCTAGTATTTACTGCTTAACCATTATTATGTTCTCATAGTTATTCATTATCTTTTAAATAAGGTTCGGTTTTTCTTTTTTTCTTGTTTTATAAATGCCTAAGCAATGCCACGTCCCAAACATATGGGCCAAGATTCTCTTCCTAACATTGACCCCATATATTTGGAAGGATGAGGATGTTTGAAGTAAAAATAAAAGGAGACAATTGCATGACACAATTATAGTTTAAGTCTTAGTAATGGTTTAGATCGTCCTTGAAGGCAGTTTGTTTCTCTCAAGCATCTATTTCATTGAAAAGAGGTTTAGGACAATTTAGCATAGATACCATCCTTTGCAAAGAGAGAACTAATGTTGATGGTTTAGGATGAACTGATACAATAAACAGAGATTTGTTTGATAGGTATAAGGTGAAGCAGTTGGAGAGGATGATAAGGAGGATGACCCTACTTTGGATTATAGTTGAATACATATCTTGATAATCTATTGTAATACTGACTTTTGTTGAAATTTCAGATAGCATGACTGTGTATATTGACTTGCAGTATGTGATGTTAATGCTAAGATATCTTGTACACTACAAGAGTCAGTCAATTCAGTGAGGGGATGGCTTCCCTTGCTATTCCATTGCCAATTAGCAATGAAGTAGCGAGGAACTAGCTTCTTGTCTATTTCCCTTGCTATTCCATAAAGTCCCTAGCTGTTCTTAATTGGTCCACCGTAGATTACTGAGGAAACTTTGTTGGTTACCAATTGGCATCAGATCAGATAAGAGTTATTCCTTTGGTAAACTCTAAAAAAACGAAATTACACGAGACATATGCAAGGGAGGGCAACATTTTGGCCACCATCATTTTCGCTTGGGCCAAACAACTCTTCAATCTCTCTGTCTCAGTGCCTGTCTTTCTTTCTTTCCCTTCTGGTGAGTCTGCATGTTAGGAGGTTATGATATTTTAATTGGATTTTTGGGCCAATGATGATGGCCAGGAAGAAGGAAGAGAAAGGGGCACCAACATAAACATGGAGAGCGACACCGAGCTCATCTGAATGATCTCTCTCTCTCTCCATCTAAAACCCTAGAAGGCAAGGAAGAAGGGGGGATTCTCCAAACTTACCTATTCGATCATCATCGTCCCTGCTAATAGACTCAATTTTGTGGAGTTCTATTTGTATGCACTTCTCCCTTGGACTCCTTTTTCTTATATACATAGATCGATCTGATCTTATCCTTGTTTTGTTGTTGTTTCCATATCATCATGCCCTCTTCCATTAGATCTAGCAGATTTTGCTGCTCAATTTATGTGTACAAAGAAAGTAGTTAATCCTATGTGGCTTTTGTGTTTAAAATTGTATATATTAAGGCAAAATAGTTCTATTTGTTTATATACAGTCATTCTACAGAAACTGTTGATTCAATTTGTTTTGTAGAACAAGAGGGGAATTTATTCTGTGACGGAAACAAGAAAATTTGTATACGTCAAAGGGATGCGATTCCCATTGTACCTTTTTCTAGGGTTAATTTTTATGCATATTTTGAGATAATTCTTGCATATGTTATTCTTTTGAGACTTTGTGTTAGGTCGGGTGAATGACCGGTGATCGTGAAAACTTGAACATTTAACTTTTGCTGCTTGTTATAGAATATGCTTTTTATCCACTGGTTAATGCTTATTCAAGAAGCTGGTTGTGTTTGTAAAGGAAAAAACAGTTGATCTTTGGAGGAACTTGAAAAGTATGGGAAAGTGCACTCAAGAACATCATCTCTTTGTTTGTCTGTGGATGCTTTCTTTTCATGATAGTTAGTTATCTTATAGCACTCTATCTTCAAAATTACCTTGAGCTATATCTTGAGAAAATTGAAAGTTAACCTACTCAGTCCATTCTTATGTAATTAATTTTTGAGGACCATACAATAATATTTCATGCGACTAAAGATGTATTATATGATGCAGAAAGGGAATCACTATACGGATGGACTGCTCAGTTGAAATTCTCTAGGTATGTGGTCATCAAGTCTATAATACAGTTCAAGTATTAGGCTCGTCTTCGTGACTTTGCAATTTATATGCTAGCGAAGTGGGGAGCTTCAATAAGAAGCCCTAAGATATATCCGACGTGCAAAGTGGTTATAAAAAACATATTAGCCACCATCTAGGTTCATACCAGGTATGTTTCTTTCTTCAGTTCTTCTAATATATGTTTTCAAGAATATTTAATTTTATAAAGCAAAATATTATCTTTTCAACACTTTTACTTTAGCTCTGATTTCAGGTTCTGTACCATATGCATCCTTCATTGCTAGAGATCTCATCAAATAATTTTGTTGGAAACCCTGCAAAACAGGGTTACTATCAATTAGGGGATTGACTTAGCATTATTTCCTCTGGCAAGTTTCAAACTGCCCAAAATTTTCTTTGTTTAGGTACCATGGGTGTGACTTTATTTTCTAGAGTTTCTTTAAGTATGAAGAAGTCGCTTGTAAATATTTTTATTTAGATTTGTCAACAGAGTTTACTTATCTCTTGTTAAGTTCAGCTGTTATAGTTTGTTGAAGTCAGTTATGGTTACTTGGGTTTGGATATGCAGGTGTCTAGAATCTACTTAAATTCAATATGACTTCATATCTTCTATGGTGGTTAGTAGCGTACTGGATTTGTTATATATATATATATACACATACATACATATGTGTGTGTGTGCGTGAGTGTTTAAATTCATGTAAGGTTCTACTTAATCAGTTTTTATTGCAGAGAGATTTACATGTGATACTTCTTGCTTAATTCATTGAGCATCACTGCAGATAATATCTCTTATACGTAAATGCTCGAACTATTTCAGCTAGTATCCAATCCCATGTGAGGCAGGGCCAAATATCTCAGATGTGAACAATATTCTTGCGTTCCTTCATAGCTTTCCCCCAACCAATGGACTTCTTGATAATAAACCCCACCTGCACCTAAACCTACAGAAGTTTTCCCTAAATCTAGACCTGTATATGGATAAGAATCTAAGCAAACACATTAGGAACTAAAACCCAGTCCTAGCCTAGATACTTGACTAATTCAACTGAAATTTTATCTATCTGCATCTCATAACCTTAGAACCCTGGATCAGAGAGCAGTCATATTCTCCTGAACTGGTCTGTCCCAGCCCCATATAACCAAAACCTCAACCATCTTCTCTACAACCTTTCCTAGCTGGCCGTTTCCCAAGGGATTTATATTATATGTTCGTCTTCTATTGTGGGCACACTTGAAAGGATGCAACGATTGATTACTTGGTTGGTTCATGCTTTATTCGTTCTTTAGCATTCCTGAAGTGTGTGATCGTGGTTTGATGACATGATTTGTGACGCTTAACTTTTGTTATTTCTTTGAATGCTTCGTCTGATTCATTAAGTTGTGTGTTGTGTGAAACAATTTGTTATGCTTAATTTCTACAATTTATTTATGTTAACATTGTGTACGTGTGTGTGTGCACTTGCAGTATAGAAGTTTCATTATCCAGTCTTTTTCTAATAATTAAGAAAAATATTTGAGCCAACATGTGATATCAAAAGAATTCATTTCCTTGTTTGTGCAACTAGGCCCCACTAGGGTTCAAAGCAGAGTCATTGGCTTGATTAATGGAATTTCTGGGAATGTAGTCTTCATACTTTGTGCTCTACTTCTCTTGGTAACGTTTAGGGCATGTAAATATCATTTACATTAGTCACTGCCAATTAAACCTCATTGGTTCTTACCAATATTATTGGTCATATTTTAGGTATACACACATTCTCATAGTTCCAGGTATTCTTTTGATTCGATAGGTTATGACCAACAAATATTTCTAGTGTTGGCTTATTTATCTCCAAAGTACCCTTTCTACTAATCAAATGAACTAAAACAATTGGATAATCTGCCCTTGATTTCTACTGAAACCTATGTGCTTTAGTGATTAATGCTTTAGAGTATTTATTATTGCAGGAGAAATACAGATTTGTGGCCCTATATTGCAATGTTGGGAGAGATGTCAGGTGAAGAACGTGACCCTCTCTACCTTGCATGTTTCATGGGTACGTTGTTTCATAGAGCTTCCTCACGATGTGAAGTTGAGGATGGGGATGATCAGTGATTAGTTTTCCAATACCTTACATTGCTCTACAAATTTGGATGTCGAGTTTATTTCGTTTTCATTAGTTGTTTTTGTACATGATTAAATGGAAACATATTTTTAAAGATTATTGTACTTTTATATTAAGGAACGCTGAAGGGGGGGCTTGGTATGGGGTGGGGGGTAGTAAAAGGAAATATTGCAAGGGAATGGCAAGGCACTTTTCATTACAAACTATTGATAGAAAATACAGCAAAAATGGTGAAGGAATTGCGAGGGATTCATAAGAGATTTGCAAGGAATCTTACCATCGCTAAATCGCGATAAAATTCATGCAGTGGAAAGTATCCTTCGCAATTCCCTTGCTATTCTGTTTAATAAAAATTGCAACAAAATAAAGAGGAACTATTCCGTCACAATCGTTTCATATTCTTGTATTGATAGATACTTATGATAAGATGTAATGTATGTCATATTTACTTTACTGATTAATTATGTCTATATATTTTTTATTTACTAAAACAAAATTAGCGAGGAATAGAGAGCGAGTTGCAAGGGAAATGTGCAAAGAAATAAAATAGCTATGGTGATGAGAGAGGGATCAACATCACATTCAAGAGGGAAATATAGCAACAGATTAACGGAATTTTCATACTAGCTTTACCATAGAACCAAATCTAAATCCTTGGAAACCAACAAGGAAGTAGTGAAGGATTACCAATGGAAGAGGGATGGGTTAATGAGGGAATATTTCCCCAATTAATTAGTGACCAAAAAACTAAGAAGGTAAAATCATGACAGCGCAATTGTGATAGAAAAGAAAAGGATAAAAGAGAGATTTTCCCTTGCCAATTCCCTTATTCTTGTTATAAAATTAATACCAGATATATGTGTGTGTTTTCCAAAATAAGCACTCGACTGATTAAGGATATTACCCTGAGGAAATATCATTTAAATCTTGGTTGGCTTAATTTGTAATGGACCCAAGATTAATCATATAACTACTATCTGTTAAAGGAGATAGATATATCTGGTCAATTTTTTAACCACCTCTCTGGCACATTTTTCTTTCTAAAGTCGTAAGCTTTCTCTTTTAACCTTGCCTCTTGTAGAACATCAGCAAAAGCAACTTCAGCTATCCTGTTAAATCCTCAATCTTACGTTTATTTCTTTTGTGTTGCCACCTTCCTGCATATGTCAATGATTTAACTAAAGAATTGGACATTTTCTCAATCTTATTACATCAAACAATGCATCAATCATTGAGGGATTAGAGCTTCCTTATCAACACATAATGACTTTTTCAATTGATTAGCAAAAAATAATAGAACCCCAGTTGATGGGGCTTTGTCACTGTTAGACGTGATGATTCTACAAAATGGATTGAAGGCTCAAATTAAATGATGTTGCAACCATGAGTTGTTAGTCAAGAGCTCCGTCCACAAGTGTCAAGCCAATCCATTTCTAGGGTAAAGTGTATTGTCGTGTAATTCAAAGTTAGGTTAGAAATATATACAATGAAAGATTGCTTTACGGACTAATAGCAGAGAAGTTGGTCACGACGACGGGGAGATTGGTCTAAGTGCAACTCGTATTCAAGCCACAGCATACTAAGCAATTGTAGCCTTCTAGGGTCTACTTGAAGATTGGCTGTCTAATGATTCCTCAAAAGAATAAGAGGATTAATCAAAGAATTAATTTGTACCCTTTTTCAAGTAAGAGCCCGCAAAGATTAAAAATGGAATTAGAATAATGAACAAGTCTATCATCCTTTGTGATCGGTGGTGTAAACCACCAGTACCTTGATGGCCATAGGGAACCAACCAGTTTTGGTTCAAAAGGAATTATCCCACAAAATAACTCTATCATTTATCAGGCTGACCCAAACTTATGTAATTGTTGATAAAAGTCCAACAACTTAATCATTTCGACATCTAAAACTATGATAGAAAATTTTCTTGGTTAAGTTTGACTCTGTCGCACGCACCTAAGGGCCCCTGAGTTCATCAGCACCTAAGCATCTTTGAGCGCGAGTACCATGAACACACTGGCGCTATGCGCCATAACACTTTGTTCCTTTTTCTTCATTTGTTTGTGACTGGGTGTAAACTCCTCTTTACTTTTAGTACATGCATACCTCTGTAATATACACTTGCATTGTAATAGGACATGAATTAGGAGACCCGTATTATATTGAGACCCGATCCACATTGCAAGGATCATGCGAGCCTATAAATACCGCTCGTCCACACTTAAATTATCGGTTGGCAAATAACAGAAAGAGTGTTCCTCCTCCTCATGAGAGATCCTTCTTCTCCTCTTGAGTGGGGTGAGGTAGCTGAGCGGTAGTGCAACCCGAGTGACCAAGAGAGAGCATTGCTCAATCACCTGAGTGAGGTAGAGTGAGGCGAGAAGAGAACCAAGCCCAATCCGCGTAGAACTACTCCTGTTGCAAACCTGAGTGTCTTGTTGAGTGGATTAGTGAGGAGTCCACTACATCATTGTCTTCTTGGCAGATCGTAAGCTTGTCGTTGAGAATCCGGTGACAATTAATATTAGAGCGCAGAGGTTCTGGTGGCAGCAAGTGGTAGAACATCCATCTGCTATCGTCAGAACTGATTCACGATGCAGTTCGTGATTCTGTCAATATCTGATTCGATTTTGCGAGGTATTCTTCTGGATCTGACTCGATCTGGTTTCTTCAACTAAGAGAGAAAGTTGAAACTTGATCAATTCATAGATCGAAGTGTGTTTCGATCATCGGAAGTCGATCCAGTGTCTTACAACACATATCGGTTGAAGTTGGGTGGAATCAGTAAATTCTGTGGTAGATTTCTGTAGTTTTGTAGAAACCGATCAATCGGGTGGATGGATCCGAGTTCTTCCTTCTTGTTAGACGCAGATCTGTTGATATGTGTTAGATCAACACCCATTCAAGGTGAATTAGTGTTGGATGTGAAGTATGAAGTGCCTAAGTTGGGGAAATCAAAGTGTCAACTATCAATTGTTTCGTTTGTACAAAGTCTACGAAGTGGAAATTGTGTAAGTTGATCATCGGTTGTGCGAATGATCAGGATCACTTTGATTAGTTGATCAAGTGTTGTGTTGATCCCTATTTGATTGGAAATTACGTTCAAACAAGGGGAAACGCTACCAACATTTCGACAGAATTTCGATGAATTGAACATAATGAAACTTAGTGGTAAAACGAGTTACATTGTTGTAATTGTGATGACTCAACAGTGTTGTTCGATTGAGTGATTTGGGAAGTGAAGGTCGAAGGGGAGCGTACTAAGGACCAACCACAACAGAAGTATTTCAGTTCAGTTGCTTAATTGAGCAGCACAATTGAATGATAAGCAATAACATTCTTCTGCAGTGAAACACATTAAAGTTGAGTTGTCGATCACCATCTGTTTGGTGAATTTCTGCTGAATTGGACAACAATTCCAATTCCACAATTGAGTGATTGCGTTCTTTGGCTCAAGTGAAACTTTTGTTGCAGTAGTGTTTGTTGTGTTTGTTGATGGCAAAGGGCAAGAGAACAGTTGTTGCATTTGCGATTGAAGAAGTGGTTTGCTGTAGCTCAAGTGGCGATCATTCACTTATGTAGATCAAGCAACAGCTTACTGCAATGAGATGAAAAATGAGCAAACTGCGCAGCAAGCTCGTGCAACATTGGAACACTTGGAAACTGAACTACGAGTACTGAAAGTGCGTAGCAATCCGAGGTCAGCGAGCGACCCAACCGTACCCTCTACCACCCAACAGAATGTTCCTACTGTTGCAGTTTCGGTGGAGCAGAGCTCGACCAGATCTTCACACAAATTTTTTAATTAGGATCCAAAACCTTTCGAAGCGAATAGAGTCCAGAAATCGTTTGAAAAAGTTTTGTGGGATTTGGAAGATTTTCATGCCACAAAGATTCCTAATGATGAAATGATAAGTGTACCTGTAATGTTTCTCACCGGTGATGCCATGCTATGGTGGTGCACGATGCTGATAGCCAGGAGAGAGCAGGGGATAACTCCGACCTCTGTTGGTCTCGATTGAAGGCCAAATTGCAACAACAATTCACTACTACCTACTGCAATCGGAAGGCAAGAGAACAGTTGAAATTGCTGAAGCATATAGGCACATTGCATGAATATGTTCATCGGTTTAGTACTCTCTTCTTGGAGGTCCACGATATGAGAGACCGACAAGATATGTAGTAATTAAGAAGGTCTTCAAGTCGGGCACAAACGGAATTTGGAAGGAGGAACCCAACGGATGTTTTTGAGGCCATGGCAGCCATGGAGAGTTTCATGGACCTCTGAACAGCCAAGGTGAGATTTGGTGATGGTTCAGACAAAGCAAGGAGCCTAGATCTTCTAGTAAGGCTGATGGAAATTGGAAGAAATGGAAGGGCAAGAAGAGGTCCGAAGGTGGTAAAGGCCACCAACTCCAACAACCGAAGCCTCCCACTAGTGGAATTGGTGCGAATTCCACTTCTAGACGCAAGGGATCCACAAGTGCCACTTTTGGTGGGGAGCGAGTGTAGGGATCATGCTTTATCTATAACTGTCCTCATCAGATGTAGTTCTGCCCAAAGCCAGTGAAACTTGCATCTATCCTAGCAGATGGTACTTCACGGCATTCCAAGGAATAGTCATGGAGTTCCTAGGGCACTAGACTCGCACAGTGTGAGAATGAAGACCGAATGGGGTGGAGGGCAAGCACCGAATCAGTTAGGGAGAATTGCCACACGCCCGAGTGCCTCTGAGTTTGTCTGCACCTGTGCCTCTTTGAGTGTGCGTATCGTATGCATACCGGCGCATGACACTTTGTTCCTTTCCTCTCATTTCCTTGTCACGGGATATAAACCCCTCTTTACCTTCAGCACATGCATACCTGTATATAGGCTTGCAATGTAATAGGACTTAGGTCATGGGACCCACATTACATTGAGACCCGATCCACATTGCATGGATCATGCGAGCCTACAAATACTGCTCGTCCACGCTGGTAGTGTTTGGTTGATAACAAAAAGAGTGTTCCTCTTCTTGAGAGATACTTCTCCTCTTGGGTGAAGCAGTTTAGTGAAAGTGCAACCCGAGTGACCAAGAGAGAGCGTCGCTCAATCACCCAAGTGAGGTGGAGTGAGGCGAGAAGGGAACTAAGCCTGATATGCATAAAACTCCTCCTGGTGCAGATGCAAGTGTCCTGCTGAGTGGATTAGCCAGGAGTCCATTGCATCATCGTCTCCTTGGCGGATCGTCTTCATCGTAAGCTTGCTGTTTCTTTTATGTAGCTTGCGCCGACGACCCGTTTGATAGGTCATTTCTATCGTCCTGGCAAACTAAAGTGCATTCCGCATGTTGCCCACACTCTAGCAGTTAAGTACTGTTAAGAAAATATAAGAATCATTTAATTAATGTAGTACGTAGGCCTGATACTCCGGCTTATGTATATTGTAATCGATAATCTTTTTATTAAAGACCGGTCGATGTGCAAGTTGAGTTTCTTCCTGTCCGTCGTGTCCAGGTACAATTGGAAAAATGGAAAGTTTCTTCCTGTCCGTCGTGTCCAGGTACAATTGGAAAAATGGAAAAGGTACATAAAAATCATTACGAGAAGCCATTCTATGTCGGTCTTTTCTTTGTTTCAAAAAGCAGTCAATCAAGTGCAGTTGGTCAACACCCCAAACAATACTCATCACACACACAACAATATATAATATATTATATATATCCTTTTGATATCCACAATAACCTTTTCTAGACATCTTAAACAATTCTAAGTATATAGTATGAAATAACGTACCAAAAGAATTATAAATCATATTCTTCATGAAACACAAAATGAAACAAGTTCTGGAAAGAGTATGTGGCTAACTACAAGATACTTGAGATTACTTGGATATTTCTAATTGCAAGAATACACTATACAACCTGACATATGTGAATCCCTAGAGAACAGAGAACATTCATGCATAACAGTGTATGCAGCCTTTCAACAGATCGGTTCACTCAAAAATCTTCGGACGGGACTCCATATATATATATATATATATATATATATATATATATATATATATCATTCTAATTTCATTTTGTGAACATTCGGTGGATGTAGAGGGCCTTTTAAAAGGTTAAATCAGTGTAGCAAAATAACCCTACCTTGAACCCAGACTTTTTTTTATCTTATTATATGCCGCCTGAGGTGGGGCACCTTCCTTGTGCTTTCAATGCACACATTATTCTTTGCCTTAGCACCAGCAGCATGATGTACGGATCCAGCGACTTCTGAAGTTGGTCACCGGATCCAATTGATCAGCCAAAATAGGTACAGTGTCATGCCTTGATATGGACTTGGTTCTCCATGTCTAATTTTCAAAATGAGAACGACTTTTCAAATGTGAAAAGAAAATTTGAATATGTCAAGCCGGTCTTTTATCAGTAATCACCCACTAATCATGGATGCTTCAAGAAAGGCACCGAGCCTCATTTGTTGATGTCCGCACTGTAACTTATCGTTGTGGAACTTGTAAAGCACGGTGCTTTTTGTGTCTATCAGGGTTCGTAGAACATGGGCTAGTAACGAACAAATTTCGTGCTTATAAACCGTTGAGATAGGCCTTATCCTAGTTTTCTTCACTGAATCAGCCTTGACTAGGATGGTTATGCAATATCATAGTTCCTGAAATTAGCAACATCTAGTTGCATCTGAAATGATGTAGCAATAACTGGAGAGAATTAAATGACTCAAGTTTGTTTTGACAAAATCTGATCTTGTATACGCAATCAGCATTGTCCATTTGTTAGAAATACATAATATAGTTTTCATTAAACAAGGGTAGCGCATGTGCAAGGCCAAATCAGGTAATCTCCTTAGCCCCCCGATTCTAAACTACTTACAGTACCAAATTATGAATTTCAGAATTTTTTAGACACTAATAACATATAATTTCGTAAGCCTCGAATTTTTACGCTAGACTTGTATACCCAACCTTGTCAAAATCTTTAAAAGCTTAGGACTCAAACTTGTGTTGAGACTCTCCTGGATGAAACTTATTTTATTATAAACGGGAGGCTTTTTCAGTTGTTTAGATTGGAGGGCTGTGAGTTTTCTTTTCACAACGAAAGGGCAGTAAGAAAGAGAATAGTTTGTAAAGAGTACTGAATGCATTAAGAACACAGAACAATAAATAGACTTAATGGCAAGTGTTGCATAGTAAAACCGACAAGTGTTAATGATGGCCCGAGAAAAGAGATTTTGATGTGGATCTGTGATCACTCGGAGAAATATTAAATCAATGATGAGATTATCAGAGAAAGTCTAAGTTGGTATATTACCAATGAAAAATAAAATGAGAAATTTTTTGAAGAGGAGGCTTCATTGAGCTTCTGTAAAAAGACAGTAGCTATTAAGCGTTTTAAAGATATAACATGATCTTCCTTTATGTTTAGTTGAATACTAATATTATGCAAGGTGTATAAACCCGATTGGCTATTGACGTGTTTTGCCTAGAGTTCATAGATGTTCTTTCATCCAAATCATAACTTTGTCGATGAATTTTAGAGGATGACACATGTATAAGCTGGATCATGAACACACGGTACATGTACCAGAAAAAAAAAAAATTTGGAAGAAACCACAAACGAACCAAAACCAACATTAATGACGCGGAAAAAGTTGGCCGTGTGAATCGAGTCAAACCTAACAAAGGGTCCAGTTGGTTGTAGCTACACCACCCACTTCGAGCGTGTTTTGATATTCTAAGTTATTTAAACATGACGTGAGTGCATGCGTACAAGAGAACATAGACATGCAAAAATATCAGAATTTTTTATTTCCTTTTAAAATAATTTCTACAAGTGAATTCGAATTTATCTACGTAACTATAAGAAATAGATCAATATTGAACTAATAAATTGCGTGCTATGGCCCCAATGACAAGCGCATTAGGTATAAAACCAAATGAAAATTTTGATGCACGTTGAATAGATAGAATGTTAGGGGTTGTTTACCTTATTACTGGCTGGAAAAAAATGGACACATTAGTTTACAAATTTGACACTGCGCCCCCGCATCAACGATGCCGCATTCCCATAACGAAACAAAAACAAATGGGTAATCAAATCGGAGATGAAGACACGAGTCCTTGGAGTGAAAGAAAAGAGAAGTGCCAGTGTTGCTTTAATGAAGAGAACTTCAGTGAGTAATGAGTTAACATTAAATTATGTGCTATTTTATGTTCCATAGGTAACAAGGAGCAGAAATCTGTCCTAGCTGTAGAAATCAAGGGCAGTGCGATTCACTTGTTCATACCAAAATGGCCCGATGTAGTGAAGCATGTGGCTTATAAATAGGGACCTTGCACGGTCGGACCCTTGCTCCCTCACAACACTTCTTTTACCTTCAAAAGTAAACATAAGCACAACCTTTACTTATAGCATCAAGAAGATGGCATCTTCCTCTGCCGTAACATTGTCCTTTTGTACTGTGGCCCTTCTCCTTCGGTTGTCTGGGCAACTCACTCCGGACTACTACGCAGAGCCTTGCCCTGGCGTCTTTCAATGTGAACCACGATATTCCTCACAAATCCGTTGCTAGTTCCGTGGCATTTCTGTCATTCTTCCCTGTCTACTCTCTCTGTGTATAAAGAAATTTTCAATATTCAACAAGAACCTAGCAAACCTTGCGTTTTAAATATTAAATGCAATTACAAATACAACAAGACCCTGCCTCGTTAACATTCACATCATTCAATTTACGCAATTAGTTCACACACTAAAGACTATGACAAAATAATATCGAACAAAAATAAGTTATTGTGAAGCATGTGCATGATCAACTTCTAACACTGAATGTAGTCACTTCTAATAAGTCGCTATCCATTAAGAATGCTAACTAAAAATGCTATGAATCCTCAAACATGCCTATAAGGCATTAGAAACCATACGGATTTTAAAAAATCATAATAATAGAATCTTGAAATAAGAATTTTCATATAATAGATTTTTCAAATAACATTTGCACGATCTTGAAATAACATAATTTATACATTCACAAGTAACAGGAACCATCTAATAAAAAATTTCCACCTCAAAGCAAAAGTTATCAGCATATTAATGCAGAGTATGGATGCACATGTTTAATAATGACAGCAAAAGCAGGGAAACATGATTAACTTCTTTGATAACAAATCACATCCACATTGTTATCAATTGCAGCATAATAAGATCAAGATCCAGGGGCAATGTGAAATGACAAAAATTCACGTAGCTAATATTTTCATCAAAAGAATGTTCACGGCGGGCCGTTAGTTTTTAACGATAGCCTTAAACACTTTAGGGTACCTGGTAACCAGATTATGGAACATTTGACTCTAAATACTTTTATTTTTAAGCTTTGAGTCTTTTCAGACTAAGATGGTTTTGCGAGGCCTTTAGTTTTTCTACAACATAAAGACAATAGAAGTTGATTCTCCGATCCAAAAGAAAATGTGTCCCTCATTGATTGGACTTAAGATATTCCTAAATGAGACTGTAAATCCAATATGTATCATTCAAATACTCTAGTTGCATGGCTCGTTAGTTGAAAGGCGATCAAGTGAAAGACACGAGCAAAGCCTATACATGCCAATTTGATAAGGATTTGGCCTATTTTTTATGTTGTGTTCTTTCATACATCAAAGACACAGGCAAACAACAACTAGCAGTTACTCAACTACAACTTTTTGTGATGAATGTTTTGTACAGAGCAAAAAGATGTCATTCTTAAAGAATAACAAGCAAAACAACCAAAAGTAGGAGATGGATATGCGTGACGTGGGTAATTTTGAGGCGGTAGCTACATTCTGTCCCAGAGATGAAAGTTGCAATACATAACTAAAGATATTTTGGAAAAGAATGTTCTTGGAAGTCGAGTTTATCCTCTAAGTGATTGATCAATTCGATATGCTAGATTAATGGAAAAGAAATAAAAGAAAAGTTTTACTTCCAAGGAAATAGACCAAGCTGAACACATTATTTGATTTCAATAGCCAAAGAATATTGTTCGTTGCTCTTTATAGTAACAGTTGTACTCATAATCCTCCTACCAAAACCAAGTACTGTTCTGCAGTTTTGTGTAATTCTTGTCTCTGCATTTACAAGGATATGAATTTACAGTTTTAAGCACTTTGTCCGTTAAAAATCTAAGTCAACCTCTTCCAATAGGCTGACATGGATGCTTAAGAATAGATATCAACACCTAAAATTTTTTTAGAAAATATGTTCTTAAAAATTGATTGCAAAAGGTTAATTTCAAGACATATGAGATGAGGTCCCGAGTCTTGACTTTTGTCAAAATTGGAGCTCACATGAAAAAGAAATAGATTATTTTTAGAAGGGAGGAATACAAAAACATGGAATTTCAAAGACTTATGGCTCTAAATGACAAAGCATGCTTTATCAAAAATTTATTTTATGAAATGAGTCCCATGGCTGACATCTTACCCCTCCGTAGGTATTTCTAATCTTAAATAAGTTTAGTTTAAAAATTCCTGGTTCAGTTATACCTATTTTTATCCACAAAAATCCTATTGAGTCAAAATCAAACTTGCTATTATTTTATTTGTGCATGAGATTTTTTATTAAAAGAAAAATTATTTATATTTAATATTAAATATAGGCTGGTTTTTATATTTTTTGTATATAAGAATTTCTAAACTTAAATGCACATAAAGTTTATGTACACATGGGGCATCAATTGAGGCTTTATTTACAACAGTAATGATTTCAATACATATATATAGGGAGATAGTTTTTTCAACATAGAAATGTACGAGGGAAGTCTAACAATTCATAGAAGACACTTGTAATGCTCTCCTTTTACTCTTATCACTATCATTTTGCCAAATAGCTCTATATTTATATTTATTTTCAAAAAAAGACAAACAAGATCTTTTATTTAAACAACTTATTATATATTTACATAGATCGCTCAAGCATTGACTCAGTTAATCTTATATTTGAACCTAGTCTAAGTGACCCAAGCTCATTTAATCCGCATTTGTTCTAGCTAACCCATGTGTATGGTTTTGAAAATTGATTTGAGTTAATTCCCTAGTCAAGCATTATATTAAAAATTTAATTTAGAGCCAAACCAAGCCTATCTTAGCCATAGGTCAACTCATCTCATTGAAATGTGCTCCATATCAAGCCACAATGGATTGTTCCACTTTGATGATTTAAGACCAATAATTATCAAGCTTCATTAAGGTTTTAAGTCACGATAAGCATTGAAATTGTGATCGTTCCAAAGCCATCCAAACCATGACCGATGTAAGCTACCTAAGGAGCCTCCAAGCCATGTGGGAGTCAATCGAGCAGTCACATCAAGCCAAAATAGACACCACTTAGCCACATATGGTTTTAAAATCAAAGAAAAATGTATTTTAAAGCTTTAAAGTCTTATCTTTTGGCTTTGTTATAGATTTTGTGGAGATCAAATCTAGTTCTATTCTTATCTCTCAGGAGCTCGATCCCGCCTCCCATTGTATCCATCTCTCAATTGCCTAAGTGCTGTAATACATCAATCAAGTGACGTTTTCTTCTCTTTCGTATAATTAGTGTATGTGTGCTGCTCAAGGGGTGATCTGCCAAGGCAACTTGCTGCTACCACCACTCAAGGACCGGTTGCTCATCAAGGGAAGTTCAAAAGAGAAAACCGTCCAGCCTCCTTGGTCAAAACTCGTGAGTTCAACTTTCTTTGGGTTTATATAATTTTTCATCAAGTCCTCTTAGTGCCTCCTCTCAGGATTTTTAAGGTGTTAAACCCATAACTGTTTGTCTGAACAGCTCTCTCTTCCTGATATTTTTTTTTGCTATAGGCATCCATTGAATTCCTGGTCTGGTTATGTATACTAGGTTTCGTCACCCATTCACTCCCTTAGAACCTTATTACTTTACGCTTAGGCCCAGCTTATAGCTTCATAGTGGCTGCTACGTTATATGTGATGCATTTTCAGCATGGTTTTAACATCATATAGATATAACACGTATATTAGATTAGTATTTTTCATTAGGTACAATCAGCATCAATATAATTTAGTATATAGATTTATTTTGGCACACTTAGATTTTATTCGAGCACTTAGTATTATTTCACCATATCACTTCTTAACTCTTGATTAAAATCTGGTTCCCTGAAAATATAGTGACAACCATCATCATTTTGTTCTTCGCTCCCTTGCATATTTTCATTGTTGCCGTTGTCGGGTGCCATTGGTGATGCTGGAGGTCAGCCACCTCAAGCAACGTCACAATTGATATCAAAGCAAGATTCGCAAAATCACTGGAGATTGATTGGGTCAGATCTGAAAGAGATCCATCGGTCCGTGAAGTGGATCAGTTGAAAACAAATATAAATCTACTTATATATGGGAGTGTTCTTAGACCGAGACACAGGATCAAGAGTCCATCTTCGTTTCCTCCACCAAATCGACTCTTGATCGTGTATCTTGGCCTCATAACACTATAAGTATGATCATGATCTATTGAAACATACACGCAAAATCGGACCAAAACTTGTCAAAAACACAAATCAGACATTTTTTGGTAGATCCACTTCACTGGCAGACAGATCTCCTTCAGATGTGGTCCCATCAATCTCCAACGATTCCATGAGATTTCTAAGAGTGAAGTTACTGTTTGTCCCATTGGTGATGGTGGAGGTCAGCCACCTCAAGTGGCGTCACAATTAGTATTAGAGCAAGATTATATGACTTCATGATCATCAAATCACAGCCAAGGATCAATGGATACTCATCAATATCAACCATTAATAAGTCCACCAAAACCGACCAAGGTCTGACTCGAAGCTTACAACTTGCAACCCCTTGGATGGAGATCGATGCGGTGTTGACAAGTTTTAGTCTCCTCATCATTGGCATCACCTTGAATCCCACCACCTTGGCTATACAAGACGAGACCAAGGAATGACTCGCCCTTCTATCAACCAAGGCTCTCACCATCTTGATGGGATTCAATCGACTCTCCTGCTGGTTCTGGTTTGTAGTCGACCCTTCGGTGTCCTCTCTTCTTCGTGCTCAGGTATGCAGCAACAACGGATCTTCAAAGAGGTATGTATGTTGGGTATTTTTCAGGTTTCTTCTCAGTAGGTTTTGCCTGTGAGGAATGCTCAGTTTCTCTGTTGTATTTGTTCTTGTACGCTACTCTCTATTTATAGAGCAACGCCTACTCTACTTTTCTCCTAGATTTTCTACTGGGCTTTCCTTTCTTAGAGCCCTTTATCCGGACAGTTATGAATAAGCTCTAAAAATTGTCCGACGGTTTCGGCCTTTCATAGCCGTTACAACCATCCTTCCTCTCATCCCTTTCACAGATAACGGTTGGATGGTCAGTCCAGCCATTTCTGTGTTGGGATTGCCGAGAATAGCTATATATTCCTTATATCTCCCACTTGGCCATTTGATCCAAGTGAATTGACATATTGGTTTTCCTCCCACTTTTGCGGGGTTTTCCTAGTAATATCATTTTATGATTGTTGTTGCAATCACCACCCGTTGTATGTATTTTTACCTACACAACAATTAAACATATCTTAAACCCATGTTCAAAACATGTTTTGAGAAAAGATCCTTTGTCATGCCTTTAGCCAAGGGGTCTACCAACATATCATGAGTTGGCATGTATGAGATGAATATTTCCTTTCTCATGACTATATCATGAATATAGTGGTATTTAACCAATATATGCTTGCTCTTAAAGCTGTCAGCTCCACTCTTGATAAGGGTAATTGCTACATTGATGTCACAATAAATGACAACTCGCTCGTCGGCTATCTCCAGCTTCAAATCTCGTATGAAGTGGCTTATCTAGATGACACTAGTTGCAACCATACAACAAGTCACATACTTAGCTTCCTATATATGCAATACTACACAACCTTATTTCTTACATAACCAAGAAATAGCACCACCTCCCAATAAAAATATTTGTCCCGAGGTTGATTTGTTGTCATCTTTGCTCTCAACAAAGTCAACATCTGAATATCCTACTACTTTCACTTCATCTGCTTGAAAACACAATTTCAAGTCTTTTGTTACTTTCAAATATCTTAAAAAATCCTTTTTACAGCTATCTAATACTGCCATCTAGGATTACTTTGATATCTACTCAAAAGACCAACAAGAAAGCTGATATCAGGTCTTGTACACAACATAGCATACATCAAGTTACCTACAACTTGTGCATTAGGAACATTAGGTTTATGTCTCCTTCATCGGGACAATCAATCTTACTTAATTTGACCCCTTTTACAATGAGTATAATAGCAAACTTGCATTCACCCATTTTGAACTTTTTGAGAATATAGTCAATATATCTCTCCTAACTTATGCATAAGAGTTTAGATTCTCTATCTCGAGAGATCTTTATACCCAGGATATGAGATGCTTCCCCCATATCCTTTATTTCTACATGACTTGGTTTTGACAATCATCTCATTGTCATTCTCTGTCAACAATATGTCATCTATATATAACGATAAGATGACAAAGTGACTCCCACTATTCCAGACATATACAAAGTGATCAAGCTCATTAGCCACAAACCCAAGTTCAATAATAGCATTTTGAAAAATTAAATACTATTAAAGAGGTTATTATTTCAGGTTATATAGGGATTTTCTCAACCTATATACTTTATCTTCTTGGCCTTCAACAATATATCCTTCGAGTTGTTGCATGTATATGATTTTATCTAAATCTTCATTTAGAAAAGCTGTATTTACATCTAACTTATGTAAGTCCAAATCATAATATACAAATATTGTCAGAATTATCTTAATGGATGCAAATTTCAAAAAGGATAATATGTCTCAATATAATTTATTCCCTCCTTTTGAGAAAAACCTTTTGCAACCAACCTCGCTTTAAACTTATTGATTAAACCATCGACCTTATATTTCTTTTTTAGAACCCATTTACAGCCTATGGATTTCCTTTCTTTTGACTTTCCCCAGTTTGTTGCTTTCGATGAATTCATAGCTTGTTGATAAGTCAAGTTATCAGTCAACTCATCTAAATTTACCGAATTACACACTTCTTTTAAAAGATAAGTATGATAATTTTTTAAGTAGGACAGTGTCACCCTTGACCTTTTATGTCTACTTAAAGTTTCAATTATTTCAAGAAGGTCTTCTAGGAGTTCAAATGATGATTGATATAGATCTACTAGATCATCATCATACTCATCATTATTCTCTACGATATCATTCTTAGTATCTTATAAGAATTCAACATCTCTACTTTCTATCAATTTGTGGTCCTTATGATAAAACCAATATCCTTTTGAACCTTTAGGATATCCAATGAATATACATCTCAATGATCTATTGTCTGACTTATCTCTAGACTGATCAAGGATCTTTACATATGTAATAGATCTTCACCTCCTGAGATGACCTAGGTTGAGTTTTATCCAAACACCATCTCATATAATGTAGTGAATACAACCTTACATGATACTCTATTGAGTATGTATACTGTTGTACTTACTGCTTCTCCCCAAAATATCCTTGGTAGAGAGGCATCAATTAACATTGAGCTTGTTATATTCACTAAGATCCTATTATATCTTTCAGCTACACCATTCCGTTGAGGTGTTTTTGGCATTGTATTTTGCTTTGCAATACCAAAGTCTTTACAAAATTTCAGAAATTTTACATAGGTATATTCACCACCTCTATCTGATCTTAAGAATTTGATTGAATGCCCTAGTTGATTTTCATCTTCTTGCTTATATTCTTTAAAAGCTGTAAGTGCCTCAAATTTATGTGTTAGGAGATATAAATATGTATATCCTAAGTAATCATCGATAAAGGTTATAAAATAAACATTTCCATGATGTGACCTTACTTTGAAGGATCCACATAAGTTCGTGTGAATGACCTCCAATAGTGTTATTACCCTTGTTATCTCTGGAAAAAACTTTACTTATCATTTTTCTCTATATACAAGTTTTACACTTATTGAAATTTTTTTTCTTAAATCTCGGCAGTAAGTCAAAGTTGGATAATTTTCTCAACTTTTTTAGACTTATATGCCCAAGGCGTTTATACAATACATTCACATCAATATTAAAGGCACAACTAATATAAGTAGAAGGATTTTAATTCTCTTTAACTTTCAGTTTGAACAGTCTATGTTCTACATCAAATTCTTAAGAAAAAAATACTCTTCCATGTTTTCCCATAATCACCTTGCTAGGAATAAACCTGACTTCAAAACCTTTCTTTACTAAGGCAGGGACTGAAACCAGATTGTGCCTTATAGATGCCATAATTAATATATTAGTCAATACAATTGGTATGCCTTTTACACATATTCTAAAGGACCTAGTACTCAGAATATCTGAGAAAGTATTATTTCTCATGTACACTCGATGTTCTCCTAGTTTGTACTCCTTTAGATCCATTGCCCCTTTTTTGGTTTTCGAGATATGTCTAGTTGCCCTAGAGTCAATCCACCAACTAGTCACCGAGCGGTCCATGTAGAGATATTTCAATATCATGCAGATTATGTCCTGCTTCTCTGATTGTCCGCGTTATGGGTTATTTCCTCCACTCTTCTTGTTGTGGCAATCCCTCTTATAGTGTCCCATCTTTCTATAGCTGAAACACTTGACTCGAGAAGTGGTTTCCTGCATTTTCTTAAAAGATTGACTGCCCTTTTTGTTATTTTTGTCAAACATTTTGTTTGATTTATTTTTCCTTTCGTTAGGTTTAGAGCTAGACCCTATCTCATCTTGTACTACTAACAATTTTTCTTTTTTCTTTTTACTCATATGTTCTTGCTCAATTGCTAGTTTAAGAGGCAATTCAAAAAGGTTGATTTTTAGCCCTAGTTTGAGGGCAATGATGACCATATTCCATGACGGGAGAAGATTGTACAATATTGTGAATATCTGCATTGGTTTTGGAATGATTGATTTTGCCACGGTTAGGTTTCTTGCCATTACCAACATATGATTTACATGCTCTACTACATTATCCCCTTCTTTTAATGAAGGAATTACATTTTTGTGGTAGCAACTAGACATGCAGCTTGCCAATTGTATCGTATTTGGCTGTTATAGAATCAAACAACTCTTTCATGGTCTCAAATTCCTCGAAGACCTTGCTCAAGTCATCCTCCATGTACGTCAACATGATGGTTCTTGTTATTATGTTTTATACATTTTTATTTGTTTCTCTGTTGCGTCTGGTGGTTGCGAACACACAATTTTCTTTAGAACATACTTTATACCTTTAAGTCATCCTCCATGTATGTCAACATGATGGTTCTTGCTATTATGTTATCTTTAAGAAATGTTTTATTTATTTCTATTTGTTTCTCTCTTGCGTCTACTAGTTGCGAACGCACAATTTCCTTTAGGACATACTTTACACCTTTAAGTATTATAGCGAATGGTATCCTTCTCTTACATGTTTGGAAGTTTAGACCGTTTAATTTTTTTTATCTTTGTCAGTTTCGACACACATATTCTAGAGTTTATTTTTACGTATTTGGCAATTATAACAATTAGACGGTCTAAAAACAAAACACTTATGAAGCAACAAAACACAAATAGCATAAATCTAATTAGCACAACGCAGAATATCACAAAAATGAGCTCATAATAACACATTTTTAATATAAAAACAAACTAGGATAAATCTATAATTTTTTTCCAAAAATTTCTGCCTTTGTTAATTTTCCAAAATACTAGGGGGGAAAATAGTAATTTTTATCCATTTGTCTGGTTTTATAATTTTTCAGAAAGACCAAGGAAAAATACTAAAATAGTTTTTTGGTATTTTTGAAAATTCATTACTGATCGGGGGTAAATTCATAATTTTGCCCCTCAGTCCGAATTTATAATTTCCTCAAAAAGATAGGAACAAATCTGTCTTTTGACAAAGTGATAGTATTGTAATAAATTTAACCGAGAAGGGACGAAAAGTAAATCAATATCTTGGTTTTTCATAATTTTCATAAACTGCTAGAGGACAAAACTAACTTTTCACCCGAATAAGGGCAAAACAGTGTTTTTACATGGAAATGTCTAGATATTTTAGTAATTTTATCTTATGGTAGTTTGTAATTTTCAAAAACCGACCAGGACAGAACGGACATTTCAGTCCGCTGCTAGAAGCGATTTTGTGGAAATCATCAACGGTTTTCCAAAACCGGAGATTGTTTCAAAAGACCACTAGTTTTCGCCTACGGTTTTCAAAAATCAAGTAGTTTTCTGACTTATTAAAAATGCGGAGGAAAGAGAGAGAGGGGCAGAGGCTGCCTACTCCGCCTCCTAACCTATGGCCATCCGCAACCTTCTACCGATGGTTTTGTTGCAGTCGTCCTCTAGACTCCTAACTGACGGTTTTTTCGACAATCTCTTCTGCCCCTTGGCCTTCGGTTACTCACAACCTCCTGTCGTTGGTTCTATTTTGGCCTCCTAACTGAGGGTTTTGCTGGCAGTCTTTCTGCCTTTGCGATCGACCTCTGTTTATTGGTCGAGGTTCTACTTTGGCTTTTCTCTAACCTCCTGGTCGAGGGTTTTATCAGCAGTCTTCTTGCCTTTGTGGTTGACTTCTACCTTGTCTTGACTCAAGTAGGGTTTGTCGTCTATCTGTCTCGACTTAGGCAAGGTTTGCCCTCTACGCTGTCTCGACTCAAGTAGGGTTTTCCCTCTTATCTTGTCTTCGACTTAGGCAGAATGCTCTACCACTTCTGAAAGTTATAGGAAGTTCTCTTTTCTTCTTCTTTTTCTTCTTTTTTATTTACTAACGTGTACCTATTTATAGTATCAAATCCAAGCTCTGATACCAAATGATGGGATTTCAGTCGACTCTCCTACGAGTTTTGGCTTGTAGTCGACCCTTTGGTGTCCTCTATTTTTCATGCTCAAGTACGCAATAGCAGCGGATTTTCGAAGAGGCATGTGTGTCGGGTATTTTATAAGTTTCCTCTCAATAGGTTTTGCTTGGGAGGAATTCTCAATTTCTCTATGTATTTCACTGTGTTTGTTCTCGTGCACTGCTCTCTATGTATAGAATAGTGCCTGCTCTACTTTTCTCTCACATTTTTTACTGAGCTTTCCTTTCCTCGAGCCCCTTATCCAGATGGTTTTGGCCTTTGTTAGTCGTTATCTTTCCGTAGATAACAGTTAGATGGTCAGTCCAACCGTTTTTGTGCTTGGGTTGTCGAGAATGTTCATATATTCCTTACACATCTAGTGTCCAATCTATACCTCGATGAAGCTCAATGCTTGGCATGGATTCTCCAACCATAGTGTTAAGGAGCTTGAATTGGACCACCAAAATTTGGCCATTATTTTGTGCATCGAAACCTCCTTCATCTGCTTGAGCTAGCTCCTCAACCTTTATAGTTGCGAGCTTCTTTTTTTCGAGCAGTGTTTAGTTCAATGATATCCATTGCATATGTAGCTTGTACCCGGTCCTATAGTGTCCATATGCATGTTGAACCGCTTCATGTATTGTGAAGGTACTAGTGTGTTGGAGGTGAAGCAATGGTTCTGTTGCTCGATGGTTGCAATTCGTTTGCATGAACTAAGAATACATCTCATCCATGAACTCATCCCAAGTTGACATAGTGGCCTGCCCCGAATCATGGGCAGTTTTGATGGTGGTCCTCCACCAAAGTTTGGCGTCGCCACTCAAGAATAGTGTAGTCATGGTCACTCTATCCAAATCCTATAGGAAATTCTCTAAAGCCTTGCGATCTCTACCATCTTCAAATCACTTCAGCTCGAGTACTTCGAGTTATGATTAGTGCACTCCCATTGGTTTTTAATGTTTTCTTTAAAACCATTTCTTTTATATTTGAAAACATCGAGTTTAATGAAATTTTCAAATATTTTTGAAGCACTACCGAGTCTCACCCCAGTGCTTGTTTGCATGGGTGACTTGCTTTTACTCCATGAGTTAGTCTTTACTATTTCAATAACTTTAACCTTTTTTATGGGTATAGGGTGTAAGACCACTTTAACCTTTTTGATAGGTGTACGGTCTCGAACCTCTTTAACCCTTCGATGTAGAGTCTCATACCACTTTAATCCTTTGGATGAGTGTAGGGTTCCGGAGTAGGACTATCCTTGATCGGGAGAGTTTTTGAGGTTTTTGTTTGGTTTTGAATTTTGAATGTTTTGCAATTTTATAAATTTGATATTTTTTAAACATTTTATGGGTTTTGTTCCCAATGTCTCATTTTCATTTGTTTCTTTAAAAAACTTGTTTGAAACCATCCTTTTTTTGAAGGAAATCATTTGAGTTTATACAATTTCGCCAATTTGGACTTTAGGGCAAAGTAATATTTTTTTTAAATTTTATCAAAATTGGATTTTTTTTAGAGGAGTGTAATGTACCTTTATTTTGAGGTTTCTACAAAATTTTGACATAAAAATGAGTTCGTTAAGTTATCTTTATTTGAAAACCCTTAAAAGACTAAAAACCGCAATTTTTCTTTAAAATGCATAATTTCTAAAAGATCAAATCTTTTGAGAAAATTTTTAATTGTTTACAATAATCACTAAGGTGAAGTAATGGACTACTAACAAAATAAAGATATATCATCTAAAATTAGGTAGAAGATTTATAAGCAACTACTCTATTAGTGAGGGTCACCTCCTTTTATAACTAAGTATCGGCTGATTGTAGATTCTTGAAATATCATCAATCATCATACATCAAATTGTCTATTTCTTTCCTTAACTTTTGTTTGTTTTCTTTCTTAGTTGTAATCCGTAATTTTAGTTGTAGCTTGTTTTTCATAGTTATTGACATCTCTTTGTTCTTTATATTTTTTCCCACTTGAGTTTGTTTTGCCTATATTCAATGGCATAATTGAACCCACCATTCTCAACCATACGAAATCTGCCTTGAATTCCAAAATTTGTGAAACTTCATTTAATAGATTTTTCCAATTCTTAGATGTGTAGAAAGCTTGTCTCTAAGAGTTGGAGAATTCGAGAAGCTACCTAGAGATGTGAAGAAGGACCTACAACTAACTCACTCTAAGCTATTGTTAATATCCAAAATTTTCTTAGGAAAATATGTCCTTAAAGACTGTTTTCAAAATATCAATTTCAAGGCACATAGGGCAAGACACTAAGACTTGACTTTAAAAAAAATATAGAGCTCACATGAAGGAGAAATAAAAATATTTTAGAAGAGAGAAGAAGAAAGGTGGAACTTCAAAGATTTGTTACTTTAGATGACAAAGCAAGCTTCATGAAAAAAATTTATTCCACAAATTGGATTGGGTATGACCTGTATTACATCCCTCTATAGGTGTTTCTAACTTTAAATGAACTTGAGTCAAAATTTTTGGGTCAGTTACACTCATGTTTACCTAGAAAAATTTTGTTGAGTCAAAATTAAACTGGCATTTGTATTATTTATCTATAGGATTTGAAGTAAAAGGAAAACTAGCTATATTGGACATTAAATATAGGCTAGTTTTTTATGCATAAAAAATTGTAACTTATATATCATATAAGTTTATGCACATTGAGGGCACCAAATGAGGCTCTATTTTTAAAAATAATGATATATATATATATATATATAAAGGGATAGTTTTTCATAAAGACTATATATTTGAGTATTATTGAACACATAAATGTATGAGAAAATTCCAACATTTGTCATAACTTTTTGCACTTATCACTACCATTTTACTAAAAAGTTCCACATTTGTGTTTATTTCAAAGACAATGCAAAGTGGTGAACCTTTATTCAAAGACCTTGTTATAGAGTTGTACATAGTTCAAGCCTTCACTCTACTAAGCTTAAATCACATTGAACCTAGCCTATTTGACCCAAGCTCATTCAACCCACATTTACTTTAGTTAACTGATGTATATGGTTCTAAATTTTTTTGTCAAAATTTCCTAGTCAAACATTATATTAAAAATTCAATTTTGAGCCAAACCGAGCCTACTTTAGCTATGGCTTGACTCACCTTATTGGAATCATCTCCACATTAAGTCACAATGGACCACAATGCTTTGATGCTTCAAGGTCAATAAATGTCAAGTTTTCAAGTCAAAACGAGCACTCAAATTGTAATTTAGCCATGTCAAGCCTCAAACCAAGATGAGCTACTCAAAGAGCCTCCACGCCATGAGGAAAACCAGCTGGCCTTCAAGCCGTCACATTTCAAATAGAGCTGTCTCGTTCCAAAGAAAACTATGTCCATTCAAATGGAGTTGTCTCGATTCAAAGGAAGTCAAAATCTTTTTAGATTTTCTGTTAGGGTTATTTGTAGGCTCTCTCTTGTAACCATCTCTCATCCATGAAGCATCAATATTCTCTCTTTCATCCAACCAAGTCAGCAATAAGATTATCAATTTTTTTCTTTCCCTCTCTCTTGTTCTTGGTATATGTATGCAGCTCAAAGGGCGATCCATCAAGAGAAGATCAATCTGATTTTGAGTGATCATAGGTGCTCGACGACTTCCCTCTGTCATTCTTCCTCTTGATGCACGTGCGTGATTGGAAGAACCCGGCTGGGTTTTCCCTAAAAAGGTACTGCTCAACCAAGTATTGTTGTTTTCTGATTCTAGTCTACAAGTAGTCCGTTGAAATCCAAACTATACCTACGGTTTTTATTCCCTTGAAGATACTTGTCACCATCCCAATTAGAATTCCAGCATCTTTAGTTCTTTGACTATTATTAAGAACGATTTTTTTAATCTTACAAGGATACTTTTCTCCATTAGTTCTTTTTATTTTCTTGCATCATCATCTTAGATACATCATGATCTAGCCATACTAAAATTTTATCGAAGCCTTAATCATTGGTTTCTTAGCATATTAATTAGTTATAGATTATTTTACATCACCCTTAGTTTCGATCCCGCAATATCTCATCCCTTTAGATAAAGCCTTCATATCAATTGGATGCTAAACTCTTATTGTTGGTCGATCCCTGTAGATTTTCGGGATTTGCACAAATCATAATTAGCATTATTAGGTCACCATAGTCATCACTGTATCTAGGTTATCATCACTCCATTATTACATCTTAATCACCATGTCAGTCATCATTACCCCTTATATTTCTTGGCTTAACTAGCTTAGATCACTTGCATCAGTTCCCTTAGTATCTCATAATTCTTGATCTTTTCTTTTACATATTGCTGCAAGTAACCCATAGTTATTAGAACCATTTCACCTTAGCCTTTTCCCCTTTTCTTAAGACATTATTAACTTCATCCATTAGCTCCTAGTTGCCTACATTCTGATTTTTTTAAGCATCAATTTCATACGCATATCATATTCTAGCACCATTCATATAGGCATAATTCTGTAACTCAGATTAGTTTCAGCATATTAATCATATAAGTTGATTTCAGCATATACGTTGTTTGATATATACATTATTGCATATTTAGAAACATTTTCAGCATCATATTAATAATTATAACACATGTATTAGACTAGTATTTTGCATTTTGCATTAGTTACAATCAACATTAATGAATTTCAGCTTATATAAACAATTTTCCGTAATTTAGAAATAATTATCTATTTATTTAACATATTCTGAAATTTCCAGCATAAGCATTTGCATCTTAGGCATATTCTTGGTATAAATTTTAGTATATCATATAGATAAATTTCAGCATAAGCATATAGTTTGTTTCAACATGTTTTAGCATATCTAGATTTTATAATATAGTGCTTGGATTAGCCCATATTAGTTAGCATTATTTAAACCACATTTGACCCAATCTTCCCCATTATGTCCATGACCCACATTAGATCCATAACCCAATTAGAATCCTTACACATGTAGGATCATATCCTATTCAAGAATCAAAAACCCAAATAGAGCGAATTAACGATAAGTCTCCCTTGACTTAGTTTTCATTTTGCTTTCATAAAATTAAAAGGATTAGATATAAGTTGAGGGTTTCACATAACCTAAAATGTGTATACATTTCTCTTTTGGCACGCCCATTAGGACCCACAGGTTTACCTAAAATTATTGGCTAGTTTTAGGGTTTCTGTTTTCTTGCTTGTTTTGATTGAGTATCCTTGTTTTTCACACCTCACACAAGGTGCACCAAGAATACTTATTTTTCACACACTTTCATTTAGTTGCACGTTGCACATACAAGTACTTAGTATCCTTATTTAAGAACTTTCTTGTAATCCATGTTAAATAGCTATGACTTCAAATGTTCAATGAAGTATGTGGTATAAAGAAGAATATGTAAATAGCCTAGGAAAAGTAGAAATGGTAGCATGGATTTTGAAAAAACTTAAAGAAAAGGGAAAAAGGGAGTTATTTCGAATAAATTCAGGTGAGATGTGAGGAAGAGTGATCAGATCTTGATTGGGGAGGATATCTGGGACTTCCATTAGGGGTTACCTGGACGAGTGAATTTTCAATCTATGGTCCACTTAGGATTTTGGGATGTCCTTGCTCACTTTCTCAATTTTCTTGGTATTTAGGTACGAAGGCATGGGTTCCTTCAGGTCTAGACTGGTGAGAGTTAGTAGGGTATGACTCCTTAGGTTCAAGCCTAGTATTTTGCTTTTCGGTTCTATCTTGGTTATGGGTTTGAATTTTGGGTTTATCTTTGGTATGTTTTGTCTTTCAAAATTCATCAAGAAATTCTTTCTTCAAGTTTGACACAAATAGGGTAGCCTTCTTTATTATTTTTTTCAAAGTAGAAATTTCATGAAAGGCTAGCATAGCTTTTAGCTTGAGATGAATTTTTTTTATGATAAGTATTACAGTGTGTGACTCATTTTAAGGTTGTTTTACCTTACCTAGGACAACTCTCCATCGGGTGATAAAGGTATGAGCATCTTTACCTCTCCTTTGTTTGGTATCCTTAAGGATAGATAGGGTTGGGTCATCCTCTATATAGTAACAATCTTTTCATGAAGGATGTGACTAGGTCTTCAAAGGCTCTATATTGCTCAGGTTTTGACTTGCTATCCACCTAGAGACTACATCCTTGAGACTATAAGGGAACTAGCGGATCCATTTCATAGAATCTTGCCTTTTCCTGATTACGCTTTGCGTGAATAGTTAATGGTGAGAATTTGGATCACTTTTTCTGTCGAACTGATGAAACTCGGGTATGTTGTCATCACGATCCATCTCGTAATCCAATGGTAGATAATATCCTATTTGGTATCTTTTTTTTTCTTATTTGTGCCCCTCAGGTATTCTTGGCATATTATTCTTACATCTTTTTCTTCCAAGTTAGTTCTGGTTGGTAAGAAAACTTTTTTGTGGCCCCTTTGGCTCTTTTGAGGTTACGGACAATGCAAATTCTCATAAAATATATATAAATAGCATTTTCCACACATGAGGGCACCTCGACAAGGATCTCTCTCTCTCAAAAGGAAGTGAGATAGGGAGGCTTAGTAACGTTGAGCCCATTTGAGCCTATAAACCTTGGAATACTTCATTGTTGAGAATGCTATTTATAAAGACGTTATGTTTTAAAGATGATTTTCATGTGTCAAGTGCTTATCTCTTAAGTGATTTTCAAGCTAAGTGGGGTGAGTCGAACGGGTGCTTTTGCTTGCATTGCCTTCAACGTTTCCATGGATTTACAAAATGCATTGCCTCTTTGCCTTTGCCGTTTGAGTGAGTGAGTCTCTGAGTGCCAAGGCGTCGGCATACTTGACACTCTGGGGAGGGACTCTTATGCGCTGTTTTGGGAGTCGGTGGCCAAACTCCAACACTCAAGTGAAATCCTTTAAGGCTTGCTTGGCCCTGAAGCCAAGCGTCGGTTCTGGGAGAGCCCGTCAGCGCGCTTGGCGATGGTTTCCTCGTGATAAAATTGGTATCAAAGCTATTACGATCTTGTTATCTCAACGTCATTCAAGCGTACCTGTGATGGATTTGAAGTGTGCTAAGTGCCCTACACCATCTCTAGAACGTTGCTCACTTAGAAGAAATGCTAAAGGAATCGGGTGAAGAGGAATGGAGGGGAATGCTGCCGAACCGTTGCTCATGGCCAACATTTTTGTTACTTAGAGAAATCAAGGGTGCCGCCATTTTCGTGTTAGCTAGAAAGAACACTACGGTCAAGCAGAAGCCAGAAACCCTGAGGCGCACGGGATGATTCCCTTGGTGGGCTATTGGTATGGGCCACATCAGCCTACCGAGTGGATAGTATCCGGTTGTCTAGTGCCACTCCTTGGCAGGTGCACTATGATGAAGGAGATTGGAAAGGAGGATCGGTTGTGTAATGCCGTTCTTCTAGGTAACCCCCATTTTTTGTCATTCCTTGCTACGGTCGGACGGTGCACCAAAGTGGTTCAACTTGTGCGAAGGGGGAGCACACAAAGGTGAACGACCCATTTTGGTTTAAAGTCAGTGGCTTCTTCAGTGATGTAGAGTGACACCATTAAGCACTTAACATAAAGGTAGTGATCTCCAGGACAGGTGGGGACCCCTCATGCGGCGCCAAGTTCAAGTACATGTCGGCGCCATACATCGCGCCCTGATAGGAGTGAATAAGGTTCGCCGGTTGCCACAAAGACCATGTACTTTTGTGCCAAACAAGCAATCCAAGATGTTCTCGACCCAAAGACTTTGATGGGCAATGCCAAAGCAAGCTTCCTCATGAGAGGCGAGGAGTACTCAGGCCACCATTAGTGTCCTGGTTGCCTCAAACAAATGGGGAGCTGTCATATTGATTTTGAACATGTCAGGCATGATTTAGCAGCGCAGGAAGGAAAACGTTGCGGTTGCAAGTAAGACATCATCACGCAGTGACCGACATTATCTCAAGCATGAAACATAGTATTTCACGAGTTGGAAGGACTGTCCGCAGTCCCAAACAGGTGGGGTGCCGACAACGGAGATGTAGGATGCCTCGGTGAGTTGAAGCAAATCAAAAGGGTTGTGCCATGAACTCCAAACAACGGGGTGAAGTCGAGACATTGTCGAGGACGGCAACGGATTTGGGTGGGGGAGAATGTAACGGTGAATTGTTTCTGGTATTTTTGCTTCTAATTTAAAAAAACCCTCTATGAGGGAAGAGCCTCGAACACCCATGTATGCATGTTGGGGGTCGTGCACTCTTTTTTCGCTATCAATAAAGATGTTACGTTTTAAAGATAGTTTTCTTGCGTCAAGTGCCTATCTCTTAAGTGATTTTCAAGCTAAGTGGGGTGAGTTGAACAGGTGCCTTTGCAATCATTGCCTTCAACGTTTTCATGGATTTACAAAACACATTGCCTCTTTACCTTTGTTGTTTGAGTGAGTGAGTCTCTGAGTGCTAAGGCATCGGCACACTTGACACTCAGGGGAGGGACTCTCACGCGCAGTTTTGGGAGCCGGTTGCCAAACTCCAACATTCAAGTGAAATCTTCTAAGGCTTGCTTGGCCTCGAGGCCAAGTGCCAGTCCAGAGAGAGCCCGTCAGCGCGCCTGACGATGGTTTTCCCGTGACAATATACCTAAAGACAATCAAGGTAACTTGTGACGACATAAGCAATGGAATCAAAGGACCGTAGGATTTTTGCCTCCCAAGGATGAGCCTTGATGAACCTCATACCTATTCGTTTGGTCACTTAAATATTATTTCTATGTCCTAAAAGATATTAATAACCATGATGTATATACAATAACTTTTGTGTCTCATATAATATCAATAATAAAGCCTTTATGCCTATAAAAATCTTCAAATAATCCATAATCAAATAAATGTTTTAATTATCATATTGGTATCCCGACACGTGGTAATTATACCATATTGTATGATGTGGTGCTTTACAAGACATATAAAAAAATAAAAAGAATGACAAAATTTGAAACCAATCAACAAAAGATTGCATATTGTTCGAAAACACAATCCATTATGTAGTATAACATCAAATAGGATCAAGATGAATTAATAAGTGATTGTTGATAACAAGCTTAAGTAATAAGCATTGACATTTCACGATTAATAATAACTACAATATTAAGAATAAGAACTTAAAAAAGAAAGAATATGTAACTTAAAATAAGATAATTAACTAAAAACTTAAACTAACATGTCAATTCAATTGCTCAAGACTCCAAGTTATGACTTTTGACAAACCAAAAGATCACAATTTACAAATACAAATAGAAACAAACTAATTAGAGTTGTTACTCATTAGACAAAGTTCAAAGTTCAATTTCAATTTCAATCCACAAAAAATGAATCATATTTAACAAAAACATCATAAGCAGAGTAATTAGGATTACCACCATCACCATCATCTCCCTCCTCTTCCATAATAGGCTCCTCCAATTGAGTGCCCTTAGTATCATCATCTCCTATCTTTGCTTGTATCTCTATTTCTTCATCTAGAATATCAACGTTATCATACATAATTGGGTTATATTGCACCTCTTATCCTTTTTGTATCTCTTTGCATTTATATAAAAACCAAATGAAAGAATATAAAAATGTCATATACTTAAAAAATCAAAATGCAAACAGATATGAATCATGAGTAACTAACAAGCTTCATTTTATATGCAATAAAAACCAGATCACATAGACAAGCATGCTAAAATATGTTTTTCTTCTTTATGTGAATATGTTGATCAAACATTGACAAGTTAGGTATATCTACACCAAAGTAATCCCACCATTCACCTAAAATAAAATAAAAAGATTCAATAAGAAGCACTACAATTCATATTCAAATTCAAATTAATGAGATATTATAATAAATTAATAAACCAAATCTCTAACATTATATATATACTTGTTGAGCTCTGATTGAATGTTGCATCGAGTAAATGTATCTTATACAAGATAAACTGAATCCAATATGCCTTTCTTAACTTCTTTCATAAAATCATGGGTAAATCTAATGGAGAGATTGAGAAAATATGTAGCAACAATATGTAAATCATGACACGTTTGTTGGTTTCATCATGCATCAATTATATGGAGACCGTCTTCAAAAGTGATCATTCGCAGTTAAGGTTTGCTTGTATTTTTAATTTGGCCTTATCTATGTCATCATACATATGTGAATAAGATATAGCAAGCATATCTTTACTATCTACCATTATTATTACATTGACTAGTGATACAATCATCTTAAAAATATGTTGGTATCCCAAAAGTAGGAATTAAAAATGTCAACTATAGAAATCTCCTCCTCTTTTTTGCAAACTTATGGATCTCCGTTCATCATAAGTAAATATATTTTCAACTCATTTTTATGTATTACAAGACTTTGAACAGTAATAACATTCCTTGTAAATCTTGTCACCCCTTCTATTAGTGTGAATTAACATCAAATACTATGGATGAATGATTATAAATAAACTTCATGACATTTCTATATACATTAATAGCTCTCTTAATTTCATTAATCTCATTGAAATCGTCAAACATTAAGTCTATGTTCTGCAATACATGTGATCCACACTAAATATGGATGATCCGATTCAAGCATCTTACCATATAAATAAAAATTCACTGCATTGTTAGTAATAAGTTACACAACATTTTTATACCACATCTTCAATGACATCTTCAAAAATATGGAGTAGATTTTATATAGTCTTAGTAATATGAAAAAGTCATATGACCTCAAAAATTATGTTCCTTTTAGGCAATAGACAAAAGTTCATTAAAAATCTATGTTTTAAATAAATGTATACCCATCAACCATAATAAAACAACTAGTAATCTTTAACAACTCTTAAAATTTATAAGTCTACTCATGGATAATATCAACTCATTTTTACAATAATTTACCCTTTAAAGCATGATAAATATTCACCTTATAGCCTGGTCCTATATTAGTTATGACATCTTCATGCTTTAAAATGAAGATAATTTTGTAATACTAAATGATAGGCAATTTTCATAAGAAAGCTCATTTATGACATATCGATCTAATGTCTCATTGAGCTCCAAGGGCCATATATAACAAGAAAAGGTAGGCATTTGCTATGCACTGCTTCATCTACCATCCCTTATAGTCATTGGGCAAGGATTGGATCTTTCAGTGGAAGAAGAACGAACTCTATATTATTACCACCAGAATCTACCCACTTTTCCTTTTCTCACCATCTCGTCATATGCTCAATTGTTTTCTCCTACTCTTCCTCCCATATCATGTTCTTTTTTGTTGTGTATCTCTCAAGAAGCATCTTTGAAATGTTGAGACATCTCCTGACAACTTATTTGCTCTCCCTACCTTAATCATTTTCTCTCTTTTATAGGCTCTAAAACTTGTTGCATTTCATATTTTATGGCTTCGGGCACATAAGTATAAGACCTTTCATCTCTTTTGGTTCTTGTAAGATGGTGTTTCATGCAAAAAGTACCTATGTACTTAACCTTATTATAAAAACTACATATATTTATAAGCCTATTACCTTTCTATGTTGAAGTGCATTACTTTTACACTAGAATGGAATTGAAAGTCATCAAGTTGAATAGATATGTACTATAATAAGAAAAAGACTTTGGCATTCAATAAAATCATTATAACTCGATCTGTAGGTATCTAAATCCATCAAGAGTGGTTTCATTTGGAAGATAACTTCCACATATTTTCAAATTAATAAAGTTCATAAAAATAGGAAACCCAAGCACAAAGATATAAGTATTTTACTAGGAACCTGAATATCAATCATAAACATTATCCAAGTTTCAAAATAGCATTCAGTTAAAAGTGTTTCTCGGATTTTTATCGTATCATCACCCAGATAAAATTCTCCAAATTTTTGGACCGTCACAAGAACTCTAGAAAATATAAACTTTCATGATGTAAAATAGAAGCAATTATGTTTTCATAGAACTGAATCCAGTTGGGCCAAGTGAAATCATCGTTGTTTTAGAAAATGTTGTTTTGAATCTAAATCATTTTGAGAAAACTCTAGATTACAAAATCACTCCTCCTAAGTATCTAGGTTGTCCCTTGACCGTCAGTTCAAGGAGGTCGTGTCGATAAAAAAACAATTTCTCACAAATTACCAAATAGTAAGATAAATCTCTTTTCAAGTTTTAGTAAACTTGCTAGCACTCTCATGCACGCTTTTTATAAGAAAAGTTTTAAGTCTATATAAGGCAAAAAAAATTGTTTATACTAACACATTAAGATACACAATTGAAAAGATTTTATTGACTCCAAAGATATGCAAATATTGAAAATTTTCCTATACCAAGTGGAATTGTACTTAAAGGGTTGGATTGTTTGATGATAAGGAATTCAAACTGGCGATGGTAGAAATGCTTCTTAAAGATGATGACATATTGTGGTGGTGACCCATGCTAGATAATACTAGCGCAACAAAATCTCATACAGTACCTGACAATAGTTCAAGCAAAAAATAAGAGACCACTTTTTGTTGAGAAAACTTGATGGTCTTAGACAAACTGATTCAAGTAGGAATACATTAAGGAGTATCAAACCTTGATGGTGTGCATCCAGATGATATAACCTAAAGAATGACTATTCAAGCTTCTTAATGTCTTACAACCTTGCATAGAGTAGGAGCTCAATAGGGCATCTTTCTATGCGTTTGACATGTAAACACATATGGATGAAATTTTCCACTCTCATCCTGCTAAAGATCATATCTAATACCCATTTCTTCGAGATCTTTTTGAGTATTAAGATCACTTTTTGATTTCTTAGTGTCCTTAAGCAAAGTGCATGCCGCATTTTCACATACTTTTTCTCAATGTACATAACATTCAAGTAATAAGGAAGCTCAAATAATATGCTTCTCTTATTCCATTGTTTGTCCTCACTTTCAATGGTGATTTTTCCTGAGTGTCTTCTAGTTTTATCATTTGACAATAGTGGTTTTGCAAAAATAACATCAATTCCCTGCCATCTAACCTTAACAAAGTCATTGTGCGATTTCTTATGTTCAGCAAAGATGACTCATAAAACATCATTTGCTACTATAGAATGGCTTGTAAGAGTTTGCATGAAAGTTTCATGTGGGAAAGCAAGTTAAGTATATATATTCTAACTATAAGGTACTAAGCCTGAGGAAGATACTAATCATCTATATTAAAGTTGGACATCTATTCAGCCTTTCATTCTGTGAATGATTCCAATGTTTTCACTCCATCATACTAGGATTTTTTGGAACTCTTGAATAAGGGGCTTTTAGTACACATCTATATTATTTTTTGGTATATAAAAATGTCTTTCATGCCTCAAAGTTGCTTAAGGTGTCTCTTCAACCCGTCTCAATTTGTCTTTATTGCAAGCCATCTCATAAACTAGAAGTCTTGGAAGTCATAAATGATATTTTCGACCTCAGTACCGTAGGAAAGTAAAACAAATTCTTTGTCGGTAGCTCCTCTTTCATGATAGCCTTCCACTTTTTCTTTTCTTTGTAAAGTATTCCCCAATAGATGGAATCCAAAACGACCCTAACTAAGCTGGTGCGAGCTTGGTCAACTCACTATTGGGTAAATCTCTTACAACACTTTTATGCTCCATTTTATGCCATTTTTGTAACTCTTCATTACCTTCTCTCCATAATAACATACAATCTTTTGGACATGGATATATCTTGGCATAATAAAATTAAGTTTATTGATGATTTTGCTTTGCCTCATAGAATGAACTAACTATATTGACATCTTCAAAGCCATCTTTTTAGCACTTTTACTATCATAATGATTGCTTTGCCAATCATTCTACACAAGGGGTTTATATGATACAACTTCATCAAGAAACACTACTTTGAATACTTCAAGACTCCCATGCAATTCTTGATTGTAATGTGTGTTCAAGGGATAAACATCAACATTCTTCATTATCCACATAACTAACCTCGTTATTGAAGTTTCAACAAATATACATAAAACTCAATAGCTTCATCAGCATCATCTCTAATAAACCCAAATGTATGGACTATGGTCATTATCTCATATTCGGGTTGCAGCATATCTTTGGCATATGCATCGTACTTTCTACTATTGTTGTTAACCAATTTACATTTACATTTTATTTCCTTCTCTCAATCTACCCATATAGAATTGCAAAATCCAAACATTGATTTAACCCAATTGCATATTTAGGTGTTTTTTTTTATTTTCTAATATGAGACTTGTCCATTGACATAGTATATTAGATTTCTGCACAACAAGATGAAAAATCAAAAGTGGAAAGAAAAGAATGCACACACACACACACACACACACACACACATATATATATATATATCGAGAGAAGAAATATGTAAATTTTAACTAGGACTAGGCTGGTACCTATTCCAGTTGCGGTTTTGGTTTGAGTCCCAAACCATTCAAAACTGGAAAACATCAAAACTTTAAATTTTAAAAGATTAACAAAAAAATGACCAAACAATTCAAATTCAACAGAAGGTCGAACTGAAAGAGAACTATGGGGTGTGGTTGGAACCTTGAGTCCAACTCCATACTAGTCATGTCTATGATTATATAATAATTAGTGTGTATAAGGGTCAGAATGGGCCTACCCTACTTATACCTTTTCTGTATAAGTAATAGTTATGAATTACATAACATAAAATCTCAATAACAAAAAGGGAGATCATATTGAATGTGCTTACATGTCAAAAGACAAAATATGGTATACATGCTCAACTTTCAAAAGACAACACCGAAAAGGAATTCTTGGTTATATGTTGTTTTTAACCCTCCAATGATTACAAGTTTTTCAGCTAATAATTATAGGCTAATAGATATGTGTGAAAACCTTGTTATAATAATGATTATTTATATCTTTTAATTTTTGTCATGTTCTTAAGAAAGTCATATCATTTCCCTACTAGAAAGAATTTTTTGTTACAAGTTGCTTCTATAATGATAGTTATTTATACCTGGTAATACTTATCCTAGTTTAATGTGATATTATAGGAATCACATAGTGGAAGAGATATTCTAGATGATCTATTGCTGTGTCCCACACATTATACTTGTCTTATGAGGATATTAGGCTTTGGTCTATTTTGATATTCTTCCAATTTCGTTGGAGGAAAGCCAAGTGGGTAGTAGATTCTTTGGTTATGAGATGGCATTTGCGTTTGTGTTGATCACTTTAAATTTCGGTCTATTTCATATTTATCATATACATGATTTATGCTTTCCTTATTACTTTGGCCTCTGGCTATCTATTCATTTACTTAACTATGAAAACTTTATATATGAATGAGACTTTAATTATTTTTATTATACTTTTATTTTGATATATGTTTATTTACAATATCAAGTGTATATGAGTACTTGATGTTATCTGGAAACATATAACAAGTGTATAAGTGATGGAAAGAATAGAAACTGTTAGAAATATAGGCTTAGAATTATTTTTGGTGGCTATTAATTAAATATTGCAGAAGATTGACCCTTGTAAATATCTTATGTTACCCAAAACCTTTTCTAACATTATCAAAAAATTATTCTTGTGATTTATGTACATCTGGGAGAGATTATCTAATGTTGAGAAACTAGTCACGATGGTTCCACAAGTGTATAAGTAATGGAAAGCATTTTTTGAAGGTTTCATCCACAAATAGAATCTATCAAAAATATAAGCTTAGAATTATTTATGGTAGCTAATAATTAAATATTACAACAGTTTGACCCTAGTAAATATCTTATGTTACCCAAAACCTTTTCTAACATTATCAAACAAATATTCTTGTGATTTATGTACTTCTAAGAGAAATTATTCATTACTTAGAAACTATTCACTAAGGTTCCAATAGTTGATGAAGAAGCATTCTTTTTAGTAGTTCCATACTAGTGGGATATTTGTAGTAGTTTTCCACAAATTTTTGAGGGTCCTTGTTGTTGTTTTGGACTCTACATTTCCCGTGGTCTTCTCCAAACCTTTGGAAAAAATATTATTTGTACTATTAGTCAAACCATGTTAAATTTTCATAAGAACAACATAGTGTTCCAAGTATATCCATAAGTATCTTTTCATATGATACTTCCATATATGTAAATTGACAAACTATAATATTTCACTCTGCATAACAAAATGTAATGTAGATCACAACCCATAAGCTTTTCTATATATCTTTATTGGCAAGTATGGGTTAGGCAAACTTCTCTATATAATGTAAATGCCCTAGATTATCAAACTTTTGACCTTCAACTTGAAGGATCTTTTGACATGACCACATAGCCAACACCTCTAAAATAGGACACAATTATAACTATTGTTGTTGAGTTGATTTCGACCATCAATGGAAGATGGAATACACAATTCTGATGTTTTTTATAGTCAAAATGAAACTTTTGGAAGTGTTTTTATCAAAATAACCTTGTTCTGAGTGTTGGAAGAGTCAAACTTTTATTGAGAATAGTCAAAATTAGGTGTTCAGGCCAACAGTCAGAATACAACATATTTTGATGATTAGGCAACATATTCCAGTTGTTGCCACCATCAAAAGCTAGTTGTTAATCCGTTTGCGCAACAACTAAAATAGTAGTCTCAACAATCAAAATATAAACTATTTTGAGTGTTTGCAATAGATGTAATTAGTGTAAACAATCGGAATATGGTGTCTTCAAATTAATCTCAAGAACAAAGAAATTCTTTTATTCCAATTGGTGTAAATATTCCAAGTGTTAGGAACAATCAGAATACCTGACAATATGAACCTTATTTTGGTTGTTTTGTTTGAAATTTATATAATGATTTGTATAACTTGGACATGCATAATAAATATCAATAATTGATAAACTAGATATAATGCATAACAATAAGAATGAGATCACACAACTAAAAAGTATGCATACTACATTGCTTTATTTAAAGGTTTGCAAAGTACAAAGAAGAAAATTAAGTTTACATATGCACATTAGAAAGATAATTCTTAAACTCTAATAATTAAACATATCTTTCACATAATTAGTCTCAAGGCTCGATTAGATTCTGTGATTGTTGAAAAATGAAAATAAAAAAAAGTAAATAACATAAGTAAAGGATATATGAAACATATTTTCAATACCTGTGTTTGCTTTGAACCAAAGCACACATTAAAGTTGAACCAAATCCTCTATGTGATTCTAAATTCTTGAAATTTGTATCAATCAGGCTTCAAAGTTAAATGCTTTAATAGCTTCAATAGCAATATCATTAGCAAAAGGCGCTAAACAATTGAAGAACTTACCTGGTTTTTCATATTATCAAATCACGTATGACTAGAAACATATTGATGCTCCATGTTGCCCCCTCTCTCATACATGCATGATGCTTACCGTGAACATGTTTTGTTACATTCTTAAAAGAGGTAGCGGTAGGTGATGAATTTGATTCATGGTAAATATTTTTATATTTATCAAACACTTTATTCTATTTAAGACAAAATATTGGGTTATACAATAAACTAAAACAAGTGAAAATACATATACAATAGGAAATTAAAGTAAATATTTCACAAGTCCTCTCAGTTTCTTCATAAAAAACTCTCTAGTCATTTTATCTTTGCAGTAGTCATATAAGCAGTGACTTCATCAATCTCCATGTCTACAAGTGCTTCTTCCTAATAATAATATTAATTGAATATGTTAATTAATTAGATATACATAATTAATACACAAAAGCATATGTTGACTAAAAAATGAAAACATGATACACTTGCTCAATTGTAACAATGTATAGATATCAATGTAGCTCTCCGATTATGCTTTTAGACTTCCTTTGCACGAGTTGCTTTCATATTCAAGCTTTGTTTTACTTTTGCTTCAGACTGACATAATTTTTCAACCTTTTTCAATGGAGGATCTAAAAGGCATTCCACAAGACTCCATTGTGAAGGACATCGTGAAGATGTGATATATGGTTTCTAATATCTAGACTTTATATCATTTTGATAATCTTAATACTTTTTTGTAGATGTTTCTTGCAAGACCTTTTAACTGTATCACTTGAAACTTCAACTCTTGTTATGCAATATACAAAGTCAAATTTAGCCTCAAATGACAATAAATTGTATAATGTATATATATATATATATATATATATATATATATATATATATATATATATATATATATATATATATATGTAGTCATAAATAACTAAAAGTTATGTATTACCTAGGGTTCATTCTAAATATTTTCGAACACTCTTCTTTTATTTCATTCATTTCATATTTCACAAATTAGAAAGAAGTTATCCATTTTTTCATAACATTCGAGAGCATGCAACAACTTCTATTTTCGAACACTCTTCTTGCATTTCATTCATTTCATATTTCACAAATTAGAAAGAAGTTATCCATTTTTGCATAACATTCAAGGGCATGCAAAAACTCCTTTGCATTAGTGCCCATGACCTCACTATAACTAACTAAAATTGGCCATCTTTCTCCATCTTAAGAGAAGCAATGTGAAGATCGAAAATAGCAAATATATGAAACAATACATACATAAAACAATTCAAGCATGGTATAATCATGAAATGAAGTTATTCAACAAACAATTGGTTGTAGATTATAATATACATTAAATCGTATAAGAGTACACCAAGGGTAAATCTATCAATAGAAGGGGATAGAGCAACTCTATAGTACCTGTGAAAACAACAGTGAGAGCAATAGAGGGAGAGAAAATCCACCAGTAGAAAACGAGAGACAGATCCGAGAGTGAATGTGGGAGAGAGAAAGAAGGGGAAAAGCATTCTAATGGGGATGACACATATTCGAGTTGTTTTATTCAATTGTTAGATAAGACGAGAATAGTCGGAATTTATAACTACATATTCCAGTTGTTTTACTTAAGCTATTTGGACTGTCTATCAATATGTGGACAACCAGAATTGGTCTCTAAGTTAATTCTCACTGTTACGCAACTCTTTTTTGATTCTTAGAGAATCAGAATAGTTATGACTAAATCCAACGGTGTCCAACAATCGGATTAGTTTCTGCAAACGGAGGAAGGGTGTGATTCCTTGTGCAACAAAACATGCGTCTCTTTTGAAAATATTTTTGGAAGGAAGATTTAAGCAAATTCATTTATGTATCTGCCATTGGATTAGCTCGTGTGGTAATATTTGCAAATAGACTTCAACCCTGCGTCAGTGTCCATCACAAAATACACAATGCTTGAGTTGAGAAAAAATTGGCCGGATGCGGTGTTTGATAATGAAGATGAACAAACCGACCTGGGGCTGTTAATGGCGTATTCTCCAATATAAAATGTTGTTTGTGCTCGGCTTATACTAATTTCAGTAGAGGAGTGTTGAGGGACAGAGTTAGATTCTCAGATCACGCCAACTAATGTTGAAACTTTAACTATCGACTCATATAGAAAATCAAGTTCCACAATCCAAGAGAAATGTATTTCTTATTGCAAAACTGAAACTTTGTCTGACCACAACTATGCCCACCCATTGGTTGGACTAATATGATATTTCTTTCTTCTATATAGATATATAAGTACGTACATACGTACGCACATATGTACATGTTGTATGTCCGTATCTCCATGCATATATGCATAAAAAATTCACAAGATCAGCTGAGCGGATCTTGTAGTTCCTTGCTCAGCTGACGACTCATTGAGCAGCTAGAGAACTGGACAAAAATAAGGCCATCACAAGCTGAACTGAGGAACCAGAGCAGTTAGGTCCATTTCTGCTAGAAGGGAAAATAGGCTTGGAAGTCTTACTCATTAGGTGCATTTACATCATGTGCTGATCACCAAATTCAATTCTGTATTCACTGTGCTGAGATGGACATTGAGCTTTTTTGCTAATTGAAGCCCTACATTGGTTAATATTTTCCATCGTTATTGGTTTGGCATGATGCTCGGCCTGATTTATGTGACCTGTGACTGAATTTCCTACTCTTCGACAAAATACCATTCGATCAATCAAGTTTGTTAATGGAGGGGCTTGACTCTGCCAAACCGTGTGATTCTTTCTTTGTTCGCCTTTGATTTTTTTTATTGCGTTCTCACTCACTTGGTCAGCAAAGAGCCTAAGAGTTTACTTTCCCTCATTTATAACCTGGACTTTTGGCACAACAATCAAAACATACGTTCAACTAGCTCCTTAGACCAATAATGATTGAAAATGAGCGATCAGTTGGTATTTCTGCCGACGTTATAAATATCATATTATATCCTAGGCAGCAATGCGCGCATATCATATATTGGATATTTTATGATATGATACTCTCTATTTCTTTATTTTTAAGTTCGAAAAATAATATTAAAAAAATCAAAACCGGACATATTACAATCTGCTATGACAATGGCATACAAATTTTGTATTTTTTATACGATCAGTAGTAGGAAAAGGGGCTATGCTATCTCGACGGTTAAGTCTTCTAAACAAAATCAGTAATGTTATCTTCAATACTCCAAAAAGTTCAGTAGAGATTGTTTTTCCTTAAGCACCTACCCCCCCCCCCCCCCCCCCACCCCCTCGAGACCTTGCTTATGAGGAACAAGTGCCTGATCATTTGAACCAAAAAGAGTCGGTTTCGATTAATATCATTTTTGCACAAAACAAATGAGGATTCTGTTTAATATCGCTTTCACAAGGAAATGAGTCTTGGCTTTTGACCAAATCTTGGATTGTGGAAGAATCGTTGTCTTTGGAATGATGTTAATTGGTTTCCATGATCAAGTAAAAGGAACAGCTCAAAAGATGAAAAGGTACACCCGCTGCTTTTAGTGAAGCAAAAGAAAAGTTAAACCTTGTGTTAAACAACTAATACGAACGAGATTAAGAGTGCCACGATGCCAAGAATTCGTCATCAGCGTTAGGCACTTACCGTGCGCGGGACCCAGTTTCATCAATGAAATGTGCTCCCACACGCTTTGACTCCTATCCGTTAATAAATAGGGATCCAACCTTGAGCTATATCACCCAAGTCCTTGTGCCTCCAAAACAAAAGGCACTATACTATCTCCAGAATACACTCGCTCTACTAGAAAGGATGGCTTCTTCCTCAACACTTCTGTTTGCTGTATCGATTTCCGGGCTTCTTTTCTATAGCTCCTCTGCTCAACTGGCCATTGGTTTCTATGATACTTCTTGTCCCGATCTCCTCTCAACTGTCCGCTCTCAACTCGAGGCGGCCGTCGCCAATGAGAAGCGGATGGGAGCATCCTTACTCCGACTCTTCTTCCATGACTGCTTTGTTAATGTATGTTATCAAACTATCCTTGATATCGTGTAATATAGGTTCGTACATCTGCACTTTTCAAGAAGCATGCAGAAAAAGAGCAGGGAATTAGCTCATACTGTACGGTATATGTCGATTTGTTACATTCAATCTCTGTCAAATTGTACATAGTTTCCTTTTGTATTTCATGTGTGCGTATTCTTGAGGAACATCTGCCACACGTCGCACTTAATCAAGAATGTGGGGCCCAACCTCCTGAATCCCAGCTAAGATACACAGTTAAGTAAGATATTGGTGTAATAAAAGGATATATACGATATGATTTGGTTATCTCTCCCTGTCTCAAATTTATATAAGATTGTTTTAAGCTTATGGCTTCTGAATATGCTTGGATGGTTTCATGTAATTTTTCCTCAATTCAATAGGGATGCGATGCTTCTATCCTTCTTGATGACACCTCCTCGTTCATTGGAGAGAAGAACGCTTTACCGAACGCAAACTCTGTTAGAGGGTTTGAAGTGATAGACAGTATCAAGTCCGGGGTTGAAGGGGTCTGCCCTGGTGTGGTCTCTTGTTCAGACATCCTAGCAATCACTGCTAGAGACTCTGTTGTTGCGGTATGTGCTCCCAGCTCTGTCTCCCTTTCTCTCTCTCTCTGTCTCTCTCTGTATTATATATAAACTTTGTGTGTTCTGACCATTTACAAGGGCTGGCTTGGTTAACAAGTTTCTAAGTAAATTAAGATGCGCGATTAATGAAACAGTTAGGGGGTCCCAGCTGGGATGTGAAACTTGGAAGAAGGGATGCCAGGACGGCCAGCCAGGCTGCAGCAAACACCAGCATTCCACCTCCAACCAGCAATCTTGATCGACTCATCTCTAGCTACGCTGCTCAGGGACTCTCTGTGCAAGATCTGGTTGCACTATCAGGTACCAAATGACTCTGTCTCTATCTTCCTCGTATCTAATATTCTATATACAGTAAATACTATATTTATATTTTTTACACAATATATAGAATAAGTTCGCTCTCAGTAATGAGCATGTAACTGAGCTCTCTCTCTCAAACACCTTGGTCAAAGCAGGGGCCCACACAATTGGACAGGCAAGGTGCACCAACTTCAGGAACCACATCTACAATGAAACTAATGTGGATAGTTTCTTTGCTGGGACAAGGCAAGCTAGCTGCAAAAGTATAGTGGGCTCAGGTGACAACAATTTGGCGCCCTTGGACATTGAAACCCCAACCTTCTTTGACAACAGCTACTTCAAGAACCTCGTAGCAAAGAGGGGTCTCCTTCACTCAGACCAAGAGCTCTTCAATGGTGGATCGACAGACTCCCAAGTCCAGACTTACAGCGAAAACCCAAACTCCTTCGGCACGGACTTCGTGGCTGCCATGATCAAGATGGGAGACATCAAGCCTCTTACTGGGTCTAACGGCGAAATCAGGACTAACTGCAGAGTGGTGAACTGAAAGAACATGAAGTGCTCCTCCAACCGTATTAGAAAATCTGGAATGCGTTTTAGGAGTTGACTTACTTTGTTGGAAATGCTTGGTTATACCGCCTGTTGTTTTTTCTTTCCCTTTTTTGAAGTTTTATTTGCTCATGTTCTGTTTTCCTTTTTCTGGACAAGATTTATCTTAGTACAGAGGTATGCCAAAAATGCATTTATGCAGAATACAGGACCTGAGAAGATACTGCAATTACTTCGGTCCTCGACCAAAAAAGAATCTCGCGAGGAGGGGATTCCTATATGTCGAGTTCAGTGTCACTTGTAGCACCCCCCCTTGACTAGAATGCCGGGAATTCTGTTAATTTGTTTGCACGCAACGACTTAACTTCCCAATTAAGATTAATGTCACAACACGCCACCAACATTGTCCATTCTAAAGAACCACGCTTCGTCTCAGTTCGCCACTCTCACATGCCCACACGGAATCCACCCAATTTGCTGGCTGAAAATACGGCATATATATATAGGGTCAATTTTTTGTTTTAGACAATGTTATGAATTGAATTAATGAGAGGTGTATGTGGTACTTTATATAACAAGAACATACCATTACAGGTAAAAGGTAAATATTATAGAACAACAATTATACTCTCTATGTTTTATGGTTATAAATATTGGACAATAATTATCAACATAGATAAAATATTTATATGGAAGAAATTAAGCTCCTACAAAAGATGGTACATATAATGAGGTTATTAGAAATAAATTGAGGTGACACCAATAGATGACAAAATGAGAAAAACCATGTAAGAGGGTTTGGACATATACAAAGATAATTGAAGGTATGATAAACTAGATTGTAAAAATATTAAAAGAAAATTTTGAAAACCATAAAAGTGTTGAAAGAAAACAGTAAAAAATTATATAGCTTATTTTGAGTTAGCTATTAGCATGACACATGATATCTAAGTAGTCAGACCCATCTAGTATGAGAAAAGACTTAGTTGTTGTTATATATATATATATATATATATATATATATATATATATATATATATATATATATAACTAGATCTTGCCCACCTCTAACTACCCACCCATTGCTTTTGGGTTGCATTAGTGTAATTTGAATTTTTTGAAAGACTTAAAAAAAGTATGAATGATATTGTTATTACATTCATGCGTCCCAACCACCCAAAAGCAATGAGTTAGTGGGTGCGAGTGGTGGGCATGATCCAATCAATAGAATATGTATATAATCAAAGTCAATGGACCACAACGAAATTCTCTCCTAGGATCTCAACCTCATAGGCAAATTGCGCAGAAACAAAGTTCTACTCAATCTCATTTACCCGGCTTGTCTCTACTCACATAACGTACTCGTGGAGAATGAATAGAACCTTCACTCTCAATCGAACTTCAACTGATGATCCTGATCATGCAACGCTGTCAGCATCCTTTATAGTCCAAAGACCTAATGTTGTAGGTCCTTAATTACAATAGACTATAAATGGGATAACAATGGCACTATACAGGACGCCAATTTGTATCCAAACTAGGCCCATCATACAAAAGTTGTAACATAAACACTATCCTAATTCGAAAGACAGCAAAAAGCATAGTTGGCATGTGAAGAAGCAGCTTGCTTATGTCCACATGCTTGGTCAAGTGTTGTCAGGTGCGGAATTGAATTGTCGGTGCTCATCCTGTAATAATCCTTCCCGTCGAAGCTAGACCTCATCAACAAAGTTCATTAAAGTCATCCTCGCACTCCATGCTATGGGTCTTTAACCTCATGCCTTTATGATCTCCTGCATGAGTGGGATCTCACCAACGACGCACATGCCTTGCTCCACACATTTGGTCGTTGTCTCACTTCTAGGGATACACGAGAACAGTATGTTCCTCGTTTCTTCAAGGCCATATCATTTGGATATTGCATGCCACCATCTCCTCCTTGATCATACTACCATATTGCGCGATGCATCAACCACACTCTTGGATGTCACAAACTCCTCAACTACAGTTAACACTACAAAGTCTTTACTTCGTGGGTCGTCCTCTTGACTATCTCTATGGGGATCTCCTCCACCATTTCATCCACCAACTACAGTGCTCACAAGTTTGCAAACTATTAGGTGCCTTGAAGCTATCCCATACCCTTACCTAGGTTGCATCCGGCTACAAACCCAACATGAGACTCATCAAATATCATAAGATCTCCAAGACATAGGACATCTGTAGCCTTCGTTGTATGCATAAAGTTGTGTTGGAAAATCATGTTCTAGTCATTGAAGTCAGTACCTTTACATCTAAGGCGTTGTTTCAACACCCAATGCACAACTTCACTAACGTCACCATGCAAGCATAGTCTACATGCATGAGTGTTAATAGTCTTTATACAACTCTTAGAAGCATTGATACACACAAGTAAGTTCCTCACACAACCTGTATACAAAATTGAGGTTGTGTACCAATATCTATCGTAGTGTGAAGCATGTGGTTGTCAATCTGTAACTCCATGTGCACTAGTCTCAGACATGGATGCTCCTCTACATGCACCATGCTCAAACGTTGGAATGGTGTAGCCAAGGCATCTATGTAGCGGGTCAGTTAGTCTGGATCCGGGATCTAGACCCGCTACTTTGTACAGGTTATGCAAAGGGCAGCCCTTTGTTGTCCTTGGCTGGCCAAGGAAGGTAACGACCATTGAGGCCGGTTACCATCCAGGCCAAGCCACATATAAGAGGGCAAGGGAGGGGCGGCCTGCTGTCGAAAAATCCTCTAGAGCAGCCTCACAAGCCAGAAAATGCAAAAGAGTCGATCAGAATCCAGTAAGAAAATTCTGATTTTTATTTTTGTAACAATTTTTGTTTTTAGTTACTAAAACTGAGTTAGATCATGTTTGGTTCATGCTAAACCCTCGAAAACAAGCCTTAATACGCGAAAATCGGTTCAAAACAAGTGTAGATTTATAAAAATTTTCTCAAATCCGAGTTACTATTTTTCATGCATTTTTCGGCCAAAATGACACCGGAAACGACTAATCATGAGTTGAATTGGAAGAAGAGGGGTAGGCAATCGGTTGGGGACCATTGTTGGCCTTAATCGTCGTCGAAAACTGGCGAAATCAATGTCGGAAAACCATGAGAACCGACCCTTTTGGGCGTGTCCTTGTTTTCGTGTCGTGTTGTGTCGGACACGGTGTGTTATGTCCGGAATGTCATGAACTGACACACATTCATGTCGTGTCCTCATGTCGCATGTTAAGAACCAGTTCTGTGTCAAAACAGGTTTTGTGTCGGAAATGGATCAGGTTTGGGTATTGTCTAGAAATGGGTTTCTAGGTTAGAAACAGGACTCATGTTAGTAGTTAAAGGTTTTGTGTTGACACAGTGACACAAGATACCTACTGTGTCACTCAATTTGGATCGGATATGGATCTAAGTATCAGTTCGGACCTCAGATAGCTTAAACGGTTCCAAATTGGGTTTCGGGTGATTTTAGGGTAATTTGAGATCCGATTTGGATACAGTTTATTGCGTTAGATTCGTAGTTAAATAAATTTTAATATTTAATTATTTGTAATTATTTAGAGATTAAAATTTGAGGATTTGGTCGTGATTAGAGTGGCCTAGCGGCTTAGGAACTGGATCTTAGTACTCTTTTAGGTAGGGTGTTATGCATTCTTTTACAGAACCATACTAGAAGTGATTTTATTGTTTTAGATAGATTTAAATGTGTATGATTGATAAATGTTTTATTGATGTTTATGAAATGATGTTTGCAATTATGGGTTATTTGATATGCTTTTCAAATAGAACATGTTTATAACATTGATTGATAAAGAGCATGTTTTGATATGCATGTATTGTATGAACATGATATTTAAATATTGTATGGATATGGATTTGGTTTTGGATATTCGTGGATCTGGATATGATTTGTGAATGTGATAAACTATAATTGGTTTTAGAAATGTAACGATGTGTGAATATACGAGCCATACTTGTGTGAGTTGTGTAGGGTCTCTAGAGACTTGCAGGTCCCTCGGGCGATCCAGCTTGGGGCGAATATAGGGTGTGTTCCCGAGCACTCTGCCGTGAGAGTCGATGTGGTTACTGTCATGGATGGGGTTACCGAGGTCATATTATGGAGGGTCAGACGACTCCCGTGACCTTTGGGGTAGACAAAGTATGTGCTGTAATTATCGTAAATAATATGTGTATGCATGTGTGCGTATGAATTTGAGATAATGATTTAAAGGTAAAACTGTACTTTGTTATGAAATAATTGTGAAATTATGCATATTTTTAGTATGATTTCTATTTAAAGATGTTTAACCTCCCTACTGAGCTATGCGTAGGAGCTCACTCCATTATTTTACAGCACATCTTGAAGCTAGCACTTCCAAGACACACGGAGTAAAGTAGTCGGATAGAGCGGCCTCTCTATATTTTAGATGGTATGATAAGTATTGAACGATTTAGAAAGTCTTGTTATTTGGGGTTATTGTTAGGTGGACCCCACACCACTTTGGGGTATTGTTTAGAACTTTGATATGAATATTTATTTCACTGAGTTTGAATGAAATTAGTATTGTATTTGGTTATTGCTTACCATCACGCCCGCACGAGAAGCGGCCACGTGGCATCGGCACAGGCCGGGTCGTGGTCGCGACCCAAGCGGGTATGACAATCTACTTCCTTGAACCTTAGTCCTCCTTCATCCTTGACCAACATAACATTCAACTTCTTCTTCAAGTACTCTCATATGTTAAGACTCACCAAAAATATAAGAACCAGCTTTATCTAAGTAGAGGGTCTTTTTAACAAGATCAAAAACACATCTATAGCCTTAAACTGAAAATGCTTATGCTTAAATATTTAATATTATTCTATCTTAAAATGAATACTTAATACCAATTTTATGAATCGAAAATAGATTTTTCTTAAGATAAATTTTGGGTGTTTAGAGATGCTTCACTTTGGCATCAATGAGGATGAGACGTGATTCATGGTGAAGAAATAAGCACCAAAATCTGGCTTACTTTAAAGTTCTTGGTAAAAATTTTACTTGAAGGACTTGAAATCTTTTATGAAACTTGGTATGAAAAGCAAAGCTTTTGGAAAAATATTTTGAGGTCATTTTTGGGCTGAACCAGAGAAAATGAGCTTTCTTGTCGTGGGACATGCAATGAACTGATATCGGCCTTTGTTATGTGGTGGGAACCACCTTATGTGTTATGTAACAGAGTTCAGGACAAGGAAGATTTTTTTTCAATGAGAAGGATGATTTTTCATAAAGTATATATATTTTTTTACAATACAAGAAAATTTTCCTTCCAAATCAAACCAACAAGGATACCTTGAAATCCTTTTCTTGGAAAAACTATTGAGGCTCTTAAAAAGGAGTAATCTTGACACTTTGGGAAGGATGAGCTTATCTCTATAAAACATGTTCTAGAATAATCAGTTTTAAAACAACATGAAAATGATACTTAAACCTTGTTCTTGAAGCGTACAATTTTGCCAAGAAGACAAGACATTAATAATTCAGTTATTTCTTTTTAATATAATGTTGTGAGTATATGCTCCTATTTGATTGTCCTTTAGTCCCTTATGAAGCATCCTTAAGGTACACATGTAGATGAGAGAAGGGATCCTCAAGTTTACCTTATAGATCTCTCCTAATCTCTAGGCTTATCTATCACTCATTCTCTCAACAGAACATAAGGATTCTCTCAATAGAACATAAGGATAGTTGGTGGGGCAACAACTACATCAACACACTGCCAAGTAAAATCCTATTGGAAAGAGAGAGATTGTGACTTCCCCTCCAATGTGCCCTATAGGATCACACTAAAGATAGGTGATGTACCTTTTAGTCAAAGTCTTACAACACAAAAAGACCTCTAGCAAGACCAAGTAAATATATTCCAAAAGAAGGAGGCATATAAAACCATATTCATAAGAGTATAAGAGAATAAAATCTATAGAATTGATGATAATAAGCTAGTGAAGACATGGGTGAATTGAACTAAAGATAAAGTAGAAGTGAAATGAGATAATAACAAAAGGAAGGCATGAACATGGTTGATATTACGAGAAAGATAAAAATAAAAGTGAAGTGAATGAGAAAAGTTTGGCTCGGATGGAGAAAAATCAAAATAGACTTAGAAAAACCTTCCTCAACAAAAAGAGATTCATATAAGGATAATGTTAAGTAAAACATCTTGAGCATAATACAAAGGAGACTTCAAACTTAATGCTAAAGGAGGAACAAGACTTGGCTCCTAATGTGACTCAAAGAAATAGAAAAATGCTCTAGAATCCTTACAAATACCATAACAAATCTAGGTACTAAGAAAAATAATCATGTAACTCAATTCTTTATAGGTGATCATGACTCATGTGTTGGTTTTGAAAATCATAAAGTGTGTTAAAACATCAACCTATCTTTGAATGAACCACTTTAAATAAAATAAAAAAGACAAAACATCTCTAGTTAACTTTCTACCTTAAGGTACTAATAGAGAAAGAAGACAATACTAATTTTGGTAAATATTAGAAATAACCATCTACTAACTTATAGACAAATAAATAGGTTGGACTCTTAACTCAAGGTGAAGCATGAATCCTTCCACAAATGTAAGAAACTCTCAAGACTTAATATGTAAATGAACGATCCCTCAAATACAAGAAGATGTACAATAAGACTTATTCGGTCTCTTCTGAATTGAGTGCACAAAGGATGATAACTCAAAAGAAAACTCATAAAATAGAACTTTGCTTTGCTTTCATTTTCTTTGACTTTTTTCTACTTTCACCTTTTTTTGCTTTGCTTTGTTTTCAAGCCTTTTGGCTTTTCACTTTTTCCCCAAAATATAATATTTTAGCACATATAAAATGAATATATCATATTACATTGAACCACAAATATATGAGGCAATATTGAAAATCCATTACACCGAGTACCAATATCCCATCACACAACAAGGAATCAAGAAGTTAGTAGCCAATCTATAAGCTAAGATATCTCAAGGATAAAATATTTCAATATTTTAAAAATTAAGAGTGTTACCAAAATATTGATATTGATGATTTCTTAAACTTTTTTAACACTAAAAATCAAATAAAAAAGATTTTATCCAAAATGATGTAATTTTAAGTGGTTCAAAAACATTGAAGCCCATGTTTTCAAAGTCAAATCCAAAAGGCACAATAGATAAAAACTATCACATCCCCACCAGTTGTGACCATGACCCAACCTGAGCTGATGCCACCCGACCACTCATCGCATGGGTAGAAAGTAACCAACATTCAAGAACAAGCATATCAAAATTTTAGCTCAAATAAAATATATCAAATTCAAATATCTACAAGTCTAAACAATCCATTCAAAATGGTGTAGGACCCATTGAACATAAATGCCGAATGTCATATAAAAACATCTAGATAACCTAACCCTCATGTATATCATACCATCACGAAAAAGGCAACTTAATCAATCTATTACTCGACACTATGTGCCTAAAAGTGCTAGCTTCAAAATAAGCTTTAAAATAATAGGGTGAGTTCTAACCCATAACTCAATAAAGAAGTTATACACTCTTTAATAGAATGCATATTAAACTCATGTATGTTTCACAATCATTTCATAACAAATCATATTTATATTTCAACTTATGATTTCAAATTCATACTCGATCACACACACACACATCAACCAATTACGATAATTACTGCCCATATTGTGTCTGTCTCAAAGGCCACAAGAGTCGTCCAACTCTCTCTTATATGACCTTGGTCTATCTCGTCTAAGATGATCAACGACACCGACTATCATGATAGAGTGTTCGGGAACACAGTATATTCGCTCCAAGCTAAAATACTCAAGAGACCTATAAGTCTCTAGAGACCCCATACAAACCGCACAAGTATGGCTTGTGTATGCACACACTATTATGTTTCAAAACCAATTACATCTTATCATATTCACAAGTTCATATATGGATCCATATATCCAAATCTATATCCACATAATATTTAAATAACAATTTTATATCAACTTATGCAAATCAAATCATGATCTTTATCAACCACATAAACAATCTTATTTCAAAAACACACTAAATAACCCATAATTTCAAATATTATATAAGAACATTAGCAAAACATTTAACAATTATGTATGTTTAAATCAATCTAAAACAAGAAAAATAACTTCTAGGATGGTTTCAATAGAGAATGAATAACCCCCTATCTGAAGGAGTACCAAGATCTAATTCCCAAACTTCTGAGCCACTTTTATCACTACCAAATCTTTTAATTTTAATCTCTAAATAGTTATAAAAAATAAAAATATTAAAATTTATTTAACTACAAGTATAACGCAATAATGTGGATCCAAATTGAACCTTAAACAACCTTCAAATGGTAAAAAACCCAACCTAAATCTAAATAAGTTGTCCTAGATCCAAACTATCACTTGGATCTATTTTTTTATCCAAAGTAGACAACATAGTAGGTATTCTATGTTTCTAGTTCAACACAGAACTTGAAACTATCCAAACAAGTTCTATGTTAAATTCTTTTTCTAATCCAAAACCTATTTTGAATACAAACATAACCTTAACCTATTCTTGACACAAAAAAAACCCAAAACTATACGCAAAACCTCTTCCACACGACACAACAATACTTAATGATTCAGACATGACACAACATATCATATTTAGTGATTCAGACATGACACAACATGAAAGGGGACTCATTTCCCCAAAATCTAGGCAACCATAGATTCTGATGGTGATTTCAGGGTTTTCTGGTGATGTTCAGTCCGATGGTTGTCTCCTTCTGTTCGCCTGCCTCCCCTCTTCAAATCGATACCCACGACTTACCTTGACCCACCAAAACCATTTGTGCTACCTCAATTCATCAATTCAAGTCCAAAATAATGATCAACAACCATCTTTTTCACCAAAAATTTCAAAAACCGAAAATTTGAAAATATTCAGGCCAATTTTTGCAATGTGAATCCTCGTTCTTCTCCTCTCTTTATTGTCAATTCGATGGAGGAACCCAATGGGTTGCTATTGATCATTAGTGACTTAAATGAGATGGAAAATGTTATGAAAATGGTAACCATTTCACTATGATGGCAAGATCCATCTATTTCCAACAACACCTAAATCGGATGGTGATGTTCCTCTAGCTTGAGCGGGTCTAGATCCAATTCAACGAAATGTCGCAAAAATAATATAACCCAATTAAAAAATCAAAACTAGATTCCAAGCAACACCTAAATCGGATGGTGATTGTATTACTAATCGTGGTGTGAACAACTCAAAGAGATCAAGCCCTAGGTGTGCAACACCAGAGGTGCGACATAAATCCTTGCCTTCAGGTTATTTTTAAGAAATACTAGCTTATAAAACCAATTATAAAAATATAAGTCAAAATCCAATAAACATCATGGATAATATTTCTTTAAGTATTGGGTGTTTGTTGAATGAGACAAGTTTCTACCATCAACATGAGTGAGCTAATAGAAATTACTATAAGAAACTCTTTTTACAACATAAGCCCTCTCAATTGAGACACCACTTACCTAAAGGACAATGTTCTTTGAGTTTGTATCAGTGGAAGAACAAAAACACCAACTTAGAATTTTTGTGGATGGATGTGCTTAGCATAGTACCTAATGACTCACTGCCAATATGATTATGCACATTCAATAGTTAGAAGCCACTTCTCATTTAAAAGATATAACTTAACCAAGTTTCATGTTAAAATCAGTTAACATCTCAAAAAATACATCTATGCAAAGGGAAAACAACTAAACATGGATGGGTAGTATAGCAGGACTGACCTACTTTGTACGCCATAAATCAATGCATCTCTCAAAAGATGTATCAGATGTCTTACTTGAAAGGCTACCATGCTCTCTATAATTTTAACCTTCTATTTCTATCTACTCCATCTGCAATTGAGCTTTAAACATCCATTCCAGGACACCAACTACCTCCAAAAAGGTAAACTATCTCCCTCCATATGTGAGTTGCACTTTGACATTCAAAGAATAGGTGAGTGTTTTGTTTCCTGTGCTAGATTGCAAAGCACATAATAGCTTCCAGTAACCAGCCCCATCGTACTTAAAATGTTCTATTGTTCGCAATCGTCTTTCAATTGCTAATCTAAGAGTTAATCCATAGTTCGAAATTTCAAAACGAGCAATCAAGAACACACACACAAGGGTATTATTGGTGGCTATTTCGAAAATTTTGTAGGAAAATAGATAAACCAGAGAAGGGAGATGTTACTGTCAACAAAATATGAGATGTAGAAATATTATATGAAAACTGAATCAAAGAATGTTAGAGTACTGGACTCGGATCCAAAATAAGGACCAACCAGAAAAGATCTTAGAAGGACCGTTGGTACACAACATGCATTTGGCAGAATGTGCGGTATTAACTATTTAGAAGAACTCAACCAACCAAGAAAGTAGAAAATTTGTAACTTTGCCATGAGAAAGGCCGCCGCCGAATAGACTGTTTTCGTTAATTTAATAAGAAGGAATTTCGTAATGCAAGAACATATTATTGCCTCCCTTGTTTCATCTTCCTAGTTAAATGCTAATTTTCCTTTCTTTCTTATCTTCACTTAGCATAACCTAGCTTAGCTTAGCATCGATTGCCATGACATAGCTTCTGTCACCATTGATCACCCTTTTGGGCTATTTGATGGAGGATGCTCAGAGACCCGTAGCTTGCTTCATGTCCATCAAATCCATCTTATTTTTTTGCAGCAAGAAACACTCTAACTTGGTGAAGCAAGGGAGAATGGGGTGTCGAACCGGAGTGTCCTTCCACACAAAAGCTAGAGCGTTTCAAATTGGATCAGCAAGGCATTGCCTAAATCCAATTGTGAGAGAGAGCAATGCTGAAAAGGTAAGAGCATTTATGACTGCAAGCCCATATGACTCATACACATAGAGAGAGATACCATATGCTGAAACCATGATGGCATTTATGACGGTGTGTATAAATTTTAGGTTATGCAAAACTCTCAACTTGTATCCAATCTTCTTAATTTTACCAATATAGATAAAAAATAAGTCAAGAATGACTCACCTCTTATTCGCTTTCTTTTTATGCATTGTAAGCCCAAATCAAGTTCTTTTCACAATCGCCTTCTTGTCCTGGTGAATAAGAGTCACTTCTTGTACTACAAAATTCTTACCTAATAAAAGAAAAAGATACCTACATGCTTGTATTGAGATGTGAGTACAAAAAGGGGGTCTCCATTCCTATTTGTTTTGGGTCTTAATTGGGTTTGGATCTCTAAATTGGACTTGACATAAGTGTGTATGTATTGCTAAGTGGGTATACATCTACAATGGATATAGATCTAAAATGAATATGAATTTTTGAATGTATATGGCTAGAATAGATGTAGACCTAAAATGGATGTAGACCTATGAATGGATATGGCTGGAATCAATCCTAAGAAAATGATGCATAAATGAAACATGCAACTAATTAAAGTGTTAAGATGTAGAAATCCCGATTCGCAAAAAATCTCAATTTGTAGGAAGTCCTCATTTGCAGGAGATCATGATTTATAGAAAATCATGATGTGTAGTGTATATGATTTTTAAATAATTATTTTATAAAATCAAATGTGCATGAAAATTTCAAAAGCTACAAACAGGTGCAAGTATAGGATCTTAAACATGCATGAATTAAATCTAATGTGCAAAATAATCCTAATCTAACCAAGAGTTAAACTATCCAAGTAAGAATACAACTAAAGAATGAAGATGCAAGATGATTAAAAAGAGATCAACTAAGACTTATGTAATGTAGGTATATGATGCTTATATTAAATGATTAAGGCTTGAATATAGGTGAAAAGGAATCCTATAAAAACTAAAAAGGTTTAATAAAACAAGCATAAATTAATAAACTAAAAGATAGAACTCACAAGATTAGCTAGCAAGGGGTCGGCAACACTTGCATGTTAATGGTGCAATCATCATACACCACAGCAAAGAGAGAGAAATGACTTGGATTCTTATTCCTTCTTCACTTAACCCCCATTATACCCTATTTATAGTTTTTCTTAGGGTATCTTGAAAAGGAAAACTTGGTACAACATTTCTCACTTTCAAAAAGCATAAAATGAAAATGTAAGAAGGTGAAATTTTTGGTATTTGGATAGATTGTGCTTTCTTCTTGAGCTTGTTGCCATAAATGACAAGTAGAAAACTGAAAATTGTTGGTTGCTCCTTTCTTGTTTGATTCAGTTTTTATGTGTGCCATGTATACATTATATATATAGCTATATATTATGTAGACATGTTTAATATACATATATATTATACGGAATCCCCCACACACATATATTTTATGTAAACATGATACACACACATATATACTTCATGATACTACCTATATACTTACCTAGTGTTATATATAAGACATGTGTTACATAAAAATGTATAAATATATATAATTTTATACATAAGATATATATAGATTAGTTTTCCAGTTATTATATATTTATATATTATATTCTTATACATGTAGATGTATACATAAAACATATATGTAATATGTATGCACGACTTTCCATAATAGCTGAAAATATTTTAAAATATCATGAAATGATACTTGAATCTTGAACCGCAGAATTTTGCCAAGAAGATAAGTTATTGGTAATGTATTCCTTTTTCCATCATGATGTTGTGAGTATAGACCATATTTAATCATCTTTGAGTCCATTATGAAGCATCATCAAGGCACACCTATGGATAACTTAGTCCTTTTTGAAGTGTCCTCAATTTATCATACAGGTCTTTCTTAACCTTTTAGGCGTATCTCTCACCCATTTTCTTGAAAGAGCACAATGATAGTTGGTGGGATAAAAACTACAACGCTACACTAGCAAATTGAATCAGAGGTGCTAGTTAGATGATGTCTTCCTCCAAAGTGCCTCATGGGGTTCATTCAAAAAGGATGACACACATCTGATCCTTTTGCTAAAATTTTGCAAACACAAAAGACCTCTAGCCAAATCAAGTGAAAGTATCTTAGAAAGAGAAAGCCTAAAAAAAGTATTTAGCAAAGCACAAAAGAGTAGGGATCTATAAAAACCATGAAAACATTAACCAAGCACACCCAAGATAGAACAAATATAGAATGAGGCTGGAGCAAAATGAAGGTATAGATAAGAGTGATGTATAGAGTAAAACTGAAGTGAACGAGAAATGTTTGCCTCGAATGGAGAGAACCCAAAATAGACCCAGAAAAACTTTTTGAGCAATAAGGGACTATCACAAAAGAACAATGTCAAGTCAAACATCTCTAGCATAATACAAAGAAGACTTCCATGCTAATATCAAAAGGGGAATGAGGCTCAACTACCATAACTCAAAGAAAGAAACAAAATGCCCCCAACTTGTGGGAAAATGCATTTATATCATGAGATGATTCATAGATATGACTAAACATATGTCATGATGAATAAAGTGCATGGTTCCAACCTCGATGAGATAAAGGATTCTCCTTCTGAAATTTCAAAATAGAGATAATGCATTTTAGCACAAGCCAAGAGAAAGAAAAAGATGTTTTACATAGACAAGAATAAATCTAGGTACTAAGACAAGAACAATTATGAAGGTCAATTCCTTATAGGTGATCATGACTCATGTGTTGGTTTTGAAAAATCACAAAAGTATTTTACTTTGTCACTTGACTCATAGCCTATACTAATAGAGGAAGAAGTCAATACCAATGTCAATGATCAAAATCCTAATTTTCAAAATCTCAAAATAACAATCTAGATACCCATAGACAAATAGATTGGTTAGGACTCTTAAATCCATATGGAACATGGATACCTCCTCAAATGCAATAAGATTTGAAGGCTGAATATATATAAAATGGCACAATATTTCTTAAATGCAAAAAGATATACAAGAAGATTTACTCGGTCCCTTCTTATTTGTCCCAAGTATACAAAGAATTATAACCCAAAAATAGAACTTTACTTTGCTTTATCTTTTTTTCTTTATCTTTTTTTCAACTTTCTTTCTCTCTCTTTTTTATTCCTTTGGCTTTTTACTTTGTCAAAATATAATATTTCAGCATATATAGAATATATCAAAATACATCACAAAAGGATGGATGCATAAGATAGGCTTGAAAAATTCATTACATTGAGTACAAACACTACAACACACAACATAGAATCAAGAAAACACTAACTGATTTACAAGCTAAGATATCCAAAAGATAAATTATTTTATATTTTTAAAATTAAGAGAACATTGCCAAAATGCAGGTATTGACGATTTCTTAAACTTTTCAAGAAATTGAAAATCAAGCGAAAATGAATTTTGTAAAATGATTTAATTTGAAGGGGTTAATATAGTGAAGCTCATAGTTTTGAGATCAAAATCCAAAAGGCGTAAACAATATAAGTGCATCACGATATCAAAAAAGTGGAATCTAAGAATAGTATTTCTAACCATGGAGGGTAATGACTTGAAGAGATCAAGCTGCAGGTGCACAACACTAGGGTTATCATGCATATCCCTACCTTTAAATAATTTTTAAGAAATACTATCTTATAATACATATAAAATCAGATTTTAAGAATAATACCTCTGACCATTGTAAACACCCTAAATGAATTTTGAAAAAAAAAAAGCCTCACTCTCGATGTCAAAAACCAGCTTGTTTTAAAACCTCTGCTTTAAATTGGGAATTTTAAAATCTTTAAAATAAAGATTTCAAAGTTAAAGGTATTCAAATTAAAGCTGAAGGGATGAAGCCTAGAGAATAGAAACAAATCAAGATGGGAGCGAAGATCAAGGCGACGGTTAAGCAAAGCCCGCATCAAGCTGGGATCAAGTTCATGTAAATCAAGCCATGGATCAAGGAAGTGGACCACATTGAGTAAGGCACGGCTCCATCAAAAGACCAATCCAAGTGGGTGGCCTCACTAACCTAACTTAGTTGAATTTGATCAAAGCCTAGACTTGATTCACTTAGGCTAACCATGACTCGTGGTCTAGCTCTAACCAAGTGGCCTTAAGTAGACCGAATTTGACTCACCTTAGCTATATCCACCCTACATTCTTTGGCTAAACCACAATGGAAATCCCCTTTACCTATTCTTGACCGAACCCATCTCAGCTCTCCCGTCTTTTTCATTAAGTACACCCTTCCTAGCCGAGGCGATGGAACCAACACCAAGGTGGCTCGAGCCAAGAGTGAACCGGTCTACTTAGAGCTACCCATGATGGGTTTATGCTGACCTAGGGGACCACATGAAGGTCACTTAATGTCCACGTGAAGAGCATGGACTTTGGGGCTGGGTTTTGGGCCATGTAGCACCCGCCCCAAGGAGGGATCTACAGAAGTCCCCCCTGGCCTATAAATAGAGGCCAAGGGGGATGATTTCTAGCATTGGTGAGCATTCTTGGGCATTCTTGGCTGGAGCATTTCGTGAGGTTCATCTAGGGAAGAGTGGAGAGAGAGAGGAAGTGTAGGAAAGGTAGGAAAGTGCTACAAAATTAGAGAGTGAAAGCGAGAAAAGAAAGAAGAGAGAAGAGAGTGTAGGAAAGAGAGGTTGAGTGCTTCATTTGTAAGCCATTTCTTTGAGGTAATCAAGTAAGTGTTTCTCATCCCTTATTTCTCTCTATTCTCTTCTTAACATTCAATTCAAAAGGAGTTGTATTAATTGAGCCTTGTCTCCCCACATGATGTAATAAGAAGTAGATGTGCTGCAATTTCTGTTTCTTACTTATGCGCTCTAATTGTTTGTTTTCTTAACTCTACCTCTCTATATGTTATAAAAATCCTATAACTCCTAATCCCCTCTATGCTTAAGCTAATCTATATATTTCCATTCATTTTTCTTCAGCAATTTATTTTGAGTTGTTGTGTTGGTGCAATTTAAATTCGGGTGAGTTTGCATCATGTATGTTCTAAAAACGAAATTCTGTTTTTCCAGCATCTGGCATACGTTGATTTCTGTAATTTATTTCTAAACTGATGATCCGAATGCTTTGAAATTTTAGGCACCAAATCTACACACACAAATAAATTAGAAATAAAATTTTCAAGAATTTTAAGGTTGTGTAGCTACGTGAATAAAACTAGGAAAGATCAGGCAAATTCAGATTTGGTTTCTGTATAGTCGGTTTTCTTGTAAAAGAGGTTGGGTAAAAGTCTTATATCTCTGTTTGTAGTGAACCAAACTTCATAAAATTAGTTTCATTGAAAATCTGACATCCATAACTTTCTGGTAAGACTAAAATCATAGAATTTGGAGTTTTGTACACCAAGATATAGAGGTTTCTTTAGGCCTATGTGTTTTTCTAATAGAATATCCTAAAACTACTGAGTAGAGTTCATCTCGAGATTTAATTCTGTAGATCTCTAGCCTCAAAATTAAAATAAAAATAAGCTTAGGATCTTCATATAACAGGCTATGTGTTATAAAATTTTGAGGAATTTTGGAGATCTCTAAATCACTAAAAATATTTCGGAAACAAGTTTTGAAAATAGAACCACTTTCTGTTTTTCAGAACTTGAAGATTTTCAACTTCTACACCAAGGTGCACGAGTTTGTTGCTATCACCACCACACTTCAAAGTGAATTTGGAGTTTCACTCACTCATATGAAATACTCAAAGTGCTTAAGTTGACCTTTGAGTATCGGTTTAAGAAGGCCTAAAGCGAAAAAATCTCGCTTAGCCACAATCGCCCAAAGTCGAATTTTTAAATTTTGCTAGTTTTTAAAAACTAGCTGACACGCTTGTACAAACGAAGTAGGTTTGAAGAATTTATTTCAAGTCTCTACATAGGCTTGAAGTGAAATTTTCATTTTTACAACCATCATGGCAATGACTCAAAATAATTAAGTCATATGAGCACAACACCAAAAGTATCATGATAATATCTATTTTTAGACCATTTTTAAGAGGTATGCCTTATCTTCCATACAAAACTAGTGAGTTAAAATATAAGTCAAAATCCAACAAACATCATGGATAATATTTCTTTAAATATTGGATGTTTATTAGGTTTGACAAGTCTCTATCATCAAACTCAATGAGCAAGTAAGGTAATGTAATCAATCAAATGACAAATCACCTACAATGAATTTCATTGCATACATACATGGGCAAACATGTTAAGGCCAACCTGGATGTGTAGAATAGGAAGGAATGACATGAGATATATGTGTAGAAAACAATGCATGATCTAGGGGTTGAACACATAGATAAGATGCATGACATATGAGCAGGTAAGGTGGTGAAAGCATTGACTAATGAAAAGATGTAGATGTATACATAGGAGATAATGCACAAATATGTGAACAAGAAAATATGTGGGATGACCATGAATTCTTCGAAGTTTCCTCCTACTAAGCTAAAGGGTTTTTCTTGATGCTCTATGGTTTGGCCGAATTTATAAAGAGTGACACTAAGGATGTCCTAGACAACCTATGAACCTTAAGGACAAAAAAGGATTGACATATTTTTTTGATTTTTGATTTTTTGAAGTTTTTGGTTTTTAGAATTTTTAAAATTTTAGAATAATAATATAGAAGACCAGGTAAGATCAAATGATGTACCTGGTAGTGTCTAGAAGAAAGACCAAGGCCAAGGTGGGTCAGGGGGAGTGGGAGCAATAGAAGTGTATTCTTGAGGGATATGGTGTGAAGTCTAAATTCTCTAGTAGGAGAATGATCATTAGAATATCTAGGAACCGATGATATATTAGTTAGATCAACTGAGGCTAGAGTATGTCCCAACAATCAAGTGGAAGGTTTAAAGAGGGAAAAGTTTAAGGATAGAGTGGAGCCTAGTGGTCGACTCAGAAGGTAGGAGACTTGACTAGACATGGTAACTAGTAAAGTAGGCTAAGATATGTTTGCCCCAACAAGAGGTATAGATGGAAGGTCAAGGTTTATCCTAGTGGGTATAACTAAAGGATGATCTGAATCTACTCCTAGGGTAAGTGAGGAAGGGTCAAGTTGATTACAATAGCTAGGAACTGATGATATATTAATTAGATCAACTGAGGCTAGAGTATGTCCCAACAATCAAGTGGAAGGTTTAAAGAGGGAAAAATCTAAGGATAGAGTGGAGCCTAGTGGTCGACTCTGAAGGTAGGAGACTTGACTAGACATGGTAACTAGTAGAGTAGGCTAAGATTTGTTTGCCCCAACAAGAGGTATAGATGGAAGGTCAAGGTTTATCCTAGTGGGTATAACTCCTAGTGAGGAAGTGTCAAGTTGATTACAATAGCTAGGAACCGATGATATATTAGTTAGATCAACTGAGGCCAAAGTATGTCCCAACAATCAAGTGGAAGGTTTAAAAAGGGAAAAGTCTAAGGATAGAGTGGAGCCTAGTGGTCGACTCTGAAAGTAGGAGACTTGACTAGACATGGTAACTAGTAGAGTAGGTTAAGATATGTTTGCCCCAACAAGAGGTATATAGATGGAAGGTCAAGGTTTATCCTAGTGGATATAACTAAAGGATGATTTGAATCTACTCCTAGGGTAAGTGATGAAGTGTCAAGTTGATTACAAGTTTAAGGATAGAATGGAGTCTAGTGGTTGACTCTGAAGATAGAAGACTTGACTAGACATGGTAACTAGGAGAGTAGACTAAGATATGTTTGCCCCAATAAGAGGTATAGATGAAAGGTCAAGGTTTATCCTAGTGGGTACAACTAAAGGATGATTTGAATATACCCCTAGGGTAAGTGATAAAGTATCAAGTTGATTACAAGTCTATAGATAGAATGGAGTCTAGTGGTCGACTCTGAAGATAGAAGACTTGACTAGACATGGTAACTAGGAGAGTAGGCTAAGATATGTTTGCCCCAATAAGAGGTCTATAGATGGAAGGTCAAGGTTTATCCTAGTAGGTAGAAGTAAAGGATTATCTGAATCTACCCCAAGGGTAAGTGATGAAGTGTCAAGTTGACTCTTTGTAGGAGATGGTAACAACACACTAAAGGGTGTACTATAAGAAGGTAGAAACTCTAAGGATATGACCTTGTAAGAGGGTAGACTCTTAGAAGATCGAAACTCTAAGGATATGACCTAGTAAGAGGGTAGACTTTGAGAATGCAGAGACTCTAAGGATATGACCTAGTAAGAAGGTAGACTTTGACAATGTGAAGACTCTAAGGGTACATCTTGGTCGAGAGAGGATATGCTTAGAAGGAGAACACAAGGTCCATCTACTGTAACATGATGACTGGTTGAGAAGGAGAGAATGAAGCTAGGTTTGTCTACCACATATAGGTGAGTAGACCGATGGTGGTCATTGAGGTTAACATAATGAGGCTCTATGAGTTCATCTAGGCTTAATTGAGTTAAGGCCTCTTGTGAAGTAGTATGGTCATGGGGAGATTAGTGATAACCAATTTTTGGGTAGCATCACTGAAAGAAGACTGAGTAGATAAGTCTGACACAATGAGTGCATCCTTGGTAAGGTCAAGAGGAACTCTCAAATCCATGTATGACCACTAGTAGAGCTAATAATATTTTATAGTTTACAAGGGTAGATGTTTAACTAGAAGATGAAGAGACCATAGACTCAAGTAGGTTAAAGCTTGCTCTAAGCCATAGTGATGGTAACACTAAAGACAATGGTAGAGATATGGTATCTTTTAAGAAGTGAGGAGTGATGTATGTAGACATACCAAATCTAGAGTCAAAGCCTTAGTAGTGGGAGACAAGAACTCAGTGGGTAGAGACTTTATATAGGCTCCTACATAGGAAGAATCCTAATGAAGACTTAAATAGTAGAGTTTAGGACTCGATGGAAGATCATCGGAGTGATTAGGCAAAGAGGGATCTGACTATGATGGTGTGTTAAGAGGACACTCTATTAAAGATGGTAACTCAGGATTTTCTGATGAATGGATTGGAAAAGACGAGAAAGTATCCAGATGATGGCCCAAAGAAGAGAGACAAGAACCTGGACTATGATCTAGAGTAGACAAACATGTCTCTAAAGAAAATCCCAAGATTGGTGACAAGGATTCATGACTTGGATACTTTGGAGATGGAAGAGGTGAAGATACTTGGATCGGTGGGCACAAAAGGTGCTCCACCTAGACAAAGAGAGTAAGAACCCAAAATATGAGTATCCAAAGTGTTATAGAAAAGCCAAAGCCTCTGTGAATGGCTTAAGAGGGACTATGTGTCTCGATGATTCTAAAGGTTGAATCTTAAGCAAATGAGATACTTGAGGGGTGAATGAGATGAATGATCCTAACTTAGATTGAGAAAGGACTAAGGGAACAAAGAAAATTGGTGGAAAGACTACAAGAGACTCATGTTAGTTGATCCCTTAGAACTTGCTTTGTTTTAATTGAACTTTCTTTTGGATTATATAGAGATGAAGAAGGTGGTCAGCAAATGACTATTGGAGTAAATGGTTGGTTCCTATGTTTTCCCTTGATAAATATTAGAGTAAAAGATTTATCTTTAGTTTTTCGTTTGATAATCGCAGGAGTAAATAGTTGACTTAGGATCTTTGATGACTATATTCTTAGGTTTATTCCAATAAATAGTTTTATCAGATTTTTCTATAATCGGATTGGGATAACAATAACTCTTGAAGTCGTAGGTGGTTCTATAGTTCTTGAGTTGGAGAATATCTCATTTTTATTTCTCTCCTATTGAGTTGAGATTTAAGTTCATCTTTTTCCTCAAGAGTTAGATAATCTTGAAAATATTTCTTTACTCTTTTCTTATGATTTAATAATTCATTCGAAATAACTCCCTTCTTTTCATACTCTTTAATTATTCTCCAAAACCATGATACCATTTCTACTCTTTCTAGGTTATTTACATATTCAAAGTCATCAAAATCATCTTCATCACTAGACCATATGTTACATGAAGTACATGAAGAAATACCTAATTATTATAAATTGCAAGCAAATTCTTCAACAAAGATCTTAAGAGCTTGTGTGTGGATATGTGCACTAGTGGGTAGTTATGTGGGTCTATGTAACATGTATGTATGTTCTAACTCAAGGTGCACCTTGTGTAGAGTGAGAAAACAAAGATGCTCACAATCAAAACAAACAATAACATAAAAACTCTAAAATTAGCTAACAATTTTGGATAGACCTATGGGTTTCACTGAGCATGTCAAAAGAGAATTGTGTATAAATTTTAGGTTTTGTAAAACCCTCAACTTGTATAAAATCTGGTTAATTTTATGAAAGCAAGTAAAAACTAAGTCAAGAATGACTCACTCTTATTTCCATTCCTTTTATGCGTTGTGGACATAAATCAAGTTCCTTTCATTCCTGGTTAATAAAAGGAAAAGATATCTACATGCTTCAATTGAGATGTGAGTATAGAAAAGGGATCTCTATTCCTATTGGTTTTGGGTCTCAATTGGGTTTAGATCTCAAAATTAGACTTGACTTAAATGGATATGTATTTTTAAGTGGGTATAGATATGTATCTAAAATGAATATAGACCTCTGAAATGGCTAGAATGGATGTGGACCTAAAATGGGTGTAGACTTATGAATGGATATGGCTAGAATCAACTTTAAGAAAATGATGTCCTAATTAATTGTTATGTAAGAAATTAAATAGGCAAGAAATTAAAGTGTTAAGATGCATAACAACAATTCGCAGAAAATCTCGATTAATAGAAGATCTTGATTTGTAGAAGATCATGATTTGTAGAAAACTCTGATTTAGAGAAAATCGTGATGTCATGGCATGGCATTTATTAGTTTTTGTGTGGCCCTTTGAGGTAGTATCATGAGTATTTATGTGTGATACATAAATATATATAGTTTTATACATAGGATGTATAGATTAGTTTTTTCAGTTATCATATATTTATATATTATATTCCTATACATGTATATGTATACAAAACAACAAACAACAACTAAGCCTTTTCCCATACTAGACGGGGTCGGCTATATGGATTCTTTGTTTCCACAGATCTCTATCGTGTGCCATGTTAGCAGTTAAATCCCAATAAGCTAGATCATTCTTTATTGTTTCTTTCCAACACTTTTGTGGTCGTCCTCTACCTCTTTTAATACTTTCCAAATTTAGTTTTTCTAACCTTCTTACTGCTTCTTCTTTTGATCTTCTTTCTATATGTCCAAACCATCTTAAACGATGTTCTCTCATTTTATCCTCTATTGGTGCCACTCCTAATTTGTTTCTAATAACCTCATTATGTATACGGTCTTTTCTTGTATGACCACTCATCCATCTCAACATCTTTATTTTTGTCACAGACACCTTTTGTACATGTTGATGATTAACTGCCCAACACTCAGAACCATAAAACATGGCAGGCCTAACTGCTGCTCTATAATATTTACCTTTTAATTTTAATGGTATCTTCTTATCACAAAGAATACCTGATGCTCCTCTCCATTTTAACCAACCAGCATTAATTCTATGTGTAACATCTCCATCAATTCTTCCATCACTTTGAAAAATTGACCCTAAGTATTTAAAACTTTCCTTTTGGGAAATGCAATGTGTGCCAATTTTAATTTCTATGTCCTCTGAAGTAGCCAAATGATCAAACTTACATTCCATATATTCTGTCTTTGTTCTACTAAGTCGGAGGCCTTTGTTTTCTAATGTTTCTCTCCATAGTTCCAATTTTCTATTAACTTTTTCCTTAGACTCCTCCACTAATACAATGTCATCTGCAAATAACATACACCAAGGTACTTCATCTTGAATATGTTTTGTTAACTCATCCATCACCATTATAAATAAGTATGGACTTAAAGTTGATCCTTGATGTAACCCAATATTAACTTCAAAGAAGTATGTCGTTCCTGCATGAGTCCTCACACATGTTTTTGCACCATCATACATATCTCTTATAAGGTTAATATATGTCAATGGGATACCTCTTTTTTCCAAAGTTCTCCAAAGAACCTCCCTCGGTACCCTATCATAAGCTTTTTTTAGATCAATAAATATCATGTGAAGGTCTTTCTTTTTTGCTCTAAAATGTTCCATAAGACGTCTCAAAAGGTGAATCGCTTCAATAGTAGATCTACCAGGCATAAATCCAAATTGGTTCTCTGTTGTACTTGATACTTGTCTTAACCTACGTTCAATAATTCTTTCCCATAATTTCATAGCATGACTCATTAACTTGATACCTCGATAATTCGCACAATTTTGAATGTCTCCCTTGTTCTTATATACGGGAATAAGTGTACTTGCTCTCCATTCCTTGGGCATCTTTTGGTTTTTCCATATTTCATTAAATAGTCTTGTGAGCCAAGTGATTCCTATTTCTCCTAGTATTTTCCAAACTTCTATAGGAATATTATCTGGTCATACCGATTTACCACTCTTCATATGTTTAAGAGCCTCTTTCACTTCATTCTTTTGAATACGTCGGTAGAAATTGTGGTTTATATACTTTTCTGACTTGGCTAAATCTCCTAAACTAATACTAACATCTTTATTTTCATTAAAAAGATTATAAAAATAGTTTTTCCATCTATTTCTTATATCATCATTTGCCACTAGAATTTTTTCATCCTCGTCTTTTTTGCATCTAACATAATTAAGATCTTTAGTTTTCTTATCTCTAGCCCAAGCTATCCTAAAAATATCTCTTTCACCCTCTTTTGAGTTGAGTTTTTTATATAAGTCCTCCCAAATCTTAGCTTTTGCTTCACTAACGGCCTTTTTTACTTCCTTCTTTGCTTTCTTATAAGCTTCTAAAGTTTCACTAGTTTTCTTAGCATAATGTAATTTGTAACATGCTCTCTTTGCCTTGATTTTATTTTGTACTACTTCACTCCACCACCAAGCTTCTTTTTGTGTCGGTACACCTCCCTTAGATACCCCTAACACATCTTTCGCCACTTTCCTAATATGTATAGCCATATTGTTCCACATATCACAGGGTGTGCCAACATAATTCCAAACATCTCCTTGAAGGACTTTCTGTTTAAATATATCTTCTTTCTCGCTTTTGAGGTTCCACCATTTAGTCCGAATAGCTCGATGCACTCTTTTCTTCTTTGTCCATTTTTTTATTTGTAAATCCATAACTAAAAGTCGATGTTGGGTGGTTAAGCTTTCTCCTGGAATTACCTTACAATCTTTACAACACGCTCTATATTTTTTTCTACAAATAAAGTAATCAATTTGTGTGTTGTGATAAGCCACTCTTATAAGTAATTAAATGTTCATCTCGTTTTTTGAAGATTGTATTGACTATAAAGAGATCAAATGACAAAGCAAAATTTAAAATCTCCCTACCTTCCTCGTTTATATCCCCATAACCAAAGTTTTCATGAATCCCTAGATATCCTAATGCCTCTTTACCGACATGTCCATTTAAATCTCCTCCTAAACAAATCATCTCCCTTTGTGGAATCTTTTGAAACACCTTATCTAACTCTTCCCAAAAAACTGTCTTTATACTATCTTCTAGTCCTACTTGGGGTGCGTAAGCACAAACTATATTCAAAACCTCTACTCCTAACACTAATTTCAATGTCATGATTCGGTCACCGTATCGTTGTATGTCTACTACACTCTCCTTTAAATCTTTATTTATGATAATACCAACTCCGTTTCGGGCCTTTTCTTTACCAGAGTACCATAATTTAAAACCTGTATCCTCTATCTCCTTTGCTTTTTCTCCAACCCATTTTGTCTCTTGTAAACATAGAATATGAATCTTTCTCCGAATCATAGTATCTACCACCTCCATTAGCTTACCCGATAATGTTCCGATATTCCAAGAACCAATACGAATCTTATTATCTAGGACTAGCTTCCTTATTATCTAGGACTATACATGTATATGTATATATATAGAAAATATGTAATATATATGTATGGCTTTCTAGAATAGCTGAAAAAGTTTAGAAATATTATTGGAATTATCTTCAATGATAGACTCTTCCAAATAAAGCAAGTGGATGATGCAACATTCCCTTTCCATTTATTCTCTTTTTTAAAATATATTCCTAGATCAACAATCTCATTTGATTTGATTCATTGAAAATCAAACCTAGAGCCTATGATTTAAGATCCATAGTCATTTCACCTGTTTTAAAATTTGAAACTTTAAAACCAACTTTATTAGATAAGCATATTTTTTTAAGAAAAATTTTGGGTGTTTACAAACTACAATCACACAAGTGGAGAGAAAGAGAGAGGTTAAAATGTCATGGCATTTATGATTGCACTATAAGTTTTTGTGTGGCCCTTTGAGGCCCAAATAACCTTTACTAGGAAAATATAGGAAGAAGGGCTCCCTTCTTGGATTTTTTGAGATGCTCTTTATCAATTTACTTGAGGTACTCATTTATGTCTTTTAGGGAACAAATCGGTTAATGTTAGTCTTTCATCGATCATACATAGAAGACAAAGAAACATCGTCTTTTCTTAGTCTTATTATATCAGTCTATGTAGACTTAAGAAAAACTAGAATTGTGAACTTCTAGTTAAGGAGTTAACAAATTGCACTTGACTAGCTCTATTTCACATCTATATGAAAGAAAATAGGGGAAATCAGAGGTCAACATATCTAACTGAGTCTTTTTCTTTATCGTTTTTTCTTATGTCTTCTGTGATGATTCTTCAACCAAAAAGAATAGCAATCAATGAGTAAAGTAAGATCATATTGTTTTTCTATGTGAGAAATAAAAAGCAAGTGAAGGCGATTAACCATATGTAGACGCGCGAAAATCCCCACCTCTCGCCTTTTTCAGGGCTCGGAGCGGATCCTCTCGTGTGTCTAAGGCCTATGTATGCAAACAGGGCATGCCAGCTAGCTTACTTAAGCTAGCGAAGATATATTTAACACTGACTTCTAAACGTGGCGACTGTGAGCAAGTAAGCTCTTGTCGTCGCAGACCTTCTTGCACCGATGCGCAAGGGTCAGTTTGTACGCTTTTGCAAAAATCGAGTTTTGGAGAGAAAGTCTACGAAGCGGTTCGAGGTATCTATTTCAGGTCTTTAAAATGCGATTGCATGTTTTAGATCACGTGGATTTACACGTGCCTAAGTCTTTTCTTTTATCCCTTTTCGGGCCACCTAGTTTGTGTGTTATGAACACTCCACTACATGGGCGATTTCGAGCAGGGCTTGCTTCGATGCAATATGCGTCCTACCTCGTGGTATGGCGTAGATGCAATGCAAACTCACGCTACTCCAAAGGAAAAACCCGAAATGTAAAGACAATACTGAAGGGAAATAACCGAAGGGAAATAACAGAAGGGAAATAACCGAAGGGAAATAACCGAAGGGAAATAACTGAAGGGAGATATGTATATAGAGTATGTATATGAGCCCTTACTCGGGTCTTGCAAATAAGAGCGAAGGCTCAATGTGGGTGCGTGCTTGAATTGAAAGACTTACACACACGACATGAAATTAAACCCAAATATAAATTGCAGTATGGCCTTGACTAAGGTCTTGGGAGTAAGAGCGAAGGCTCAATGTGTGTGAGTGCTTGAATTGAAGTACTACACACACGACATAAATGAAACCCAAATATAACTGCAATAAGGCCTTTACTAAGGTCTTGGGAGTAAGAGTGAAGGCTCAATGTGTGTGAGAGTGCTTGAATTGAAAGACTTACACACACGACATGAAATGAAACCCAAATAGTATAGGTCGGCCCTTACTTGGGTCTTTCAAATAAGAGCGAAAGCTCAATGTGTGTGAGTGCTTGAATTGAAAGACTTACTCACACGACATGAAATGAAACCCAAATAGTATAGGTCGGCCCTTACTTGGGTCTTTCAAATAAGAGCGAAAGCTCAATGTGTGTGAGTGCTTGAATTGAAAGACAACGCACCCAACTTAAGCAAAAACCCTTCGAAAATGAAAGTATATATATATGTATTAGGGGCTGATTAGGCCCGTGTGTGTTCAAAATCGTGCACAACTAAGAGAGTGCACGTGTGTGGGTGTGCCAAGCCACGTTATTACAAGTGGGGGGAGACTATGCTCCGTTATTACAACCCCGTATCAAATTGAATCTCAAGCAAGTATACAACTAAAGACTGAGTTTAGGCACTTACAAGTAGCTGGTCCGTAGAGGCCTTGCTTGAGCGTGGGCTTGGCCTTCACCTTGGGCTGCAAACGGGAGCTCCGCGAGGGGGAATGACAAAGGGTGCTGGCCGGCTGCAAGTGGGGCGCGGGATAGGCACCTCGAAGGTGGCCGACTGCAAATGGGTGTCGCCTTGATGTGGGGGATTAAAGGGCTGTGCCAAGTGAGTGTGTAGGGTCACTAGGAGAGTCTAGAGTATTGGGGAGTATGGACCTAAAGGGAGTTTAACGGAAGGCCAAATGGGAGTCTTATAGGGTGGCCGGATGTAGATAGGATGGTTAGGTAGTGGCCGGTGGTTTTAGGTTGTGATAGATTCAGCTAAGTGAGAATGGTGGCAGCAAAGGGCTGATGTGTAGGTAAGATGATGGTATGGTGGGTGGCTAGGAGTGGAGAGGGAGTAAAGAAGGAGTTAGGTAGAGTTGGGGGGGGTACTTACCGAATGGAATGAAGGTGGTGCTCGGCTGAGCTGGGAAGTGGGGGAAAGAGAGGGCCCGGCTGGGATTGGTGAAGGGTTCCAGCTTGAAAAACCCGCCCCCAAGGGGGGGGTTTAAATAGGGATGGGTAGGTCGGTTAGGGCTGGGTTTGGGGTAGTGGTTAGGTGGTTTAGGTAGGGTGGTATGAAGATAAGGTGGGCTGGAAAGGGTTGGGCCAGATATTTTGAAAACTAGTGGTTTGGGAAGATTGTGGGCTAGGGGTGGTTTAGGGGTTTAGGGCTAGGTTAGGTGGTTGGGTTTTAGGGTGAGGTTTAGTGAGCTAGGTTAGGTGATTAGGCTAGGTTTAGGCTAGGTTTAGGGAAATTAACCTAGGTTTAGGGAAGGATTAGGGAAGTGGGTTAGGTGATTAGGTTGGGATTAGGGAAGTGGGTTAGGTGATTAGGCTCAGATTAGGGGTGGATTAGGGTGGTAGGCTAGGATTAGGTGTTTTGGGTTAGGTTTAGGTGAAGGAGCTCCCTTAGCATGGCCCATAGACCTTAGCCACCTCATGTTGGTGCAGCCCTAGGTTAGGTTTTGGCTAATTACAAGCTTAAACCCACTTAATTAGGCTAAACCACATGATTAAACCCAAACTTGACACACAAGTCAAGCTTAATTACAACACTCTTGATATTTTCCATCCCCACTCTCTCTCATACACATAATCCCACGTGAATTTCAAGTGGGCCCCACCTCCATTTATGAGAAGGTGATGTGGGCCATGGATATGGATATTGGATTCGATCTCTGGATCCAAATCCAAATCCAAGTCCACACATGGGTTTGGATTGGGATCTGGATATATATGGTCCAGATCCAATCCAAACTGAACTCTGACTCCTTCGAGCTGGGTTCGAAACGGACGATTTGTGCAAGGCCTGACAGCATCAGTACTCCGTCTGCGTTGGGTCTTCACCAACATGGTCGTCCGCCTCCGTTTCTGCCTTCCGGAGATGACTTCAAATGATATTTTGATAAGAACAGGGTCTTGGACGTTCGAGATCCTGGGGATGTGAATCAGATACAAGAGTTGTTGTGCCAGGCTCGATGTGTGCTCCGGTTCCGGGCTCTTCTTAGCTCTCCTGGTCCTGTCTTGATCGGGCCAAGCCGCTTCGGGGTTTCAAAAACGTGTTTTAACAGGTTTTCAAAAGCTATATTACATATTTTTGAAATATGAAGTTTAAAACATATATACAGGGTTGTTTGGAAGGCTCCTGGGTTTTCAGACTCAAAAATGGCCCTTTGGGGCTGCTTTTATAAAACCAGATGGATTTTGAGAAATTTGTGGGATTTCGGGGTGTTTACACCATAGTCTTCCAGAAACAATTCCACTAGACAAGGCTTGTCCTCTCTCTAAATTATCGATGAACCATAGGCAAGTGGTGTATGCCATAATGAGGCCTCTCTTGGAACAAAAAGACCCTCCTCCTTCAAGCTTCTAGGTGCTCTCATTGAAAACCCTTGGCCACCATCAATCTCATCTGTTTTCCTCCCACTATCGGCAGAAACTAGTCTCTTGCACAACATGAGAAGTCGAGAAGCCTTTAGACTATTGTGTAAAATAGTCTGAATAGGCTTCTTCCATTATGGAACATGGTGACTGCAACCCTCAGACTTAGGTATGACTTTACTCTTTTTGAACTCTCTTTAAAACTAACAATTGAGAAACTATGGTGAGGTAACTCAGGTGGTCGTCATAGGAGATAAGGTCATGAGTCGACTAAGATGCTTCGGTTTCATCCAGTGTTGTCTGACGCATATCATATTGCGTATCGCTGGGCTCCATGATATGGGCATATTGTATTGTATCGTACTTTAATATTAAAATAATACAAAAATTATTTTAAAAATTAAGAAAATTAGTAAAAATCCGAAAACAAAATCTAAAAAAATCTGAAAAAATATGATAATTGCTTTAAATTCATATAATGCAAAGTTTAGCACAGATTGAACATTCAATATTGAACAATTGTATCCAAAATTACATATTTTGAAGCAAAAAATGAAATACATTTACATTTTACATATTGTAAATTTGTATCAGGATCATTAACTAAATAATCTTCATCTTCTACTTGATAAAGATTCAAAGTTTCTCATCACCGTTTGCTTTAAAATGAAAATCTTCATCTCTTTCGTGATGTTGTTGCACTTCAAATTAATTCATGCAATGTCTTCTTCGGTTAGGAGTGCATTTTCTTCGTTATCTTCCATAATCCACTCATATAATATATCAAAATTAACAAATTGCTATGTTTGTACATGTAGTTGTCATATTTGCTAATTTTCATATGTGAGCAAAACAATGAGCTCAATTTCTTTGATTATTGAGTCTATGACACCTCAGTGATGTGGTATTATTACTTGATGATATCCCTTTTTCTCTTACTAGAGACTGACTTTTAACTAATGCTTGAGCTTCATTTCTCACTTCGCAGACCACACACATTGATCATGTTCAACTCAATGGAAGTCACGTAAGGTGAACTCTAAAATAGTGAAGTTGTGAAATACCCACTCAATGAACCGAGACAACCAAATATTTTTAATTGTTTGCAATCTCATGAAATTAGAAACTGCTAGCAGAAATATACCTAAAAGTTGGCAACAGAAAGGAAAATGATTTTGTCACAATTTTTATTTGTTCATAAATTATTCTTATTCAATAAATAAAATTATAAACCCAAATTACAAGCATAGGGAAGTGAAGATGGCAACCGAAGTAAAATTATAAAATTACAACTTAAAATTATAAACTGGTTTCATCGTCTTCACAGATTACTCCCTTTTTGATCGGATTCTCCAAGATAAATACACCTTAGACGACAGAATCGTGAGTTACAAAAAAAATTATGTTTTTTTTTTGCCATGCTGCACCAACACGGTGTCGGTGTCGGTGTCGCACCCGTGTCGAGGTCGACACTCCACCTCTTAGAAGTGTCTGTATGACTTAGGTCAGGTCTATTTACTTCGTGATAACTATAGTCTTCCGCATAATATCTATTGTCAGTTGTTTCAAGCATATCTAAATGGCCTGTTAATCAAACTTCTTATCTGCTTTTCGACAGCTGCTGCTCAACTGTTTTTTTTGTTTTGTTGTTGCACATAATATATGCAATCTTCTTCAGTAGACTTGGAATGAAGGCCTCTTTGACACTACCGGATGGTTAAAGAAAGCGTTGTAATAGGTAGATACATATATCCTCGCATTCCTCATCTTGTTGATTCTCTTAGTGCTTTAGTTTCATATGTACAGAAATTAGGTTTATGTTTAGAACTTTACCCTGCAAGCCGTTCATCAGGCTCCATCACATGGCCCTGATTTATCATTTCAAGGGCCGACAAATGAAAAAGAAACTGAATTTTGTCTGTCTTTCCTCGTTTTTGTGTTCTCTCTCTTTCCTTTGGACTATCTTCGCCCGTCGCCTCTGGCATCCCTGAGCAACCTCCATCACCTCCTCCATTCGGTTTTGGGTTAGTCCTGTCCCCCCTCTCTCACACACTCACGCCACAGACACAAATGCCCTACCACCATTGTCTTCTTTTCAAGCATGAGCTTTGGAGAAGAGACTTTCAGTTTCTGTTATGCCATTTGAGGATGATGATTTGGATTTCACTGAAAGGCATGTGTTTCGTGTATAGATAGGTATGCTGATGGTGGCCTTTCTGTGAAGCTCTAATCCGTGGCATGTGGTCTGCACTTCGCTAGGGTAAATGCTATCCCGTTGAACTTTACTTCATCTTGAAACTTTACGATTTTCAGCATATATATAATTGGTAAAAATGAGATTTGCATGTTGAGTGCATGGATTTAAGAATGAGATTTGAATGTTGGGTTGCTATTATGATGTGAATGTTGGCACCTTTCATTTTCTGGCTGGTTCATCGTTTTCTGGTTTGGCATAGTGTGCTTTGGATCATGATTTGAAGTTCTATTTGTTTTTACTGTTTTTGTGCAAATCAACAGATAACAGTTATCTTTAACTCTGGGACTCTGCGTCTGCAGCAATGAATAAATCTGAATTACTTGATTATGAAAATGGAGCTCTCGCTATGGCTGTCAGGTCTTCACAATGGGAAATAGTGATTTTGACTCAGGAGCAGAAACTCTGACCAATTTAAGTAATTGAATACCTTGTATTTGGCTGTAATTATGATCACTTGAGTCAGGAGCAGAAATTGTGATTATATGAGAATGGGCGATTGAAATTTAGTGTGGATCGTAATACTTCTGTGATCCCATGAACTTTGATTTGTGATCATGTACAAGTTCCTAATGCAACAGTTCTTTCCAATGGAAGAGATGTTTCGACGCTCAACTTTTCATAACTGACTGAAAGGCTTTGCATGAATCAAAAGTCTGTCTTTTAACTAAATAATGATTGCTCGGAAGGATGTTGCCATATTTCTTTGATTGTTTTATGTGATCATGGTGACTAATATGCATTACAGTAGATATGAGAATTGAGCGATAGAATCAATAGCAGTTCATGTTTATTATGGATGAGCAGAATCAACCACCGGGGTGGGACTTTTGTATGAAATGTTGAAGAGGACGAATATTGTTCTGACAAAATGTTGATGGCTGACATAACGGAACACATACCTTTTGGTAAAATACAAATGGCACAATAAAAACTGAACGACCTTCTCAAAAGTTCCTGCTTGAAAAGAAGACAATATATAATTAGCGTGACAACCTCATGCGGGGGGGTATCATTTGGTGCTCTCTCTTAATTCATTTTTTTTTTCAGAAAATTTCCTGTTGGGTGCAGGAACGAGGGGCCTGGGGTGGAAGGGTGTACATGAGGTGGGTAATCAGGGCCAAGGCCGGGGCGGTTTGGAACTGCAAGCTCGTGACCTACAGTTCCAAATCGAATTGGTTCTGGTTTCACTTTAGAATCACTGGTTTTGAAAATGCCATCCATAAACTGAACCGGGTGGTCTTCAGTTATGGTTTCGGGCCAGTTTTAAGGTCATTCAGGTTATGGTTTGAACCGGCAGGTGGGTGCGTTTATGTATGTGTGTGTGAGAGAGAGGACTTGGAGGAAGTGATGGAGGCTGCTTAAGGACGCTGGAGACGATAATTATGACTAGAGACGATAAGCCTGGTTCTGCGCTCGAAGAAAAGGGAGAGAAGACAAAAAATCGAAGGAAACAAAATATCCAGTTTCTTTTTTATATGTGGCCCTTACATTGCCGGTCCCAAGCTAGGATAAAGGAGGAGGGTTGTGTTAGGCTTCCGACAGCCAGCGTAAAACTTCGTCGGATTTTTACAACATGGATTACAAAAATTATAAGCATTGCTTTGGGGCATCCTCGCCTAGCGACATGCTGTAGAGCCCGAATGCAGTAAGAAGTAAGCAAGGGCCACTACATTTTCGCCCGAATGTAGTGAATCAATTGCAGAGAGGGTTCCCACATCATGGACGTGTGTCGGTAAAGAAGTTAGTCCCGCTACATTGCCGCCCGAATATAGTGAAAAATTTTCAGAGAGGGTCTCCGCATTTTGATTATGGACGGATGTGGGGGGTAAGGAAGCTAGTCCTAGATAATAAGATTCGTATTGGTTCTTGGAATATCGGAACATTATCGGGTAAGCTAATGGAGGTGGTAGATACTATGATTCAGAGAAAGATTCATATTCTATGTTTACAAGAGACAAAATGGGTTGGAGAAAAAGCAAAGGAGATAGAGGATACAGGTTTTAAATTATGGTACTCAGGTAAAGAAAAGGCTCGAAACGGAGTTGGTATTATCATAAATAAAGATTTAAAGGAGAGTGTAGTAGACATACAAAATATGGTGACCGAATCATGACGTTGAAATTAGTGTTAGGAGCAGAGGTTTTGAATATAATTTATGCTTACGCACACTAGAAGATAGTATAAAGACAGTTTTTTGGGAAGAGTTAGATAAGGTGTTTCAAAAGATTCCACAAAGGGAGATGATTTGTTTAGAAGGAGATTTAAATGGACATGTCGGTAAAGAGGCATTAAGATATCAAGGGATTCATGGAAACTTTGGTTTTAGGGATATAAATGAGGAAGGTAGGGAGATTTTAAATTTTGCTATGTCATTTGATCTCTTTATAGTCAATACAATCTTCAAAAAACGAGATGAACATTTAATTACTTATAAGAGTGGCTTATCACAAACACAAATTGATTACTTTATTTGTAGAAAAAAAGATAGAGCGTGTTGTAAAGATTGTAAGGTAATTACAGGAGAAAGCTTAACCACCCAAGATCGACTTTTAGTTATAGATTTACAAATAAAAAAATGGACAAAGAAGAAAAGAGTGCATCGAGCTATTCGGAAATGGTGGAACCTCAAAAGCGAGAAAGAAGATATATTTAAACAAAAAGTCCTTCAAGGAGATGTTTGGAATTATGTTGACACACCCTGTAATATGTGGAACAATATGGCTATACATATTAGGAAAGTGGCAAAAGATGTGTTAGGGGTATCTAAGGGAGGTGTACCGGCACAAAAAGAAGCTTGGTGGTGGAGTGAAGTAGTACAAAATAAAATCAAGGCAAAGAGGGCATGTTACAAATTACATTATGCTAAGAAAACTAGTGAAACTTTAGAAGCTTATAAGAAAGCAAAGAAGGAAGCGAAAAAGGCCGTTAGTGAAGCAAAAGCTAAGATTTGGGATGACTCATATAAAAAACTCAACTCAAAAGAGGGCGAAAGAGATATTTTTAGGATAACTAGGGCTAGAGATAAGAAAACTAAAGATCTTAATTATGTTAGATGCATAAAAGACGAGGATGAAAAAATTCTAGTGGCAAATGATGATATAAGAAATAGATGGAGAAACTATTTTTATAATCTTTTTAATGAAAATAAAGATGTTAGTATTAGTTTAGGAGATTTAGACAAATCAGAAAAGTATATAAACCACAATTTCTACCGACGTATTCAAAAGAATGAAGTGAAAGAGGCTCTTAAATATATGAAGAGTGGTAAATCAGTAGGACCAGATAATATTCCTATAGAAGTTTGGAAAATACTAGGAGAAATAGGTATCACTTGGCTCACAAGACTATTTAATGAAATATGGAAAAACCAAAAGATGCCCGAGGAATGGAGAGCAAGTACACTTATACCCATATATAAGAACAAGGGAGACATTCAAAATTGTACGAATTATCGAGGTATCAAGTTAATGAGTCATACTGAGAAATTATGGGAAAGAATTATCGAACGTAGGTTAAGACAAGTATCAAGTACAACAGAGAACCAATTTGGATTTATGTCAGATAGATCTACTATTGAAGCGATTCACCTTTTGAGACGTCTGATGAAACATTTTAGAGCAAAAAAGAAAGACCTTCACATGATATTTATTGATCTAGAAAAAGCTTATGATAGGGTACCGAGGGAGGTTCTTTGGAGAACTTTGGAAAAAAGAGGTATCCCATTGACATATATTAACCTTATAAGAGACATGTATGATGGTGCAAAAACATGTGTGAGGACTCATAAAGGAATGACAGACTTCTTTGAAGTTAATATTGGGTTACATTAAGGATTAACTTTAAATCCATACTTGTTTATAATGGTGATGGATGAGTTAACAAAAAATATTCAAGATGAAGTACCTTGGTGTATGTTATTTGCAGATGACATTGTATTAGTGGAAGAGTCTGAGGAAAAAGTTAATAGAAAATTAAAACTATAGAGAGAAACATTAGAAAGCAATGGCCTCCGACTTAGTAGAATAAAGACAAAATATATGAAATGTAAGTTTGATCATTTGGCTACTTCAGAGGACATAGAAATTAAAATTGGTATACATTTCATTCCCCAAAAGGAAAGTTTTAAATACGTAGGGTCAATTTTTCAAAGTGATGGAAGAATCGAGGGAGGTGTTACACATAGAATTAATACTGGTTGGTTAAAATGGAGAGGAGCATCAGGTATTCTTTGTGATAAGAAGATACCATTAAAATTAAAAGGTAAATATTATAGAGCAACAGTTAGGCCTGCCATGTTTTATGGTTTTGAGTGTTGGGCAGTTAATCATCAACATGTACAAAAGATGTCTGTGACATAAATGAAGATGTTGAGATGGATGAGTGGTCATACAAGAAAAGACCATATACATAATGAGGTTAGTAGAAACAAATTAGGAGTGGCACCAATAGAGGATAAAATGAGAGAACATCGTTTAAGATGGTTTGGACATATAGAAAGAAGATCAAAAGAAGAACCTGTAAGAATGTTAGAAAAACTAAATTTGGAAAGTATTAAAAGAGGTAGAGGATGACCACAAAAGTGTTGGAAAGAAACAATAAAGAATGATCTAGCTTATTGGGAGTTAACTGCTAACATGGCACACGATAGGGATCTGTGGAAACAAAGAATCCATGTAACCGACCCTGTCTAGTATGGGAAAAGGCTTAGTTGTTGTTGTTGTATGTGGCCCTTACAACGATAAATCAATGACATTCAATAGACTGATTAATGGTTTAGCATCAAATACATTTGCTCTCTTTCTCTAAAAGAGATAGAGGAAAGTGGGAGGATGCAGACCACTCTAAACTCAATTTCAATAATACAGTTTTCAATCAAATGATTAAGATTGGTTTTGATAGAATTTATACATCAATTGCTTGCATTCTTCATCTCATATATATATATATATATATATATATATATATATATATATATATATATATATATATATATATATATATATATATATATATATATATATTTATAGAGAGAGAGAGAGTAGTATATGTTAGCACATCCAAACAAATCTAAGATTTGAAATCTTTGGTGACAAATAGTTAAGATTTAAAATTTTAAAAACAAAAGTACCTATGTGAATAGTGTGCCTTCCAAAAGTACACATGTATTTTTTATTTTATAAATTCAAATCTCAAATATCTATCATTACATATTTTGGTATATATATAATATGTGTGTGTGTGGTGTATATATATATATATATATATATATATATATATATATATATATATATATATATATATATATATATATATATATATATATATATATATATATATAACATAGATACACACATATATACACACATGTATACCATCCTATACTAGACTCTACTAGACAAAGTATACCGTTTGTGTGATTGCACACATGAGTGCTTTAAATACGATATATGATGAGAGGTTGTCTAGGAGCGCCCACTCTCTATCTCTCTCTAGGCAAATATGCATGTATATCTTATATATATATATATATATATATATATGATTATAATGATTTAAGAGTTGACTTCATGTCACTGTAACATCTCAAACATTTATGAGGATTTGAAATAGCAAATCAGTGTGCTCATCTAGGAACCATCGAAGAAGGTTCGGATAGCGCTAAAGAAGATCCCAAGCATAGAATCTATTTGAGTAGCAAAGAAACTGAATTTTTCTATGAATAAGGACAAGAGATCAATCAAATGAAAGAAAATTTTCTTAATTAACATATTGAAATGAAAGTTCTTAGAACCATGTAATAGAGGAGAAAGAAGAGGAAGAAATAATGACTCTTTAATAAGGAAGATATTGAGAAAGAATTAGATCATTGGAGACTTCTATTTGATCAGGTATTTGTTAGAGTCGGTTCCATGAGAAAGAGATTGTCAATGCCTTTGGAGCCAAATCATTTTATCATTGTTAATTTAATAAAATATGCACATACATAACAAACAACAAACAAGTAATCCTAACAAGGTCAACATATGAGTATCCAACTACTTTTATTTTGTTTGCCTCATAATATAATTTTAAGCCCATAGTTTCTTTTAGATACATCAAAATCCTCTTTACACTAACCCAATGTTGTAAGCTGGAATTGCTTTGGTATTTGTTCATAAGCCCAACAACAAAACTAATATTTGGTCTTGTACATAACATAACATATATGAAAATATCAACAACTTAAGCATAAGGGATATATGGTTTTTCTTATCATCAACTTTACTTAGTTAGACTACTTTTACAATGGGTGTACTTCCATGCTTGAAATCAACCATTCTAAACTTTTTGAAGATGTAGTTAATATCTCTTTCTTGACTCAAGTAAAATAATATATATAATCTATCACAAGTAATTTTTATACCCAGTATATACATCCATTCTTTTATTATTTAAAACATTTAGTTCAAACATACTATGCTCAAAATCATAAATAGAAAAAAAGTAAATATATCCATGCTTCAATATGATCATTTTTCTTGGTGTGAACCTAACTTCAAAGCTCCTTTTGATTAATATAATACAAATACTAAGTTTTGACTTATAAAAGGCACACTCAAAGCATCAATGAGCAAGATAGAAGTGCTTGACATATCAATCCTAAAGGGCTCAACTCCCAAAATATGTGTTACATCTCATGTAGAAAAAGAATTCTCTAGGTCACTATTCTTTAAGGTTAATTGCTCCATTTTTGCATTTTATAGTGTGTTGTGTCACTATAGAATCTATCCGGCAAAAGGAAACATCATGATCTAGATAAAGACTTTCAAAAAGAACACAAATTGCTTCTTGTTTCTCTTTCTGCCTACCTTGTTGAGTGTTGTCATCACTCTTTTTGTGATTGTGGCAATCTTTCATGTAATGTCCAATCTTTTCACAGTTGAAACACTTCACTTAAAAAGTAAATACCCATGACTTTTTAAATGTTTAACCCTCACTTTTACCAATCTTTTCAAATTTCTTATTTTGTTTTCTTTTATTTTAATGGTTTTGGGAGTTAGAGCATATGTCATCTTAGCAAGATGAAATTTTTTCTTTTTGTCCTTTTAAGATGCTCCTATTTAATTGTCAATTTTAGAGAGAGCTCAGCTAAGGTAATATTAGAATTGACCCTAAGAGCATTAGTGATCATGTCTCAAGGAGGAAGATTGTTCAATATAGTTGAGATGCATAGGGTTTGAAATGACTGTCTTAGCTACAATTAAATCTCTAGCCATAACAAGCATTTCATTTATATTCTCAATTACATTATCAATCTCTTTCATCTTATAGGAGTTATATTCTTGTAGGTGCTGTTGGACATGAAGTTCAGTTGTGGTGTCATATTTAGCAGAGACTGCATCATATATTTCTTTAGCAATCTTGCAATCCTCAAAGACTCTAATTAAATTATTATTTATATAATAGGATTTTATATATCATTTGTTAGTTATGTTCTAATTTTTCTTTGGATATAGTCAATGCCCTCTAAAGTCAAAACCAAATAAATTCTTTTTTCACGTTACAAAGTTTAAGCCATTAAGCATTTGGGTTTTGGCCATCTCAGATATACACACCATAGAAGTCATTTTAATTTAGCAAATTTTTCAAAAGAAGTTTGAGAGTCTATAAATAAATAATAAACAAGAACAAAAGAACATTAATAATACAACAAGATTACAAGCCAATACAAGCAACAATTTTAGTAAAGTAACCGATTTGCAATAATTAATTTATATGCAGTAGTAATTCAACAAATCACAAGTACTTTCTATAACTTATAACAAATGAGGACTATATAATTTTCGAAAGAATAAAATAGGAAGCTTGTAAATAGTAGTATGATGTACTTCTCTTTAAATGTGTTCAATATTAAAATAGAATAACTTTGAGATTTTTAACTTAAATATAAATTTCAAAAAATTGTATTGGCATTTTCAATAAAGCATCTAGGCTAAATTATAATTTCATTGTCCAAATGTATTTATATAAATTATTTAGTTTTTCTTGTATATTATATTTAATAATAAAGCAAGAAAACTAGTGCGGCCACGGTTTCCTATAAATGAGGTGGTTTATAGTATTCAAATACCATGTGTGTCATAGTTTTCTAAAACAAGATGGTTCCTTGTTTTACAAAACCATACACTATCTGGGTTTTCATAGAAAAATCAAGGAGAAGCTTCCAGAGAGAGAAATGGACAGTGAGAGAGAAACATAGTGCATGTTGTCTTGTTCGGGTGATCCTCAAAAGTTAAAGGGAAGTTGACGTTGATGCTAGTAGGTAAACAAAGGTCAACCTTATGCTGCCTTCTTTTGGTATTGTCTTATAATATTCTTTCTTATCTCATGGTAGGCCAATGATTAAAAGAGGGTTTTCACATATTCATGATTGGCAGGTAAGGAGAATCAACTTGTTTCGTATGAATGAATATCGATACAAATAAAAATTCATTAAGTAAATCTTCTTTCGTTCTTTTGTTTTCTTTGTTGAGATTTAATGGTTCTAAAAAACTAAGAAATTTTATCAGGAAGGATGACAATAGGAGTGAGATGTTTTATGACTCTTTCCTTTTTCTTTCTAAAAGCTAATAAAGCCAATAGGAAACAACATGAGATTCGACCAATAAAGCAACAGAAGAAAATGACTCCGATGAGTTATGAATGTCCCTTAGATCTGTTTTCATTTTTTTCTTTATGTATTAATGTTGCAACTACTTTAAAAGAAAAGCTTATAATTCAAATCATCGAATATGATAGTGAGTCTTGCATTCAAGGTTCAAACCCTATTACGAGCTCTTATACACTTACTCCCACTACACCTTTTCAGTTTTTTTATTTTCATATTATTTATTGAAAAGAAAAACAATACTGATGTTTGTATAAGAGAGAAAAATATAAGGAAACAGATGAGGGTTGACTAAACTGTTTCAAGTTCAGAAAGAAACTTGACCTTGTTAAAATTCTTTTGTTTTATGTTTCTTAAAAAAATTATTTAATTTATAATAAAAAGTGAAGAGGGCTAATCATTAGTAATGGCTAAGTTTGCTCTAATCTCCCTTTACAACAACAACTAAGCCTTTTCCCATACTAGACGGGGTCAGCTACATGGATTCTTTGTTTCCACATATCTCTATCGTATGTCATGTTAGCAGTTAACTCCCAATAAACTAGATCATTCTTTATTGTTTCTTTCTAACACTTTTGTGGTCGTCCTCTACCTCTTTTAATACTTTCCAAATTTAGTTTTTCTAACCTTCTTATAGGTTCTTCTTTTGATCTTCTTTCTATATGTCCAAACCATCTTAAACGATGTTCTCTCATTTTTTCCTCTATTGGTGCCACTCCTAATTTGTTTCTAATAACCTCATTATGTATATGGTCTTTTCTTATATAACCACTCATCCATCTCAACATCTGCATTTCTGTCACAGACATCTTTTGTACAAGTTGATGATTAACTGCCCAACACTTAGAACCATAAAACATGGCAGACCTAATTGCTAATCTATAATATTTACCTTTTAATTTTAATGGTATCTTCTTATCACAAAGAATACCTGATGCTCCTCTCAATTTTAACCAACCAGCATTAATTCTATGTGTAACATCTCCATCAATTCTTCCATCACTTTGAAAAATTGACCCTAGGTATTTAAAACTTTTCTTTTGGGGAATGCAATGTGTACCAATTTTAATTTCTGTCTTCTGAAGTAGCCAAATGATCAAACTTACATTCCATATATTTTATCTTTGTTCTACTAAGTCAGAGGGCTTTGCTTTCTAATGTTTCTCTCCATAGTTCCAATTTTCTATTAACTTTTTCTTTAGACTCCTCTACTAATACAATGTCATCTGCAAATAACATACACCAAGGTACTTCATCTTGAATATGTTTTGTTAACTCATCCATCACCATTATAAATAAGTTTGGACTTAAAGTTGATCCTTGATGTAACCCAATATTAACTTCAAAGAAGGCTGTCATTCCTTCAAGAGTTCTCACACATGTTTTTGCACCATCATACATATCTCTTATAAGGTTAATATATGTCAATGGGATACCTCTTTTTTCTAAAGTTCTCCAAAGAACCTCCCTCGGTACCCTATCATAAGCTTTTTCTAGATCAATAAATATCATGTGAAGGTCTTTCTTTTTTGCTCTAAAATGTTTCATAAGACATCTCAAAAGGTGAATCGCTTCAATAGTAGATCTGCCTGACATAAATCTAAATTGGTTCTCTGTTGTACTTGATACTTGTCTTAACCTATGTTTGATAATTCTTTCCCATAATTTCATAGTATGACTCATTAACTTGATACCTCGATAATTCGCACAATTTTGAATGTCTCTCTTATTCTTATATATGGATATAAGTGTACTTTCTCTCCATTCCTCGAGAATCTTTTGGTTTTTCCATATTTCATTAAATAGTCTTGTGAGCCAAGTGATTCCTATTTTTCCTAGTATTTTCCAAACTTCTATAGGAATATTATCTAGTCCTACCGATTTACCACTCTTCATATGTTTAAGAGCCTCTTTGACTTCATTCTTTTGAATACGTTGGTAGAAATTGTGATTTATATACTTTTCTGACTTGGCTAAATCTCCTAAACTAATACTAACATCTTTATTTTCATTAAAAAGATTATAAAAATAGTTTTTCCATCTATTTCTTATATCATCATTTGCCACTAGAATTTTTTCATCCTTGTCTTTTATGCATCTAGTTTAGGAAGTCATTTTTAGTGAAAATATTTTTAGTGAAAAATAGTTTCAAAAATACATCTTTGAAAACATTTTTACTTTTAGTGAAAATAAAGATGTTAGTATTAGTTTAGGAGATTTAGCCAAGTCAGAAAAGTATATAAACCACAATTTCTACCGACGTATTCAAAAGAATGAAGTCAAAGAGGCTCTTAAACATATGAAGAGTGGTAAATCGGTAGGACCAGATAATATTCCTATAGAAGTTTGGAAAATACTAGGAGAAATAGTAATCACTTAGCTCACAAGACTATTTAATGAAATATGGAAAAACCAAAAGATGCCCGAGAAATAGAGAGCAAGTACACTTATACCCATATATAAGAACAAGGGAGACATTCAAAATTGTGCGAATTATCGAGGTATCAAGTTAATGAGTCATACTATGAAATTATGGGAAAGAATTATCGAACGTAGGTTAAGACAAGTATCAAGTACAACAGAGAACCAATTTGGATTTATGTCAGATAGATCTACTATTGAAGCGATTCACCTTTTGAGACATCTTATGGAACATTTTAGAGCAAAAAAGAAAGACCTTTACATGATATTTATTGATCTAGAAAAAGCTTATGATAGGGTACCGAGGGAGGTTCTTTGGAGAACTTTGGAAAAAAGAGGTATCCCATTGACATATATTAACCTTATAAGAGACATATATGATGGTGCAAAAACATGTGTGAGGACTCTGAAGGAACGACAGACTTCTTTGAAGTTAATATTGGGTTACATCAAGGATCAACTTTAAATCCATACTTATTTATAATGGTGATGGATGAGTTAACAAAACACATTCAAGATGAAGTACCTTGGTGTATGTTATTTGCAGATGACATTGTATTAGTGGAGGAGTCTAAGGAAAAAGTTAATAGAAAATTAGAACTATGGAGAGAAACATTAGAAAGCAAAGGCCTCCGACTTAGTAGAGCAAAGACAGAATATATGGAATGTAAGTTTGATCATTTGACTACTTCAGAGGACATAGAAATTAAAATTGGCACACATTGCATTCCCCAAAAGGAAAGTTTTAAATACATAGGGTCAATTTTTCAAAGTGATGGAAGAATTGATGGAGTAGTTACACATAGAATTAATGCTGGTTGGTTAAAATGGAGAAGAGCATCAGGTATTCTTTGTGATAAGAAGATACCATTAAAATTAAAAGGTAAATATTATAGAGCAGCAATTAGGCCTGCCATGTTTTATGGTTCTGAGTGTTGGGCAGTTAATCATCAACATGTACAAAAGATGTCTGTGACATAAATGAAGATGTTGAGATGGATGAGTGGTCATATAAGAAAAGACCGTATACATAATGTGGTTATTAGAAACAAATTAGGAGTGACACCAATAGAGGATAAAATGAGAGAACATCGTTTAAGATGGTTTGGACATATAGAAACAAGATCAAAAGAAGAACCTCTAAAAAGGTTAGAAAAACTAAATTTGGAAAGTATTAAAAGAGGTAGAAGACAACCACAAAAGTGTTGGAAAGAAACAATAAAGAATGATCTAGCTTATTGGGAGTTAACTGCTAACATGGCACATGATAGGGATCTGTGGAAACAAAGAATCCATGTAGCCGACCCCGTCTAGTATGGGAAAAGGCTTAGTTGTTGTTGTTGTTGTTGTTGTCTTTTATGCATCTAACATAATTAAGATCTTTAGTTTTCTTATCTCTAGCCCTAGCTATCCTAAAAATATCTCTTTCACCCTCTTTTGAGTTGAGTTTTTTATATAAGTCATCTCAAATCTTAGCTTTTGCTTCACTAATGGCCTTTTTCCCTTCATTCTTTGCTTTCTTATAAGCTTCTAAATTTCACTAGTTTTCTTAGCATAATGTAATTAATAACATGTCCTCTTTGCCTTGATTTTATTTTGTACAACTTTACTCTACCACCAAGCTTCTTTTTGTACCGGTACACCTCTCTTAGATACCCCTAACACATCTTTCGCCACTTTCCTAATATATATAGCCATATTGTTCCATATATCACAGGGTGTGCCAACATAATTCCAAATCCTTGAAGGACTTTCTATTTAAATATATCTTCTTTCTCGCTTTTGAGGTTCCACCATTTAGTCCGAATAGCTCGATGCACTCTTTTCTTCTTTGTCCATTTTTTTATTTATAAATCTATAACTAAAAGTCGATGTTGGGTGGTTAAGCTTTCTCCTGGAATTACCTTACAATCTTTACAACACGCTCTATCTTTTTTTCTACGAATAAAGTAATCAATTTGTGTTTGTGATAAGCCACTCTTATAAGTAATTAAATGTTCATCTCGTTTTTTGAAGATTATATTGACTATAAAGTTCTCTGTTGTACTTGATACTTGTCTTAACCTATGTTCAATAATTCTTTCCCATAATTTCATAGTATGGCTCATTAACTTGATACCTCGATAATTCACACAATTTTGAATGTCTCCCTTGTTCTTATATATGGGTATAAGTGTACTTGCTCTCCATTCCTCGGGCATCTTTTGGTTTTTCCATATTTCATTAAATAGTCTTGTGAGCCAAGTGATTCCTATTTCTCCTAGTATTTTCCAAACTTCTATATGAATATTATCTGGTCCTACCGATTTACCACTCTTCATATGTTTAAGAGCCTCTTTGACTTCATTCTTTTAAATACGTCGGTAGAAATTGTGATTTATATACTTTTCTGACTTGGCTAAATCTCCTAAACTAATACTAACATCTTTATTTTCATTAAAAAGATTATAAAAATAGTTTTTCCATCTATTTCTTATATCATCATTTGCCACTAGAATTTTTTCATCATCGTCTTTTATGCATCTAACATAATTAAGATCTTTAGTTTTCTTATCTCTAGCCCTAGCTATCCTAAAAATATCTCTTTTACCCTCTTTTGAGTTGAGTTTTTTATATAAGTCATCCCAAATCTTAGCTTTTACTTCACTAACGGCCTTTTTCGCTTCCTTCTTTGCTTTCTTATAAACTTCTAAAGTTTTACTAGTTTTCTTAGCATAATGTAATTTGTAACATACCCTCTTTGCCTTGATTTTATTTTGTACTACTTCACTCCACCACCAAGCTTCTTTTTGTGCCGGTACACCTCCCTTAGATACTCCTAACACATCTTTCGCCACTTTCCTAATATGTATAGTCATATTGTTCGACATATCACAGGGTGTGCCAACATAATTCCAAACATCTCCTTGAAGGACTTTCTATTTAAATATATCTTCTTTCTCGCTTTTGAGGTTCCACCATTTAGTCCGAATAGCTCGATGCACTCTTTTCTTCTTTGTTCATTTTTTTATTTGTAAATCCATAACTAAAAGTCGATGTTGGGTGGTAGCTTTCTCCTTAAATTACCTTACAATCTTTACAACACGCTCTATCTTTTTTTCTACAAATAAAGTAATCAATTTGTGTTTGTGATAAGCCACTCTTATGAGTAATTAAATGTTCATCTCGTTTTTTGAAGATTGTATTGGCTATAAAGAGATCAAATGACATAGCAAAATTTAAAATCTCCCTACCTTCCTCATTTATATCCCCAAAACCAAAGTTTCCATGAATCCCTTGATATCCTAATGCCTCTTTACCGACATGTCCATTTAAATCTTCTCCTAAACAAATCATCTCCCTTTAGTGTATCTAAATTCATTGATGAGTGTAAAGATCCTTAGAAAACAAAATATATTGGATTTAGTAGGAGTGTCATGTGTAAGTTGCTCCAAATCATCTTGGTTCTGATACTATCATCGAGTTTTTGATAACTAGGGACACTGATAAGCAACATTGTTAAAATATGAATCACCTAGGACCTCTTTTGTTAAAGAGGTTTTCTTATAGAGGAAAATAGAATACTTAAAGATTTTCATCAAAACTACATTAAAGTCAATTCTCTGGATTTATATATATTTCTCTTTCCTGAATATTAGTTACGCCTAGGAGAAACAAATTACTTATGATTGCCTCTTTTGTTGTGATTTTTTAAAGAAAACTGAGAAATATTTTGTAAAATATTTAACAAAAATAATTTACTTATAGCAAGAAATGTTTCATGAAATATTTCAAGATATAGTTCATATAAAACATAAATCTATTGAGACCTTATAGTGAGATAAAAAAACTATAAAGAAATAAAGCAAGAAAGACTAGCATATGTTCATTGGAAAGCATGACAATAAATACATCAAACTAATGATAAAAGTTCTAATGGTTGGCTCATGTCTCTCATGCTGTCTACTCTCATAGCAAGGCATTATGTCTCCTTTATGATATTACATGAGAGCTCTAGCGAGTATAGTTTTGTAGAAACCTACTTATATTAAAGTTGTTCAATGATATCTCCATTTCTGCAAACAAGGAACAATAACAAGAAAAAGCCAAATGGAGAAAGAAATGAATTCTTTTCTCCTCGCCAACAAACAATAGTTGGGGATTGATTTCTTCTCCTTCTTTACAACTAAGGATTTCAAGTAATACAATAACTTATATTGACAATGTAAATGATGGTGGTGTTCTCATGCTCTTATGGCCCATGATATGTATTTGATTGGTGCAAGAAGGTTGTCTATTGGTGGTAACCTTATGCAGAATCATGATTTCATTGAACATATATTACTAGTAATGACTACTGTTGCTCAGTCTTGTCATTTATAATAGAAACAATATATGGTTTTTAATGTTGACAAGAGTTATTAATGGGCATGAAGAATAAAGTGTTACGGTCTCCAAAAACCATTGCTCCCATGTTGGTTTTAGAATAGTTATCTAATAATAACACATTCAAAGTCATTTCACCAACAATCACCATCATTTGGTAAATATGATAGGCATTAGAAAAATGTGGTGCATGTTCACTTTAAACAATCATCAACCATTTTATGATCTACATATTGTAGTTACCTTATCACCAAATATAATACTAATAGCATCATGCTAAAGAGACATGCCTATACATTACTAAGCATATGCATGGTGTGAACAATCATGCCAATATGGTTTCACACTATGCTATACAATACAACAAATAGAGACATGCTCTCATATGAATAGTTACCTTAAATGCTTGACCTTTGATACCAACACTTGTGATTTCCTTTTGCCGTTGTCTACTACCAACCATGATGGTGTTTGATGATGGTGATTATCATGGCCATTCAATCATGCAATGACCTCAACGTGACTCTCTTATCATTCAATGGTTGTGGCTTTTGACCACATGCACAAACAACTAAGGAAAGGTTTTATTGAGCTTCATGAATCACCATGACGATTATGATCAAACATGACATGCCATGTTCATTCCTTTAGTGTCAATGCAATTCATTATCTAATGTAAATTTCACAAATGGAAACAACCTTTTAAAACAATACCTATTATCATGACCTTTGCTAAGAAAGAAATGATTGTGGTCAGCAATAAGGGGCTTCATATTCATTCGATTGTGGTGTTACTACCTCTTGCTTAGTGTTGTAAGACTCTACCAAAGATCAAAGAAAACAAGACATATTTTATTATGATGCAAATGTAGATCAAATCGGATGGAAGATAGATGGTTGAGAATTTTGTAACATGTATTGTTTTCTACAATGATACAATATAACCATATCAAACATTCTTTAATTCTAAATAATTCTTATGAATCAAAACAAGTGAGGTAAACATTGATCCACTAAATATCAAATTAAAATAGATTGGAGCATGCTTGTCTTCGTAATTTAGTATATATTGCATACAATATGAAGTTAATGCAAAGGTAAAAAGTTAAAGAATGTTATATGTTGGTTATGTTAAAGAATGTTATATGTTGGTTATTCTTTACTTATACTCAGAAGTGATGATTTTCTAACTTCTAAGTATATTGTATTCTTTCTTTTATTTTCTTTATAGGCCAATGTAAAGAGATGCAAGAAGGGCAAGGAATGTGCCATAAGACAAACTTAGCTACAAAAATATTGATATTTTTGATGATTGTGTCAAAGAAGAAGAGTTTTTTATTATTTTAGAGGATGTAAACTAGAGAGCAATAGAGGTAGAAGCAGAGATTGGAGATGATGATGTAGAAGGTGCAAAATTGTAGGATCCAATTATAGAGGGAGATGATGGTGATGGTGGTGATGACAGATGATGATTGTGGCAATCCTGATTATAATGTTTATGATGCATTTGTTGATTATGATCAACGTTGGAATGAAACTAGTGTTATCCGTATCCCAAGGACCTGTATCATACATGAAAGAGTATCGACCTGTATTGTGCGATATGACTCATATCGCATGATACAAGTCATATTACATGAAACATGCCGTATTGCACAATACTATATGATACGGGCGATATATCTTATTTCTTTTAAAATAATAAAAAATGAAAATATTTTTTCATGATGATAGGTAGAAACTATATATACATAACAACCAAGTTCAAGTTAGCATAGAAGACTAACGTTATTAGGATGGTAGGTAGTTGTAAACAACGAAAATTCTCACTTCTGGTTTTGAAGCTGGAAATGAACCTTTTCGTGTCTACGTCGTTTCTATGGGCATGCCAGCTACCTTGCTCAAGCTAGCGAAGTTTTTAAAATATCTGACGTTTTTAAAGGCAATTGTGAGCAAGCGGGATCTTTTCGCTTTAAACCTTCTTGAACCGGTGCTCAAAGGTCAGTTTAAGTGCTTATAAACATTGATAAAACAATTTTGAACTCTTTGAAAGAATACAAGTGTTTTGAAAACTCGAGTTTGCCTAAGTTTGCAAGTTTTATGTATGGGGTTGGACGATTCCAAGTCTTTGAGCTTTTAAGCTATTTAGGCCGGATGTGTGTGCTCAAGTGGCCTAAATTCAACGAGTTTGAGTGTAGATTCGGGGTTTCCTTTTGAAAACGCACGAATGCAAGGATGCACAAAACATTTTTTTCGGGTTTGAGATGATGTGAGCTAGGCTCGAATTGAAAGAAACTCACACACACAACTTAATGTAAATACCCGAATGGAAGTGCAACTCATGCAGCTTAAGGGAAATACCCGAACTTGAAAGCAACTCACACAACTTGAATGTAAATTGCAGAATTGAAATATACTTATATCTTAAGAGCGGAAAGGCTCAATGCACGCGTGTGTGTAGTGTGAAATTTAAATGACAAACTCACACGACTTGAATTGAACTTGTCAAAATTGAAATATAAGTATATAGTAAGAGCGGAAAGGCTCAATGCACGCGTGTGTGTAGTGTGAAATTTAAATGACAAACTCACACGACATGAATTGAACTTTGCCGAAATTGAAATATAGATATATAATAAGAGCGGAAAGACTCAATTGTGAGTGAGTGCTTTTGGTGTGTAAATGTAAAGACAACTCACACAACTTGAATTGAACCACTCGGAAATGTAAGTGCATACACAACTTAATGTAAAACTCACGCAACTGGAAAATATATAAGTATGCAATATCTTATGAGCAACAAAGGCTCAAAATGTGCGTGAGAGTGTGGAGCAAGTGCTCGAGTACTTCTTGTGTGTGAGTGTGAAATTTAAATGACAAACTCACACGACGTAAATGTAACAACCCAAATTGAATTGCAACTCACACAGCTTTCACTAAAGTAAATACCCAAAGAGAAATATATACTTTAGCTTAAGAGCGGAAAGGCTCAATGTGTGTGCAACCGTGTGCAATTAAGAGCGGAAAGGCTCAAGTGCATGTGGGTGTTTTGTATACGTCTAAGAGCAATATGGCTCAAGTGTACGTGTGTGCTTTGTGTATCAAGCACGAATATTACATTTCGAGGGGAGACTACGCTCCATTATTACAACACCATGTTAAATTGAATTAAATTTGAAATGAGTAAGGTAAAAACTGAATTTAAACACTTACAAGTGGTCGGCTTTTTCTCTCAACGTGCTTGGGTTCGTCCACCTTGGTAGCCAAGAGATGGGTCTCCCTAGGTGGGTTTGACGTGAGTTATAGGGTATGCTTGGGGGCAGCCGGGTGTTTGGCTTAGGAGGGGCTTAGGTTTGGCCAAGATGTAGGGCTCGCTAAGGCAAGTTACCTCCTAAGTGGGGCTGGTCCTAATCTGCACTAAGGAGAAGGGATGCAGTTGGGAGGTCTTGGTTAAGGTAGGGTCTTAGGTGTGGGCTGGGAGCTAGGCAGTGGGGTGTTGGAGTTAGGTGCTAGGGATAGTGGGGTGCGGCGCGACAGGTGCTGGGACGCGGCGCTAGGCTACGGTGTGGGGGTTACGGCAGGGACGGCAGGTTGTGGCGCTAGGGAGTGATGTGGTAAGGTGGCAGGGAGTGATGGGGTAAGGTGGCAGGTGGGTGGTCACGGTAGGAAGGTGATGGGGGATGGTGCTGGCTGGAGTTAGGGAGAGTGGCAGGTGGTGAGGGTGATGCGGTAAGGTGGCAGGTGGGTGGTCACGATAGGAAAGTGATGGGGGAGGGTGTTGGCGCTAAGGAACGGGCGGTAGTGGTGTGGGGCACTAGGCGCACCGGGAGGTGAGGGAGCCGGTTGGTGTCTAGGGGGGTGTAGGAATGGGTTCAAACCGAGTGCAGCTGCACTCGGTTGGGTTTTAGATTTAGGTCAGTTAGGGGAAAGTTTGGGTAGGTTTAGGTGAAAGGGGCTAGGTCTAGGCTAGTTTTGGGTTAGGTTTGGGGGGGTCGGTTAGGTGGTTTATGCTAGGTTAGGATGAGGTTAAGAGACCTACCTCTTGGAGCCGGTCCACCATGCATCGCCCATGCTTCCACGCCCTTGTGCAACCCTTCTTCAAGTTGGTGCCGCCCTTTGGTTTGAGTGTAGGTTCATACATAGCTTGAACCCATGCCCTTGATCAAGCCCACAAGGCTAGCCCACTTGAAAATATCTACCACACCAATTTTCTCTCACCCACTTTATGCAAGCTCTCCCCAAGTTCACTTGAATTTCACGTGAACTTATGGCACCCCCTTACCTCTATTTATAGGCAAATGAGGTGGGTCTTGGGTATGGATCTTGGATTTGGATTTTGAGATCCAAATTTGATCCAAATACTATTTTGGTTTGGATCTGGATATTTGGGTTCAGATCCAATCCAAATTTTCATTTCTTTAGTCCTTCTTGGCATTTCGAGACAGACAGTTTCTGCGGGCCCTGGCTTTATCAGCACTCCGTCTTGGGTTGGGTCTTCCCCAACCTTTTCGTTTGAACTCCTTCTCACCTTTCGGGACTCCGTTTTAGTTGATTTTTGTTGTTTCAGGCTTGGATTTATGATATTTTGGTGGATGTTTTTGGCTTGGCATTTGATGCTCTGGGCTTGAAGTCTGCTTCTGGCCTAGGCTCTTCTTTTGTCTTTTTGCTCTTGCTTTTATCAGGCTAGGCTTGATTCTGGGCTTTTGCACCTGTTTTTGAGGCTGCTTTTGATCAGGATCCACCTGTTGGATTTATTTCTTTACAAAATGGGACTTGACTCGAGTCTGAGAAATTCATATTTCGAACAGGGTTTGAAACAAAAGTTTAAAGCTTTTGCAACTCCTGGGTTTTTGAAAGCTCAAAATCTGGTTTTGAAATGGATGTTTCAAACCAGGTGTTTGTTTTTTAAAATCGTTTGATTTTGGGGTGTTTACAGTAGTGATATGCAATATAGAGATAAGACAGACAACCAAAATGCACAACATAACAACATATTGACAACAAAGATAACATAATTCACTAATGGAAATTACACAAAATAATATTAATGTCCCTATATCACTTTGTGCACTATCAGAGTAACTATATTAGAGTGCATATCATTTGATAGGCAATTTCTAAGAATAAAAAAGTTAATTTACTTCATCAATAAGAACATAAAAAGATAATTTATTTCATTAATAAGAAACATAAAAATAAGTAGTTTTTAAACTTCTCAAAAATAGAAAAGACAATTTACTTCAATAACTTTCCAATTATGATGTCATCTAGCATGAGTAACGTACCAATTTTGACCATGTCTAGTATTAGTTACCAATTATGACCATGTTTAACATTAGTAGGTTGCACAACACAACTATCTTACCTTAAAATGTGACCTTACAAGAATAATAATAAGAACTATAGTATAAGCAATTTCCAAAGTTTTCAAGAATAAAGCAGGCAATTTCCTTCAATAACATACCAATTAATACCATGAATTAGGAAACTAGTCTAACTTAGAACAATTATTGGTTTTTACTAATTTTTTATTTTTAAAATATTTTAAAAAATTACTAAACACTGTAATATACTACTTAAATAATGCTTTATACATTGAAAATTGAATGGTGATAGTTGAATATTTACTCAACTTATGAATTATTTAGAATTATCATGATTTTTTATTATTTTTTTGAATTTTTTAAAATTTTAGTATTAAAAAATGATATGGTGCGATATGATACGAACAACACTATATAAAACACTGAAATTGAACTCTTGTAGTTTATAACTTTGTATTTGTGTTATGTAAATTGTAATCTTAACTTTGTATTAACTTTAAGTTTAAGTTTCTTACTCTTCTAGCTTGGTGGTATTATTGTTTATTGATTGTGAAAATGCCATTGTCATATTATGCAAATGTTTAACTACCTACTAATTGCATTATGATTGTGTTTTCTAACAATTTGTTATCTTTTGTTTTCTAATCTTAATTTTTCCTATTTTTGGATTTTTTATTTTTTATGATTTTTTATTATTCAATATTTAGTGTATTGTATCGTACGATACAGAATGATTACCGCTTATTGGTGTCCTATGTAATACGGGCACTGATACGTTATTACAACATTGATAATAAACTACTCATTCATAAAGGGCTGAAACTATAACTTGAATGATTTGGTTCCTTTCATTGTGAATTTAGCCTCTTCATGCTTCCCTTCTTATGGAGCCATAAAAGTTGTTTTGGAGGAGGTCCTTCGAATTATGTTGATTCCCTTCCTCTAGCCTTTCGAGCTTTGGCTCTCTTCACTTCTCATACTTGTTTTTTAATTACTTAGATCATGAACTAGGTCCATGTTAGGATACCAAGAGATATTCTTTGGAAACCTTGGAAAAAAGAGGTATTCCATTACATAAACCTTATAAGAGACATGTACGATGGTGCAAAAACATGTGTGAGGACTCATGAAAGAATGACATACTTCTTTGAAGTTAATGTTGGGTTACATCAAGGATCAACTTTAAGTTCATACTTATTTATAATGGTGATCGATGAGTTAACAAAACATATTCAAGATGAAGTACCTTGGTATATGTTACTTATAGATGACATTGTGTCAGTGGAGGAGTCTAAAGAAAAAGTTAATAGAAAATTGGAACTGTGAAGAGAAACATTAGAAAGTAAAGACTTACGACTTAGTAGAACAAAGACAAAATATATGGAACATAAGTTTGATCATTTGGTTACTTTAAAGGATATAAAAATTAAAATTGGCACACATTCCATCTCTCAAAAGGAAAGTTTTAAATACTTAGGGTCGATTTTGCAGATTTATAGAAGAATTGATGGAGATGTTATTCATAAAATTAACGTAGGCTGATTAAAATGGAGAGGGGCATCATACATTCTTTATGACAAGAAGATACCATTAAAGTTAAAAGGTAAATATTATAGAGAAGCAATTACACCTGCGATGTTTTATGGTTATGAGTGTTTGACAGTAATCATGAACATGTACAAAAGATATCTCTGACAGAAATGAAGATGTTGAGATGGATAAGTGATCATACAAGAAAAGACCGTATACATAATGAGGTTATTAAAAACAATTTGGGAGTGACACCAAATAGAGGATAAAATGAGAATATTGTTTAAAATGGTTTGGACATATACAAAGAAGATCAAAAGAAGCGCTTGTAAGAATGTATGAAAAACTAGATTTTGAAAGTATTAAAAGCGATAGAGGACGACCACAAAAGTGTTGGAAAGAAACAATAAATAAATAAATAATGATATAGCTTATATTGAGTTAGTTGCTAACATGGCCCATGAGAGGGCTTTGTGCCCTGAGACCCAACATGGGCAGGGCCATGTTGACCCGCTAGGCTACAGTCCCAGATGTCTGCTGTATACTGGCAGAGCTTTGGTTGTTATGAGGAATAACTCGCATCTGCAATTCAAGTTGGAGAATTCAATGGTACTCGGAATGCAAATAACATTATCTAGTTGGACAACAAGGTGAATTGCATCGAGAAGGCAGTGAAAATTGACTGAATTAACACAGATCATAGTAGAGTACATCCGTCTTTATTATCTAACCACGAAACAAAGAATCCATGTAACCGACCCCATCTTGTAGGAGAAAAGGCTTAGTTGTTGTTGTTGTTGTTGTTGTTGAATGAATTAGGTCCAAGTTGCCACTTTCTTGAAACCTGCTTCCATCATGAATAATTTTGTTTCACCAAGTCCTTTTTGGGTTTCCATGTAAAGCCTTTGGTCATATGTCTGATCTTCGGTGTTAACAGGTATATACAAATTAATATTTACAAGATTGCATCTTACAATAATTTTCTATTAAAGTCTCACATTTACAGCAACCATCCTTTTTGTAGTTACTATTAGTCGGTTTTAAAATAGTAAAAAATTGCATAACCAATTGACTCCAACAAGAAACAAATTCAAAACAAGCAGGCTTAAAAGCTCCTTCTGTGCATTACTACAATTGTGTCAAGGGGTAGTATGCTCAGCCTTCTTAGTTTGCGTTGTCTTTCGAGCTTTGGGCAGTCTTTTCATTGGTGGAAGTTAACGATGCAGCCTGCTTAAAGCTTCAGCCAGGTTATTTCCGGTCTCAGGTGCTGTTTACAAAATTATTAATTTAAAAAACTGTGTTTACTATCAAATTGACAAAAGATGAAATAGTGACAACTGCTCAAAGAATGCTCTGTTGCACAAGAGGTATAGTCTCGTTCTTAGCTAGGAAATCATTGAGAACTGAATATAAAAGCACTTAAATTTTGCCAGCATCCAGGTTTTATCTGGTGAACCACCATACAGATGTCACTTCCTTCTTCATTTAGCTAAAGTTATCTGGGATTATTGTCTATTCCAAGCCACTTGGTGCAGAACCATACAGATGTCATTTCCTTCTTCATTTAGCTAAAGTGTTATCTGGGATTATTGGCTCTTCCAAGCCACTTGGTACAGAATTCCAAATTTAATGATAAGAAACAAAATGCGCAATCCAAGCATCTCCAATGTGGAGCACACCATACAGATGTCACTTCCTTCTTCATTTAGCTGAAGTGTTATCTGGGATTATTGGTTATTCCAAGCCACTTGGTGCAGACTTCCAAATTTAATGATAAGAAACAAACTTCACAATCCAAGCGTCTCCAATGTGGAGCAATTGTTGCTCATTGAAAATTCAATAGTGTCGTCAGTAACATGGTCATAATTTTGAAGGTTCTTCATTGACGCATCTACAATTGTAGAGACCAAAAGACTGCAAGTAGATAGATCTACTGCGTTGGTTCTATGCATTATTGAAACCTGCCATTATCTCTAAGGATGCATGTGGCAATCCTGTTCTTTGGATTTTCTATGATTGCACAAAATGTTGATATCCTATAGTCTACCACATTGTGCTACTACGCATTGGAAATTTGGTTTCATGTTTCTCTTAATGTGTCCCATTATAAGTTAATTGAGCCTACTATTTGTAGATGCCAACTAGAAAATTTTGGATGCAGAAAGCTGATGAAGCCGAACCATTGGCAAAATTTCCATATGAAGGTCAGCTTCTCATATGCTACTTTTGTCTTTTCTTAATCTGAAACAGCTTATTTCTGTTCTAGTGATGGGTATATGGTCTGTTCATGTCTAATTGTTTCACACATTAATCACGACTGTTGATATCTTTCCCTGCTCAAAGTGGTTCAATTGTGTTGTAGTCACAAGTTCAATTTTTACTGCTAAGTGTACAGCAAGAGATCTGTATTTCTGTATGTCTAAGTGGTAAAAGTTGAACTAATCGTTCAGTTTTCTCAACTAAACAAGGAACTTATTGATAGGAAAGATTGACAGCTAGAAGAACGCATGAAAAGTTTTGCACACTTGAATGCGTCTGACTGGTTTGAATTTTTATTTGCTTCGTTGATTCTGTTCTCTTCTTGAACATCCTTGGAGTTCTACCATACGGTTTAAATCCTATCTATGACAATGATGCTTACAGCAACAACAACTCAGCCTTTTCCCATACTAGACAGGGTGGATTTTTTGTTTCCACATAGCCCTATCATGTGTCATGTTAGCCGTGCCTAGCTACTATGTAGACTTGTCTTAGGGAAACCAGTGCCTAGCTACTACGTACATACGGGTACCTACGCTATTTTCGAAGATAAAACACATATGCAGGAGTATGTACCTGACTCAACCGAACTCGACTATGCCTTAGTCGCCTTTACTGAAGAATAATAGACAAGCAAGGAGTAGTCACAAACCGCAAGGAGAACCATAGGCAAAGAGGATGCAGGGCAGATACAAGAAGAGAAAAAGAGTGTTAATCACAAAAGTGCAAATTAGGGAGCCCTAATACTCTTTTATTGAAAAGATAGTGATGTAGATGTGAATTTTTGTTCCAAAATCTATATAAATACTTGAAACTAAATTCTCAAACTATGAGTGCGCGAACGTGCCAGCTAGTTTTCTCAAACTAAGAAAAATGATTTTCTGACTTCTTTGACGATTATGGATAAGTGAGTTCTTTTCGACTTAGGCCTTCTTCAACCGATACTAAGGGTTAGTCTAGATGCTTAAAAAATTATCTTAGAATCCGATAAGTTTTCGAAACAAATTTTCACTTAAAATGCCTTTCCAAAATCGTGTGATCTTTCTCTCGACAAAATTTTAGATTCAAATATAAAAACAGAAACAATTGTGTTTCTAACAACAAATGTTCCTATTTTTTTGTACCTTGAAGATCTCTAAAAATCTTGAAAAATTTAAATGAGATAGGACCAAGTGTATAGTTTATTTGAATATTTTTATTTTTGTTTTTGGTTCTAAGGATGAATTAAATTAAATTGAATTTTCCATCCTTGGAACTCGGGACAAACTCTATGACAGAAATACAGAGGCTTAAAGAAATGTGTGTATCTCTGCACGTATATATTGGAATTTTATGAAACAGGTCACGTTGGAAAGCTATGAAAATAAGCTTTCTAACAAGATCCTTTTCAGAGTTTTTGGATTATTATAAACAAAGTTAAAGAACTTTTACCCAAGCTCTATTGCATGATGTGCAGTGCAGAAAGGTTCTGTCTCGATTTTTATTCGGTTTTTTATTTATAACTTTACCCATGTCTAAAATTCTTCAAAATTTTATAAAATATTGGCCTGTGTGTGATTTAAAATGTGGACTAATTTTTAGAATTTTATGTTTACGGATTCAGGCTCAAAAAATCAATGATCTAGATGCAGAATACTGAAAACATAGTTTTCTGTTTTAAAAGTCTAATGAATGCATCTAATTGATCTTTAATGGTTTATATGATCATCCAAAGAAATTTTTGGTTGAGAAATTTATTCTATAAAAGAGAAAGTACAATAATCAAGTAAAATTATCATATAGCTTAAGCATAGAAGAGATGAGAGAGTATAAGTTTACAATGTATATTGAGATAGAAGCAACCACAAATCAAATAAATGGTAGACGATTTTACCTTTGTTCTTAGATGAAAATTTACAGCACCTCCTCTCAAATATTATAATGATTTAGAGATAAATGCTCCTTAATTATAATATGAATTGAATTAAATTAAAGAAAGAAAAGAGAAGGGAAGAAAACTGACTTTGATTGAAGACCTTGAAATGGCTTGAAGACCGACGACTTGGGGTGACACCTCCACTATTGGGGAACTCTTCCGCCTTTTTCCTCTCATCTTTTCTCTCTCTTTTTGTTGGGATTTTCTCCCATACCCTTTGGGTTAACCCTTGGGTTTCTCTCTCTTTGCCTCAACTTGATCAGTCCCCTAAGGCTCCTATTTATAGATTTCAATGGGGCCTCTAGACCCTTCTATGGGTTGGGCATGGAGCTTAATAATTAGTCCCATTTTGATCTAAATCTACTTTGACAAGGTACTGGTCACATGACTTACATGGGATCACATGAATGATCCCCATTTTGGTTAAGAATGAGTCTTGGTGTAGCCCTAGGCTAGGTGCAATGTAACCGTCCCCCTTACTTGACTTGATTTGGTGCGGTCTTGTTGTGGCTCGTGGCTAGGTGTAGCCCCCCACTTTGGTACATGAGTATGCCTTTGACTCAGTTGCTCAACCCTTATTTTTGCCTTGACTTTTACCCTTCTTGGCTTGATCTAGCCCGTGTCTAGCCTTGGGTTTGTGTCTTAATCACCTTGTCCTTCTTTGTGCCACTTTTGACTCGACCTTGATCTTGATACCGGTTTGGTGCACCCTTTGACTTATTGAATTTGAATTTGACTTGGGCTTCTTGACATGGCCCTTTCTTGATTTGAGCTCATCTTGGGCTTGGGCTTGTACTCATTTTGATTTGATTTGATTTTGGGCTTGTGGCATGTTCCCGTTTGATTTGGTTTTGAGCTTGATCATAAGTTTAATTTGACTTAGTTTTGAGCTTAATCATAACCATCTTTGATTTAGTTTTTGGGCTTGGTCATGGGTCCAATTTGACTTGATTTTGGGTATAGACTAGTTTCATGTATCGCCCAATTTGACTTGATTTTGGGTATAGGCTAGTTCCATGTATCGCCCAATTTGACTTGATTTGATCTCCTACAGAGAGTTATGCTTTTTTAAACTCTATTTCTTCTAGGTGATCATCTACTTTCATCCTAACCTTCAAGAATTCTGTTTTGCTTGATTCTTTTTTCAGTTAAGATTTATGGTTTCAAATATTTTCTTTTTTATTATTTAAAACTATTTCATTTGAAATATATGTGAAAACATCGAATTTTAACGAAATCTTCAAATTTTTTTTTAGAAAACAATTGAGTTCCATTTCTAGTGTTTGTTTGCATGAGTGATCTGCTTTTACCCCGTGAGTTAGTCTTTATTGTTTCAATCACTTTAACCCTTTGTGGGGTATAGGGTGTTAGACTACTTTAAACCTTTTGATGGGCGTAAGGTCTCGAACCACTTTAACCCTTGGGTGTAAGGTCTTCGAGTAAGATTAAAGTAGAATCCTACCAATTTGGCCTTGAGAGCAAAGCAATCATTTTTTTGGCTCTTTGTCAAAATTAAATTTTTTAAGAGGGCTACAATGTACCATTATTTTGATCCTGCTACGAAGTTTTGGTACGAAAATGAGTTTGTTTAAGGTGTCTTTATTTGAAAACCCTTAAAAGATCTAAAACCATAATTTTTCTTGGAAAGACAAAATTTTTAAAAGATCAAATATTTTGAAAAAATTTTTAGGTGTTTACACCTCTTCGTCAAGATTCCTTTGTTCGTAGATCATAACTTTTTTATGTAAAAGGATAAACCGGAGACAATTTCTAAACCCAAGCCATGTGTGGTCTAGCATATCCCTCAAGCTATTTGAACTAAGGATCGTGAGCTACCAAATGTATAAAAGGATATATGGGGCTGTTTCATTCTTCAATGCGGGACTAAACTTTTATCTCATGGTCTTCATATGCACAAGTCCTTCACATGTGACTTTACAATTTAATACTTTCACATATATTAATGATACATTAATTGAATATTGAGGAATATTAAACATAAATTAAATGTTATTAATCTTTAAGGGTTTAATTAACCCAACCTTAATTATCATTAATTCTAACATTCTCCTATAAAGTTCTGAAGTTTAAAATGCCCTACCAAACCAATCATCATATTATAACTTCAGTAATGGTATCTTTTAGTTCGAACCATTATCTGAGTTATCTATATTACCTTTATAAGAACTAGGTGAACATTATTCTTAAACCTGAACCTTGGGTATAAAGACTTTTACTGGTAACAATATAATAAAAGGTTATGCCATAATCTTTAGGGGTGATGCATTAATAGTCATACATACTTTTAGAGAATAACTCAATTCTCCTATTGTAGCCTTACAATATCAATTACTTAGTTGAACATCTCTATAGATGCACTACAAACATTTTGTCCTAAAACTTGATCCCCTTCAGAAAATAATCTTTGGCTACACTTGTAGTCATGACACTTTAGATTTATAAGAAAATTTGTTTCGTTCACATAGTGAAATATTCTACCTAGAGCTTCTCAATGGATTCTATCCAAATAACTGTTATATCTACTCAACTTACACATAGCAAAAGCAATATCCAGTCATATGCATTTGGTTAGATATATCAAACTACCGATAATATAAGAATATCACAATTGAGACATAGAAATCTCACTCTCATTCTTATATATAGCCTTAAATAAATCATATGGAGTCTTTACATTTCTACAGTTTGTATATCCAAATCTCTTTGAAACTTTCTTAATATAGTGAGATCAAGAGATTACTATACTATCGATAGACCTTATAATTTTAAGCTCGAAAATCACATTAACCACATCCATTTATTTCATCTCAAACTTACTACATAAGAATGACTTAGACTCATATTAGAACCAAACAATAAAATATCATCTACATAAATGCACAAAATGATGAATGCATTATTGACTAACTTACAATAGATACATTTATCAAAAACATTTAAAGCAAAGCCAAAAAATGATATCATATAATCAAACTTTTCATGTCATTATTTAGATGCTCCTTTTAAACTATATAATGATTTAACAAATTCACACACCTTATAATCATTCCCATGAGCCACAAATCCCTTTGGTTGATCTATATAAATTTTTTATTGAGGTCATCATGAAAAAAAGTAATTTTCGCATCTATTTGATATAGATTGTGAGATCATATACGTAAGTTAGTGCTATAAACACTTGGATTGTTGTCATCCAAGAAACATGATAATAAGTATTGAAATAATCTTTTTCTTTTTTGTATGTATCCCTTGGCAACTAACCTAGCCTTATACTTATTGATTATTCTGTCTATATTAAGTTTCTTCTTAAAAATCCATTTGTAACCCACAATAGAGCAATCAGAAGGCAAATTCACCAATTCTCAAGTACCATTAGAGATAATTGACTAGATTTCATTGTTAATAACTTTCTTTGAAAACCACCTTAAGTGATGTCATTGCCTATTGAAGGTAATAGGATCATCCTCGACATTAAAAGTTATAAAATCACTTCTAAAGTCTTTTGATATCCTTTGTCATTTACTTCTTATTGGTTTAATTATTTACTCAGAGTTATTTGATCTAGAAGTAATAGTTTCAGAGTCATCCTCTATTTGTAATCGTTTCCACGTGACGAGGAATGAAACCAATATTAGAGTCATAACCTTTAGAAGATACACTTTGAGAAACTCCAATTTTCATGAAAAATACATTCTTAGAGAATGTAGTATCGTGGAGCTCAACAATCGTGCTAATGACTAAGAATCTATATGCATAGTTTGTCTCTACGTAACTCAAAAGTATGATATCTACTATTTTATGTCCCAATTTCTTTTTTTGTTTTCAGAGATGCATACTTTTACAAGACACCCCACACTGAGATATTTGAAACTCATATTTTGACCCTTCTAATGCTCAAAGGAACTACTTTCTTCATTCTTATGAGAAATTATATTCATAATATAACGAGCCGTATTCAAAGCTTACTCTACATGTATGTAGGTAACCCAAAAGTTTAAAGTAAAATACTACCCATATCACATAGGATCCTATTCTTTCGTTCAATTATCACATTAGATTGAAAAGAATACGAAACAATAACCACATGAATAATACCGTTGTTTTAACAATATTCTTAAAAAAGGTTTGAATATAGTCTCCTCTGTTATTAGACCTTAATTGTTTAAGTACCATGCCAGTTTAAGTTTGTTCTTTATTTATAAAAAGTTAAAATTTTCTAAGGCTTCACCTTTACTTTTAAGTAAAAAAATATAAAAATATCTACTATAATCATCAACAAATATGATAAAATATTTTTTGTTATCCCTAGTTGTCATTCCATTGAATTCACAAATACCATATTTATGTTTTTTTATCTATGACAACCTTAAGAATAAGATATTCATCATTCTTTTCATTAAATCAAAGTTTATATGACTCAACATACCATGCCATATACTAGATGATTTAATATTTTACACAAAAGAAGAAGAAAAAAAAACAGAAGTAAAGGCTTTATTATCACTAAAATTCATACAAGAATCAACAATTGATTTTATATGAATTTTAAATAGATCCTCTAAATCATACAAATAGCCCATTCACAAATAAACACCTATTAATTCACATAATTATGACTTTATTCTATTTGTAATCTAATATTAACCTTTCTTAACTAAGACAAGACCATTGAGGATATTTTGGCGAATCATTGGAACTCCTTGAAGAGTAAGAAAGTTGGCACGCCCTTCATCATTGAATTTAGTAATTGAATGATCCCCTAAGGTCATAGTTATGCAACAAACAACTTGGTAAAACACAAGTAGAGACTAGTCAGCATAAACATGCACATTAATCCTAGCATCTAAAATCCAATTATTTCTCATAAATAAAAAGGATATGGGGTTTGAGAGAAATATACTCATCACTAATAGGCATAATAGTCACCATGTTGATCATATCTCCTTGACTAATTGTAAGTTTCTTGGTTTTCTTTGAGAGATAATCCTCATCCAATGTCCTACCTAACTACAAAACCAATATAGTTTGCTTTTAGTTTATTCTATATCTTTACCTTTGCTTTATGCTTTACATGTTTTTCCTTAGGATCACGAGGTTGTTTCTTTCCAACCTTCAAGTTTACCTTAGGAGTACTATAAACAAGTATAACGAGTTTTTGGCTTATGTGCTCCTCCTCTATTTCTATATCTGCCAAGAGGTCATCAAGAGTTATTTGATCATTCTTATACTTGAGTTCTAGACTAAAACCCTCTCAAGACTTAAGAAAATTTTCAATAATAAACATAACAAAAAAATTATCAAAAAATTTCATCTCGTCTTCTTTTAGACCATGAAATAAAAATTGAAACTCATGAGCTTGTTTAGTTATAAATTTCCCTCCACTATTTGATATTTAAGGAACTTGGCTACTGAATGCTTTTAAAGAGCAATGTCTTGAATATTGTATTTTCGATCAAAGGCAACCACATATCTTTTGTAGTCGTGGAAGCAGAAAAACTATAAATGTTGAATAAAATATTCGAGAGTATCTACAAAATGTAATGACACAGGATGTCCTCCTTCCACTCGACGATTTTATCCAAACTTTTAAGGTTAATATCATCAAGCATGTGACAATTCGACTCAATATACATAGCAACCCTAGCATGGTTAACCATATGTTTATACGTTGCTGCTAGCATTTAAAGTGGGAACCAAAAAACTTTTCCATCATCAAGGTCAAATCCACCTTCGGTCACAAGGTAGCAAACAAACACATGTTTACTATAGTTAATAGTGATTTCTCTAAGATTGTTGAAAAAATCCGTATAAAGACATGGAGAAAGAACCAATAAGTAACAATTATAAACATGCCCAAATCACATACAATTATATTTCTTAAGTAAGTCAAAAACAAATCATATGAAAAATAAAAGCAAATCGACATTATGGTGGATTCCAAATCTTGTATCTAATCCAACCGACACACCTCTCTATCCCGTAACCATTTTTGAGTAGATCCATTTGATTGTTAGATCAAAAGCTTTTCATGCAAAAAGATAGACCAAAGATAATTCCTAAACCCAAGTCCCAACCCAACACGTTAATGCGTATGTGCATGTGTGTGGTCTAGCGTATCCTCTCCAAACACTTTGAACTAAGATTCATGAGATACCGACTATATAAAAAGATATGTGGGTTTATTTCATCTGTCAATATGAGACTAAACTTTGTCTCGCCTTAATCTTTACATGCACAAGTCTGTCACATATGACTTTTACACTAAAGACTTTTATATATATATATATATATGAATGATACATCAATTGAATATTAAGGGATGAAACATGAATTAAATATTATTAATACACATGATTTAATTAACCCAACCTTAATTAACATTAAATCCAATAACCACTTCGTAAAAGCAGCTTAAATCACCATGGCTCCTTTTAATGTTTTTTCGTATCTTTGTAAAACATGGAATGAGTTCTTCGGATTTTGTGGACTTCAAGTATATATATTCAAGCAACGAATATAGTAGATTCATCTTACAATAATTTTATCATTCAAACGGTGCCTCTTAGGGGCATTTATTACAATATAGCTGGTCAGTCTGACTCCCAAGAAACGAGAAAGAGATAGGGAAGGATTGAAAATTTTGCTAATGAGGGACCCTAAGATAGAGGATTGGGTTGTCAACGTTTGGAGGAGCGTCCCAAACCGAGAATGCACTGGAAGCGTTGAGCCATGTCTTTGCAATGTTGGGGTAATGCCGCTCTATAACATCTTTAAGGCTCTCCGTGCGATTCACCCACGCCAGCCCCTTCTTTGTGTATGTCTCTTCGTTGAAATAGCTCGTGAAGAATCGATCAGCCTCCAGTCGCCTGCATCATGGTATTTTCATATGCATCTCAAATATTGTTTTTTTTACTGAGCTACTATCTATGTGTGTGTATGTGTTAGACATGTCTGCTTCGGAACCGGCCTAACGGTCCGAACCGGAACTGCACTGGTCACGGAACTTACGGTAACCAAAAATGGTTGAACCAGTCCCGAAACCCTAAGCCCAAACCAATTCAGACATGGTTCATGGTATTTGAAAATAGGCCCGAAATCAGAATTGGAACCTATGGTTTCAAACTGTTGCTAGGGTAGTTCCACAGTTTTAATGCACCGCAGGCCTGGTGACCCATTGACACGAACTGCGTCGTGAACCCAATCTTGCTCAGAGCTTTCTCTCCCTTCAGTCCCACTAGTTCTGCCATCGGAACCCTGTGTTTGCAAGCAGTTAGGGACCCCTCAATATAATGATGCATTTTCACCTTAAGAGGAAATTACTTAACCACTTCCCTAGAAATATCACTAGTAATTTATGCCGCTTTCGTCTCATAAGACCTCGTGTCCAAGAAAGTCATGAATTCAGTAACTGAGGTGGGCATCCGTTACTATAATGCAAAAGCACATCTTCACTAAGGAGAAAGGCAGACCAGAGTTTTTTTTGTCACCGAGTAGCCAAATAGTACATTAAAAAAAAAGTTTGTACAATGAAGGGTAGCTTACTCTGAGAGGAGTGGGGGGTATCAGTGATAAGGGAGTGCATCCTGTAAACCGCTGTGAATTCCTCTGTTAAAGAGTAAGGAACTCCATGGTTCTCTGCCTTTTTCATACCAACAAAACCACTTAGCTCAGGGTTGCCCAAGTGGCCAAATGTGTCCTTGAATTTCTTCCCAGCAGCCCATACCTACCATTTTTTAGGAAAACAATATAACAATCACTAATAACTAATTTAATTCTGCATCATGAGAAACAAACAATTCTCCAAAATAGCTTTGAACTTTTATCTGATGATAAAAAGTCGATGCTAAATAACTATTTTCTCGACTGTGTGCGTGTATATGAGGTTATGAAAGCATGATACACCTTGATTTTGCATTCACAGCAGAACTTCAGTCTCAAGGCCTTGCAGAAGGATGTATTAATAATGGCAATCAAGGAGCAAATTGGACCTCTGCTGCGAGACATAAACCGTCCAGTAGCTAGGAGATGGATGCGTATATTTCAGTGGATACCTCCACCTGTGGATTGGATGGAACTAACAGTATAATCTCAAGGCTACCACAGATGGCAGATAGGCTTCACACTGCGGGATCTCTCAGGGAATTCTATCAAGACCGGTTGGACAGCGGATCCGGATCAGTGGGAAGAAGATTGATCGGACATGGCGGTATTCTTAAGTTTGTCCGTAAAGCGCTGTGAGTGGGTACATAAGTAGAGGAGTCAATTTAAGCGCTTTCTAGCGCGCATGGGCTCCATGGGATCTTCTTTTTTTCTCGGAGGATCAACCACCAAGTTGGCTGCCTTCCTTGAAAATATCCCACGTCTATGGTGAGTTTCGTTTTTTGGTGTACTCGTCAGGGTCTGCTTCATCTCATCTTGGCTGTGGAGAACAAAGAAAAAGAAAATCCAAACCCATACATATAAACGCGTGTATATATATAAAAGGTGAGTGTAACATGCTTGTCGATGTTTCATGCTTTTATATCCTTATAAATCTCAACTATGATAGTAAGAAGATTAGATAGTTGATATGGAAAATAAAAAGCGAAAAATACATTTAGACTTTTTCAAGTTATCTTCTTAATTTTTACTTGTTTATCTCAACTATAAATGTAGATTTATAAGATAGACTATATATGTGTGTGTGCGTGTCTGCGCGTATATATATATATATATATATATATTCAACGAAATGTAGTACCAGTTTACCCGCATCCTGGCATGCATAGTGTCAGTTTCAGCAATTCAACAGTCCAATCAATAGTATGAACTTTAGCAATCACTGCTGCAGTCACCAGCCGCGCATGTCGATACAGTGCCTCATCGTCAATATCTGGGTATTCTCTCTGCAATCCAGAAGCGCATACAATTTCGATTCAGCAATACAGCAATTTTCGGGACCATTAGTGACTGCAAGTGATCGACAGTTCAAACCGTAAAGAGAACTCATTTAGACATTTGTAATCATCTGTAGAAAACAATCACTTTCGTAGATCCATCGATATAAATTCCCATGAAAAAATAAATAAATCGGGTTCATGATTTTAATGACGTTTTCTTGCTGCTCACTTTCAAACAAAAATCTGCAACTGGAGCCTTGATCTTTTGTTTTCCCTTTTTCTTTTGTTTGGAACAGGGCAGAAGCCCAAAAGATAGATTAACTACAAGACATAGAGGCAGGGAAAACAACCTCAAAGACATTGCCTGGAAGCTTACCTTGAGAACGTCACAGACAGCATCAGTTGTCCTGATTAGACAGATCAGATCAACCAATATATGAACCCATTGGTTTATGAATAAAGTATACCCCAAAAGCCGAAACCAAATTCGACCCAATTAGTAAGGATTTAGATAGCAAGTAGGGTAATTCAAGATTACCTTGAGAGCATCACAGACAGCATTGTGCTCTTTAATGAACAAGGCCTGTAGAACAGAGACTCCTGCCCAGCTGTTGCGTACATCCCCTGATATTGCAACTCCTTGCTCATCATGAAGCAGCAGACCGTCCTCCGAAATCTTCAGTTTCCCATCCTTGTATGTCCTCACCTTGGCCAGCTTTTGAGCCGTACTCCCATAAACCGCACTCCGTCCCTTGTCATCATCGCCATTGAAATTACACCACCACCATTGCAACTACAACAACTAAGCCTTTTCCCATACTAGACGGGGTCGACTACATGAATTCTTTGTTTCCACAAATCCCTATGTGTGCCATGTTAGCAGTTAACTCCCAATAAGCTAGATCATTCTTTATTGTTTCTTTCCAACACTTTTGTGGTCGTCCTCTACCTCTTTTAATACTTTCCAAATTTAGTTTTTTTAACCTTTTTAGTGGTTCTTCTTTTGATCTTCTTTTTATATGTCCAAACCATCTTAAATGATGTTCTCTCATTTTATCCTCTATTGGTGCCACTCCTAATTTGTTTGTAATAACCTCATTATGTATATGGTCTTTTCTTGTATGACCACTCATCCATCTCAACATCTTCATTTTTGTCAAAGACATCTTTTGTACATGTTGATGATTAACTGCCCAACACTCAGAACCATAAAACATGGCAGGCCTAATTGCTGCTCTATAATATTTACCTTTTAATTTTAATAGTATCTTCTTATCACAAAGAATACCTTATGCTCCTCTCCATTTTAACCAACCAGCATTAATTCTATGTATAACATCTCCCTCAATTCTTCCATCTCCCTCAATTGGGGAATGAAATGTGTGCCAATTTTAATTTCTATGTCCTCTGAAGTAGCCAAATGATCAAACTTACATTCCATATATTCTGTCTTTGTTCTACTAAGTCGGAGGCCTTTGCTTTCTAATGTTTCTCTCCATAGTTCCAATTTTCTATTAACTTTTTCCTTACACTCCTCCACTAATACAATATCATCTGCAAATAACATACACCAAGGTACTTCATCTTGAATATGTTTTGTTAACTCATCCATCACCATTATAAATAAGTATGGACTTAAAGTTGATCCTTGATGTAACCCAATATTACCATTGCATGCGAAAATAAACTTATTTTTTTGACAAATTAATAATAAAAGCATGTGACACATTAATACAAGACAAAATGAGAGGCACGACTAAGGTGGTAGGGGGGGCCATATGAAGCTCCAACCAAAGAGTGATAAATTTGGAGACCAATACTTTAAGAGGAGAAGAGAAAAGCCTGTAAAATACTCACAAGAGGCAGTAAAACTTGACCTCACTACTACCAAGAGGTATGCTAATCCTGGGTTGTAATTTTGGTTGGAAGAATAAGCCACCTGAGTCACCCTTCATTGTGAAAATATTTTGATTGTACAGAGTTCAGGCCCGGTTGGGGTCTGTCTAACCCATCTCGAGTACGAAAAATGACCTTACTCTTTTAGAGTTAAATGCCTTCCACCAAGATTGAATCCAATGGCGACCAAGAATCTACGTTGCCAACCACACTTAATGTGAGAAATGCTTGGTTTTGTTTTGTGGTAATAGGAAAAGCACCCTTTGGATATATTGCTATCTACTTAAATTTATTTTTCTTAACATATTAATATCACAAGAGACCCAACAGTTGTCAACAATACCAATCAATTGATCGAGTGTCAACATTCTCAAAATCGTGCATGCGCTTTGTTTTGCAAAATCACTGCTACATTATACGTACCACAAAGGTGTGCGCAAGTTGATGAACCCAGTTTTAATGTCATAAAACCCTGTTGGTACCTCCTTGCTCTTGTAGAATCTGAAGGATTTGAGAGGGCATTGGCTTGCTACCTCAGAAGGAGCCCTAATCTCTAGCTGCAGTAAGATCAATACATCATTCACGCATATGCATACACCTTCGTGTGCACGTATATATCCATTATGTACTTATTTTTTTATACTAACATGTATGTGTACGTCTGGCCTTAAAAAGAATATGGGGTCAGATGCTACTTGGCAAGATGCATGTACCTGATTGGTTTCTTCAAGATGATCGATCCAGTCATGGATCATGAACTGGATCCAGGACGATGCTATCACATTGAATTGCTTCCCTGTGTCAATAAGCTTCCTCCTCGCTAGCAATTTGGTGGCCACAACCACAGGGTCCGGCTTCATCAGCTACAGAGAATAACACCCACAGATTTTAGATACACATAACATGCACAGCTTGGTGGAAATTAAGTCCACCTTGGCTCTTGGTTAATCACATTATGGCGGCCATACTATCTATCTTTCGTGACGATCTTTAAAAGTCAAATCTCATCGTGTAATCAACTTTCTGATAGAGAAATATAAAAGTATAAGCTTATATCGAAAATGTTAATATTTCCGTCTGTCTAACTTTGATAGTTTCATCTTTCCATCTCTTCAACAGCTACGGAACAGTAGTATGATTTATTATCTTCTTTTCTTCGTTGGTTGTTGGGGACAAAAACACAGACATGCACATACACACAATCCGTGGAGGCAATTTTTTATTTTTTATTACAACACACACACACAAGCAGGTTGGGGGGTCAACCTGCTTTTGACACAGATCTGGAATGAGAAAATCCACTCCCAGGAGTTTTAATCACTGAGGTTAAAAACTTGAAGAACCTGTCTCGTGGAAGGGAAACCCAATTGTCTGCCTGCAGCTAAGGCCCTTTTCAAATGCACTAACCCTTCGAGGGTTAAATACAATGAATATGGCATCTATTAATTCATTTGACTTACACTGTCCATCTGATATTGAGGAAGCATATTCCTTCCAAGGAAGGTCCCTTCGCTGCCTGCTTCGGATTGAAAAGGGTTATTGTATTCTCCATCTGCCGTCCGGTAAGGCTAGTCGATAGGGTTGAACCGCACACCAACTGGGGTCTTCCCCACATTGAGAAGGTTGTAATTCTCGTGCAGACGCCGACGAAGCCCCAAGTAAAACAACCCTAAGATCACTGGCAGACTATGCCACAAACCCAGCTTATCAATGGAGTGAACGAGCTGCATCCACAAACAATAACAAGCCAAAGACCTTGGGGGTTAAAAATTCAGCGTCTCAGATGTTCGTCTTTGTACAATAGAATCCTTCCTATATATTGAGAAAGGAAATATGTGAGTTGATCAAAAGTTTTGGGGCATAGATAGTTTAAAGGTCCATATATAGGGTTACTTTTCTGAAGAAAACAGAAGTCAAAAATAAAGCTACAGAGCTCATGTTGCAAGACTTGAGTGCGTAAAATATACCTTTCGGTAAACAAATGAATGCAAGTGTGTATAGATAAAGGGGCATGATATATAGGTATTTCTGTATCTCTGCGTACAAGAAAGAAACAGGAACCAGTTCCTGCTTATTGCTCAGCTTTCATCTTTATGATTCTTTTAAACTTCAACTATAGATATGTTTTCTATGCCCTTGAACTAACAGTAATCCATTGTTGAACCATCACATCTCAACATACAACTCATATTTTATATGGTCTAGTAAAAACATTTCAATCAAATTATATATATTACGTGCGTACATATGTATGTCTTAGGGATAAGATTTTGATTGTCATTTTTTTCATGGAATCAAAATTAACATTACCCAACCTAGTCATACCATACATAAGATGATTCAATATTATTTACAAAAGAATAAGAAGAAAAAATAGAGGTTTTATTAAGTTTTAATTTTGAGATGGATATATTTTGTGATGAAGACCTCTTCTTCGATGACATGTTGGGGTCTATGCTCTTAGTTCTTACTGATAATCTCATTGGCTTATAACTTATTCTAGGCTTCATTATGTATATCATATTTATATCAGGCTTCATTTTGATTCAATGCGTATTCAATGTATATAAAACATGTATACTAGGCTTCATCTTAATTCAGTATGTATTCAGTTTGTATAACACATATATATTGAGCTTTATCTTAATTTTAATGTGTATAATATGTTTATACCAGGGTTCATCTTGATTCAATGTATATTACTCATATTCTCACCCTTTTAAGTAGTTTATGCATAAACACCTTGATTGTGCATTACTATGTTCAAACATGTTGGGTCTTTGTTCTATGCAATTATTATGATTGAAGTCGATCTCAGCATAAAGGCATGTAATGTAACTCTAGCTAATTTGTTTTATTCATGAATACCATGAACTATGCATATGTTAACTTTGAAAAGTTTTAGGAGGATAAAGAAGATACATTTGATGACAAATGAAGAAGATATTACGGATGTATTCCCATTGATATTTTGTGTATCACGTATATATGAAAAAGATATTATGGATATATTTCCATTGATATTTTGAATGAAGACCTTTTATATTAATGATGGATGAAGAAGATATTATGGATTATAATATGCTTCTGGAAGGTTTCCCAGTTCATCATGGAAGCTTTAGATAAAGTTGGGTAGTTTAAAATGGTGAGTTTTATGTATCATGTTAATATGATTAGAATGTATCATGTACATTGCTTCTTTTATATTTGCCTTTGATGTTAACAATAAAAGGATTTTTTGATGGGTAAAATAAAAGGATTCTATATTATGGTTTTTATATATAATCCTAAGAACCGCAGGGTGAAAGTGAGTTAAATGAGATGATTGTGGAAAAGGTGTAAGGGCATGGACTTGGAGACCCATGGGGTAATGCTACACGGAGCAGGACAAGTGAGGAAAAAAAATTTGTGGGGCAGGGTTTGGTGGAGGCCCTACCCCACCCCATTACCATCCCTAATCATGGCTTGTGGATGCCTCTACAACTTTACCAACATATGTTCACATGAGAACCTACCAGATGACTCACTCTTTCCATATTTTCATTTATGCATGTATGTTCAAGCAACATCACCATCCCATCAACACCAACAGGAGAGCCAATGACTCTTCTACTTTTCAATCACCAACAGTTGCACCCCCTTGAGCCAAATATCATGATGCAAGTCTTAGGTAACCGCAATCACTGGTGGGATCACCACTGCCAATGAGACTAGCATGAGAACTCCGATGAATATTGAAATATAGCTGGTTCTCTCATTGGTGAATATAAGCCTAAAGATTGTTGGAGTCAATTCCATGCGATTGAGATTCTTGATATTGATGGAGTCAAATTATTCCATCATTCTAATCCACACATAGGAAATAAACAAGAAACAAGCAAAAAATTGTGCAGTCTTCAAGGCATGTGATATTTCAAATTTTCCTTTAAGCTTAATTTCCTATTGTCAGATTCAACTTTTCGGAAAGTAGTGAATTTCATGGAGGACACAATTGACTAGTCATGAACGAATGTAGACAAGCATTGGGTATCATGATGTTAACATAATAATAATTCTTTACTATTCTTCCTACACACAAAAGAATAAGAGAGATAAACTTAGACTTATCTGGATATAATGGAACTGAACTCATATGCTTCATCCTTAGCATGATCTCATTACACACCATGGCATACCCTCTTATATAATAACCAAATTTTTGCTTGACCCATCTATTTATAGATGGTGAAGAGGCTTACTCAAGACCATCACACTTCATTAAGTGTGCTCATAGATATGAGTTATATCCTCGATATGTGTGTACTCTTCATTTATGTGCCTCAATGTTTGTGTCATGTCGATAAATACTGAAAAAAATCTAGTATTTTGGAAATTATCCAATTGTGTTCGGTTCATTTCCTTATAGGAGCAACTCATGTTCGTACAATTACAAGCAAAATGTGTTAGCCAGCATCTCATTTACTTGTTAATGAGCTGAATTTTTTAGCCATTTGTATAAAAACCGAATGTTGTTAGTTTGTTAAACATGTATGGCATTGATCTAAGAAAAAAAATTAAAAATCTAGTTGATTTCCATACATGACGAATTCAAGGAACTCCTGTACCAAGAAAATGAATTCAAGGTATTCTTTGCCCAATACAAAAGATTTAACACACAAAGCAAGTCGAGATAGATCATATTTGCAATATGTGGTCCTCGGTAAGCATAACTTGAACTGATACAAGATCTTGCTTTTGTCATATATTGAAAATTGGGTGATGATTTCACAAGAATGTTAGAAAATGCTAACTTCTGCATTGCGGGGAAGTGGCTATTCACAGAGCTTAGGCTATCATGTGGGTTCATGAGAATTCTAAAACATGTATCCTAGGTTACTCTTCTAGTTTTAAGAAAAGATTGCAATTGGTGTGAGTCGATGACAACTATCAAATCTAGCTTGAGAAGACTTTTTGAGCGGATCTTACAAAGGAAAGAGATTCTACAGGACTAGAAAGCAAGTCAGATACAAGGAAAAAGTTGATTGTTTGGTTTCGTGATGCCTCAAGCCTTCTCATACCTGCCTTCTATAGACCTATAGAAACTGTCCTAAAGATACTTTCCAAATTCCGACGAGTTGTTTCTTGAGAACGATTCTAAGTGATTAATTTCTTTCTTAGTGAACCCTCCAGATTTCGGTTGCTATTCTTTAATCATCCACAGTGTGGACATGTAAACGCTAAAACATTTCTTAGAAAGTCTGCATTAGATCTAGATAACTGGTTTTGAAATGGTCCATTCCGAAATAGATAAGATGATACCTTGAATCCTAGTTTTCACAAGGAAACAATCCACATTTGTCGCTAAGGAGAGGGCACCATGACTGGTTATGAATCCTATGCCACAACCAATTAGAGATCCAAACTCATCCCACGCAAGAGGATAGGTCTGAGTGGGATATTTGTTGGGAGGATATTGTCATCCGCTTAATAAGAATCAATTCAGATATGGGTAGACTTATTCAGGAAGGGGTTTGATTCAACTCACAAAGAGTTATCTTGCATCATAATGACATCAGCAAGGTAGGGCCCAGGAAGGCCACCCACATTCTTAGTCGTTCAACCCTATGCTAAGCCTTTGCATTTACAAGCCAGATCATGTGCCTGGCAAGCCATACATTTGAGGCCCAAACAATTGAATATGATTTGATCAAGTTTCATCCTTGTGGTGCATACGAGTTCACACAACTCAATTAAGGCCCTACACACAATTTGAACATACATTTGGCTTGGTTAACCCAATGCATTCTGACCCACATTTTGTTCATATAGCTAACACCTTAGTTCAAACCAAGCAAGTCCAGACCAAGAACCTGGCCCTATCTATTCACGTTTGTGAACCTTGGAACTTGAACTCATTGTCACACTTAGAGCATGATCTGGTATAGCATTATTGGAATATCCATTTACATATACAAATGTGATTATATATGTTTATCTATAATAACCGCATATAGAGAGAGAGACATACACGCACATGCAAGGCACATATATAAATACATATAAAGCCCAGGCAAGCATATGGGAGGACTCAGGGTTCATGGCTTCCATACTCTCTCAACCTACATTTGGTATAGTGTAGGCTCAGGTGAACTTGACTCTGTCATCGACCCACACTTGAAGATTTATTCAACTGTCATAAATATATATATATATATGTGTGTGTGTGTGTGTGTGTGTGTGTGTGATATGTTTTATCAAGCCAATTCACACCCAGGCTCACGCCTATATATTATATATATATATATATATATAATATATAATATATATATATAATATATATATAGAGAGAGAGAGGGGTAGTGCTCAATGTCCTAGTCTATACGCATCGTTTCAACCTTCTAGATGACTTCAAATGGTTCCTCAAAATTGGAAGCCCTTTGTACATATCCTTGCAAAATTGCCAGTAAATCCACTATGTCATCTTTAACCATAATCGTGGGTCTTCTTGGAAGACTCCCACGCCTTGCAGAATGAGATACATCATCTCCCCTTGCATCGATACTATAGCCGATAACTAGTTGGCTACCTTATTCCAACTGTCCATCCCCAAACATCCCCGAATATCCCCTTTCTTTTGATGAGTAGAACCAACTGCACTTTAGTTTGAGCTTTGGATCTATTCATCAGTCTTGCTGAAGTTATGTTATTCAACTAGGCTAACAATCTAGTCTTCAAATAAAATGAAAAATAAGAGGGCAAGCATAATCTAGTTCTCATTCTTCTCGCTTTCGTTTAGAAAGCTGCTTTTTGTTTAGAGAAGAAGGAAACTCATCAGACCCTTTTCATTTTTAATGATGGGATTTAGCCAATGTTGTGGAAGTGAGTCATGTTGAGGCAATCCCTTTTGAGCGGCATAGCTTGACCTTGAATCAACCAAGAGCAGTTTCTCATCAGAAGGGTTAGAATGTCTTTAGAGCTTATTCTCACAAGAAGCTCCAATGTAATTTTCTCATGCTCTTGTATATCACTGTTTCATTCTCTACTCCTGTATGTATGTATATAGAGCTTTTTCACTTCTAAATATACCGTTACCTCTTTAATGAAATGACTCATACAGAAATTGCCTTTTTTGTTGCCTTTCTATGAAAGCCTAAAAAATGTTTTTGTGAAAACAATTAATCAAAGCATTTGATAATGAGAAATAGTAATGTAATTAGGGAAGGAAGTCCACCTTGCTAATTGCATTAGTGAGGCTTTATGGTCACTATCAGTAAGAGATCAAATTGTAAGGCATTTACCTCACTCTCAAGCTTTGCCATACACTCGACATTATTGGCAATACATTATTCAGCCACTTCCATGGCCATCAGACTATCTCTTCGTTGTCAAGAGGTTGTTCCCAATGCTCTAATCTGATCATCTACTGCCATGCCCATCTTGTCACTGTTGTTATGGTTGTTGTATGCCCTCACTGGTGACTGCATAACCTGGCTCTAAGTCCACTTGTCACATCCCTAACCCATCGACCTATCTATTTTTGGTACAATGATTTGGAACAGTGCCCTCCCCAATGGCCAGCCTTACCTTCTCAAATTTTTCCAACACAACAAGAGTTGTGGAATCCCTTATGCTTTGAATTATGCAATGGTCTTATACACAAAGACCAACTACTCATTCACTAGTTCCCGACGAGGGTCAGCTTATTCACAACTCATCAATTACAAAGTCAAAGCTATGCAAGTACAACACTTGGCTAACATCCAACCATGAGTTATCTCACATCGATGTCAATCTCACTTCCCAAACACAACCCCCATGCCCCCTCAACAGAACCCAACCAAGCCACACGCACTCAATTGTCTACGGATTCTTTTTTCGAGCAACCACACAGCTGAGGAGTTGTCAATCTTGGCCTCTCTCTCCACCTCTGTTGTAGAAGCCGCGTACTCCAAAGGAATTGTTTTCTAGAGGTTGAATGTCTGCCATCTTTTATTATCATTGTCGAATCGGCATTAATGTCTCAGCATCTCTCACCCATGTTCAACTACAAGAGACTGCCATCTATCGTGCCAACCTTCGACGAGATAAGTTTTTCCATTGGGCTTCTTTGTAAACCCTCCTTCCCTGGTCACCAGCCTTATGCATGCAGACCCCACTCAGATCTTATCAATTACTATGGAAGTGTAAGCTCAAATTTGAATTTGAATCCTTGACTTCTGAATTCCACGTTTTGCCACCCCACTTGTATGGTTGCTTGCATTAATTGCACCTCCATACATTCTATCTCAAGATTTCTACAACGTTAATCTTTCCCAACAAAGCACACTAGCAAAGCTCTCTATCTTCCAACACCATCCAATACTTCTTTATTAACAACAATGAGTTTTACTAGAGAACTTAAGAATACGAAGGGTCGATATATTACTAGTCCCTTATTGCAGAAGATTGGCATCTTCATTCAAATTTTGGTTTCCGTTGTTGGTTGGGTTGCATATAACATTGACAATTTTTAACATGGTACAAGAAACCTAACATATAAACAGCAAGTGAAAAAGTATGTCCATGTGAGAACCTTTCATGCCTCATATTGTGAAGAAAAAGCATGTCAACTTTGTTGGGGGAGGTGGTGAGGGGCCCATCCAAATTGAACATGACAAGTATGTGTCATTTGAAAATTGTTGTTGAAATCGGACATCATATAGATCCCATTATTCGATGGCGTGGGGCGTGTGCTAGAGGCTGCTGCCCTCAAGAGGACCAGGCGTTTTGTGGTCCCCAGGACTACGACTGTTCATAGAGGAGTGTAGATTGCTTATTATTGGGAGCATAGGGACTTTATGGGAGTCCTCTTTTTTGATGAGGTTCGAACCCAATTCAGGTCGAAACCTCGAGAATACTTCACATTCGAGTAACCTCAAGGTGGGGATTAGGTAGGCCGTAGTCTACATGGTAAGGTCGAATGGTTTTGAATGTATCTCCCTTGATACACCTCTAATTGATGTGATTGGTTTAAAATCTAGACACAAAGGGCTATCCAACGGATCAAACTTTGGGTGATTTTGATAAGAATTGGAATTTTGACAATTTTTTTAATCTTATATGGATTATATCGGTAGACTAGTTAAATTCCTCCAGACAGGGACAGTTGCCTTAAATCCCTTGATCAAGCTCTGATTCTCATGATTCTTGATTTCACAAAATGATGATTAGTCTCGAGAGAAATGGGTTAGTTACAGTCGTTCGTCAAGAAGTTAAGCTCAGTCAATAGAAGTCAGAAGTGCCTCTAATATGGTATGATTATTTCTATCATATCTTAGCCGTTAGAACTCCGATTTGAGTGATTCTTATTCTGCTAAAGTAGATATGACAAGCTTTCTAGGTATTTATGAATCATGAAAATTTACTAGAAATAGAGTTTTGGTGAATTTTGTAACTCTAGGCATATTCTGATAGAGTGATAGTTGTAGGTCTGATTACGCAATCGAATGCAGAAAGATCAAACTCATAAAAGAAACACAGTTGAGAATGAACAGGAGAATTACATTGATAAAAGAAGAGGCTATAACTATGAAAACTACAAAAAATTAATTAGGCTAATTGTGATGCATTGATTGATCCCCTTGAAGGTGAGTAGAAACTCATATTTATAGTTGATGGTGGGTAGATTTTCGATCCTTTTTCACTCTTATAAATTAGTTTTTGTAACTTCCATTGGCCAGATTTCAGATCCTTCTCCACTCTTCCACATCAGTTTTTATAAATTAGTTGCCCATAATTCTTAGACAGTAGACATGTGCTTATCTTTTTAGGGATAGTTTTAGTCATATACGTTGCTAAACAGTTATTCTGTGGATCCTTTTATAATTTTTGATGCCAACAAAATTTAAAAACTATTTTTGTTAGTAAAATCAACTTTTTTGCTAACACATCAAGGGACACACATCACTTTCAATGAAACCAATATACGAGAGAAGAGGATAGCTATCTTTTTCATGGTTGCCATCCATCCTTAGGCAAAAATGGAAAACAAAATTGAAAGGATATAGTTGATTGGGTGATACAACAAAAATGAATAGGCAACTCTGAAAGATATGGTGATTTTGTATTTCCTAAGTATTCATTTCAAAACTTATAAAATAAGAATATTAAAACCTTTCAACCAAAGCTGTGTTGATGCAGATACATGCAGCTAGAACAAAACATGTATATGAACAATGCACTAGGGTATCTACAACAAGTGGTTGTCACTTTAGTCAAGATTGATGCAAAATGCATCTCCTCCTCCTTAGGGGGACACCCACCCAGAATGACCCAAGAGTACCAGCAAGGGAGACATTAAAGAACGTGACCTAGCAAATTATCACTGAAATGTGGTCACAAGCTGTTGCATTTCAATAGAACCCACCTATGGACAAGGATGTGAGTCTTGTGATCAATATTGAACGGAACGCTAGGTGGATGTTGATTCTTGAAGAAATGTTTTTGAGATGGATAGATCCGTGGAAGTGAACCTTGCTCATAGGCTTGTCTAGCCAACTATGACTTTTAGTTGAGATCATCAAGTTCATTATATAGGAGAATGGTTTGCTTCTCATTTAAGTTGTATCAATAGAAGACATGAATTTTATCATGAGAAGTGGAATATAGAGCTCATGACACACACATTGATCACCAATTGTTGAATCTGCTTATTCCATGGAGGTTGGAGGTTACCTAAATGGGACCAACTTGGATATGCCTCTTGGATGTGACTCCTAGTCTTTAGAAGCTGCAATTCTTTCAATTAGTTGTACAATCATTGGGAGGCACATTAGGATGGATGAGGTTACTTGCCTCCTCCTTGAAATATTCACAAATGCTAGAATTTGTATCCAATTACCTAGACTTGCAGATACATAGTAATAGGTGGAAATTAGTTTGGAGCAGGGAACTAGTTTCTTTGCCAAATTGAAGTACTTCTTAGTGTTTTGATTATGGTGCAACTTACCACAACAGTGGGGTTTACAGTGCAGGATTATCCAAGTCCTCCGCAAAGAAGCCAAGTGATGAATGACATTTCACACCTTGGGCCTATGAGTCTTGCCTTAGTCAACCCTATGTTGATTTATCTAATGTGGCACCACTAGCCCGAGGTGTTAGAGGATATAATTCTATGTATATATATAAGAACATTTTTATTTCACAAACACTAACCAATTGTGATTGTTCCACCTTCACGAGGCCACAAAAATCACGTTGAAACAAAGAGGAGGACCATAATTTGTTATGGTCTACATCAAACAATCTAAACTTATTTATCAACTCTATAAATAGAAATTGATATTCATAGTACAACCAACCATTTACATTATTGACAAATTATCATCTCTAATACCTCATACATGAGCTAAACCAAACTGATAGGAACTCAACCTCAAGTTTCAGGTTGCAACTTAACCCATAAATTATTAGCATAAAATTGTGGGATATCTACATGTGCCAGTATGTGAAAAATATATACTTTATACCAAGTATATTAGAAGGATGCATGTTTTGAAATAAATAGCATGACAGTTAGGATCTAACAAGACAATGTATCATTTATCAAAAGTTTCAAAAATTGACATGTATAAATATTTGCACATTTAATTCATGTTTCAATAATTAAGGCCAACACCATCCAAACCCACCACCAGCCTTGGGTACACACCAGCTATAGCTCCTGGAGCCCACACTATGCTTGCCCTTGATCAAACATCCAAGAGCTTTCACATCGCTCACATCCAAACCTCTAGATAACCCAAACACCATAATACACGATATGGGTAGTTTATTCACACAATTAAATCAATTATCTCTTTTAAATTTAACAATTATTATATTGCATCAAAACCACCACTATCATCATCAATATATAACTTAGTAGACACACACAAATCCATCTAAATATGCTCATAGTAGACCACTTAGCAAATCAATGAAATAAATATCGTATCGAGTCATCAAGATCAAAATTAACAATCATGCACAATTTAAAACCCACAGAAAAGTATCCCCATATGACACAGAAAAGTATCCCCATATAATGCATGCACACCTCAAACATAATAGAATATGAATTGACACGACATGAGTATGACCCCAAAACACGAATTGTTGCCCTATTTGTCTCTTCATGATACCTAATCTTCATTTCAAAATCGATATAACTTTTAGGTACACAAAAAGAATAAAAAAGAATATTCCTTTCTCTCTTAGTTTGCATTGTCAGTTATACTTTCAGAATATTCTCTTCATTGACTTGCTCTACTATGTGGCTAAATTTTATGTGCAATAAAAAACTTTCAAAATTACAAAAGAAAAAGAGAAAGGGGTAGTAGTAGTGAGGGTGCTGAACAACTGTAATTTCGTGATTTTTTGGACATACAAGTCTAGGTTTAGTTCAATGAGTAGAATGGCAATTCCATGATTCAAATAATCAGTGTGAATATATTATAAATTTATATGGAAATAAAGAAAGTTAACGAAATTATGAAAGAAAGTTAGAAATGGGTGGTAGCAAAGGGGATATCAACTAAACAAAAGGGATTTGATGATTTTTGTAAATATTCAATTATAGATTTAGGTTCAATGCAAAAATCAAATAACTACTTCATGATTCAAGACAAAAATCAAGAAAGAATACAAAGAGAAAAGTGAGAACTTTTAGAGAAAAGTAGAATGAAAAAAAGGAGGAAGAAGAACAATACAGTAATGTACCATATTGAAAGGAGCAAATTGTTTTTGGATGGCAAGGATGAAGCCCAATGACTCCGGAAGGTATATAGGAATTGGAAAATTTTTTGATCTCCAAAACAAATAATTGGGTGATCCATGTGATCTGAGTTGGGTTTGCTAGTTTATCCTATATCTTTCCATTATAAATATAGATTGAGTGTCTTGTTTTGGATTGCCAGATCTAGATTGTTGCTCTTACGTTAGTAACTATAACTAGTTACTTATTAACAAGCTAGTATGTAACTATTACAATAATTTTCCATAGATGCCTTCGCATGATGAGATAACTTTCAACTTCAATTCAAAGGTATGAGTCATTTTTTATATTAATGGGTATAAGTTTGATTGTTGAGTACAACAAACAATACGTCTACACAAAATAGTTTTTCTGTAAAAGGAGGTGTCTACGGCATACAGAGTCTTACATGATATTAAAGTTTATTCTCTATCAATAAATCCTATATTTTCTTTATGTGTATTTGACATTATTAGGATGTGATGTAGATGGATTGAAGTTGATACTAGTACATGTTTCTCAAGAATCATTTGAAATGAAACATACATGCTTCCTTGTCTCACAATACAAGTATGATACTAAAAAGGTCAATTTAGGCAAGATTGGAAGGTGATTTGCTAACAGAAGCCAAGAGATTCATGTGAATGCAAATTGTAATTTCAGTTACAATAAGCATGGAAAAGATTGTGATTGGTGAACATAATTTTTGAAGAACTTTTTGTATGTTTGTGGCTTGAATATGGTTATGCTTTGTAACTTTAATTCCATTATATAACAATCAACTATTTAATTTCTATTGTTTGTTTTATTGCAGATAAAGCTTAACTTTCAAGATAGTGTAGTATGTAAAGTATTTCCATTACCAATCGTGTATGTATGGTAGAGGAAAAGTTGATGTTAATATGGATACTAGCAATGTTGACCTAAGTGAAGGAAACAACATTCATGCAATCTGGTTTCTTCTAAAAAAACAGTTGACTACAAGCCCCCTCGAAGAATTCTCTAATTGTTAAATTTGTTTTATGAAAAATTATATATTTGGGTCTAGTCTATCGGTTAAAGCAACTATGTGCAAAATCTGGTAAGATTAGATTCATTGATATAAGCAACAATTTCTATATTGTATGATTCTAATCAGTACAAGACTATTATCATGCTTTAACTAGAGACCCCCAGAATTTAATGGATGACTACTTGGTAGTGAGGGAATAGGAAGTATATTTTCACCCTTATATTGCCACCATCGAGAAGATGGCCATGTTGATCTAGCTTCTGGATTTACTGATTGAATACTTCAATAAAAAAGTGAAGCATTGTTCATGCTTTAGTAGAAAAATATTGAAGGTAGATTTCACCAAAACAAGACAAGCAAGAGGCAGATTTGCTTGGTTATGTTTTGAAATGGACCTCACCAAGCCTTTGATATCAAAGTATAGCATAGAAGGGGTTGAGAAAATGGTTGAATATGAAGGAATGAGCCTCATTTATTTTGATTGTGTGTGATATAGTCACACAATAAAAATATATATCCAACAATAAAAAGGTTGGATTAAGTGAACATGATGGCAAAGGGAATAGATTAGTGACAACCCAATATATAGAGGAAAAGGTGAGACTAACAATGCAAGGTTTGGATTGTGGATGCTGGTACAAAAACAAATAAGAGGCTACAACAAGAGTTGTCGAAGGATCAACAGAAGTGTTACAGAACAATGAGGCAATAAGATAGGTCGAGGATACTTTACAAACAATTATTCCCTCAACTTCTCCATTTGAAGTAGTAAGATAAGAGGATAATGACTACAAAAGAAGAATAAGGGTACCTCTGATTGACATTAGCAATACATAGAGTACACCAAAGGTCAGCAAAAAGGCTGCAAGAATTGCTTCAAAGGAGAAGCATCACATAGTCGAGGCTATAAGGAAAGAAAAAACATTGGAGATAGATTCAACATGAGTACAACAAGAAAACCTATAAAGAAAAATCAGCAAGCAGAAGCAACCTAACTTTCAATTTATGATGATAGCTGCAACAACTAGACAAGAGAAAGAAACCATCAAACCAGATTAAGGAATTAGTTGCTCATTAACCTAATTATCAATTAAATGGAATCAGAAGTAGAGGTATGAGTTTTGCTATCTATTACATCTAGTCTTGATTTATTATCTTCAAAAAAGGATGCTGGAACAAAAGCTACACTTTTGCAACCCACAAACGGGCATGAAGAATTATGTCACCAAGGGAGGTTGAGGTAGCAAGAGTTACTAAGGATATGCCATTGAGCTAGGAAGGGACACTTTGTGCTTCATCTATAGTTCATCCAATGAAGCATTTAAAGTGGAATCCTAGAGCAACTAGGGTACATGGATTTGTTTGTATGTTACATCGCATGGTCGCAATGCATCTCATTGATGTGGTAGTTTTGCTTGAAACTTGCATTAATGTGGGAACTTACCATAAGTGTATTTAGCGGCTTGGATTCAAGTATATTCGGATATTAAAAGCTCGAGGATTTGTAAGTGGGATATAGATTTTTTGAAAAAATAGCATAATAGACATTCAAGTGGTATTAAATCAACCCTAATTTAGCCATATCAAGGTAAAATATGTTATCAATAGATCATGGTGCTTTACCAATACCTGTACTAGCCATATGAAAGAGATAGAAAACTATAAAATACCTTTGAGTATGTCTACTCTAAGCATGTAGAAGACATGGTTGCTAGCATGAGACTCTAATGAAATCGCTCATATACATGAGAAACAATGGGGGAGCTCCACTATCTTAAAATAGATGCCAAGCATTCACAAAGTGGCTAACTCTTGTAACCTCTTAGACCTAAGATCTCATGAACCTCAATTTACTTATAGAGGACCCAAAAGACCAAGCTATAAGAGGCTATTTAAGAGAGTAGACATTGTGCAATAGAGAATGACATTTGACATTCAAAAAAGCTACAATTCTGGTTACTATTAAGATCTATCTCTAACCATCACTCATTGCTTATAGATGAAACAGGACACTTGACCCAACATATAACTTAACCTTTCCCAATTCAAACAATTTCTGCAACAAACCTAGGATACATGCAGCCCAATTGATAGGGCCTTGGTAAGTTTGGACCCAAAATTAAATGTGTGAAACGTTAAGGTTTTCAGGCACATACATAAGAAAAATCTTGGCTTTTCTCAAGACCTTTAAATTCAGGAAGAGAGAAACTATGGATGTAACCCATTCCTTGAGTGGCGGAAACTTAAATTAAAGGAAGAGTTAGATAAAGTGTTGCAAAATGAAGAGATTTATTGGTTCTAAAAAGTCATAAAGACATGGATTAAATAAGGTAATCATAATTCCAAATACTACCAAACTGTGGTCCAATGTTTAAAAGAAAGCATTGTGATGATTTGAGATGCAAATGATATATGGATCGATGACCCATAACTGATCAAACGATATATTGTAGGATACTATTGATCACTTTTCAAAGAGGAAGTAGGATTGAGGGTACGGGTAAACACTTCAATCAATTGGTGTCGGGTGAAGGACAATGAAGTGGAACAACAAAAATGTGCGATCTCTATAAAGGTACACCATGCTAAGATGAACCCTCTCAAAGCACCAAGAGAGGACAAATTTTGGGCAATGTTTTTCCAAAACAATTGGAAAACACTAGGGATTGATGTGATTAGATCGGTGCAATACATGTGCCAAATAAGAGAGCAATTGTATTCAATAAATAACAATCATAACCCTTGTCCCAAAGGTAGAGCAGCTATAATATAATAGCCAACTTTGCTCTATATCACTATGAATACCATTTATAAGTGTGTCAAGAAGGTTATGGTGAATAGATTTAAAACCTTAATGCCTAAGCTTGTGGGTCTTACTCAAACAAGTTTTATCTCATGCAGACACATTTATGATATCATCATAATAGCCAAGGAAGTCATGTAGATAACAAAGACCAAGAATGGTAAGGGTGGTTGGATAATCATCAAGGTAGACCTCGAAAAAGTCTATGATAGAATAAATTGGGAGTTTGTAAGGTGAATTTTGTAGGAAATAAAGTACCCTCAAGATTTTATAGAGATTGCAATGGAATGCATGATGATCCTAACATATAAGATTTTATGGAACGGGGAAGATTAAGAAATTCAAACCCTTACAAGAAAATAGGAAAGAAGATTCACTTTCTCCTTTTTGTGCTTACAATGAAAAACTCATATATGTCCTAGATAATGAAGTGAAATCTAAGACATGAAGGTTGTTCACAATTGGTGATCTTTCTTGTGATGTTTGTTGATGATTTATTGTTGTTTGGAGAGGCTTTAATCTCACAAATTGAATGCATGGTGTATTGCCTAGATATTTTTAGTTCAATGTCACAACAAAAATTCAACCCGACAAATGATGGTATTCTTGTATAATATAGCAAACAAGGCTAAAGAGATCAAACAAATATATGGCTTTTCTTAGGCATCAAACTTCAACAGATACTTGGGAGCAGTTTTCAACCACAAAAAGGAGAGAGACTTATTTAGGGATATTATTAATAGGGTTGGTATATAACTAAGTGGGTGGAAAGCACAATACCTCTCTCTAATAGGAAAACCAGTGAGTTGTTGTGTACAACTAGGCATTATACTACATCCAATCAACAAGAGTATGAAAGAGGATAACTAGTGAGTTGGAGAAATTTCAAAGAAACCTTATTTGGAAAGAGAAACTTTGTGCAAAAGCCAAATCATATAGGATGGTAAATCCTATGTCCATGAAAATAATTGGTGGTCTAGGTTTGTGGATAATGAGAGGTATGAACAACATTTTCTTCATGAAACTTGGATGGAAGTTATTAATTGGATCTAAGGGTTTATGGGTGACCAAAGGTAATTATGCAAAGAAATTTTATGTAAGTAGGACTATATACTAGAAAGTTGTAGACTCCCTCCTTTAGAAAAAATTATAAAATTGTGGCTCCGACTCACAAAGCTGAAAATGGAAATTGGGAAGTGGCAAAACAATCAAATTTTGGAAAGATGACAAAGCGGATACCTTGAACAATACCTAATAAGAAATATAGAGGACCTTGAACTAACAGATGCGGGTCAAATACTATGTGGGAGGTCATGGGTAATACAAATGAATAAGATTGAGAATAAAGTTGACATACATCCTTGAAAAACTACCTACAATGCTACTGTCGAGTAAGAATGATGATGTTGATCATGTTGTCTAAAAAGCATCTAACTCAAGTAAGTTTTCATTAGCCAGTTATTATCTACTTAATACTTATCTCTCAAGCACATGATAATGAATTATGGTAACAAATTTGGAAGTGGAAAGGCATAGCATGCATCCAAACATTCTTGTGGATGGTGGAACACAACAAATTACTTACTAAAGTATGTCATAGCCACTCAGTGGAGGGCGACAATGCTTACGAGTTTTGTAACAATTCGATAGAAGATGTACTTCATGCTCTTTGCAATTATAATAGATAGTTTACGTGCGAGCCAAACTAGTGAAACCTGAGTAACTCAACAATTTCTTTACATGAATGGTTGAGGCATAATCTTACCCTAGATCTTGCCATTCCAAATGAGAAGAAATGGAAAACCACATTTGGAGTCACTATGTGGTTAGCCTCAAAATGGAGGAGTGACTACAAAGAGCTAAGGAACAAACTCAAAATCATTGACATATTTGCACAATACATCTCAAGTGTAATGCACAATTTATGATTTTTTCAGTTGAAAGCAATGAAAAAGTGCTATGAAATGGATAACACCTAATAGAGGTTGGGTCATGCTTAATACAAATGGTTACTGAAAGGGATGTCCTGCAAGAGCTAGGTGTGGAGGATTAGTTCTAGATCTAGTAGGTCGGTGGTTTTGTGGTTCTTCTTGATCCTTGGGTGACTCCTCAACCTTCGTTGTAGTGCTATGAAGTATTCTCTTGAGGATAAAATATTAGATACAAAAGGGTCATTATAAAAAGTAATGGGAAGGAAGTTGTAAAGTTGATCAACAGTAGGTAGGGACAAGAAGGCGGTGTTAGTAACTTGGTTCATAGAATCTAATGATAGCTTCAAAGAGATCGGCAAGTAAAAATTAAACATATTCTAAAAGAGAACTACTGCATGAATTGGTTAATAAAGTATAGCTTAAAGGTCCCAGAGTATTTAGAGGATGGACATTACTTGCTCAATTGATCACTTTATTGCAGAAAGATGTCACTCGGTTATTGTTGCATAGGGGATCGTTTGTGTAGAGCAGTTTTGGCATACTCCTTGTGCTTTTTGAAAAAGCATCCAAACCAAGAAAATGAGGTTGAAGGTTTTCTGCATACAACATTATGTACTTCTTTGAGCCACCATCAAAACAATATTAGTGACCATGGTACCAAAATAATAGTTTCAAGGAATTTGTAGGGACATGAAGGTGATGTAGTAACTTGGTTCACAGAATCCAACGGTAGCTTCAAAGAGTGATAAGTAATAGTTAAACATATTCTAAGAAAAAGTAACTACTACACAAACTGGTCAGCAAAGTATAGTCTAAAGGACCTGAAGTATCATTTAGAGGATAGAGCATGACCTGCTCAATTGATCACTTTATTGCACAAAGATGTTATTGGGTTATTGTTGCATAGGAGATGATTTGTTTTGAGGAGTTTTGGCATATACTCCATGTTTTTCAAAAAAGCATCCAAACCAAGGAAATGAAGCTAAAGGTTTTCTACATACAACAATGTACACTTCAAAAATATTTGTGATCATAGTACCAAGATAATTGTTTCAAGGAATTTATCACAAGACAATGACCATATGTCAATAGGCCCTCATGTAGTCATATGGTGCATGGACTCATATTTGTAGCATCATACCTAATTTGGTTTAGAGTCATTTAGATCCATTTAGAGTTATTTGGCCTAATTCTGATTTGGATATGGATCTATATTATATAAGATCCATATTAATAGCATTATCTCACATAACAATAATGTCCTTTTTTCTATTAGTATCGTATCATTATCTCGATTTGTTGAAGTCTTTTTTTTTGTATTTGACCCTTAGTTTATATAAGAGTGTTATTCCCTATTGTAGACATTATTCCCCATAATTTGTTTGCATTTGAGAAAATGCTAAGTTGATCATGAGAGAAAAGAGTTTAGTTGGTGTGTATGAAAAATATATGTTTTTGAACCAATTCTTTGATAAACGGTCGAGCAACCATCATGAGGCGCACTCAACATTGCTTTGGTGTGTTTTTGAGTGTGTTGGAGTATGTCCCATCATAGAATTCGACTTGTCCTTATCCATACTCATAGAAACTGCAAACAAAAAAAGAAAACAAAGAGAAAAAGAAGAAAAACAAATAGAAAATGACGAACAAAAATCACTAGCTTGTTTTCTCTTAGGGCACTGTTAGAGGGATCGGATCCAGGTTAGCTTCTAGCAGGATAATGTTGGGCACCATACCTATTGATGAAGCGAGTCCAGGAGCTTGATGGCTACCCGCAAATCTTCTTTTATTGTTACTGTACACAAAAGCAAACCATTCCATTAGAGCCGTAGAGATCGCATGGTCTTATTTTGTGAGCAGAAAATCTCAAAGGTTCTTTTATTTCTTTTTTGGTTGGCTTTGGAGCTGAACCCTATCTCGTCTTCCATTACTAGCAATTTCTCTTTTTTGTTCTTATTTAATTATTAGTTTGAAGAGTAATTTAGAAAGATTATTTCAGGCCCTAGTCTAAGAGCAGTAGTGACGATGTTTAAGAATGGGAGAAGACTGTTTTGTATTGTAGATACATCTGTTCAAGGATGACTAATTTGGATGCAGCTAAATCTTTTCCCATTACACGCATTTGTAGTAGTAACTGAACATGTAGTTTAGCTGTAGTATCATATTTAGTTGTTATTAAGTTAAATAGCTCTTTTGGAGTCTCATATTCTTCAAAGACCTTAATCAGATCATCCTCCATGTATGTTAACATGACTGTTCTTGCTATCATGTCATCTCTTAGAAATGTTTTATACATTTCTTTTTCTTGCTCTGTGGTGTTAGGAGATGGAGGATGCATTGTTTCTTTTAATACATACTCTATATCTTTAAGTGTAAGAGCCAACTCAAATACATATTCACGTTTGAAAATTTAAACCGTTTAATTTTTCTGTTTTTGCCAATTCAGATACACATATTTTTGAATTCATTTTTATATGTTTGGCACACATTTACCAAGTAACAAGCAACAAATAGCAAATATTTAACTTGCTCCATTATTGAGTTTTTAAGCATCATTATTATATCATTCATATCCAACTACTAAATTGAAAATAACTGATGGTACTTAAAACCAATTTTATACAAGTTTTAAGCATCATTATTGAGTTTTTAATAACTTGATTCTATTATACAATCAAACTCGGAAGAAATCTGTAATTTTTCCTAAAAATTTCTGCCTCCGATAATTTCTCCAAACAACAAGGGTAAACCAGGAACAAAATAGTTAAATTGATATCTAGTTTTTTTTAATAATCTGTCACTGATCGAGGATAAAACCATAATTTTGCCCCTTAGTCAGAATTTGTAAATTTTCAAAAGACAAGGGCAACCTTATCTTTTAACACAATGATAGAACTACGAACCTTTCTGCCTCCGATAATTTCCCCAAACAATAAGGGTAGGAAGGTAATTCAACATCTAAGTATTCTATAGTTTCTATAAATGGCTAGAGGACAACATAATTTTTTCACCAGTTTAAGGGTAAAACTTTCTTTTTACTCACAAATATCTTGATATTTTGTAATTTGATCGTGTGGTAATTTGTAGTTTTTGAAACCATACATGGGCAAAATGGACTTTTTAGTCCGTTGCCTGATGTAGTTTTCTAGAAGCCGCTGATGGTTTTCCAAAATCGAGGGCGGTTTCTCTGAAGATATAAAAGGGAGGAGAGAGAGAGTTTTGTGGGAGTTTCTCGCCTCTCCTCTGCCTGGCCTAGGCTCTCCCTTCAGCTAGCCTTGCTTTTTCTACTTCGACCGACCTCGATTCTCCCTTCGGCTGGCCTTGGGTTCTCCCTTCGGCCGACCTTGGTTCTCCCTTCGACTGGCCTTGGTTCTCCCTTCGGGTGACTTGGGTTCTTTCCCTTCAGCTAGCTTGGTTTTCCCTTTGCCTGGCCTGAGTTTTTTCTTTACTTAAGCCGGCCTAGGTTTTCACTTCAGTTGTCTTGAGTTTTTCTTTCTTGGTTTAGTCTATTCTATTTTGCGTCAGTCATTTGGCAGGTCTATTTTTTCTAGTTATCTCAGGCCACAACCTATGGTTTTCGACAGCTTTTTCCGGCAAAAAAGAGGGTGTTCTCTTTTTCAGATTCCTCTATATATTTTTTCTTTCTCTCCCTTTTACAAAAATAACTACATACCGTTTTTTGTAGGATAAATGAGGCCTTGATACCAATATTGGCTACCACCAGAGCTCCTTCAGTGTTCCTGTGATGATCACAATAGTAGCCTTCTAATGTTGTGGTACTCTTATGATAGGAAGAAGACGAAGAATGGACAGGAAGGTTTTTCAAACTTTTTCAAAAAAAAAAATCCTTTTCAGAGATCCTCATAAACTCTCTTTTTTATGTTAGCTTCAAAAAGGGAGGCTTTCTTAATCAGCTTTTGAAAAGTGTTGATCTCATGGAGGGAGAGGAGTGCTTTCAAATCGGTTTTGAAATTTTCAATGATGAGCATTACTGCACATCCTTAAGAAATTGGCTCTTTCACTTGACCCAGAAGTAACCTCTATCTTATGATGAATGTATGTGCATTCTAGTTGGGAGATTGCTTCATATCTCTCAAAGTATTGAGAGTTGGGATGACTTCTATATTATGAGAAAAATGTTGCATAAATCAATTTACTAGATCCTCGAAAATAGTGAATTGGCTTAGATTGTAAGAAGCCAACTATTTTGAAGCATTTCCTTTAAATGAGTGTGGGAACCAATATATTCATTTGGAGAATTCCATTTTCAACTCTTTTCTTGGAGGGCTTTTAAAAAGAAGGCAAAATATCAGATAATGAATAGATTCTTCTCTTTAGTTTGGCCCTTTAACAATTGTTGGAGGGCCTTTCAATCCTTAACCTAAAGGGTTCGTGTATTGGTTCCTCATCTTCGAATTTTTAGGTCACTTGGGGTTTTCTCGAGTGATGTGATCATTTGTGAGCTCTTGCTTGCTTCCTGTGTGACGAAAAAGACTCCACCACATCAACCCCTTGGCCCAATGCGACAATTTCCCATTTGATTCTCAATTCTCTTAGTTTCCTTTTGAGGAAGCAATTCTATCCTCGTTATTTTGTAAAATCATTTTCGAAATTCTATTTGAAACACGACTTTTAGAGCAAGATGCCCGGCTAAACACGTTGAAGGAACCCTCACAACTTGACATCATTGAAAGTTGAAAATCGACCTAAACAAAGGGATTCAAAGAGGAAAGGTTTAGAATCACGATTTTTGGAAATTCGAATTGGTTTTTGAAAAATTGGATCGAATTGATCTTTCCAAGACTTAAGTCCCACCGGGCATGCAAAATTTGTAGATGAGAATTTTTTTCAAAGTCTATGGAGAGACTCGAAATTCAATTCACAAATACAAGTGCGCGAGCATGCCAATAAGTTTTCTAAAACTTGCAAAGTTAGATTTGGATTTCTTACTTCTTGGGCGAATGTGGACTAGTGATCTCTTTTCGTCGCAGGCTTTTTTGAACCACCACTCAAGCCTAAATGCTTAGAAGATCAATTTTAGATCCAAAAAAATTTCAAAACCAAGTTTCAATCTGAAAAAGTTTGTCAAAATAGTGAGTTTATTCTTTGGACAAAAGCAACTTCAATCTTGAAAAACAGAAATTGCTTATCTTTTTAGGGCTGATTTTTCTAATTTTTTGGTAGTCTTTGGAGCTTTAAAAATCTTCAAAATTTTAGTTGAGGTAGGCCCATGTGTACTAATCTTAGACTATTTTTGTTTTGGTTGTTGAATGTGTGGATATGCAGAATTAAATCAATGAAATCTCTTACTCTGAAACTTATGACAACCCTACAATAGAAACACATAGGATTAAAGAAGTGACTCTATCTCTTACTCTGAAACTTATGACAACCCTACAAATCTATGGAAGTCTTATTTCTAACGGGACCATTTTCAAGGAATTTGGATCACTACAGATAGAGTTAAGATACTTTTACCCAACCTCTATTGTAAGATGTATAGTGCAGAAAGGTTCTATTTCAATTCTGTTCGGTTTTGCCTAATTTTATTCACGACCTTAAATATTCTTAAAATTCTTATAAATTTTATGAAGAGTGGGCATGTGTGTAGAGAATGTGTGTACCAAGTTTCAACATTTTAAAATTGTAAAGAAGGGCTGGAAATTTCAGCAATCAAGCAGATGCAGAAAACATAAAATAGAGTTTTCGGTTTTAGGAAACTAATGGATGTATTCGAAAGATTTTTACAAAATTAAATAATCATCCACTGCAATTTCAATAATGAGGAACTACAATAATCAAAGAAAATTAATATTAGCTTAAGCATAGAGTGGTTATAGAGTATAAGATTTACAATATATATTAGGGTACAAACAAACCATAATTCAAATACATAAGAGGCGATCTTACCCACGAGTTTGGATGAAATTTAGCAGCATCTCTCCTCAAAATATTACATTGATTTGGAGTCAAATGCTCCTTAATTATAACCCTATTGAATGAAATTGAAAGAATGAAAGAAAGAAAGTGGAGAGGAAGATTAGAATTGACCTGAATTGAATCAAATTTGGAGGAGTGGAGTGGTCGGCCGATTGCTCCTTGGGGAAGGGGGTGATCCTTCCTTTCTCTCCTCTCTATATTTTCTCTATATTTTGATTTTCCTCCCTAGGTCCCCTATTTATAGATTTCAAGAGAAGGTTCACGGGTTTGGGTCTTTGCTTGGTTTTCAATCCAATTTTGATTTGATCCAAGGAAGCAAAAGGACAGTTTGTATTGACATTTTCTTTGATATTCAAGAATTGTAGAAAGAGGATAATATCTCTTCAATAGTTATAAGGATATGGTTCTATGTACATTTTCTTTGATTTAGCCAATTGTGAAGCTAATGTGTATGCATATAATGTGATATCTAGATCCATCAATATATCAATTAATCTAACTAAACATATTTGAATATGGATTTAGCGGTCTAAATTGGATCAAATTAATGATCCGGAGTTATATGCTTGACCTACATTATGCATGATAAAATCATGCGATTGAAACAAAAAGTTGGCTCTCTCATTATAAGCATACATTTTATGTTGCGTACAATAGGGACTTAGATGTTCATTCTTGTAAATGTGAGAATCCTAAATATTAGAGTCATGATAGAGTCTTTGATGTATGAATAAAAGCACAAATGACAACTTCTTTGTTGTTCTAGTCTTGATATGACTCAAGATACTATACATTTTACTCTCTAAGCTATTGAGCTTACTTAAGAAAAGTGGGAACCATGATATATTTAAAATTATAATTGTATGCTATTATGATTAGTAGCCAAATAGAGAAGAAGGATTATATTATCATTGGTGAAAAAAGCCACATTGTGAATACTAGAGATATTTAAATCCATTTGCAAGTAATGAGCTATGCTCATGGTTAAAGGATATATTTAAATCCATTTATATGCCCTTGGTTAACCAAGTTAAACTTATTTGATATGTATCTAATGGATCAAAGTGGACATGATTAAGATAGTTTTAACTCTATGAAATATTCAATGAAGTCAAACCGTTATGTACTTGTACTTGGATGGCTCAAGATGGGCAATGACGAAGCTGACAAAACATTGACCTTGAGATGTCTCTCTCCCATTGATACACTAGGGTCACAAATTATGGGTTGTCGTTCTTGTCATTTTGGAACATTCCTTTGGTGATAGAATTGACAATGCGGCCTTACATGAAACTCCATATTTTGTTGCGGTTTGATCCGATTATTCCATTGAATACGTCCTGGAGCTTGGTATTTAGTTGAGATTCAACAAATGAGCTGGTTTGAAAAAAACATTATCGCTCATAGCATCCACTTTCTCGTTAGACACCTTTGTTTTGATTTTGTTCAGTTGGGAGACATGAATGATGAGGACTGACTCCCTTGGAGTGAATTAAATTTGTTGTCCAAGTTTCACTATGATGGTGCATAATGTTAATATAGGACTCTCTTCTATTATAGTAGATACAAGTATGAATGAATTTGTATCAGTCCCTAATTTCTTGCCTAAAAACATTAAACGTCCATCCTTGATTGCTTATTGTATGACTAAGTGGAACTAGTTTCTGGTTTAAAAACCTCATATGTTTGTCCTTGATTGCTTGTTATATGACTGAGTGTAACTTGACACACTGATTAATACTATGTGAGGTCAAGTTATGCCACTTGCATTTATCATGGTATCTTCCAGAGCTCATCTCTGAATGGTATTGAATGTCCTTTCGGCAAATAGATTTGTCAATCCTTCAAAAGCAAATTGAAGATCAGATCAACTTTTGAGATGTCAAAAACTATTTTTTCATGACTTCTTTCTAGAGCTTTTGGGAGCTGAAAAACATTGCAAACATAAAGAGATCCTTGTATCAACTTAGCAACCATGTCTTTGATTGATTCAAACTCATCATCAGTATCTTGCATATCTTTCAAGCAAGAAATCAAAGTTTGTTTGATTATGCCAGAAAACTTCTCGCTTATTACCTAATGTATCCAGTATATTGAGGATATATTTGATATCAGTTGCTTGGTTAGCTAACTGAACAAGTGTTGGATAAAAATGTCCAGCTAAGCATTTCTTAGTCTCTCTGCATAGGTAATTCCACACCAAGACACGTGTGTCCAACTCATGGAATTTCTTGAAGACCTTGACAATTTCACCAACTTTTTGCAAGGATTCATTAAATCTATAGGTATTGGTTAAGGGCAAATTTTGTTGTAACACTTGAGAAATGCCTTTTATATATCATCTCAAGTTTGGATGAACGCAGGTTTGAGAGAGTTGTACCAAGCATAAGCTTTGAAAAGCTTAAGTATGTGCATCTCGCTATTACTTAGCACTTTGCACTGGAGAGTGAATTGAGCCAAATGCACTCCTAGATATTTACCATCTTACCTCCAGAAGATAGTAAACTTAACGTTGAAATCCCTTGGGATTGGTGCAAGCCTATCGACCGAATTGGGAGTCTATAACTCTATTTCAAAATCATTTCAAGCCATATTGATAATCCTATTATGGTTCATTGGGCATCTTCTACCTCCAATGGTGGATTTAGCATCTCATTGTTGAATGCAAATTGACAGTTTGCTAGTGGAAATGATGTTTGAAGCGGTTAGAATGATACTCCCTTAGGTTGGTATACCGGATGTGATAGAGAAATTAGAGGCCCAAAATCTTGTGGTTGTGTTGGTGGTGTTATACCCATCCTGTTTGGGCCGGCATAAAGCTTAGAGCTTGTGAAGAAACTAAGGGCTAAAGTCCAAGGTACGTGTCCCCCAGAATTTGATAAGAACCTGACATATTGAAAGGAAGTGAGGTAACATATGGTTGGGTGGTTGAAACTATTTGAAATGATGAGACTAGAACCAAAAATTGGGTGATCGTAAGGCAATATTGACTCATCTATACTACAAGTCAAGTTCTTGAGCCACATACGACCTTGGGATGTTTTGGTGCTCGTTGGTATGGCATTTGAGCAGCAATTTCTTATTTCATTTCTCAACAAGTCTTGATCTTAGATGGTAGCCAATTGATTAACGATATTCGTAGGCATGGTTTCTACTATCTGGCAGAATAATGTTGTTTTAGGATCCCCAAACTACTCTTATAACCTATCATTAATTGATGTCTAAGACGTTCAAGAACAAAATCTTCATCAATTGTACATGAGACAGCCACCGTGCTCCTTTTGCTGGTGTGGGGTATCTCATTAGATCGTTTGAGACTTGCAGTCAAGTGCCATGCACCTGGGATGATGCTAGAAGAAACCAAGTAATAAACTAGATCAGATCAAGTTTGCATACATTCGGCATTCCACAAAGAAGCATGTATGTCTTATCAGGCGTGCCAAGGATGTGTTGTCATCTGAAGTGATGACCCCACACAAATGGTTGAGCATGGTAAACTAGAGCAAGATGATAGAAAATAAGTATGTGCTAGAGAAATCTAACTCTCATTCTCAAAGAGGAAAGGGGTCCTCGAGAATCAGACTGTACATATCTGGGTTGCCTATGAGAGTTGCATAGGCACTCAATAGGCTCAGAAAGATGAAAGTCTACGTTATGTGTGCTCTTAGGAAAAGTAAAAGAAGAAATAAAAAAATATTAAGCATTGATCTCCTTCCCATCTCTAATTACACTTTGCTTATTTATAGGCTTCCACAAAAATGACAAATAAAGTGCTGAGTTTTTCGGACGTGATTCTTGAGAACTCCTAACTTTTCTCTACATGCCACTCTTTTTGCCGCCATGCCGATTGGAGTATGTCAACCAACCCCATGATCCATAAGTTTAGCTAAGCTACATAGGCTTGTCTTATGCTTAACATCGTAATCCTTCATGAGTCTGCACAAGCCATATGTCTCTTCTATTTCAAAATTCTCTACCTTCTGCCATGTATCCTCATGCATTTTTGGCATCTACACCGTGCCACCTCTTTCTCATTATGCACTTGTCTCGAACATACTTTCTAAACAGCATGGTTGAGGCCACACATACAGGCGCACTCAACTTTCTTGTGACCTTGATGCATCAACACTGCTTCGACACTCCTCTCACCAAGAAAACGAGAACATCAACTGTAACCAAGCTTGATAACCTTGGCTAGTTGCTCTTGCATCGAACATCATTTCACCCTTCGTCGACATGCCATGCCACTGAAGGAAATCAGATTTTAACAACCATAATTTTCTCAAGTTGTTTTAACGAGCTTGTTGCTTCAATCTGTTTGTATGTAAGCCAGGAATCGTAGAATCATATGATCTGTTCATTCACTTGTCATGTTCTAAGTTTCCGTTTACTTAACTATAGAATTTGTACTTATCCAATGTAGATGAAACGGTGCTCCCCAAGACGAACTAAAAACAGTTCTGTGTAGACATTGATACTTCAACTTGTAGATTGATTTTAATAGAGTTCTATAGAGTAAGTCCCCTTTCGATCATGGTTTTGGATGTCTAGTTTCCTTCTTTGTGATGAAAATCAAAAGCAGTCTTGAGCTTGCAGTGACATGAAGAAGCTTGAAGACAACGAGTTTGATATTGTAAACAGTTTCCTCAAAGAATTTATTCTGAAGAAAAATTGAGATAAATGTAGTTGTAGATATCAACTTTTGCTTTTCCTCTCTTTTCTTATTAGGTTTGTATTCCCGTTTTTTGCTTTTTTGTTTCAGCCTATACACAAGTGATTGCGATATTTTTGTTTACTTTAAGAAAGCAAAAAGTTTTATTTGAAATGTTTTATATTTTATAAAATACATCTCATCAAATCAGAGAAGAGGATCTTTCTTCCCTAATTTCTTGAATGATCATTATCGATGACGAAAGTGTCCATTCGATAACTTACACTTTGATCACTCTCTTAACGACACTGAGGTGGAAAATTAGAATTTACTTCACTCTTTGATCTGTTTGATGACCAATATTTTGGTATGTGAGTGGCAGCTCCGGGCTGATTCAAATAAAGGAGATGGATGCGTATTTATTGGCAGCTCCGATCTAAAAGCGTTTGACATAAGAGCAGAGAAACTAAATAGAACTTGATAGATGGTTTCAAAGTTTGCAAATGCATATTTATTGACGTGCATTGGGCCATTAATAGGGCTGATCCACAACCAGAACGTACCCCTCATAGAAGTCAAAATCCGGCTGAACTCACGACCCTATAGCTTTGCTAGGCTGAAATCGGCCATCTTAGAGACAATGATTCATCCTAATTCCTAGAGATCGAAGTGTACAATGAAGTCCTTTCCTAATTCGTAGAGACCTTTGGTGTAAGGAATTCAAGATGGTGGCATTGTTCAATTGAGAAGAGGAGAAGAAATAGTCGAGGGACTAGAGAATGGTGCAATATGTATGTTGGCGCTGGCGTTGGACTTGAATGGAAGTCATTTTCATAGGAAGGAGTAGGTGTTTGTTGATTAGTGTAAGGTAAAGGAGCTTGTGGGGAGTTCTGACTCCCACAGGATCCATGTGCTGATGTGCGTCCAAAAAAAGTTAATAATAATAATAATAATAAGTTGGCATGTTTTACATTGTTGATCGTATCTAGCCAGCAGGGATATTAAGCAACTTAAAACTTTTATGACAGTATGCTATTTGTGTTTGAAAATTTATTGAAGAAGACTTTTAAATAGCCAAAAAGCATGCCCTTATTGACGTGATCGTTCCGATAAGTTTTCTAGTCAACTTTATCTCTTATATATTTCCGGATGACAATATGTACAAAGGAGAACGGTAATTAGTTAATCTTGTATGGGACGGACACTAGCTCCTGCAGTGTTGGCCAAATACATCACATCAACTGGACCACCGCACAGAAACCCATAGAGAGAGAGAGAGATTCTTAAGAAACTCTTTCTAGTCGCTTTCGAACAATTATGGGGGACCGACTCTGTCGCTACTTTATTACTATTCAATGGTCCCCAACTAATTGGGTCCAATCTATACTTTCTAAGCAGAAAGTTAGAAAAAAATTGAATATCAATCTCACTCATCGATATGATGTATGTCGCAACTCTCATACCAAATCACATCAATCCCATTTTCTCTACACGGGTCGTGAGAAAACCGCCAACAAAATTGCGTGGCTCACACACCTTATTTTTCGAAAATACTTAAAAGCACCTTCATGCTATTTCTTTTCTTTTTTACACTTATTTTTCGAAAATACTTAAAAGCACCTTCATGATGTTTCTTTTCTTTTTCTCTTGCAAGTACACACCCGAGGGTACGATGATTCAAAGTTTCGCTTTGTTTCCCTTCCAATCCTCATCCTAGAACCAAAAACGTTTTCATTACTCTTTTCATGTTCTCACGGGTCCTTATGAGGATCTGTTGGAAAAAAGATAGGTGCTTGAACATACATTTGAGTTAACTTTTACATATAAAATCAAACCTAATTTATACAAAATACATTTAAATTTGAACATATATTATAAATAAAATGTGAAAAATGATGATAAGTTCATCAATACAAAAAAGATAGGTGCTTGAACATACATTTGTTTTTATTTAGCTTAGAGCCAATTTGAATCAAACAAGTCGTGCACTTGGTCTAAGGAATTAAAACTTTTCAAGTTCTGAAAAACAAAAACTGGTTATGTCTTCAAAGCTTATTTTTAGATTTTTTTAAATAGTTAAAAATCTCCAAAATTCATGAAAATTTTACAATAGGTAGAGCATAATGTGAAGATCCTAAGATTATTTTTATTTTATTTTTGTGTGTTGTAATTTTAAAGAATTAAATTTGAGAAATGCTTCTTTTCAAACGTTCATAATGTTTTGTTATAGAAATACAGAGGTCTAAAGAAACTTTTATATTTCGGAGTACAAAGCTCCGATTTTTATGAATTTAGTCTTCTTTGAAAGCTATGGATGTCAACTTCCCAATGAGACTAGTTTCAACAGATTTAGCTCATTGCAATCAAAGTTATGAAAAGATTACCCAATCTCCATTACAGGAAACACAAACTAGACAGACTAGACTCTGAATTTATCCAATATTCCTCTATTTTATTTACGATCCTACACAACCCTAAAATTCTTCAAAATTTTATTATACGTGAGCTTGTGTGTAAAAATTCAGTGTACAAAATTTGAAATGATTTAGAGCAGAGGTTCGGAAATGAAAAATATAATACCAGAAATATATGGGATGCTGAAAATAGAATTTCAATTTCTAAAGTATACGTGAATGCATTCATCCGAAATTAAAAAGCTAATCACAACTAATTCAAAGTAAATGACTGAAGAGAAATGAATTGAAATATGTTTATAGCTTAAGCATAGAGGAGATGAGGAGATATAAGATGATATAGTATATAAAGAGGTAGAGAAACTTGAAATCAAACAAGTAGAATGCGTAAATGTAAAAAGAATGAAACGGACAACATTTCAACTCTATTACATCATGGGGGGAGATTAATACTCCATTAATACAACTCCTTTTGAATTGAATAAGTAGAAGGAGAGATTTAGATCAACAAAGAAGAATTATCAAACTTACAATAGCCTCCAATAGACAATGGCTGAAGGAAGGAGTCGATTCCCTACTTCTCCTCTTCTCTCACTCTCTCTTTCTTTCTCTCTCTTTTTCTCTCCTCCTCTCTCTCTTTTTAGAGCACTCTCTCTCTCTCTTGGGCTCCCTCTACTTGTCCTTCAATTCCTTCAATGCTGGAAATGAGCTCCTAAGAGACCTTTTTATAGGCCTCAATAGGGAGGCCTAGAGGCTTCCATGATGTGGATTGGGCCAAGGAGCTTGGCCCAAGCTCTTGATCCAACTCTATGGCTGGCCCCATGTGTTCACGTGGGCCTTGTGATGGTCCCCTTGTGTCATGGGTTAACCAAGATGGGTTGGGCATAGGTGACATGGTTAGGCAAGGTCAAGGGAATTTAATCAAAACATGTTTAGCCAAGAGAGTTCGATCAAGGCTTGGCCAAAGGGTTTTGGTCAAGATCAACCAAGGTGGTACAATCAAGATTGGCCAAATTATTTCAATCAAGATCGGTCAAGGTGGTTTGGTTAGGCTAAGGTGTGTTCCATTGATTTGGTCTGACCAAGGTAGGTTCGACCAACTACAATTGGCAAGGTTAGCCTTTGGTGGAGCTGTGCCTTGACTTGGGTGTAGTCTTGACCCATTTTGGTTTTAACCTCCCTAGCCTGTTCAAGGCTAGGACCTTCGTTTTGGTGCACATGAGCTTGGTCCTTGCTTGAGGCGATCTTGACTTGACTATTGCCTTGATCTTCACTCCCAACTTGAATCTTCGGTGATGACTATTCGTTATTATCTCTGCTTTTGATTTGTAGCTTTATCCTTGAATGGGACTTTTGATTTTAGATTCATGGTTTCAAATATTTCTTTTGATTATTTAAAACCATTTTGTTTGAGGTATATTTTAAAACAATGAGTTTTTTATCAAAGTTTTCAAATACTTTTGAAAACAACTAAGTTTCATTCCCGATGTTCGCTTGCACAGGCGACTTGCTTTTACTTCATGAGTTAGTCTTTACCGTTTCAACCACTTTAACCCTTTATTGGGTATAGGATGTCAAACCATTTTAAATCTTTCGATGGGTGTGAGGTCTCAAACCACTTTAACCCTTGGGTGTAGTGTTTCAAACCGCTTTAACCCTTTAATAGGTGTAGAGCCCTAGAGTATGACTATCCTCAATCAGGCGAGTTTTTTAGGCCTAATTTAATTTAAATTTCAAAGGTTTTTGGTAAATTTGACATTTTACAAATATTTTTTGGGTTTGGTTCCCAATGCCTCATTTTCATTTGTTTCTTTTAAAACTTTTTTGAAACCATTATTTTTTTGAATAAAATCATTTGAAAAGGCATAATCCTGCCAATTTGGGCTTGAGGGCAAAGTAGTTTTTTTTTTTTTGCTCTTTTTAAAAATTAGATTTTTTATAGTGGGGTGCCATTTATCCTTATTTTAAGGCTTCTACAAAATTTTGGTGTGAAAATGAGTTTGTTTAAGGTGTCTTTATTTAAAAATCCTTAAAAGACCCAAAACCGTGATTTTTTCTTGAAAAGTCAAAATTTCTAAAAGATCAAATTATTTTGGGAAAATTTTTTGGGTGTCTACAGATACCCCTCTTTGGCATTAATACAAATTTATTTGGTTAATGACAAAGAATAACACCCATAAAAAAATTTATTTTTTTTTGGAATTCTAGAGTTGATTTGAGTAGAATCAAGATCTCATTAACTTTTTCATTTTTGTTAAGAGACTTATTTCTTGGACTTGGGCTATCCTAATTCCAATGAAAGAAGATTTCTAATAAGGGTGACTCAACATGGATGGAAGTCAACCAATGCATCGATCATATGTGCATAAGGCCATTTACGAATGCATATGAGCATGAAATGTATGCAATGGATGAATAATAAATATTTGATGATCTCTATGATTTTTTAGGGGAGATCCCATGAAAGTTGGCTTCCCTAAGTGGAACGACCTCAATGTTTATTTGCTTAATGCCATGGATTTTGTAAAAACATTTTGAAATGGATATTTTCTTTTTGTTTCTATCAAAAAGGACTTTCATCTCCTATATTTTTCTTCACTTTGGTTTTAATGCAAAATTACATGTTAGAGGTTTTTATTGTTGGAAAACTCAACAACATTTCAAAACTCCATTTTTCACACTACAAGGCCTAATCCTCAAACAAAATGAGATCCAAATTGGTAGGTTTTATTCCTACTTTAGGACCATACTGACAAACATTTATCTTTTAGAAAAGTTATAGGGGTTTGGGAAAGAATTTACCACGGTCCCTTCTGAAGCGTCCCGTGATATAAGGTGAAGAAATTTTTGATAGAAAAATTGCTCTCTTTTTTTAGCTTTAACTTTTATTTTCTTTTCTTTCAAAGGGAACCTCTATATTGGAGGTTTTTATTTTTCCCTTTTTCTTTTTAGGAATACCTCTATATTTGAGGTTTATTTTCTTCCTTCTTTTTCTATTTTGACTTTTTGCCAATTTTTCTTTTTGGAGAGAATGAAGTGGGGAAACAACTTATCCCTCTAGATACTCGGTCTAATCAAGTATGCCCTATTTCATAATAGTACATACAATTTGAAAATATTTTGCTATTTTGAACTAGGTTCTATCTTGTAAAAGAAAGACTTTTGAAATGTCATGTAATGATTTTGGAAACACTCCACTTTTCATAGAGCATTAATCCCTAGTTAAGAGGCCTATATTCAATTTGGTCCCTTTTTCAACAAGCTAAAGAGGATCGATTTTGCAAAAAAAATCATTTCAAAAGAATTTGTGGTAGACACTAAACATCATATCTTTTTTATATTGGGCATTTATAGGGTCTACAAGTTTCTTTCCTAGGCATCAATTAGCTAATATGCATGATCGATTTGTAGCCCCTTTTATGACATGGGGACATTCCCACTTGGGCCACCACTTTTTGAGCCTTTTTGGGTGAACAATGTATTCCATATGAGATGATGGAGATACATGCTTTATGAAATGATGAATGTATTTAAGTCTCCATAAAATGTGTTTAGGAAATACACTCTACGTGCCCCTAGTTTGGTGGAGATGACATGAGCATTCATACACTATGGCCGACTCTATTGTGGCATGTGATGAATGATAGAAATTTAGTGTGATGAATGAATGATTCATAAATGCACGACCTTGATTTTTGGAATGGCTTAGGAATATGCATGATATGATCCTAGCCTTGATGCATTTTGGGTATATGTTTGATTCCAATATTGGTCACTTTCTAAGGAACTTGAATGTTTGCCCAAGTCCAAGATTTTCTTGATTTTGAGGAAGTTCATGTAAATTGACATCACTCAAATCATCTCTAAGAGGATTGATATTTTTTTGAAAAAATGGTTTTGATTTTTCTCTTTCTTTTTGAAAGTTTTTGTATTTTTGGTTTTTACTTTTTCAGATTTTTTTTTGGATTTTGGGAATAACTTGTACAATATATGCAAAACTCGAAATTAGCTTTATATCCAAGGAGGGTCTAGGGGTTCGGGTGTATCAAGGATGTGCACTGGGGTGTGGTTTGGTTGATGTTCTTGGTGTGGATCCTAGGTACAACCCAATGTGTTCTTAGGGGCGGATGATGTACATAGGTTTTGTCAAAACCACTTTTGAAATTTGTACACGGTTTTGAAAACAAAAAATTTTGAGATTTTCAAGTTTTTCAATTTTTTTGGATTTTTCCAAGCAAATGCTAGAAGGATGAACATAAAAGACTTTCTTTTTAAAATTTTCATATTTTTCTAATATTTTTGGGTTTTAAAAATTTTCTAGATTTTTTTTTAGTTTTTCCAAATATATACTTTTTATGAATTTTTTTCTAAAAATGGGTCTTCCATCAAACCTACAAAAAAAACACAATGAATTAGACTCCAAACAAGAGGTCTAAGTCATAGGTTTTGGTTTTTGTGGGTTCTAGGGCACCCTTAATTCAATTGATCTTAGGTGGTGACTCAAGGGGTATGGATGGAGTGTATCCCAATCCATGTCGACCTAGGTTGGTAAAAGGTAGGATGGGTTCTAGCCTACCTTGGTTTTTGGCTTCTAGACCTTTGTATGGTGCATATCCCATGTTCAATAACATATTTCAAGGCTTTTTGAGTTTTAAAAATTTTTGATAAAGGGGATGGCTTAGGAATGGTGTATCGTCCATGGCATGGTTATACAATTGATTTATTTTAGATGTGTCTAGGAGGTGCAAGGCTTGGGTAGTGGAAGGCTTTGGTTTCTCTAGGATATACACGATCCTAGGAGTAGATGGCTTTAAAGGTTTTGGCTTGGGCTCTCCCAAGAGGTGGATGATTTTGGTATAGACCCTAGGTGCAACCCAATGTGCCCCTAAGGGTGGATGATTTGTGTTTATTTGGATGCAAAGGGAGAACATGTTTAATCCCTTGCAACTTGGAGAGGTATCGATTTCAAGGAAAACCATGGTTGGTCCTTTGGTGGGTTTGTGGATGTTGGGAAAAATCATGACCATAGGCTTTTTATGATATAAACTTAGACTCGAAGGAAAGTTTTTGTTCATGATAGGGTTAGGTGTACCTTGGATGTCGATGCATGCCTTAGGAGTAACCATGTCTATCATGTTTTAATTTTTATTTTGATCTTGTTTTTCATTATGAAATTCTTTTTTGTTAGTGAGGAACATTTGGCGCACCTTGAAAATCCACATTCTTTGGCACATCTTTTGAGTTTGTGGGTGCATGAGTGTGATTTGATGTATCAAATGCATATGCATGATTTACCAATCTTAAACTAAGAAGGGAAGGATCGAGTAGGGAGTTTTGGGGAAATGAGTTTCAGACATACCTTTTTCAAACTTATCTACCTTTTCATGGTGAGAGCAAGCTTCCTTGCAGGCATCTTGAGGTTGCTCTAGCTCATGAATGACTTTGAGCTCTCGTTGCTTTGCGAGGTCTTAGATTTCATCCTCCAAGCCTATGTGTGTGCAACACTCATTCTATTGTGTGTTTTGTGAAGCATGTGAAGTAATGCTCATGATAATGAAACCCATCAGAGCGAATGTTTGTGAAAAATTTGGAGTGACTTGAGTGAAGTGATCCTCATGCCTCACTCCTCTTATGTGCCTAGGGATATCTTCATTTTGAGTTTTCATAATTTCAACTTTTTGATTTTCAAATATTTTTGATTTTTTAAGATTTTGTAGATATTTTTTTTTTTTTTCCAATGAAGGTTTTTTTTGGCTTTTTAATTGAAAAGGCGTGTTTGGATGAATAACAAGGTTAGATGATTCAATCTCAACACTTGCTGCATTTGTGGCCTCATTTTCTTTATCAGATTTTGGGCTCAATTTGATTTTTCGGATATGGTTTTTCTCTCTATGTACTCGAGATGATTTATCATAGGAATGATTTGCCTTGGCCTTTTGGCTTAGGGCCTTAATTTCTCTTCCAAGATGGCTTCCTCTTTCCCTCAAAGAGACAAGTTCTTCATCTCATGTTTTAGACGATTTTTTTGTGGTTTTGGAAAACCAATTTGGGATATGTGATAAGGCTTTCCTTGATATGTTTTTAAAGAAATCATCCAAACTTGAAATTATTTCAAAATCAACTTGTGCACAAAAGATAGATTAAAAGCAAAAGATTTTCGAAAAAGTGAATTTAAAAACCAACACCAAATCAATCATCCCTCAAAGACTCAAGTCCCACCGGGCGTGCCAATTCTATAGATGTGAAAATCTTACTCCAAAGCCTATTTTGAGACTTGAAGTAATTTTTCAATCTACTTCGTTTTGCACGAGTGTGCCAACTAGTTTCACTTAAACTAGCAAAGTTGTGTTTTCTGACTTCATAGACCAATTGTGGAGAAGCGGGATCTTTTCGTCTTAAGCCTTCTTGAACCGACGTTCAAGGATCAGCCTAGATACCTTGAGGATTAATTTGAGCAAGATGTGTATTTCTAAAATTTATTTCTCCAAAGTCATGCACTTGGTCTAGGAAATTAAAACTGTTCAAGTTCTGAAAAACAAAAACTGGTTATGTTTTCAAAGCTTATTTCTGAATTTTTTTAAATAGCTTAAAGATCTCTAAAATTCATGAAATTTTTACAATACGTAGAGCAGAATGTGGAGATTCTAAGATTACTTTTATTTTATTTTTGTGTGTTGTAATTTTACAGAATTAAATCTGAGAAATACTTCTTTTCAAGCATTCATAACGTTTTGTTACAAAAATATAAAGATCTAAAGAAACTTTTATATTTCGGTATAAAAAGCTCCGATTTTTATGAATTTAGTATTCTTTGAAAGATATAGATATCAGCTTCCCAATGAGACTAGTTTTAACAGATTTAGCTCAATACAGACAAAGTTAGGAAAAGATTACCCAATCTGTATTATAGGAAACACAGACTGGACAGACTTGACTCTGAATTTGTTCAATATTCTTCTATTTTATTTACGATAATATATGACCCTAAAATTATTGAATATATGTGGGTTTGTGTGTGGAGATTCAGTTTACAAAATTTGAAATTATTTGGAGTAGAGGTTCAGAAATGAAAAATGCAATACCAAAAATATACGGGATGCTAAAAATAGAATTTCAGTTTCTAAAGTATACGTGAATGCATTCATCCAAAATTAAAAGTTAATCACAACTAATTTAAAGTAAATTACTGAAGAAAAATAAATTGAAATATGTTTATAGCTTAAACATAGAGGAGATCAGGAGATATAAGAGGATATAGTATATAGAGAGGTAGGAAAACTTGAAATCAAACAAGTAGAATGCGTAAATGTAAAAGGAATGAAACGAGCAACATTTCAACTCTATTACATCATGGGGGGAGATTAATACTCCATTAATACAACTCCTTTTGAATTGAATAAGTAGAAGGAGAGATTTAGATCAACAAAGAAGAATGATCAAACTTACAATAGCCTCCAATAGACGATGGCTGAAGGAAGGAGTCGATTCCCTACTTCCCCTCTTCTCTCACTCTCTCTTTCTTTCTCTCTCTTTTTCTCTCCTCCTCTCTCTTTTTACAGCACTCACTCTCTCTCTTGGGCTCCCTCTACTTGTCCTTCAATTCCTTCAATGCTGAAAATGAGCTCCTAAGAGCCCTTTTTATAGGCCTCAATAGGGAGGCCTAGAGGCTTCCATGATGTGGATTGTAAGCTCTTGATCCAACTCTATGGTTGGCCCCATGTGTTCACGTGAGCCTTGTGATAGTCCTCATTGTGTCATGGGTTAATCAAGATGGGTTGGGCGTAGGTGACTTGGTTAGGCAAGGTCAAGGGGATTTGATCAAAACATGTTTAGCGAAGGGAGTTCGATCAAGGCTTGGCTAAAGGGCTTTGGTCAAGATCAACCAAGGTGGTTCGATCAAGATTAGCCAAATTGTTTTAATCAAGATCGGTCAAGGTGGTTTGGTTAGGCCAAGGTGTATTCCATTGATTTGGTCCAACCAAGATAGGTTCAACCACCTACAATTGGCAAGGTTAGCCTTTGGTGGAGTCGTGCCTTGACTTCGGTGTAGTCTTGACCCATTTTGGTTTCAACCTCCCTAGCCCGTTCAAGGCTAGGTCCTTCATCTTGATGCACATAAGCTCGGTCCTTACTTGAGGCGATCTTGACTTAACCGTTGCCTTGATCTTCACTCCCAACCTCAATCTTCGGTGGGGACGATTCATTATTATGGGTGTAGGGTCTCGGAGTAGGACTATCCTCAATCGAGCGAGTTTTTTAGGCCTGATTCGATTTGAATTTCAAAGGTTTTTGGTAAATTTGACATTTTACAAATATTTTTTGGGTTTGGTTCCCAATGTCTCATTTTTATTTGTTTCTTTTAAAACTTGTTTGAAACCATCATTTCTTTGAATGAAATCATTTGAAAAGGCATAATCCTGCCAATTTGGGCTTGACGACAAAGCAGTTTTTTTTGCTCTTTTTAAAAATTAGATTTTTTTGAGAGGGGTGCCATTTATCCTTATTTTGAGGCTTCTACGAAATTTTGGTGCGAAAATGAGTTCGTTTAAGGTGTCTTTATTTAAAAATCCTTAAAATACCCAAAACCATGATTTTTTCTTGAAAAGGCGAAATTTCTAAAGGATCAAATTATTTGAGAAATTTTTTGGGTGTCTACAATAACTCATCCAACCATATTTTATATAGAGAACATGAAATCAAGTTCGATGCAGTGAACGTGATTGTCTTTGAACCGAACATGAACAAAACTACGATCGTACTGAAGAGACCAAACAACGAGCAACTCATTTCATTATTTGGTTAGATGTGAAGTAATGATGTGTTTAATTTTTCAACTATGTGTTTCAATTTCATCTATGAATCAATAGCTATCAAAACTACCCACGTGGTCGATTTTTGTTTATAAGATTTTTTTGAGGATACCTGTAAGGGGGGAGAGTTGTGTTAGGCTTTGAATAGTCAGCATAAACTTGGTCAAACTTATCTATCATCCTTTGTATAGGTGTAAGGAAAGAAGCCTGAGAAGTTGTACTTGTCAACGAACATTGAAATCTTTCAAACAACAACAACAACTAAGCCTTTTCCCATACTAGACGGGGTCGGCTACATGGATTCTTTGTTTCCACATATCCCTATCATGTGCCATGTTAGCAGTTAACTCCCAATAAGCTATATCATTCTTTATTGTTTCTTTCTAACACTTTTGTGGTCGTTCTCTACCTCTTTTAATACTTTCCAAATTTAGTTTTCCTCTACCTCTTTTGATACTTTTCAAATTTAGTTTTTCTAACCTTCTTACAGGTTCTTCTTTTGATCTTCTTTCTATATGTCCAAACCATCTTAAACTATTTTTTTCTTATTTCAGCGGGTTCGTCTAATTGTTTTCACATCGTTTCAGTGAGATCTTTACTTGATTTATTTCCTCTCTCTCTGGCCTCGAGTTGCCTATAAATCTGCACACAGTGCAGACTCTGAAGGCATCTCTTGTCTCTCTCCGTCTGTAGCAAGGGGAAAGCATGAACATCTTTGAGGAGGCCGTGAAGTCATTGGGGTCTATCTTCCGGCACTTTATACAAGTCCATGAAGTTGTTAGCAGAACGACTCTGATCGACAAACTTCTCTTCTTGGTAAAGCGCCATCTCACCTCTTCCCTTCATCTCTATAGTCTAGCTATATATGCACGACCAGATACCTTTTCTTTTATACTTATCTCATAACAAGAGGATCAATCACAAAACATGCACCTTTCTCATTTTGAACTTCTCTTTCTCATTTTGCTTTTGTAACAAGACATAGCAACCTCACGTTTCTTGCCAAAATAAGGGAAGTTCCACACCTGTTGATGCTGTAATGCACCTTTCCTCTACTAGTCCAGGGCCGGAAAATCAAACCATCAAAACTAGGGCATTAAGGTCTCACTACTGATTATGTGAATCTTTGTATCCCCAAGGAAATCCCATGGTTGAACTCCATTGGATTCAGCTTTTAGTCAAGCCCCAACAACTCTTGATTGTTTTTGTTGGTTACATAAAAGGCATAATTAATCATGGATGAGAATGCGCTACAAGCTATTATAGTTTTACAAGTAGTCTCTGAGCTTTTGGATGGTGAATTTCTCTTGCCACGACACCATTGACCTTGTAATCGGATGATGGGGACATTTTTACCGTGAGACAGCTGAAAAGTGGGGAACTGTTGCTGATTTGGATATCGTTCGTCATGGATCTCTCTCTCTCTCTCTGCGAAACACGCAATCGAATTTTTTTGAAGACTAAAGATTCCCTAAACTTTGATTTTCAGTTAATTGTCAAAGTAAATATATTATTGTCATTTGTTTAGAACCATACTGCTGGCAATATTGTACACATCTGGACCACAATGATTTACAGCTATAGCAAGGATATCATTTTGAGGACCCTTAACAATCATCACAAACAAGGCACTTAAGCATCATAAGAAAAGGCATGACGTAGCAGATTTCTCTGAGCAAAACACACACACACGCATATATATATATATATACTATCATAGATAGAAAGTATAAATGTGGCATTTGTGTGCAAGGCATATTTACATTTGATACACATTGACAATTGTGAATTCAATGGAACGACAGCTAGCGAAACACATACACGTTTATTATTATTTTCTGTTTTGATTTACTTGTTTTCTGTATGATTTATGTGTGAATTTCTCTGGATATATGACTCTTTTTTATTTGGACATTTTATGATTGTTACATATTGTATATTTATGCATGTAATCCTATGATAATTTTCAAGTCTCACAATTTCGGCCAATCAATTGCGTCTGAGCGTGGTTGGAGGATCGCTAAAAGAGATCATACCCTCTCCTTCCCTTTTCTTGGGATTTTTTATGAATCCGTCATTTGGCAATGACCTTCATGCCCATGGGAGGTTGTTGCCTAAGACAAATTGACACAAGTTGCGGTCATGGCCAACGATCTACGTGGATCTGGATCCAACATGAAAAACCCAAATCTTAAATAGTTATTTGGATATGTATGTTTCATATTGGGTCCAATCTAGATTTGAATTCACAGGGGTTCAGATCTGGATGCTTTATTTATTTGGACATGGACCAGATTTGAAATGACCCACTTGGTCATATATGGACCCACTGATGGGTTTAAATCTGATTCAATTTAAATAAAGTGTGTGGATCCACACCTATTGTTTGAATTCGGAAGCCCATTTAAGATCCAAATTTGGTTATTTGGTGCTTACTAATCAGACTCCGATTTAAGCTCGGTTCAAAGCATTGGCAGCTAGCATATTTATGTATGTTGAAATATAAAAATTATAGATTTGAAATAGATCTTTTGTATCTAAACATATATAAGTTGGATCTTACACGTGTATGCACGTATACCATTATATGAGTGTGTAAATGGTATCGTTATTTATCCTATCAAATGTTTGTATGATCTATTATGAACATGTGCACGTATACCATTACTGTGAGACATGCTTTGTTTAGCAATGTAGAAAGATGTGAATAACATGATATTGTACATGTAAAGGGTATTTAGTTGGACATGTGATTATGCTTAACTGGATGCTTAATACATATTCTAATGCTTATGATCAGCCATTGCATATTTATCTAGTTGACTAAGTCTATATAACCAAACAATCCAATTTAAGACAATTGGTATGATGAGTATTTAAGTGCTCAAACAAGTAATTAATTATAGATTCATCTATAATGATAACCTTTCAATTTTAGAAGGAATTTAATATGCCATGATGGGGGATAGCTCCATATCTAATATGGAGCTCATATGAATGAAATTTTAAAGAAGCAAAGCTACTTATAGTTGCTTGAAAAGAATCTAACCTACAACTCTATTTCATGATATCTGATATGACTGATAATATCGATGAGTTCTATAATGAAATTTAGACTTTAGATGTAATATATATGACAAAATTGATAAATAATAGAGTTGTCTATGTATCTTGTGAAACCTTTGGCGAAAGGTTTGACAAGAAAATTAGGATGACAAGCTCGAAGACACTCACACTTGACAACCTTTAAGTCGTGAGTTCAATGAGAAAAAGTACACCACTAGAGTGATTGTAAGTACCTACTATATTGAATATCTCAAGGTACTTAGACCTATAAGGAGATGAAATGGAGGTTGAGTTTTTAATTTGCTCTTAATAGACCTATACCATATTTGTGCTGAAGCATTTATTATGTAATGCTCATGATAGAGTCTACTTATATGAGTGTATGGTGAGGCCACCTCATGGGGTTTAGGCCTTGAACTCTTAAAGCGCTCATAATTAAGGATACAACCAACATACAAGGCCATAAATAGTGACATTCGACGACGCTGAAATCTTATTGCAAGTCGTGCACCTTAGTTCATATAGATCGAATGGTTTAAAGCTGGTTTACCATTTTTTTCAAATCAATGAAAATCATGACTTACTTAGGCAAAGGTTTAAGTTGTGAGATACCTTTACTCAAAGATAAGACTTCCAAAATAATGACTTAGATTATTTTGGAAATGGTAGAAGATTGTTAGATAATTTCTAAAATAATAATTTTTTTTCTAATATTTATCAAAGAGTTGTGATTCTTTAACATCACACAAATATTGAGGTGGACATACTACAAAGAGTGCATGCATATCGAGAAGGTGACTTACATAACTAGGAGCAATGAGAACACTTAACAAAATATGATAGCTCTTGATAAGCCTTTTCACCATCTATAAATAGATGGGTCCAACGAACATTTCGCTAAGTCACTTGCATTCAAAAAGTTGAATCTGGCGGTGCTGAATTAAGATTAAAGAAACATGTGAAATATCACATGCCTTGAAGATGACACCTTGTAATATTTTGCTTCTTTGTTGTTTATTTCATATGTGCTAATTTTATATCAATAATGAATAATTCGACTCCATCAGAATCAGCGATCTCTCTTGCCCGGAAGTGTGTGTTAGGTTGCGACTTCCTCTTGTATTTAAAAAGAAAGACGAGGCTAATGTTCCTGTAGACGAGACGAACTTGAATACCTTGTGTTTGGTTGTTCGGATTGGTTACAACCCCTAGTTGGTTCTTACTGAATGATTAAGAAAACATATTTGATCAGAGAAAATATTACGAAGACGACGAAATTTTAGTGTTATGGCGGGCAGTAGTCTTTTACACCCTAGCACGCTAAAAGCATGTCAAGCAGTTCAAAAACAAATGCGTGCAGCAGCAAGCTCAACGGATTTACGTGGTGATCAAACATGGTCAGTTTGTAAAAAGCAGGCAGTTCAAGCTGAAACTAGAGCAGGCTTGGAACTGGCCGAAACAGGAACCAATCAAACCCGATACTGAATTGGAACCTGGTATTGGAGACCACTTGGTTCGATTCTGGTTCTGTGATTTATTCGAATTCTGGATAGAACCGAACTGGAACCAGTAATTCAGAACCAAAACCGTTCCCAGTTCAGTTTGATGTTTCAAGAAAACCAGAACCGGCTGTCTAATGCGATGTATCATTCTCAAGGCTGACGAGCAAAACAAAGAAATCTTTCTTGGCTTTCCCTTACGTGTGGGTTAGGATATTTGGGCCCAACGTAGATTACTCGAAAAGTAAATACAGACTTTTTTTTAAATCCAAAAAATGAAGAATCTCTTACCCTTTTGTCTAGGATCTTCTATCGTGAAGGCCAATGCTAATGAACTGATTCTTATACAAATTATCTTGTTCTCTATCTGCAACCTATTGATATAACATCCATGAGGACTTTGGAAAATTGAATAAATACGTCAATCAGTATTTAGTTAGCTTCATAATCTGCAAGGACACAAATGAGTGCACTCAGTTAGTATTCTTTTAAACCAAACGTCGCAAATGTAGAATTTCTAAGTTAAGGTCTAGGTGTGGACCAAAAACTCAAGATGAAGGGGGCCTTTTTAATTCGAGAAAACATAGTTGAGTGATCTTTTGATGTGTTTCTTCGAAAGTTTTCGGTAGAAAATCGTGATTTATATCTGATAAATCATCGATAAATTTCGCTTTTAATTTTCCTATATTTCAGTAAAATATGAAGGTACATTCAATTGGTAAAAAGCCTATGAGTTTCTTGCTGAACAACATACGAAGAATGCCCTTAGAAGATTGTCTCAAGCAATAATACGGTTTCATCTCCATTAGTAAGAAAGATCTGTTCAACTTTGGTCTTGGACCATGGGAATCAGCGCGGGACCGAGCCATGTGGACGTAGCGGAGACTGCTTGACGAATCTCGAAAAGGACCTAAATAGGACAAAAGTGGTCAATTATTTGAATCTCATCTTCCCACAAGTTTTCTGTAAGCAGACAAGCTCATTGCTAACAGATAGAGACTTTACACCAACTTTTAGGTCTGCCAGCTTTTGCTGTTCCTCAATCTGCAATGGTCCGTCATGGCAATAACTTGAACAGCACCCAACAGTAGAATCTGCTTTTCATCCACCAGACACCCATGCAGGCCAGGCCCGGCCTCTTGTCTGATTCTCCTGCATTCACCAATAGTTAATTAATTACTCCCCACTTCATGACATGATCTACGCCGATCAATGAAAGCAAGAAAACAGGAAAAGAAATAAACAAGTCAAAAATTGTGTTCGACCAATATAATTGCCACGATTTACATATGATCCATCAAAAAACCATCCATCAACTATAAAAGCACACACTATAGTGAGGCCAAGCAGCGCAAAGCAAGAAATGGAAGATCAAAAGAAAGAATCCATCTCTGATGAATCGCAGAGTTACAGCTACAGTGAGGATCAGCATCTGATAAGAACTGGTAAATAGATCCAAGTACATTTGGGAATCCTCATTCAATTCCCGTCACTTGTTGAAAACACCCTTTTCTCTATCAGGGACTATTTGGTCATGCCTTGCCCACATAATTACGGCGGTAATCGGTGCCGGAGTACTATCTCTTGCATGGAGCATCGCAAATCTTGGTTGGATAGCGGGCCCTAGTTTGATGGTAGTCTTTGCAATTGTTACATGTCTTTCTTCTTTCCTGCTAGCGGATTGCTATAGATCACCAGATCCTGTGACCGGAAGACGGAACCCGACTTACATGAGCGCTGTTAGAGTCAATCTTGGTATTGTATGATACATACATCTAATCTGATGTTTTTGTTCTTTTCTGAGATAGGATGATTATTATGAGTTTAACCCCTCTATTAAGTTTTGGTTTTCATTACATGCAAGTTCAGGCCAAAAGCAGATATGGGTTTGTGGGCTGCTTCAGTATGTCACCATGTATGGAATGGCTATTGCTTATACAATCACTACTTCAACCAGTATGAGGTAAATGCTTCCTGGTGTTTTTCAATGGAAGGACCAAGATCAATGTAATCCACTAGTGCAATGCAAGTACTTTTTAACAAATCTATTATGAAAAAAAAACATCATAGATCAGAGAGCCATGATTTTTTATACATTGACGATTCACTACTCAATTTGCAAACGTCTTTTCTTAAGACTTTGAGTGATAATTACAGAGAACGTCGCTTATGCTGTGTTACTATATGCAGAGCTATCAAGAAGTCAAATTGTTACCGCAGAGAAGGGCATGAAGAGAAGTGTTCATATGGGAATAGTTTCTATATGATAGGATTCGGACTCATTCAGTTGTTTTGCTCCCAAATACCAGATTTTCATAACATGAGCTGGCTTTCAGTCGTGGCTGCCGCTATGTCCTTTTGTTATGCCACGATTGGTTTCGGGTTAGGAGTTGCCCAAGTAATTGGTATTCATCATAACGGCCTCGATGCTTCTTTCATTTTTGTTAAAAATATGCAAGTGAGCTTTCTGTTAATTATTCTGTGAAGAAAGTTTTCTTATTTTGTTGACATGTTGCCTGTTGTTTTACCAAAGGTTTGTTCTCTTTTCTACTGATTAACTAATGTTGATAACCTGCAGAAAATGGTAAAGCTTATGGCAGCATAACAGGGATTCCAAGTAATCAGAAGGTATGGAAGGTTTCACAAGCGGTGGGCGACATTGCTTTTGCGTATCCCTACTCCATGATTCTTCTCGAGATAGAGGCAAGTCTTCAACAGCCACATGGTTAACTTCTTTAACAAAGGATAAGGGACTGAGTAGATCCTCTCTCTATCTCTATGTATATATAAACACACGATATATAGAGAGAGATGAATGGTTTAAATTTATTTGGATTTAGTAGCACTCAAGTTTATTGGCATATACCAGTTTCTCTCTCTCTCTCTCTCTCTCTATACATATATATATATATATGTGGGGTGGGGTGGGGGGCAGTTTATTCCCATAACTAGACCTAAAGCTGATCAGGTCGGCAATTCCCCGCCTCATTTTGATTGGATTTGGGTGCAGGGGTCTGGTCAATATTGCCATTCCATTGGTACATCTCGAGGTTCGCACCTTGTAATGGGTGTTCTGTGTCTTTTATCCACTAAACAAGCTTAACAATTATTACTGCATACGATATATTCCATTGGTTTTCATTTTTTTTACTTTAATTGCAGGACACAATCAAGTCTCCACCAGAGAATCGCACCATGAAGAAGGCATCGGCTGTTGCCATTGCCATAACTACTTTCTTTTACCTTTGTTGTGGATGCTTTGGTTATGCTGCCTTTGGAAATCATACGCCAGGAAATCTCCTTACTGGTTTTGGATTTTACGAACCGTATTGGCTCATTGACTTTGCTAATGCCTGCATCGTCCTCCATCTAATCGGAGGTTACCAGGTATTTATTATTTCTATATACGTCACTTCTATCTTTGACAATAATATATGGTGTTCTTCTCTGTCTCTTCAAGAGCAAGCATTTCTCTCTTGCACAACTTTATAAGTTAGGACACATACATAATATTAGTTGTCTTTTTATACAATTACAAAATTTACCTCCTTGAAAGAACTAACCTCGGGGCCCCCATTGCCTTGGTATTGATTGAGCTGGTGACGAGATTGTCTGAACTTGTCATTGAGCTATAACCTAACTCCGCTCGGACTACCTGATCCTTGCTTCATAGTTTGAAAGCTTACTTAATCCAAGGAACAGAAAGCAGTTTACAATCCAGCTTGAAATGGCCCTCGTGCAAGCATCCAGGTTGTGTCAATGTCCACGTGAAGTAGGTCTTCACAATTTCCAGGTGCATGGTTTTCTTCTCTGAACTCAAATTGATCAAAATGTGTCAAGTTTTTACCAATTAGTGACAGTTCTATCATGGTCCCCAAACTCGACACAAGTTTTTGAAACTATACATGTGAAGCTTTTCTCTTTCGTTTGATATAACAACAACAACAACTAAGCCTTTTTCCATACTAGACGGGGTCGGCTACATGGATTCTTTGTTTCCACAGATCCCTATCGTGTGCCATGTTAGCAGTTAACTCCCAATAAGCTAGATCATTCTTTATTGTTTCTTTCCAACACTTTTGTGGTTGTCCTCTACCTCTTTTAATACTTTCCAAATTTAGTTTTTCTAACCTTCTTACAAGTTCTTCTTTTGATCTTCTTTCTATATGTCCAAACCATCTTAAACGATGTTCTCTCATTTTATCCTCTATTGGTGCCACTCCTAATTTGTTTCTAATAACCTCATTATGCATACGGTCTTTTCTTGTATGACCACTCATCCATCTCAACATCTTCATTTCTGTCACAGACATTTTTTGTACATGTTGATGATTAAGTGCCCAACACTCGTAACCATAAAACATGACAAGCCTAATTGCTGCTGTATAATATTTACCTTTAATTTTAATGGTATCTTCTTATCACAAAGAATACCTGATGCTCCTCTCCATTTTAACCAACCAGCATTTATTCTATATGTAACATCTCCATCAATTCTTCTATCACTTTGAAAAATTGACCCTAGGTATTTAAAACTTTCCTTTTGGGGAATGCAATGTGTGCTAATTTTAATTTCTATGTCCTTTGAAGTAATTAAATGATCAAACTTGTATTCTATATATTCTGTCTTTGTTCTACTAAGTCGAAGGCCTTTGCTTTCTAATGTTTCTCTCCATAGTTCCAATTTTCTATAAACTTTTTCCTTAGACTCCTCCACTAATACAATGTCATCTGCAAATAACATACACCAAGGTACTTCAATTTGAATATGTTTTGTTAACTCATCCATCACCATTATAAATAAGTATGGACTTAAAGTTGATCCTTGATGTAACCCAATATTAACTTCAAAGAAGTCTGTCATTCCTTCATGAGTCCTCACACATATTTTTGCACCATCATACATGTCTCTTATAAGGTTAATATATGTCAATCGGATACCTCTTTTTTCCAAAGTTCTCCAAAGAACCTCCCTCGGTACCTTATCATAAGCTTTTTCTAAATCAATAAATATCATGTGAAGGTCTTTCTTTTTTTGCTCTAAAATGTTCCATAAGACGTCTCAAAAGGTGAATCGCTTCAATAGTAGATCTACCTGGCATGAATCCAAATTGGTTCTCTGTTGTACTTGATACTTGTCTTAACCTACGTTCGATAATTATTTCCCATAATTTCATAGTATGACTCATTAACTTGATGATTTATGATATTTGTCTTTCTTTTCCAAATTGGTTTTCTGTTTCGTTTGATTATTTAATAAAATTTTCAGAGGCTGCAAGTGTCAACTCCTCTTTTACCTGCAATCTTTTTGCATAATTTGCATTTGGTTTTTCAGATATACAGTCAGCCGATATTTGCATTCATGGAGAAGTGGTTCTCCACCAGGTATCCCAACCGAGAGTTTATTAACAAAGTCTACACCATAGAGATTCCGTTCTTGTCGGCTTACAAGACCAGCCTCTTTAGGATATGCTCTAGGACAGCTTATGTGGCTTCTACAACAGGAATCGCAATGTTGTTTCCTTACTTCAACGAGGTCTTGGGAGTTTTGGGTGCCTTGAATTTTTGGCCCCTGGCCATTTACTTCCCAGTTGAGATGTACTTGGTGCAAAACAAGGTGAGCATGTGGTCACAAAAATGGGTGATTTTTGAATCTTTTAGTCTCATTTGTTTGCTCGTTTCTTTGTTTGCTCTGGTAGGTTCGATTCAAGGGGTTATAAGTGAGAAATTAAGCTAGAACTTGTGATCAACAATGTAACTATGCGGTACACTACAGAAACAAACTGCCAGAGGCTTAGTAATTCAAATTTTGCTACTTGCATGGGAACGCAGACTTGGCATCGTCTCTGAACCCTTTTATTTTCATGTTTGGATGAGCAGATATCAATTGGCAGTGTCGTCATGACACCAAAAACTTTCGGGAATGAAGAATAGGGAGATCAAATGTATGAGCAATCACACAAGTCATAAGATTTTACGTGGTAAGAAGACAGACATATGATTTTGGACTATTAAGTCTTCCACCGAGCAGGGAAAATTTAAAATTTCATTATTATGATCAAATTCAAGATATAAAACATCTCGTAAAAACTGAGAAATATTACATTGGTACCCGATTCAGGTCAGAGACTCTCAGGCCCCAAATCGAGTACCAAAATTTCCTCGTAGATGAAGCAAATACAAAAGATGAAATGGCACCGAGCTGCTAGACAACCAATGCTCATCAACAACATGAAGTTGTGGAATTTCTCATTTTTGTTCTTTACTCGCACTAGCTGTAACACTAAAGGTCATCCTCCCAAGGCCTATGTTGGGCATCGGACAAAATCCAAATGGTTGACGTGCCTTGACTTCACGTAGACACGAAATAAACCAGCCCGAAAATCTCACAGTGAGATACTACAACTACAAGTAAGCCTTTTCCCATACTAGACGGATCGGCTAAAAAAACTTTTCGAAAAAAGAGGATAGATACATTGAATAGCATGCCAAGAAACACAATTGAATTGCCACAACCAACAAGGATTGATAAATTTTGTTTCTTAGCCCCTTGTGACCTTTCACGACACAATGAATTGTCACGTCTTTTACTTAGAAATCTTGTGTTCTCTTACAAAATTTATGGCATAAGCTTCTTCCACAAACTACACAAAACATTGAAGAAACTGATTACCAATTATCTTTATCTTCAATTTTATGCTATTGCTCTTCGGCACTTCTCCTTCTTTCGTTCTTCCTTCCTTTGTATGGTTCCCATAGAACATTTTGTTATCCAGGATGTTCGATGTTTATCTTCGAGTACCACCTGCAATGTCCTTCTTCCCTCAGATGGAGGTGAAGGATGCCTAGGGTGGTTGCGACTGACTTGAATGGTGTTCAATCAAATTTCATTTGCCAAAAGGCTTCCCCCATTTCGTTGTTGTGAAGTGGTTCCTTGGCCAAAATATTTGGTACAGACCGAAACTGGCAAACGTCGCATTCTTCCTACCAGCAACGGCTGAAGTGAGTTGCGGCCCAAAAATTTGATGACTAGAATATAGGCCAAGTATTTACTCGGCCATGATGTTATCCTCATTTAGAAAAGCATGTGATGCCCTACTGATTTACACCCTCCGCTCATTTTGGTTGATGGATTTCAACCGCTTCATTTTCCTTTGCAGAATGATGGCACACGATTCTACCATTACTGGTCTCCCCTTTTTAGGCGGTGATATGGCTTCACTAGTGAGTAAGAGAAACAAAATGCCCCAAAAATTGTCTTCAATAAAGGTACTTCTTACTATTTGCCTTGATCCAATCCAACATCCAACATGCAATAAACTACATCATTCTTTATTGTTTCTTTCCAACACTTTTGTGGTCATCGTGTTCCTCTTTTAACATTTTCATAATCTAGTTCTTCGTATCTTTTTAACTCCGCTCATGTAAGGGATCACCCTTGCATTGTCGGTCCCAAGCCCGGATAAAAGAGGAGGGTTGTGTTAAGCTTCCGACAGCCAGTGTAAAACTTTGTCGGATTTTTATAACATGTATTACAAAAATTATGAGCATTGCTTTGGGGCATCTCCGCCTAGCGACGTGCTGCAGAGCCCAAATACAGTAAGAAGTAAGCAAGGGCCACTACATTTTCGCCCGAATGTAGTGAACCAATTGCAGAGAGGGTTCACACATTATGGACGGGTGTGGGTAAATAAGTTAGTCCCGCTATATTACCGCCCGAATGTAGTTAAAATTTTTCAGAGAGGGTCTCCGCATTTTGATTATGGACGGATGCGGGGGAGTAAGGAAGCTAGTCCTAGATAATAAGATTTGTATTGGTTCTTGGAATATCGGAACATTATCGGGTAAGCTAATGGAGGTGGTAGATACTATGATTCAGATAAAGATTCATATTCTATGTTTACAAGAGACAAAATGGGTTGGAGAAAAAGCAAAGGAGATAGAGGATACATGTTTTAAATTATGGTACTCAGGTAAAAAAAAGGCTCGAAACGGAGTTGGTATTATCATAAATAAAGATTTAAAGGAGAGTGTAGTAGATATACAACGATATGGTGACCGAATCATGACGTTGAAATTAGTGTTAGGAGCAGAGGTTTTGAATATAGTTTGTGCTTACGCACCCCAAGTAGGACTAGAAGATAGTATAAAGACTGTTTTTTAGGAAGAGTTAGATAAGGTGTTTCAAAAGATTCTACAAAGGGAGATGATTTGTTTAGGAGAAGATTTAAATGGACATGTCGGTAAAGAGGTATTAGGATATCAAGGGATTCATGGAAACTTTGGTTTTGGGGATATAAACGAGGAAGGTAGGGAGATTTTAAATTTTGCTATGGCATTTGATCTCTTTATAGTCAATACAATCTTTAAAAAATGAGATGAACATTTAATTACTTATAAGAGTGAATAATCACAAACACAAACTGATTACTTTATTTGTAGAAAAAAGATAGAGCCTGTTGTAAAGATTGTAAGGTAATTCCAGGAGAAAGCTTAACCACCCAACATCGACTTTTAGTTATGGATTTACAAATAAAAAAATGGATAAAGAAGAAAAGAGTGCATCGAGCTATTCGGACTAAATGGTGGAAACTCAAAAGCGAGAAAGAAGATATATTTAAACAGAAAGTCCTTCAAGGAGATGTTTGGAATTATGTTGGCACACCTTGTGATATGTGGAACAATATGGCTATACATATTAGGAAAGTGGCGAAAAATGTGTTATGGGTATCTAAGGGAGGTGTACCGGCACAAAAAGAAGCTTGGTGGTGGAGTGAAGTAGTACAAAATAAAATCAAGGCAAAGAGGGCATGTTACAAATTATATTATGCTAAGAAAACTAGTGAAACTTTAGAAGCTTATAAGAAAGCAAAGTAGAAAGCAAAAAGAGCCGTTAGTGAAGCAAAAGTTAAGATTTGGGAGGACTTATATAAAAAAGTCAACTCAAAAGAGGGTGAAAGAGATATTTTTAGGATAGCTAGGGCTAGAGATAAGAAAACTAAAGATCTTAATTATGTTAGATGCATAAAAGACGATGATGAAAAAATTCTAGTGGCAAATGATTATATAAGAAATAGATGGAAAAACTATTTTTATAATCTTTTTAATGAAAATAAAGATATTAGTATTAGTTTAGGAGATTTAGCCAAGTCAGAAAAGTATATAAACCACAATTTCTACCAACGTATTCAAAAGAATGAGGTCAAAGAAGCTCTTAAACATATGAAGGGTGGTAAATCGGTAGGATCAGATAATATTCCTATAAAAGTTTGAAAAATACTAGGAGAAATAGGAATCACTTGGCTCACAAGACTATTTAATGAAATATGAAAAAACCAAAAGATGCCTGAGGAATGGAGAGCAAGTACACTTATACCCATATATAAGAACAAGGGAGACATTCAAAATTGTGCGAATTATCAAGGTATCAAGTTAATGAGTCATACTATGAAATTATGGGAAAGAATTATCGAACGTAGGTTAAGACAAGTATCAAGTACAACAGAGAACCAATTTGGATTCATGCCAGGTAGATCTACTATTGAAGCGATTCACCTTTTGAGACGTCTTATGGAACATTTTAGAGCAAAAAAGAAAGACTTTCACATGATATTTATTGATTTAGAAAAAGCTTATGATAGGGTTCCGAGGGAGGTTCTTTGGAGAACTTTGGAAAAAAGATGTATCCCATTGATATATATTAACCTTATAAGATACATGTATGATGGTGCAAAAACATGTGTGAGGACTCATGAAGGAACGACAGACTTCTTTGAAGTTAATATTGGGTTACATTAAGGATCAACTTTAAGTCCATACTTATTTATAATGGTGATGGATGAGTTAACAATACATATTCAAGCTGAAGTACCTTGGTGTATGTTATTTGCAGATGACATTGTATTAGTGGAGGAGTCTAAGGAAAAAGTTAATAGAAAATTGGAACTATGGAGAGAAACATTAGAAAGCAAAGGCCTTCGACTTAGTAGAACAAAGACAGAATATATGAAATGTAAGTTTGATCATTTGGTTACTTCAAAGGACATAGAAATTAAAATTGGCACACATTGCATTCCCCAAAAGGAAAGTTTTAAATACCTAGGGTCAATTTTTCAGAGTGATGGAAGAATTGATGGAGATGTTATATATAGAATAAATGCTGGTTGGTTAAAATGGAGAGGAGCATCAGGTATTCTTTGTGATAAGAAGATACCATTAAAATTAAAAGGTAAATATTATAGAGCAACAATTAGGCCTGCCATGTTTTATGGTTCTGAGTGTTGGGCACTTAATCATCAACATGTACAAAAGATGTATGTGACAGAAATGAAGATGTTGAGATGGATGAGTAGTCATACAAGAAAAGACCTTATGCATAATGAGGTTATTAGAAACAAATTAGGAGTGGCACCAATAGAGGATAAAATGAGAGAACATCGTTTAAGATGGTTTGGACATATAGAAAGAAGATCAAAAGAAGAACTTGTAAGAAGGTTAGAAAAACTAAATTTGGAAAGTATTAAAAGAGGTAGAGGACAACCACAAAAGTGTTGGAAAGAAACAATAAAGAGTGATCTAGCTTATTGGGAGTTAACTCCTAACATGACACACGATAGGGATCTGTGGAAACAAAGAATCCATGTAGCCGACCCCATCTAGTATGGGAAAGGGCTTAGTTGTTGTTGTTGTTGTAGTTCTTCGTATCTTTTTATGGGAGCATCCTTGGGTCATCTTTGTACATGTTCAAACCATCTTAAATGATTTTCTCTCAGTTTCCTCCATTAGTGCTACTCCCAATTTGTTTCTAATAACCTCATTATGTATACAGTTTTTCCTTGTGTAACCGCTCATCTATATCAACATCTTCATTTCTGCTATATACATCTTTTGTACATGTTGATGATTAACTGCCCCCACACTAAGAACCATAAAACATAGCAGGTCTAATTGTTGCTTATAATATTTACCTTCCAAATTTAATGGATTACAATTATGCATTCACCTACATTTTCCCCAATTCCCTCTTTTTGAGCTCTAGGGTACTATCATCCCTAAAATTCCACAAGTTGTATGTGATTATCTCATGTTTATTCCTCATAGTGATTTATCATGGCAAATGTTGTTCTTGATTTTTTTGCCATTAGATCAAGAGAATGTTTGATGTTTCCCTACTTTATTTAGGTGGTAGATGTTGCGACAAGAGTCACTTGTCATGGATTAGAGATTTGTATGATTCTCCTAATGTTAACTTTGGCTTCCTTGCCTTGATAGAAGTGCCTTACATGAAAGTTCAACCTCATTCAAGATATTTCTCTCCCATTGTATTCTAGCACGAATATAGTAGAAAATCTCTGCTACTGGCTTGGATTATTTCTTCCCTTCATAGATTGCTCCTTGGTTGAAGAAACTGCCCCATTTGTTGACTAGTGAGACAAAGCTTGTGGTGTGATTTTCTTTGATCAAAGGGGCACCTATGTTGTAAAGTTCACCGTTTTTTACATAGATTGTAGGAAGAAAAAGATTTATAAATCTTCATCACAACCCTCAGAAAAGATCATTTAACCATGAAGCAAGATGCAAGAAATAGGTCGGCCATATAAAACAACTACAGTTCATACTCAATAGCCTTTGGCATGAGGCAAGAAGAATTTCATATGGCTGACGGGTGCTAGGATTTTGCCAAGGCACTAGCCTACCGAATCATCATCCAGTAGTGATATTTGTGTACGTGAAGCAAGTATTGAGTCATCACTGCAATTTGAAAATAATGAACTCCTACTGACCATGCCTCGAACGCAGATGCAACCTCTATCCTTGTGGAATTCTAAGAATAGTGTATATCGGCAAACCCCATTGTTGTCATTTGACTACTTCCACCCTTATAACAAAAATGTCGTTTTGTAGGTGATGAAACCCCCTGCTCCTCCTAAATTACCAACATAAAGTCTTATTGGTCTAACAAATTTGAAAAGCAAAGAGCAGACCTGTACCATGAGGAGTCCCTTTCTGGCATGAGTATGTGCATGCATGATGACATAACGAATTTTACCTTGGATATTATATGAAGCTCCTAAACATGATGCAGCTTAGAGAACCTACAAAACTTCTTGAAGATCAAGTGGAAGCATCTTGGAACAAGACAAGAACACATGCAATGCATGATGCCAAAACGAGACATGATAATTCACCTAGTCTAAAGATCACAGTGTTTAAGGTCAAACTATCTTGTGTATCTTATATAATGCCTAATACTTCCAAGACTCAAGATAACCTAACTCGCATTGGTAGGAGGATGACACCATAAGTAGGACTCAATGAACATGTACGACATGAAGACTTGTACATGACTCGACATATGCAAGACTCATTCGACGTAGTGGGGTTAATAAAAAGGGCTTGTTCAACACATAATGTGAAGTGTGAGACTCGGCCCATGCAAGGGGTTGGTGGATGGCTCAACTACTATAGGAAGCATATGCTTTGCTAGACTTACCCAAGAGAGTGATGTAGAAGGGAGCAAAACCAACACGTGTGTATACGATGGGATAAGGCAAAGTCTCATATAGATTTGACAAGGCGAAGCACATTTAGAACTTTCATCTTCCACCAATGGTACAGCTATTGACTCATTAGGTCCTTTTTTCAAAATACATATGAATTTCTTTTGAAAAGCAATTCCCTTTTGATTTATGCAACCTTTGAATAGATTTGGTCCATGTTTCTTATTCGTGCCACATCCTCCTCGCCAAAAATAAGAGAGATATGCAAACACTAAAATGGACTTTAAAACCGTTAAGCACGAACACTTCTTTTGGTTTTGACTTCAAACATATTGAGAAGGTAATCACATGCTGGTGATTATGGAAAGATGAAAGTCATCATCCCTAAAAGCATAGATCCACTCATTTCAACTTCTTTGAAAACAGTAAATTTTGAACTACCCAACCTAAAAACTCACATAGTTGACTCTCATAACATCAATGACCATGTCTAGAGAAAGACAAGGTACTAGTTGCATGGGCCTTCACATGCTCTTCTTAACCCTACTCGAAGGTTTGAACTGCAACTTAGATTATTGGAACATGAACTTGAATTTTTTAGTTTTGCATTTTGGGTTTTCCTCTATATCTCTTTTGAAGCCGATTCTTTACTTAGTTGTGTTCTTTTGAGCTTTTAGAGGAGTGGAAGCATTTGGCTCCATTTTGACTTCAAACCTCCCAAATCAGACATCAACAATGAGCCTCTTCTCATCTATAAGGTCCAAGTGGCTAGTATGGACTCTTGCAAGGAAAACAATGTCATCTCAAGAAAAGCAACCATAAATAGCAAGAGGGTAATTGTACTTGGATTGGAAGTAGGCCTTGGTGCCATATATCAACTTGAAGGAAGTAGCATATGTAGAGATGGTAATGGAATCCATATATGGCCACAATGCATCATGTAGCTTATCATACCATATTCTACCTTGGCTTATGGTTTTCTCAATAGTAGTCATCAAGCACTTGTTGATTGCCTATGCTTGGCCAATGGATATAATATGATAATGAAAAGTGCTAGTTAATGCCAATGCATTGACATAACTTAAAACTCTTTCATTTTCCAAATGGGTCCAATTATCACAAATGATATCTCTAGATAATACATACCAATATATGATATTTCTTTTAATGAATGAAAGTACATGTTGTCCTAGTACTCTAGGAATAGTTGGACAAGTATACCCACAGACAGCAAAGACCAAGCCAATTGGAACATGAAGATAAGGTGCACAAAAACTTGGTTGTAAGAAGAAAGGTATATAATCAACTGAATCAATCTTTGCATGACAAGGCTTATCACTAGAATATAAATCATCTTGATGCTTGAACTATGCATCAAGTGCAAGGATGTGAAAGCATGCAACATGAAAGAAAATCATTATTAAGGATGTGAAAGCACTACATGGATCATGACCAATAAAGATGATCTCATAATAGAAAGGCTCTTTGTTCAGCTTCAAGTTGGATAAAGACAAAGATTCAATAATATATAAATCAAACAATTGAAACATCTTTCATATGATGAAATCAATTAAGACAAAACCAAAGACTAGTGTCATGGTTTGATTGATGATTTCATGTTTATATATGCTTAGCCACTTTTTTGTAAGGAGGGTACTAGACATAAGAAACCACAAGAAGGAAAGCAAAAATAAGAGAGTGAAAAGAGATAGAGAGAGGAAGAGGTGGAGGACATCTATATTACCTTTAATGTTGATCCATATCTTAGGATTTCTATTATATAGATGATTCTCCTTCACCTATCAGTTACATTAGAGGCGGTTTGGCCTACTCATGCGAAGCAACTATCTTAAGCAACTTAGCTAGTTGGTAGTCTTCCTTTTGGAGTCTACAAGGTTTCTTTGTCCTTTCCTTCTATTTATGTTCTCTTCCTCCATATGGCTACCCATGTCCACTTGATTATTTCATGGCCTTCCCCTAAATAGGGGGTGTTCAGATTATCAATATCACAAGGCCCTGTGAGGCTTAGTCTTTTAACTCGAGTGGGTCATTGTGCTGCCACCAACATGTGTCTTTCATAACTTTCTCAATTTCGAAGATTAACGCAATGTCATAAAATTCCATGTATCAACATCATGTAATGGTCGTAGGGCTAATGTTAGCCAAATCATATTGAAAAGGTTTAGATTATGAACTTATTAGATGTTTAATTAATTGTTTGGTTAATCCTTGGGATTGTCAACAATTTTATTGCTTTTAGACTACATGCAAGTTAGGTTGCCTATAGTATAAAGTCTATTTGCTAAGTTTGAAGTTCATATTCTTAACATATTGTGAAAAAGAAGAGACATGATTGAACTTTAACTTAATAGGCATTGGTGCATTTTGAGGATTATTCTATTATATCCTATAGGTAGTTTTGGGAAGCTCTCTTACACTTTGCATTCTATCATAACACAGTGATTCTTTAGGATCATGAGGAAGTTAACTAGTGAATATTCACATGTTTTGGTGTTGTCTTACCAACTTAAGTTAGCTTTCCTTTCATATTATTTGTTCAGAACATTTTGCTTGGGACATTGGTTGATTGATAACTATTTAGGGTGCAAAAACTCTCAACCTGTGATTCACATTCCCTTTAGTCTGGCATGATAAGTCAGTTGGAAGGAACTCTCAAGTCTTCAAATTGTAAAAGTTAGAAAAGCATGTCGACGTGTGTGTGACAAAATGACTCATTTATTTTAATAAACTACAAATTCTAAAACGGGTGTTCCTCCCAAGGTAGTTCATGCTGTTGCATTAAGTATTTTAACGTTGCAGGTTACAAGTAAATTTCTTTTAAGACATGAATCTACAATTGTTTGTATCTATGATTATGAAGTTAATTGAGTCAATTGTACACAAAAACTAATCTTGAGTATGTCAAGTTTGACACTGAGACAGCTTCTTATACAATTCCTTCTGCTTCAATTTGGGGGAAAGATAAATGGTTGAGAGGAAACTATATAAATTAAGAAAAACTTCACAAATGTATCCTGGTTTTGCACATTTATCAATATGGTCCTTGTGGTTTAGAATGTATGTTGTGATACCTTATGGGTTCTCCCATCTATTAAGTTAGTCCACACTTACTAATGGCATTACCTGAAGTTGACATGGAAGATGGCTGCTAACTATTAAATATTAAATTAAAGTTAATATGAATTTAATACTATTAAATTTAATATATTATTAATTATTAATATTAATATTCACTAATATTTAAATGTAGTAGTAATTAATATCTATGTAAACATGGCAGTGATGCTAATGTGGCAGATGACATGAGAGGTAACATGACTATGGTGTTGATTCTTCCATAATGTAGTTCATGAATATGCTTACCAAGCTACTGTTTACAAATCAATCTGCACATTTGTTCGCTTCTCAAATATGTCTAAAGGAGTGTGTGGGTTCTCCATTTACTCCACCACGAGAGATCTGCTGCAAGAAAATTGGATGTGTGGGCTCTCTCCATTTCCATATCCTTCTCTGAAGCTGTTGAAGGCTAAGTAGCAACTTGAATTTGATAACGTGCCTGTTTTGTTATGTTTCTAGATCCAAGTGTTTGCAGCAGCATCATTAGACGGAGGTAAAGTGGCCCCAGATGATATCCTCCTTTATCAAAGTCAACTTGCCAAGCCAATACTCTTCAGATAGCAATTTATTGGTTGACTAAGTTCTTCTCAACTCTGTCAGGTACCATACCAACCTTTTCCAGCTTGTCTCCCAGTTGATGTCGCAGATAAGACTCGGTTATAATGACCCAATTCCTTCAAAATCTTGGAATCTCCTTACATGTATATTGAATTCCTAGCTTCCTCCTAATCCCCCAGTTTTTTCTTGGATTGCATGTCATATTCCAACTAATTGGGTGATCCTTCCTATCACTTATGCATCCTACTATTTGTATTTGTGCTGAATTTTCTCTACCTCATTTACAGTTTTATTCGACAATGTATCTAACACTAATAACCTGGGGTCCCCCTACCTACCAAATTAGTGATGGAACAGGCCCCTAGTGTTGCACAAATTTTGCCCTTTTCTTGTTTAGCCGACCAAGCACTTTATTGTTTCAAGATTTTAACATTAAGACTAATTCAACAAGGATGCCAGAAATTTTTCTTCCCTTGTTCCATCTTTCTCCAAAAGAAGCCTTGAATTGTTGATTGCCCCAAACACATGGCTTCAAATCTAATTGTTTGTACCTTCTTATTTACATCTTCAATCAAAAGTTGATGGTCAGATTGCTTTGTAGAGAATGCTCAAGCTAAAATTCCATGAATTCAATTCCCATTCCACATTGGTCACGATGCTATTCAGTCGCTTAATCACTCCCATATCCAAACCATTTTTGTCATGTCCAAGTAAATCATGAATCTTGAGCACCAAAGATTTATGAGGTGGTGTCATGTCCAAGTAACTCAGGTTTCTACAACTATAAGCTAAGCCATCTAAAATGGCTATAATCACATCAAATCCGGATCCAAAAGTAAGGAAAGAAAACTGGTTGTGCATCAAAAGCTAGTGGAGAACGTATATGCTTGCTAGGGATTTTAATGAGAATGAAATAGCTGTATAATAGAAAGGCTTACTACTTGCCCCCTCTATTTATGTACGCAAAAATTCTTGATGTATTTTCCAACACTAGAACACTAATGTTCATGTTTTCCAAGAGAATCCAAATGTCTCTGCCATACTGACCATTGTGGTGGGTCTAGAGAAGTTGTATGATCCATAAGGTTTTCTCTTGTGCAATGTGCATACTTTCTTTTCCAAGTTCCATGGTGTCAATGTACTCTGAAATGTTTGTACTGACAGGCAGCCACAAATTAGGGACTTTGTTGAGTGTTTTACTCAACCCAATCCCAACCTCACCAAATTCGATGACCTGAACTTGAGTTATTCTTTATAATAAAAAACATAATTTCCCTCATGATTTACGGATAAAGAATTCCAACAACACCGAATTGGATGAGCTGAATTTTTTTATATTATTTTAGAGAAAATAATTGTTAGATTGAATGCTACACATATAGGATGAAGCATGGTCAAGTTTTGTGTTATTTCTAGTAAGGGCCAATTTCAGATGAGAACCCATATTGTCAAAAATACTAAAATTGTCCAAGCACTTTCTATATCCTCTCTATACTCAATTTCTGCATTCCCTTCTCTTTACTTCAACGATTGATATTTTGTTCATTTTAGGCAATTATTACTTTCTTCATAATCAGAGAATGTATGAGTATATTACTAGGAAAATAAAAAATAGAAAGAAGTTGAAGTAGGTTGATTTTTCCAAAGAGTTTGGGACTTTTATAGATTAATGTTGAATTTTGATACTTTTTCATTTTTGTAAACGTTTCCATGGTTTTGGGTCAAAGGAATAGAGTCGCTAGTTTTTTTAAATAGAGGAGCAACCTAAGCGCATCTCTCTTTTGAGAGAGACGCAGTCTAATCGCATTTCTCATTTGAGAAAGATTCAGCAGAACCATATTTCCCACTGACGAGAGACACAATTTGAGTCACGTCTCTCTAGAAGGTAAGGTAGAACTTCATTGTGTATCTCTCACAATTGATCTGTGGTTGTACCACACATCTCATATTATATATATATAAATGCTTCACACTTATATCCCTCTAATAATGTATTACAAAATGAGAAACAACTTAAGCGAAAGTATACACAATGGACTAGATTCTGATAAGATGATGAGTGATGAAAATATTTATTATACTATGGATAAGGAGAGTAGAATTGATTGTGGTGCACCTAATGATGAATCTTTCGACTTGCTAGTTGATAAAGTAGAGGACACATTTGTTGACTATGAGTGTGAGGAACTTGATTATTAACTTGTCTTTATGACAAAGGATGTATTTTACAATTGTAAATGTTGATAGAAGCACAATACTATTATGGTTATTCTTTATTTGAATAGTAATGGCATAACAAGCAATGTCTGACTTAGGTATGAAAGGAGTAACAAATATAGGGTGAGTAGAAATATTGATATTAAAAATAGTAGGTGGATGATATTAAGAAGGTAGAATATCTATTTTTACTAATAGGAGAAGGTGTAATTGATGGTTATTGGAAGTTAAATATAGTCAATGAGACACATAACCACCTTTAGGTTTGCATCTTGAAGTCATGCTTTTGAAGAGAGATTGAGTCAATATGAGTATAATGTGACACAAGACCTCACAAAAGTCATTGAAGTGAAAATATATACTCGAAGTGTGACAAAGGAAGACATGACATATTTATGTATAATGTTCTATAATTTTTATTTTGAAATTGATAAGGAATATATATATATGATAGGTCCATTTGATATAAGTTTGAAGAAGCTTGTTTACTCATCATACAAGAGCAACTATAAGGAGACAATAGAATTGAAGTAAAAAAAATATCTTCCATACTCTCTTACATTTTACTACTCATATAACTATAGATATATAAAATTAGTTGTTAATATGTATGTAAATCCTTTATTGTTTTTTACTCTTGTAATGATTGTTCTATAATATTGTACAAGATAGAGAGTTCATATGCAAGAGTAAAAGGGTTCCTTGATAGCTCAATTGTTAGATTCGGTACAATTTGAAAACAAATACATCCATTGATTGAGTTATAAATTACAAAATTTATAGAAGTCATTTGAGGAATTTTTAACTATCACCAAATATTATATTAACGTGACATAATATACTATAGCAAATATGCATAGAAGAATATCAAGACATACTCTTAACTTGATTGTTAGGGACTACAATTTTGTGGAGATTATAGGTTCAAACCCAACCATATATCAGTATACATGGGTTATTGTGTGCTCACGAGATCAACCTTCTTCTTTAATATGGTGAATCGATATAACTATTAGCAGTTACAATTGATCCATTTTGGAGGAAGTTGAACTTGAAGGTGAAAATACGTATATCACCGATCACATAGGACGGACTATAGGAACATCTATGATGGAGACCATTATTTGAAAGTCAAGGTATCATCCAAATCAATATAAATTTGTGAAGAACTTGGATCAAGAAAAGTCATTATGGGAGCATCAAACAAGAATACCTCCTCAAGTAGAAAGGCATGGTATATGTGGCAAAGGGCATGAGGCTTCTCCTATTTCTCATATTGGGTCTTACATTCAAAAGAACACTTAGAGGCAACTGGACTTTGAACCTTTATACCTTTATATGATACAACAAAACCCTGCTTTATGAGCATATTTATGAATAATTGAGTGAATATTGTTGAAGATGGAAACCATGAGTATTAAGTCATTGGCAAAATTTTGGGATGAGAGAAGTGTGGTGGCATGGATCTTGTAGAGAGTGTTTGAAAGAAATGACATATCCGTATAAACTATAGCCATACATTTTTATAGACGATGATGATATTGATATCGTTATTCATCGTATTCTATACATAAAATATGATCATTCTCATATTAGCTATTGGATGTTCATACTAGACATGGGTTTAGTCATCACTACTTGATGGAGTGTAGCATTCATACTCCTATCTATGATGGGGTCAACGATATTTCTATCGTTAGTGTTAGATGATGAGTGCCTACTATACAAGATGTGTGGTATATGTCCTTGTGAAGTCACGAGACCTGATACCTGGATCTTTAGATGGGAGCCATGGGTTGCTGTCTCCTGTAAACTCCAGTGGTGGCCACGACGGCCACCACTTGGTAGCCAGGAAGGTGGCGACCGCCTTCCTGCCGCCCGCCAGTATAAGAGAGAGGAAGAGAAAAAAGAGAGCTAGAGAGGGATGACATAAAAGAGGAGGGATCACTGTAAAAATACTACAAATCATTGGTGCAACCTATCGAAAGAGAAAAGGTAGCCATAATTGCCTGCTAAGAGGCTAAGGTATAGATTTCACCTCTTTTTTGTAAGATTTAAAAGTAAAATCGCCGGAAACCGCTAAATTTCCGTCAAGATTTGAGGAGAAAGGGGTCGGCCACCCCTTTTCTCATCTTTTTCGGCAAGATAATTGCGGCAGACTGCAGCCCTTGGGGGCAAATTGTTTGCCTACATGTGGCAACCTGTTGGCAGTGGTGGGAGAGAATGAACCAACTAAAACTATTGATTTTGGCAGTCGAACTGGTGGACGGTAGGTGGACCAACACAATGTGTCATCTCAACCCCCAACATGTCGTGTTGATTCGAATGACATCGAACAAGATATTGAAATAGTGTCCTTGCACAAACGTGGTTCTAGGTCTAGTGAAATGAGATTCGTTTTAAAACAGATTTGAATCTTGACTCTTTTATGGGATATATGAGATTTTGACATAACCAGATATATGTGACTGTTGTGGATGTGAATGTAGTTATGTGGACCCTATGAGATGTCCTAGTGGATGCTATTGTGGGTAATGGATGTAATTATAGAGATATTGTTGTGATTATATGGTTGAATGCATGACTCTATTAGTGGGGTATTTAGATACTTTTGCCTCGTGGACCCGAGAAGCTAGACTTGGTGGGCCTTTATGAGGCACCAAGATCCTAGGCTCGATACATTGAAGGTGTTATCGGATGTCACGTAGCTAGGGAGGAAGAATTTAAAGTTTATTGTGATGCCTCATTGCATGGTTTGGGTTGCGTGCTTATGCAATGTGGCAAAGTGATTGCCTACGCATTGAGACAACTGAAGAGAAGAATTATCTCGTACATGACTTGGAGTTTGCAGCCAGAGTCTTTGCCTTGAAGACGTGGTGTCACTACCTATATGGTATTAAATTTAAAGTTTGGGTAGACCACAAAAGTATGAAGTATCTCTTTACACAAGATACTCTAAATATGCGGCAAACTCGTTGGCTTAAATTCTTATAAGATTATGATTATGAGATATTCTATCACCCTAAAAAGGGAATGTTCCAGTAGATGCTCTAAGTCAGGCAAGGACAAAGCGTATAGCTCTATCAACTATGATTAGAGTTATTCCTGAGTTATAGTTAAAAGTTATTGCATCACAATGGCAAGACAAGCAAATTAGAACTATAAAGAAAGAGATTCGTAGAGGAGGTAAACCAGAGTACAATATCTTTGAAGATGGATCAATACGTCACGAAAGTCGACTGTGTATCCCAAACGATGAGACACTACAACAAGAATTGCTAGATAAACCTCATCGTAGGTTACATAGCATACACCCTGGAATAGTAAAGATGTACAAAGACATAAGTCATTAATACTTTTAGAAGATAATCAAGAAAGACATTGCAGAGTATCTATACAAATGTCTTACTTGTCAACAAATGAAGGCAGATCATAAAAAATGTTTGGGTAAGCTAGAACCTCTCCCTATACCAAAAGGTAAATGACAAGACATTAATATGAATTTTTTGGTAGGACTCCAAAGGACTAGATGAAAGAATGATACTATTTAGGTAATCATTGATCGTCTAATGAAGGTAGCATATTTTATACCATTACGAAGCAAGATGAGAGTTGATCAATTATCAGATATCTAAATAAAGCATGTGGTACAACATTATGGGGTACCCGAGACCATCACATCTGATAGAGACACGCAATTCACTTCACATTTTTGGTGGTCAAGAAAACACCATAGATTATCGGTGTGACCTATCAAAAGGGAAAAGGTGGCTAGAATCGCTTGTTAGGAGGCTAAGGTATGGATTTCATCCCTCCTTTTGTGATCAACCGCCCCTTTTCTATTTTCTTCGGCGAGACCATCAGCAGCAAACAGCTGCCACTAGGGGTAAATCGCTTGCTAGTGGCAGACTTGTTGGCAGTGGTGGGAGGAAATGAACTGGCCAAAACCGACGATTTTAGTAGTCAAATAGATGGCCAGTGGGGATTACAAGGAAACACTATCCTTGCATACATGCAATTTTGGGTCTGGATTCGGATCTAAAGTGAGATTTCGATGTGGCTTGAACCATTGGGTTTTTATTTGAATATAGAATAATAATATTATATTTTAGTCCCTAAATTATGATGATTAAGGGAGAGTTAACATTTTATATTTGGATCTACATAGAGACATCAGGTAGATGGATGTGTTCTCTTTTCGGTTACATGATAGAGATAGTTTTAAGTGCTTTCAGATGATGTATGAGATTATAAAATGTTTATTAATACTTTTAAATGTGTATATATGAGTTTGTGAAATAATCTTTAAAATGCTTTGATCACTATTTAGAAGCATGACATGAATGTGCTTGTGTGCAAGTAAACCATTTAATGGGTATGAATCTATCTTTTATGACGGTATGGAACGTCGATGGATTATATGTGGGCAACTCATATCGGTTATGACATACCTATGTTAGGGATAAGTAAAACTAGTCAACGAGAGTAGAGAGTTTATGTATAGTAGAATAGATTTGATACTTGATATGATTTGATATGGATATGTTATTTTAACATAACCGAATATGTGTGAATGTTGTGGATGTGGATATGGTTATGTGGATCCTATGAGATGGCCCAATGAATGTTATTGTGTATATGGGATGTGATTCTTGAGATATTGTTGTGATTATATAGCTGAAATGAGAGTAGAGAGTTGATGAGTGCTTGAGTATGCATGCATATTTGGTAATAGTATTGATTTTATAAGATGATGTATATTTTCTCATCGCCTGGCTTGAAATAGTGCATGTCTCCAGTATGATTATCTGTGAAGATATCACGTCCATCTGCAAGCACAGTGTGGTCCTCAAGTTTTATGAATTTCAAGGTATAGCCAGTAGAGACATTGGGCACGTGAGACGTTGAAGCAAGATTTTGTCTTCCGCTATTAGATGGTAGGAGTTGATAGGCTCCTTCTAGTTTTGAATTTCTTTTTATTGTACTACTGCCTTATTAGATCTTAAACTGCATATAAATAAATAAACTTTTAATATGTCTTTGATTGTATTGGTTGTGCCATCTTCGTATTTGTTAACGGTTCTCAAGTATCAACCACATGGCATGTATGGACCTTATGTCATATTGGTCGATATTTGTGGGACGTTACAATTATATCATGATTCAACAAGATATTGTCTATTGATAATGACTCTCTTTACTAGATAGATGTTATTTACATATCTTGTATAATTGTGCAAATATTTATCTTCTCTTGTATTCTACTTTTTCTAGATGCATGTATGATGTCTCTTTCATACAACCTATCTTTTCATCTTGACAACTATGCCGATATTAAAGCATCAAGAATTGAGATCAACCATTCTATGCATATATCTAGCTATACAAGCAAATGAGAGGACCGGGTAATTGTATTAAACAAGGCATTGAGGGTGACAAAATTTCCAAATGTTTCTTTTTTGACTCTTTAAAAATATTTCAAAAAGAAAGAAATTTTGAAAAAGGAAAACAATAATTTTTATACTTGTAAGAAAAATTTTGAAAAATTTTATTTACAAAAATTTTGGGTGTTCACAATGCCCAATGTGTTTGTTGAACAAGCAATAGATGCCTGATTATTTTCTGTGTTTGTTGGTTCAGTCCTGCTATTTCAAACTACTCATTGTTTTAGTAGTGACAAGGTTGATTCTAGCTTTTAGGATTCTTGTCATATGACCTCGCAGGGCATATGCATGCCTCTACCTCCACCATCTAGCCGAGATGGGAGCCGAGTCTTTCGGCCATCTTCAGCATTTTGCAGCATTATTCAGGGAAGACTCCAAACCTGCAGCCACATAGGGAAACTTAACATTTCCACCATATCCTCTGTCAAAGAAAGACTGGAACATATGTCGTTACCCTTAGATTGTACATGAAAATCTTGAGACTACCCGGAGATTGCTCTCAAGGCACTCCCAATAGCTCTTATGCTGAAATTTTTGTTGACAAGACGCTTTCCAATTAGACTTTTAGAACATTGCCCGATTCTTGTTTTAGCATCTTCCTCATCAAACACAAGCACTTCTTCCCAATCCTTTGAATCTCTCTTTCCTCTTGGGACACATCCACCATTACATTTTGACCGACGTACTACACACAAGTTCAATTAGGGTGGGGTGCTTGATACTAGGTTCTAGAGAACTCGATTTTGACTTTTTTTTCTCTATTTCAAGTTGCATTGTGCATCAAACATGGAGTCTATCTTTGGTGTAGAAATGTGGTTCCATGTACTCAATTTGAGTCAAGAACTTCGCCATAGTTAGAGAGGTGGGACATAGTGAGAGGGGATTCATATGAAAACTCAAACACCTCCTTCTCTCTCTTGTTACTATCATGCCTAAGGCAAACTAAAGAATTAATACTAATTGTGAATTAAATACAAAACCATATTTGAGTCTAGATCTGCAGTTATAATACCAGGAACCTGGCCCCATGAATCAAACACACTTTTATGATCCTTGGAAAACCGTTCAGGTACTTCAGATCACAACTTAGGTTTGTTGTATTTAAAAGTAGATATGCTTTGAAGTTAGCCTAATTTTTTTTTGCACCGCTGTCGAAAGTCTGTGAACGGGTCAGTCCAATTAATATAGACCTGACCCAGTGTCGGCTCAGCATGTATCCTATACATTCCGAAGGGCAAGAGTGCCTTGATTCTAGACCCGAACTCTTTGGTGTTATTACCCCCCATTTCGCAAGCTCAAATCTAGTCAGAGTTGCTAACGGAGCCAAATAAACCGAACGGGGCTTCTCATGATTCTTGTTAAATCAAGATCCGTGCCGCTGTGTAGTGCACATTTTCATGTCAAATATGAAGCAAACAAGAGCCGAGTCAAATAGACTCAACACAAGCATCTCATTAAAGGTTTAAAAATGTATCATGCACATATAATTTTGAGTAACAAATCTAATTTCTTGACAGAAATTAAGTCAAACACCTTTAATTTGACACAATTGTCTTTCAAAGTTGAAATATTTGACCGTTTACCTATCTAATTCATTGTGTGAAAACCAACTAGACCGGCTCGTTAGACGGGTTGAATCAGGAACCAGACAGAGAACCATCCAGTTCAGATATTGAATCATATTGGATAAAAACCGGCAGTTGACCAGTGAACCAGTCAGTTGAACTAGCGAACCGACCGATCTATTACTTTCTTTCTTTCTCTCTAGTTTTAAATATTTGTTTGATCTTCTTTTAAACCAATAGACATAATACACTCCTCTTATTGATTTAAATTGAATTTTAAATTAATAATAATTTAATAATCTCCTTGTATCTGGAGGCCATTAGTTGAATTAATTCTATCAAAGTGGGTACCTTTTGCTACGTTCTAGGGCTCTTTATTTTGTTTTTTCAATAAGAATGTGGGACATGTAATAAAATTAATATCCATGTATATTTAACAGTTAAGCGGTTCAACCGCAGTTCAGCCTCAATCAAACCTCTTTTTAGTGAACCGGAGCCTTCTCCGGTTCAGTTTCACAAATATTGGTTATATACATACATACATATGTATATACATATATGTCACAAAACAGTTCCTTATGCTAAGCCAAACGACCTAATACTAGCCAAGCCGGAGAAAGCCTGCTTCGTTTGCAGATCACGTAGTTTAACATGTCATCTCGTGTCGAGCTGAACAAGAACCAGCTACCGCAAGTAGGTTCAATGGCAACGGCAGTTGCGGATCTATTCTCCAGCGAGGTGAGGTGGCTGCCTCATCTGAAAATCTGCAAAAACCTATATACTCACTGCAAAGTTTCAGAAGTGTCATATGGACCGCCTCACCCAACCGAACTTGGCCTCACTCTAGAAAATTTTCGAAGTCCAGCACGGAACTAAGACCTTCCCCAACTTGATTGTGGATTGGTCGCAAAAAGATCGGGAATGCTTGAAACACAGTAAAGCAATGCTAATCACTATGAGTGTGTGACATACAAATAATATATATATATATATATATATATGCGAAATACAAATGAATCATTTCTTCTTCAAAAGCTGGAAAAGTGACGAAATGGAAACAATAAAGCTAATAAAAGAAGAAAGCCAAACGGTGCTCGTTAAGGAATGACCAGCACCCGTCTGTTCGCTCTGTTGACTAGGGATGGTGAAATTCCCATTCGGATTCCGCCCGTACAATTGCTGAATTCCCTCAACGTCATCCATAACCAAGCCCACCTTCTTCTTCCCCGTCTGTAACGTCGGAAACATGATCGATTCCTTCACCGAGGAATGCCCGAGGCCGAGCAGGTGACCGATCTCGTGAACCGCCACGGACTCGAGATCGACAGATCCCGAATCCGAGAGCCCGGCGGTGTCGATTACCCACTTCTCATCGGCATCAAAATGGAGCACTCCACTTTCCGGCGAGAAGGCATGTGCCAAAGTCCCCAATCTCCCGTCGAACGCTTTGCCATCGCCGTGTTCGCCGCTAGCAAACAAGATCTTTATGTCAGCCAACGAGTAGTCCTCCGTCTCCGAAAACGCGAGAGGCGTGACCGCGGCCCATTTCGCAAAAGACCGGACGAAGATGGGTCTGAGTTCGGCCAATCTGAATGGAGACTTCAAATCTGAAAATGCGTAAGAGAGGTTCTTCCGAGAATCACTCCACCGGGGATTGCCTGGGAAGAAGGAGAAGTGAGCGACAGAGTTGCCCATGTCGGCGAGCTTCCGGCCGGAATTCATCGAACTGGAGCCATTGATTATGTCCCTGACGCCACATCTCGGCAGGCTCAGCTGCTTCACCGTCTCCTCGTCCAAAATTCCGGTGACGTTCAGATCGAAATTCTCTTGGTACGTCCGAATAGCGTCCTCAAGATGTATGTCGAACTCATCGGTATAATTGTCACTCTTATCAAGGTAACCGAATTGGTTGAAGTACCGCTTTACGGCATCGATCCCAGTAGAGTTATCTCCACGACGGCAGCCGGTGATTTTTCGAAATTCCTCCCACCATGGGTTCAAGAAATCGGGGATATCAGCGGCAGCCAAAGTCCAGCTGGCGAAGATCAGGAGAAGAACGAGGAGGGGGACTGAGATCAAAGATGGAGAGTTCATGCTCGAGTTTTGGGGGATTGAAACCAAATACCGAGGGTTGTATGACATTGGCATGCTATATACATGTATAAAGAGTGGTGTCGGAGGAAGTTCCTTGGTGCGCAGAAGGAAGGCTTAGGCTCTCAACGTGTCTTTAGGGGCAGCCAGGAAATTGGACCCACTCTCCAAGACTTCGTGGTTTCGAGTCGTCAAACTTAAAGCTAACTACTGCTTTTACTTGATTTTCTTTTGTAAGACTTGTTAAACCAATCTGAAAAAGCGGCATCTTTAATAATTTGATATTCGAAGAAACGATGGATGTGGCCCTATAAAAATTTACCGACGTCCATAAAAATTTTCAAAGTTTTGCGTCATTTTCCTGGTAAGGGGCCGCTGTGGGCATAGTTTTCCTTGTAATCAAACATGGCTTCGGCAAAAAAGAAAAAGAACGAGTTTTTTTCACTTGTTCACGAGGTTACTATATATAATATTCGTATTTTAAATTCCAATACTTTTCATGATCACTTTTATTTATATTTTATATGAAAGGCATGTTCTTTTCTTCCTTTTTTCTTAAGTACGTCATGTGTCCTTTTGTTTTACACGCGATCAAGGAAGGCGGCTAATATTCTTTTTTAACTGTTTTGGTGAACCAAATGTTTATGGAATATTTCTTCCCCAGATGCTTACCCTTTTGAGAGAGCAGGCTATAACTAATTTAGAACATCAGTTTTGGGTGCACAAAAGGATATCCTTATCTCTATTACCTACTCTGGCTTTAAATCCCTTATGGTGTGTCCGTGTTTTCGTGTCTGTTTAGACATTCATGTGACTCCACGATTGGTAAGTCTGATCTTGGCCTTGTTGGCCATGGTCCGGTCGGATATTTGTGCAACAATGGTATAGTGCGCTTCTATGGATTCGTTATAGACTTTCATATTACCTATAACATTCAAATTTCTTGAAGTCGGAACTCACTGGTTTACATGCTTAACTATGTGCACCGTGCACCGTGCACATGAACTTTTGCTTCTTAATTACTAGAGGAGGAATATACTTTCAAAGCATGTTGACATGCTGACGTGATTCTTATATATGGTCCTGGGTGAAGGGATTTAAAATTAGTGAAACGTTGAGATGCCACCTAATTAGCCTTTAGCCATAACTCAAGTACCAATAGAACTTTTGGAAGTTTTCAATATCTGACCAAATCTTTAGACAGTACACCAATAAAACACTTGGTAAGAACAAACTTGCTATGACAAAAGTGCTTGAACCCATTGGTGGAACGAGGCACACCTATTTATCGACCTTTTCTCTTCAACATGTGAGGCCAAATCATTTTACATAATTAATCCTAAACTTTATAACCATTCGTAAGGCGCTAACACCACTCATATATCATGGCTATCGTTCCATGTAATTGTGCTCGTAATTACGCTCTCAAGCATTAGAAAGCCGTCACGCTTGAATCCCTTGGCTGGTTTTAGTGTCATGCTTTCAACAGATTTGTGTCACCAAAAGACACCTTAACTCATTTGGTTTCAGTGTCATGAACCGTTATAGGCCCTCACCACCTTAAAAGCTCTAGAGGAAGTGTCTTGAGCAGCTGAATGGGTTATATAGAGTTTCAACTATCCACGAAGCCACATGATATTGAATAAGGAGAACTATACAGCTGGATGTAAGGGCCGTAGTGCATTTCTTTAAAATGGTTATAAATTTCCGTATTACCTTCTACTCAAATTTTCTGGTAAAAAAACCCACTGGTTTAGTTGCGCAATTATGCGCGCATGAACTTATCCTTTTTATTTCTAGAATCTAGAGAAGGCATATATGCTTTGAATAATTCAGTAATGCATGATGGCATGCTGACATGATCGTCATTGACGACGGGGCCTTCAAATTAGTGAAGTGTTCAAATCGCCACCAAACACTTGAGTACCAACTGAACTTTCGAACTATTTTAATATCTGACCAATTCTTCAGACAGTTAATCAAATGCCCCCATTCCTACCATATTCAGTTTCTTATAGACCAGATTGCTTCAGCTCGTCCCAGATCGTTCGTGTTTGGCTTGTGACCGTGAACCAAACACGTTTCACATTGTTGAATGACTAACTCGCATGGTAGTTGATTGTCCCAAGCAAGTACTTTAGTGGAAAGTTGGAAGACATGGCCTGTTTGGAGAATTGAAACCGGACCTTCAACCGAGGACCACCCGGTTCCAGTTCCACCCTTCATGGAATAGCAACCGGATCCATAACTCCTTTTTAAGCTTTTTCTTTAATTTTTTTAAAATTTTAATGCTCTTTTGGTTCCAGGTTGGTTTAAAATTCAAACCAGAACCACTCGAAACCGGCCGGCTCCGGATGGGTTCAGTTCTAAGGTAATCGGAACCGGTCATGTCTATTGGAAGATACCACTTTGAATTACATGCAACCACTTGGTGATTATTTGAAAATCTTGCTCGATGACTGTGACGAACCCAAGTTAGGTTCAAGTCAAGTTGTCATCCAATTAAGTAAAGATCCGGGGAGGACAACGTCGAATTATCCTCCGTTTGATTTAGTCGTTCAACAACTATGGCGGAGCGTGTGGGGTCGTGTTGTATGGAGCCCATTAATTAATCATGCAACTAACCGTGTTAGGATTGCTTGAGACTTGGTCCATGCATGTTTGTGCACACATTGCCCCCACCATGAGAACTCCATTTCCATCATGACGCTGCGTGGCTTATGTCCCAGTGGCAGTCCCTTCTTTCTTAACCCTTTGAAGATGTCTGTAAACTGATTGGATTTGAATCGGGTTGGATATGATCTCCATCAAAATGGGTTGCACTTCTCCTTTATTATCAACACCTTTCACATTTCCTGCCATCGCTCCACTGCATGCCTAACAATGCAACCAAATTGGGCAAATGACTTTCCAGAACCCAAACCAATTGGATGCATCTTGGACTCAGATGCAGATATCAAAGACCAGAACGCACACCTTAAAATGTACATCACTGGATATCTGCCAAATTCATCCAAACGGCCCATTTCTGAAAGCAAATTCTGTTTGAATCTTTTTGGATGTCGGAAATATTTGATCCATTGACGTTCCCTTCTTTATTTTCTTGCACATTAGATATGTTATCGATTATTCTATTTGAATCATGTGGACAATTTGATCTGAGACTGGTTGATGGACAGAGTGCATCTTTTTATCCAACTACTGTTTGACCTGGGAGGCCGAACACAGGTATTGTGAACGTGGAAAATGTTTTCTATGTACTAAGTATGCGATGTCACGACCACAACTTTCGGTGGTGCCACCTACCCATGCCTCGCACGGGTACGAACATGAACGATAATCATAGCCAAGCATGACCAACCAACCATATTGAAATATCATCTAACTCAAATGTTTGTGTACAATCTAAAGAGAGTGCATCTACGACACATGGTCCACAGATACATCTCCAAATGAAATACCTAACGAAAACAAAATCTAAAAATAGCATTCGTCCATCTTGATACTGAACCTCCAATAAGTCAACTATTCTACACTATGCATCCAAAAAATGCTAACCTCGAAATAAAGTGTAAAACAGTAGGGTGAACATCAAGTTGTTGCTCCATAGAAAAGTTATACTTAGTTGACTTGCTAAAATCATGCATGGTTTACAGACATTTCATAGCAAATTAATATTTACATTTCAAGTTCATGCTTCCAAATTATACGTGCACACATGTTCATACACATCATTTATGATATTTATCACTCATATTATGTCTACCCTGTGACCGTAGGAGTCATTTGACCCAACTTCCTATAACTTTGATCACCTCATTCGTAACAGCCAAAGCATGAAAACTTTCATGACAAAGTGTTCATGACACACTCTGTAATCCACTTCAAGTTGGAACCCTGAAAGGGCTTGCAAGTCTCTAGAGACTCCACACACTACACAACTCTGGTTCATAGATCCAAACCACATTATGTTCCAAATAACCAATCTCATATTATATGATCTGAATGTTCAAATCCATATCCACATTGTATCAAATCACACTTTTCCAGTAAGCACATGTAAATCAAATATCATGCACCTTTAATTCAATTCAAAATACTATTCAAGGAGCATCAATAAAATAGTTACTAGTCATGCACCTTTCAATCAGTCAAATCAAGGAAAATCACTTTTACCATAGTTTTAATGTATAGTATATTAATATCCAATCTCCACACTTTAGTCTAGTTCTATCTCCACCAAATCCTTTCATTTTAATCCTTAGACAATTTTAATATAATAACAATGCTAAAATTTATTCAATTTTGAACCCAATACAACAAACCGGACCCAAATCATATACTTAACAACCCCAAAAACATACTTGGATCCATATGATAATTATGGATCCAAGCAGGAGCCCTAAAACTTATTAAATGGGTTCAATATTCAATTTTGTAATAACGTAGGAAAACTTGTTTTATAAGCAACCTGAATTGTGTTTCATACGGAGCTACTAGTGTGAAACAAGACTTAGTAACAAGACACTTACCCAAGCACATGACACGTTGTATGACACGTATCAGTAGGTTGTACAAGACGTGAAATAGGACACATCCTACAGAACTGACATGTTTTCCAATGATGACCAGTACCGGTTATGGTCCCCCAGCATCGCGTGGCCTCCTTCCGGTCAGGAACACGAATGGCCACCAGCAGCAACGAAAACAAGATAGAAATGAGTCCAGCCCATGAAGAAATCTGACGATTTATGTAAAGATTTACATTTGATTTTAAGGAAACGAAGATTGATTTCAATCACAAACAAGAAAGAAATCCTGTCAATTCTCGTTCGCTGGAGAAACCAACATAACATGTTTTGAGATCTTTTTCCGCAAACCAGCAAATAGGGAGTGATTTCTAGTCGTTTTGATGTCAACGACCAACATTTGTGCTCTGTAATCCTTCATGCAACCTCCAACCTTTCTCCCACACCCAGAACGTTTTGGGGCAATTGATGATCTCCAAAGCCGTCTGCCTTTGCTTTGTTCGGTTGTGCACAGTGGATGCCGACTGCTTCATTTGGTTTTGCTTTCTACTTTCTTTCTTTCTCTATATGTTTCTTGTGTGTATGTAGTTTTGAGTTATCCATAGAGGGTTTTCTCAGAAGACGTAAATAAGATTATCTCTTACTATTTCGAGTTACGTAAACTCTGTATTTATATATGGCTTTTTGTCTTCCCTTTATTGCAACTAAATTACAACTCACAACTGTTATGCGATTTTTCTACAAATAATGTGTTTTTCTAGCATAACTCTCAACAAAGTGTATTTCTACACTTATATACTATGCATATCTCAACCCCATATGGGTTACATGTTCAGTAAACAATTTTTCTGAGATGCCTTTTGTTAAGGGGTCAACCAACATATCAATAGTTGACATATAACATATAGTTATTTCATTTCTTTTGAGCATATCATGAACATAGTGATATTTAACCATTATATTGCTTCATGAGTTATCAACTCTACTCTTAATAAGAGTAATTGATGTACTGTTGTCACAATATATAACAATCGGCTCGTTGGCTATATCTAGCTTCAAATCACGTATGAAGCGACTTATCCAAAAAGCACTAGTTGCAGCCATACTGTAAGCAACATACTCAACCTCTTGTTTATGCAATGCTACACAACCTTTGATTTGTTGTCATCTTTGCTCCCAACGAAATTAACATCCGAGTATTCTGTCACTTTCAATTCATCTGCTTGAAAACAAAGTTTAAAGTCTTTTGTTCCTTTAAGATATCTTATAATTCTTTTCACAACTATCCAATGTTTCATCCAAGATTACTTTTATATCTACTTACAAGACCTACAACAAAGTTGATATAAGGTCTTATGCATAACATAACATACATCTGGCTGCCCACAGCCTGTGAATAATAAACATTGGGCTTATCATATCCTTCACCGAGACAATCAACCTTGCTCAATTTAACTCCTTTTGCAATAGGTGTAGATACATACTTGCAATCACCCATTTTTAACTTCTTGAGGATATAATCAATATATCTCTCCTAACTTAAGCATAGAAGTTTTGATTCTCTAACTCGAGAAATCTTTATTCTCAGGATATAGGATGTTTCTCCCATATCCTTTATTTCGAACCTTGAGTTTAACCATAACTTTGTTTTGACAATAATCTTATTGTCATTCCCAGTCAACAATATGTCTTCTACATATAGAGATAAGATAACAAAGTGGCTCCCACTGTTCCATACATATACACAGTGATCAAGTTCATTAACCACAAATCCAAGTTCAACTATGACATTTTGAAAGTCAAATATCATTGGCGAAGTGATTGTTTCAGGCTATATAGGGATTTTCTCAACCTATATACTTTGTCTTCTTGGCCTTCAACTTTATATCATTTGGACTGCTGTATATATATGATTTTATTTAAATCTTCGTTTACAAAAGCAATCTTTATATCTAGTTGATGTAAATCCAAATCATAATATGTTGATATAGGAAGGATTATTATAATGGATGCAAATTTCGTAATTGAAGAATAAGTCTCAACATAATCTATTACCTCCTTTTGCAAAATTACGAAAAGCCCTTTGCAACCAATCTCGCTTTAAACTTATCGATCAAACCATCAACCTTACATTTCTTTTTGAGACCTACTAGCTCAACTCCCAGACTTTTGTTTTTCTCAATGGATTCAATTTCTTCATCCATGACTTTTTCCCAGTTTGACGATTCAGATGAGTCAATAGCTTATTGATAAGTTAAGTTATCAGTCAGCTCATCTAAATCTACTGAATTACATACTTCCTCAACAAGATATATGTGATAATCCTTCAAATAGGACGGTGTTACCCTAGGCCTTTTGTGTCCACTTAAAGATTCAGTTTGTTGAGGAAGATCATCAATAGGTTCAAAAGATGATTAATATAGACCTATTAGATCATCGACATAATCATCATCATTCTTAAAGATGTCATTCTTAGTTTCTTCTAAGAATTTTACATCTCTGTTTTCTATTAGTCCATAATCCTTATGATAAAACTGATATCTTTTAGATCCTTTTAGATATTTGATAAATATGCATCTTAAGGACCTACTGTCTAACTTATCTCTAGACTGGTCAAGGATGTTTACATGAGTAATATATTCCCACATCTTGAGATGACCTAGGTTTGGTTTTCTTCTAAACCACATCTCATATGGTGTAGAGAATACAACTTTACATGATACTCTATTGAGTATATACACAACTATACTTAATGCTTCTCTCCAAAATATTCTTAATAGAGAGACATCGATTAACATCGACCTTGTCATGTTCAGTAAGGTCCTATTATATCTCTCTCATACACCATTCTGTTGAGGTGTCTTAGGCATCGTATTTTGTTTTGTAATATCAAAGTCTTTGAGCTATTCCAAAAATTCTACTGAGGTATATTCTCCACCTCTATCTGATCTCAAGACTTTCATTGTATGCCCCAATTGGTTCTCTATTTCTTACTTATATTCTTTAAATACTTTAAATTCCTCAGATTTATGTGATAAAAGATATATAAGTATATTTTGAGTAATCATCGATAAAGGTTATAAAATAAACCTTTTTGCGATATATTCTTACTCTAAATGGTCCACATAAATTTGTGTGAATAATCTCTAATAGGGTTGTTGCCCTAGTTACCTCTTTGGAAAATGATTTTCTAATCTTTTTTTTTGTATAAAGGCTTCACACTTATTAAAAGTGTTATCATTAAAATTGGGCAATAAGTCAAAGTTGTTTAATTTTCTCAATTTCTTTAGAATTATATGTCCCAATCTCTTATGCCACATTCACATCAATCACATAGGCACTCTCAATATAAATAGAAGACGAGCTTTCATTTTTATTAATCATGAGTTTGAACAAACCATGTTCAACATCAATAAACCACAAAATGTTATCTTGCTATACTTTTTCAAGTGACTTTTCTAGGGACAAACCTGATCTCAAACCCTTTTTTTACTAAGGTAGGGACTGATAAAAGATTGTGCATAATAGAGGGCACAATTAATACATCAAAAAAAGTATTGTTCTCCATATATACTCGATGCTCGTTAGGCTAAAACTCCTTTAGGTCCATCGCTCCCTATTTGCTCTTTGATATGTGCCGGGTAACTCCAGAATCAATCCACCAACCAGTCATTGGGAGATCCATGTAAAGACACTCATAAATCATGCAGATTATATCCTGTTTCTCTATTGCGCCACGTCATTAGTTGTAGTGCCCCCATCTTACCACACTTGAAGCACTTCACCCGAGAAGCGGATTTCTGCGATTTCTTAAAATTTTGACCATTATGCTTTTTGTTCTTACCAAAATTCTTATTTAGTTTTCTTTTTCCCTAGTTGTTCTTGGAGTTAGACCCTAAATCATCTCGAGCAACCAACAATTTTTATCTTTTGTTCTTGTTAATATGTTCTTGTTCAATTGCTAGTTCCAATGGGAGTTTAGAAAGGGTAATATCAAGTCCAAGTCTTAGGGTTATAGTTACCATGTTATAGGAAGGAGGAAGACTGTTTAGGATTGTGGATATTTCCATCAGCTCAGGAATGACTGACTTAGCCATTTAGTTAACATGTTCAACTACATGGTCACCTTCTTTCATTCTATAAGAATTATACTTTTGAAGAAGTAGTTATACATACAGCTTGACTCTAGTATCATACTTAGTGGTCAGGGAATCAAATAGTTCTTTTGCAGTTTCAAATTCCTCAAAGACCCTAATTAAGTCGTCTTTCATATGTGTCAACATAATGGTTCTAGCTATTATGTCATCCTTTAGAAATATCTTATATCTTTCTTTTTCTTCATCTATTGCAATTAGAGTAGGAGGTAAAACAGTTTCCTTCAGTATATAATCAACTCCTTTTAAAGTTAAGGTCAGTGGTATTCTTTTTTTCTATGTTTAAAAATTTAGGCCATTTAACTTTTCGGTCTTTGCTAATTCACATACTCAAATTCTAGAAGTCATTTTTTCTTTTTAAACTTTTGACAGAAACAATAAGTAAAGAGTCTGTACATTTTAAGACAAAAAACATGCATCAGATGGATTTACATAAGACATTTCATAAAGAACAACAAAAATTTATCCAAGCACCTAAATGCAATATACATAAGTTCTAAATACTAAACAGTAAATATATCATGAGTCTGTACTGTAGTTTATTTAACTTAGAAGTATCATTCTGGAAATATTGTAGAAACTGGGGAGATAATATTCCCAAGCAACATTCTGCAACTTATTTAACCTGTAGGTACTATTATAGAAAAACTATAAAAACCAAGACTAAATGTGAAAAATCACTGTTCACAGTATTTCACTAAAAGTGCAAGGGCATTTTTGTACTTTTAGAGTAGTATAACCGATATTTTGTAAGACAGCGAGGGCTATATCCATAAAATCACCAAAAAACTCGGGTTCTACAATTCCTTGAAATGTCCACTAGTAAAATAGTAAAACTACATCATGGTATTTTGTAGTTTCACGGATTGTCAGGGGGTAGAAAAGACTTTTTACATTGACAAGGGTACAATTATTTTTTTACCCCAAACAACTGCCCTAAGCGGTTTTTTGCCCATGGTTTTGCAAAATTGACTGTTTCGCCGCCCATAGTTTTGCAAAACCGCGACTTTCATGGGTTTAAATATATATATAGAGAGAAAGAGACCGAGAGGGAGAGAAGGGCGGCCGGGGGGTGGAGGGTGGCCCTACTGTCGCCTGACTGTGGCCTTTGTCCTTCCTAGTCCATTCCTTCTCCAGCCTTTTTCACCTCCAACATTTTTCCGCCTCTGACTTTTGAGCCTCTAGCATGTTTTTTTCGCCTACGACTCTTTTCTATCTTGGCTTGGCCTCGGGCCGCCTTAGCTTGGCCTTTGTTCTCCTCGGTTTGGTCTCGAGTTGCCTCGGCTTGGCCTCTGGCCTTCTCGACTTGTTCATTGGATGCCTTAGCTTGCCTTAGGCCACCTTCACCGGGTGGCTTCCGGTTGTTTGCCTGCGGGCTTTCTCTTGTTTCCTCTACTTTTTATTCAAAAGAAATTTATTTATGCAAGAAAACACTTTTTGGCCTCTCTCTCTCTAATAATTTTTTTTTTATTTTAAGACCGCGTACCTCTTTGAGTTTGCCACAAAGCTCGAACAGGCTCTGATATCAGATTTTGGAGCAGTCAATGATCTCTGAAGTCGTTTGCCTTTTGCTCTATTCAGTTGTACACAACAGATGCCGACTGCCTGCTTTGGTTTTGCTTTCTTCTTTCTTTCTTTCTCTATATGTTTCCTATAGAGAATGAAATAGAAATGTGTATGTAGTTTTGGGGTTCCCATAGGGGGTTTTCTCAGAAGACATAAATCAGAGTCTCTTACTATTTCGAGTTATGTAAACTCTATATTTATACATGATTTTCTGTCATCCGTGTTTACCGCTCTGGGCTTTCCCTTTTAACAGCTATATTTGCTTTTATCTGGGAGATGCGTGTGTTTTATTTTTAAAAAACAAAATTTGATTTTTATGAACGTTGAAGTTTCAAAAATAATACGATCTCATGAAATCTGGAAAGCGCCCTTCTTCCTACATTTCATGGTCGTTGTTAGTAATGGGGCCAAGAGTTGGCCATCCACTACTTACACAACAAAGCTCAACCATGATTTATTTGCCAAAAACTAAACCAAACGAGAAACTAAGAAAACTACATAAGCATACTCTTTTCCCTGGCCAATTTCTTCCATATTGGTGGTCATTTGGTTCCTTTTGATGTTGCAAATCCTAAAGGGCTTGTTGGTGAGTTTAATTGCATGCAATTCCTACATAAATTGCTGGAGAAAATGATGGTTGGCCATGGATTTGCCGTCCCACCATTCACTTACTGATTATGGGTGCCCCCTGTGGGGCTGGCTCTTCTAGGTTTGGATCAAGTAATGTCTGGATCCACCCGACTCGCATTATTACACGGGCATCCATATTAAATCTAGGAACATATCCACATTTACAAATTTCAAAGTTTAAATAAGCTTTACAAAAGAGATAATAAAGATGAAATGCAGGTCCATCCTGGCTTCACTGATGTCTTCCAACCTAGTTGGGTTGGGTCAATCACCTTGTGCTGCTTATGCTTCTCTTATGACGTGATGGTCGTTGCTTTCAATCTTCAAAACGCCCAAAGATTGTTGCGTTCATGTTCGTGATGTTTGGGTCTTTTTGATTTAAGAAGAGGCAATGTGAAATAGAGATATAAAGAAGGGGCTTGTAATTCAGACAGAAAGAACATCCACAAGTATAAGAAAATAATAAAGTATATATAACATGGTCCAATGCTATCCTCGGGAAATCGACGAGGCCATAAATTGGAGAGAAAAGAACAATAAAGAAGGGCCTTGTTTATATTACTTTGGCTTTTTCATTCTCCGGCTTTCTGTTAGAGCCATTTTAGAATTTAACCATGACTTGGTTTGACAATCATCTCATTATCATTCCCCGGTCAATAATATATCATCTACATAAAATGATAGAATGACAAAGTGACTCTCACTATTTTAGACATATACACAATGGTCTAGTTCATCAGCTACAAACCTAAGTTCTAAAATGACATTTTAAAAAGTCAAATACTATTGATGAGATGATTATTTAAAGCCATATAGGAAATTTTCAACCTATATACTTTATCTTTATGGCCTTCAACAACATGCCCTTTTTGCTATTACATATAAATGATCTTATCTAAATCACCTTTCCGAAAAGTGATTTTTACATCTACCTTATACAAATCCAACTCGTAAATCACAATAGGAGAATATGTCTCTATATAATTTATCTCTTCTTTCGAAAAAAATCATTTGCAACCAATCTCACCTTAAATTTGTTGATTGTTTGACGATTTTATATTTCTTTTTAAGAACCAATTTATAGCCTATAATTTTTCTTCCTTTTGAAAAATGTGTCAATTTCTAAACTTGTTTTTTATCAATAGCTTCAATTTCCTCATCCACTGTTTTTTCCTAATCTGTTGATTCAAATGAGTTAATAGCCTCCTAATATATCATGATATCAATTAACTTATCTAAATCTATTAAATTATACACTTTCTTTCTAAGGTAATTATGATAATCTTTTAAGTGGAATAGTGGACTCTAGATCTTTTATGTCCACTTAAAGTTTCAGTTTGTTTTAAAATATCATTTGGATTAGAATCTATAAGTTCAAATGATGATAGATCCATATCTACTAGATCAGCAATGCACTCATCATCATTTGCAGGGTTGTTATTCTTATTACCTTCTAAGAATTCATCTTCCTTACTCTCTATTAAATTATGATCCTTATGATAAAATATATATTCCTTGAGACCTTTCGAGTATCTAATCAAAATACATCTTAATGACCTACTATCTAGCTTATCCCTAAATTGATCAAGGACCTTTACATGAGCAATAGATCCACACCTCATGAGATGGTTGTAATCACTACTTCTCTCCAAAATATCCTAAGAAGAGAAGTTCTATTAACATGGACCTAGTCATATACAACAAGGTCTTGTTTTATCTTTTGGCTACACCATTTTATTAAGGTGTCGTGGGCATGATATTTTATTTTGAAATATTACAACATGATCTTTAAAATATTCAAGAAATTCCATAGAGTTGTATTCTTTACCTTTGTTAGATCTTAAGACTTTGATTGTCTGTCTTAATTGGTTTTCAACTTCTTACTTATATTCTTTAAATATTTCAAGTGCTTTAGATTTATGTGCAAAGAGATATAAATATGCATATCTCGACTCCTTTATCTTATCTTTCATCATCTCCCATGAAACTCCACTGATGAACGTAGAAAAATATCTCAATGAGGACCTTATTCACTTCCTTTTGTGTGGATATTCCACGCTTCAAAATCTGGTATTGATTTTGAAGTTCGGGTCTTTTTGGATAAATGGGTCTGGATAGTGAAGATTGATTTTTGTATTATGATGAAATTAGTAGTTGTTTACAGTATATGTGTTTTGCTTTAATATAAAGTTGTGTACCTGCTATTGTTATATACTTATGTTAATTGATGTCTCACATGTTGTAGCTTGAATATTATATATAATATATAATATTATATACCCTAATCGTGTAACCGTACTCAAAATTTTTGAAATTTGCCGTATCCCGCACCCGCATCCGCACCCATGTTCGCACCCGCACCCATGTGACATAGAAATAGACATAAGAAGCAATACATAAAGCATGAGAAATGAGTGTTGATGAGTATATTATACCCAATCTATGTTACATGGATATGAGTACGGTACCAGTACCCAGTATGGGTATGAGTATGGGGTACGCAATTTTTAAGAAAACTAAAGTACGAGTATGCCACAATTAAAAATATAATAAAAAAATAAATTTACATAAATATATATATATATATATATACACAATTAAGTGGTCAAATTTATCCCAATGGGAGCAAGAGTTGTAGAGCATTCTATATTTTAAAGAGCATTCTAGTGTTTGAGAATAATTCTATTCTAACTATAAGAATGTCATTTATATTCTTCTTCAAAGTAAGAACAATTAAACAGCAAACACATACTAGAAGTCGTCAATTTTTTATATTTTGTTCTCTTCGCAGTGCAGTCTTCCTACATCCCATGCCCCTTTTAAAGGATCTTTATGTGGTAAACACATACCTGCATAAACTCATATTACATAGTTCACCAAACAAAATGTTTAAAGATTTGTCAAAATGAGAACAAAATATGCAACTGTTTTAAAATAAAATACCCGTGCAACATAGTAGACCAACATATGTTCTCCTTTATCATAGCAGAAGCCAACAAGATTGACAAGGTTCCTATGATGAACTCTTGACAACAGCTCGATTTCTGTTTTGAACTCGAGAGCACCTTGTGTTGATCCTTTTTCAGCTCTTTTGACTGCCACAACTTGTCCACTTGGAAGAATCCCTCTGTACACCTGTCAAATGTGAGAATCACTACAGAGGATGAGAGAATGTATACAAAGAAACATATGGAGAATATCACATAGACTTACATTGCCATAGCCTATCACAAAAGACCAAAGGATCTACTTGAAACAGTTGGACAGTGGTTCATAGACGAACAATAGAAACGGACTCCATTGTTGAAGCCTACAAATATGTTAAATACTCCAAGAGATGACGACGTGCAAATGGGACAACAGAAGATATGCAAATGGGACAGCAGAAATTCGTCATTTTGTTTCTTTTTCTATTTAACTTTTACTTTATGTTTTTAAAGGTAGTTTTAAATAAGCCTCATTAATGGCATTTAGGTAATTTAGATTATTGTACTACTAATATTTAAAGGGGGTAAAACCCTATCAGTCTGTACGTTTTCTTTTGTATTATGAGAAAGAAAGTGCATAGGGACGACGACTACACAAAGACAGCCTGTACTCAACCATCTTCTCAGATAGGTTTAATCTGAAATAATTCTGTATCTCATTGCTTTTTCTTTGCACATGGTATCAGAGTGTATTTGTTATTGGTATCTGCATCAAATAATGCAGAATTGACATTAAAACGTCATCAAAGATTTGGTTGAAGTTCTGTGTTAGAAACACAAAAACAGTCATAAGGAATTTGCATCAACTGTCATCAAGCCTCCTGTCACACTAGTTGAAGAAGAAACCTAAGAAGAATCTGAACACAAATGGTCAGATCTGAAAGACATATAATATCAGAAATATGTATTGAAGAATAAGCCTGGCAAGGTACACATTTTTTTTTGTATTTGCTCCAATATCCGCGGCATATTCTATCGTGTGACATCAACTGTCGATCTTTGGCATATGCTACATATTATAAACATCAAGTTGAAGTCTGTGGTACACAACTTGCTAGGAACGACTGAGCCACTGTGTTTACAAAAAATAGATTCAAATTAGTACACATATTCGATATATATAATGGAAAGAAGGATGAAGGAAGAACAATAATCAGCCACAGGTAGAAATGAACAGAAACTAGAACCATTCTAAATTACGAATATTCGTCTCGAAGGAAGAAATTATAGAGAATAAACAAGATCAATTGAACTAGTCCTTCGTACATGAGGAAAGTTATCAATTATTAAATCGAGTCAGCCACAACCAGATGAAGATAATGCAGATTTTGAGAGATGGTTTAAAGATGATGCTTTGGTTAGCTCATGGCTTCTCCAATCGATGAATCAGTCTATTAGTAAAACATTTATGTATATGGACTCAATTGCAGAAATTTGGACAACAGTTGAAAAAGCATATTCGAGACAAAGCAACATTGCCAAAGAGTATGAGATAATTGAAAAAATAAGGAGATGTCGTCAAGGAACTAGATCAGTCAGTGAATATTATGGGAAACTACGAGAATTATGAAATGAACAAAGATACTTTGTAGAAAACAGATACAGTTATTGTATAAAAGAGAGAACAACCGAAAGTAATATTCGAAAAGTATTTGATTTACTCTCAAAAATTTCACTAGAATATGAATCAATCAAGTTGAATATTCTTAGCAAAAAAGATTTGCCATCACTGGGAACAGTTTATTCACTCTTATTAAAGAGGAAGATCGAAAAAACTTAGAGAAAGGAGAACAGACTCAAGATGAAAAATTTGCATTTATGGGCAGAGAAAATATGAATTATCAGCGAGGTAGAGATTCTGTCAAAGGCTGTAGAAGAGGAAGAATTCAAAATTATGAAGATAAAAATAAGCTACAATGTACTCATTGTAGAAAAACAAGACACACACGAGAACATTGCTGGAAAATTATTGGAAGACCTGTGGAGTATAAGAACTATGGCAGTCATATGGAAACTACATCAAAGAAAGAAAAAACAGAACCAAGTCCCATAAATGAAATGGTTGAATTAAAGAGGTAACTTGCAGAAATAGAAATGTGTCTTCGTGATCAACCTTCAACCTCTTCACAAAAAATTGAAACGAGTCAGCCTATCTCTTATAGTATTAGTGGTAACTTCTTTGAAAAAAACTCTATATATTCTAATTACTGGGTAATTGACTCAGCGACTACCGATCATATGGTGGGAGATAAGTCCCACTTCAGAGAATATAAAGTTACTCCAACACCTTAAAGATGGCCAATGATTCCTTAATCTCAATGGAAGGAATATGAGTAATTGAAGGAAAAAATCTTAAACTTAACTCAGTGATATACATTCCCAAGTTTCCAATAAATTTACTCTCTGTAAGTTCATTGGTTTGATATATGAATTGTTCAATCACATTTTCTCCATCTGGTTATGTTTTTCAGGATCTGAGGACGGGAAGAACCTTTGGATGTGGTGAATTAAAGAATGGCTTTATATACTTCCTGGACCACTGCAATACAAAGAAGAGCATTCGTTGTTACTCCTGCAGAAAAAGAAATAAAACTTTGGCATAGTCGATTGGGACATTTACCTGTGTCAAAACTTAGTGAGTTTGTTCCGTTTGTAATCCCAAAGGAATTTCGTTATTCAGTGTAATGTATGTCAGAGGACTAAACATCATAGAGCCTCGTTTCCTAGTAGTGATTCTAAGTCATCAATTCCATTTGAATTAATTCATTCTGATGTATGGGGTCCATGTTTAAGACCATCCTTTAGAAATTTTAAATACTTTGTTACCTTCATTGATGACTATTTCAGGCTTACCTTTGTTTATCTTATGAAATCTAAATCAGAAATATCATATATTTTTCCTATAGTTCACAATTTGATTAAAACTCAGTTTGGGTACACTATTAAAACTCTAAGATCAGATAATGGTGGGGAATTTTTTAATTCTACTTTGGAATCATATCTTTAAAGTCATGACATTCTCCATCAAACTTCATGTGTGTACACCCCACAACAAAATGGAGTGGCTCAAAGAAAACATAGGCACATTTTAGAAATTGCTCAAACCCTTTTGCTTGAACATAGCGTTCCAAAATATTTCTGGCCTGAAGCAATACAGTTGTGTATCTCATGAACAGACTTCCTTGTGTGGTTCTTGGTGGAAAATCTTCATTTAACATGATTAAGCCTGAAACGAATCCATTTCATCTTATTCCTAAAGTGTTTGGATGTGTTTGTTACATTCATGTTCATAGTCAATTTCGAGATAAACTTAATCCAAGGGATGTTAAACGTGTCTTTATCGGATATTCCTGCAAGAAAAAGGGTTATATTTGTTATTACACCAATTGTCATAGGAAATATATCTCCATGGATATAACATTCTTTGAAAATTCTTCATATTTCAAAGATTCTACCAACTTGCCAAACTCTACTATTGAAGAAACCATTCTCCTGGTCCCTAGTACTAACGATGAAGCATATGAAGATTGTTCGGTTGTAGCAAATGATCAACAATACGAAGAAAAGGAACATAAAAAGGAGGAGTACCTTCCTCAGATTCAAGTGAAACAATTGAAGAAGCAGGGAGTGATGATTTGAATGTTCCCATAACTCTAAGAAAAGGCAAAAGATTGTGTGGTAAGTATCCTATTTCGTAATTTATTTCTTATGATAAGTTATCTCAAGGTTATCAGAACTTTGTATTGAAAGTTGAATTATATCAAGTTCCCAAGAATTTTCTTGAAGCATCATAGCAGAAACACTGGGTAGAAGCTATGAAATCTGAACTGCAAGCACTTGAGAAGCATCAGACTTGGGAAGTCAGTGATCTTCCACCAAGAAGAAAGGATGTAAGTTGTAAATGGGTGTATACTATAAAATTCAAAGCTAATGGGACATTGGAGAGATATAAAGCACGACTGGTGGCTCGTGGGTATAGTCAATCATATGGGATTGATTATGAAGGAACATTTGTACCTGTAGCAAAGCTCACCTCTATACGAATCATTATTAGTATTGCAACCCAAAAGAATTGGACTATATGGCAACTTGATGTGAAAAATACATTTTTGCAAGGAGAACTCAAGGAGGAAGTCTATATGGAATTACCACCGGGTTATGCAAATCCAGAGAATAAAGTTTGTAGATTAAAGAAGGCAATCTATGGACTAAAATAGTCTCCCAAAGTATGGTTTGAGAAGTTCAACAAAAGTATTATTAACTTGGGATATCAGAAGAGTGTGAGTGGTTATACGTTGTTCTTTAAAAGAGGAGGGAAGTTGACAGTACTACTCGTATATGTTGATGATATTATTGTGACAGGAGATGATGTTGAAGAAATTCAAAGATTAAAGCAGGATCTACATCGGTTGTTCGACATCAAAGACCTAGGAAGACTACATTATTTTTTGGGCATTGAAGTAGCCTACTCAGGTACTAATATTTTCTTAAATCAAAGAATGTATACATTGGACTTGTTGCGAGATGTTAAGTTGGAAAATTGCAAACCAATATATACTCCCATGGATGTTAATTAGAAGCTTAGAATGGATTATGGTGCTGATAAAATGGATGTAACTAAATATCAACAACTTGTTGGAAAGCTTATATATTTGACTATCACACGTCCAGACATAGCATATGTAGTAAGCATTGTCAGTCGATTCATGCAATCACCATCAAAGTTCCATATGGATGCAGTCTTTTATATACTAAGATACTTAAAAACAATGCTTGGACAAGGAATATTATATAAGGTCAATGGTCATACAAAAATTGAAGTCTATACTGATGCTGATTGGGCAGGCTCTACTGATGATACAAAATCAACTATGATATATATAACCCATGTTAGAGGTAATATAGTATCATGGAAGAGTAAGAAACAATCAGTTGTGGCTAGGTCAACAACAGAAGTTGAATATAGAGCAATTACATCTAGTATATGTGAAGGAAAGTTGTTGCGTTCTCTACTAATAAAAATTGGTATATGTCCAAATGGTTCCATTCCTATATTCTGTGATAGTAAAGCAACAATACAGATAGCATCTAATCCAGTTTATCATGAGAGAACAAAATATATTGAAATCGATTGTCACTTTATACAAGACAGCATACATACTAAGAAATTTCAATTGGAGCATGTGAAGTCAAAAAGTCAATGTATTGATATACTCACTGAGGCTCTTAACAGAAATCTTTTGATGAGACTATGTAGCAAGTTGGGTGTATCATCCATCTTTCACCCAACTTGAGGGAGAGTGTTGAAGTCTACAAATATGTTAAATACTCCAAGAGATGACGACATGCAAATGGGACAGCAGAAGATATGCAAATTGGACAGTAGAAAATCGTCATTCTTCATTCTGTATCTTTTTCTGTTTAACTTTTACTTTATGTTTTTAAAGGTAGTTTTAAATAAGCCTCATTAATGGCATTTAGGTGGATATCTATAACTTTCAGTTTAACATTTTGCTACCTATAATAGACTTTCAGAGTTGATGGAATTGACTATAACAAGACCTAGGTGGATATCTAAATTTTCTCAATCAAAAGTAGCAAAGGCTAGGATACGTGACAGACCAGGCTCCCAAAGAGGGTATATATTGCCTTCATTGATGGGATCACGTTGACACCAACAACTGCAAGCACATATGATACAGAAGCATGAATATTTATGCCAATCTGCATAGGATGAAAGGGGAAAAGGTTACAATATGAATTCTTTCAAACCAAGTTTGACTGCCATACTAAATGCTTAGAACAAAAAAAATCCCTTTGGAAAAGGATCAGGACATTGGAATAGAAGAGATAGGCGTTCACCAGTGACAGAATGTTTTCTCTCAACATGAACGATGATATTAAAACATAGCCCATTGCACCTAGCGCTCGAACCTAAATTTCCAGTAACCCTGCCTCAGTCAACATTCAAGGAACATTGAAACATAAAAGATAAGGAAAACTTCAGGTTAGTACCCTGTGGTTAGGATCAAATCCGCTTTGGTATCTTGTAGTTAGTATCCTGCAGTTTTGGAAGTACTTCATTTTGGTAAAAATTATAACTGCATTAAGTTCATTCCGACATGATTGCTTTTTTTTAAATGTATCAAACTCATTGTATATATCGGCATATTCATTAGAAAATGGATCCAATAGGGCAACATAGCAGATCACAGTGTTTGGATCCAAAATCAGTAATTGTACATACTACCAACATACTAATAATATATATATCTTAAATTAACTATTTTAAATATAAATCTTAAAATTTAATTAATTATACGTGATTTTATTTAATTTCCAATAATTAATTGTGAAATTATTTTTAATGTATACTAATTAATTATACAATTTGTTTATTAATTAATTATTAAAATATATAAATTAGCTATTTATATTTAGCATTTGAAAATTAATTTTAAGTTAAAATTAGTAATCAATTAATTAATTAATTTAAAGTTTGATATTTAGCTAATATTATTAAATTAACAACAACCAAGCCTTTTCCACACTAGTGAGGTTGACTACATGGATTTAGAGATGTCAAAATGGGCCTGGCCTAGAGGGAGAGCTTTGGGAAAGGGCAGGACCGGAGTGGCCTATTGGATAAGATCGGGCCTATAAGACCCAATCCAAATATGCTTAAAATCCAAATCCAATCACAACATTTCAGGCTTCAACAAGCCATATACACATGTAATAAAAAACTACATATATATATGTGTATGTATATACATACAAATTTTTATATATATATATATATATATATATATATATGTACCAATATATATATGTAACGGAGAAAACTATACGTACACATATATATACATGTAATTGAAAAAACTATATACATATATATGAGCCATATATACTACACAAATATATATATACATATAATAAAAACTATACATGTATACATGTAACAAAAAAAACTATACTATATACATGTAATGGAAAAAACTATACATATATATACATGTAATCGAAAAACTATATATATGTATATATATGAGCCATATATACTATATATATACATGTAATAAAAAACTATACACATATACATCTAACGAAAAAAATATTCACATATCTTATAATGGAAAAACTATAGGTAGGCCGGACCAGCACCTTAGAAGCCCATATAAAATGTAGGCCAGCTTGGCCCAGCCAGCATTTTTTTTGGCCCACAAGGGATGGGACCACCGGCCTATCTTGACATCTCTACACTGATTCTCTGATGCCATATCAATAGTTTTCTCCCAAAAAGCCATTTCATGCTTAATAGTTTCCTTTCAACACTTATGCAGTCTTTCCGTCCTTTTAAAATGTTCAATGTTTAGTTTTTCGCACCTTCCTTGAACTTCCTTTGGTTGCCTCTCTATGCATCTAAAATATCTTAAACACATCTCCCTCATCTTATCTTCTTCAGTAACACTAACTTTTCTCTAATTGTTTGATTGGAGATAAGGTCTTTTCTTATGCGACCACGTGTCTATCTTAACATTTTCATCTCTACCACAATTGACTACTCAACACTCTGCACCACATAACATTATTACTCTAACTGCTACTTGATAACAGTTGCCTTTCAATACATTTTCTAGTGTCAACACAACTTTACACAAAACACCTGAGGTACATCTTCATTTTAGCCAACATATGTTGATTCTATATATAACATCTCCATCAATCTTTCTATCACTTTGAAAGACTCACCCCAAGTACTTAAAATTGTCCTTTTGGGTGATGGAATACCTACCAATTTTAACTTTCTTCATATCTTTCAACAAGATTACCAAACTTGCACTTCATATGTTTTTGAATACCTACCAATTCTTAAAGATCACTCTCAGCCTTCAATTTCTTACAGTGTTTCAGCAGTAACAGTTCTGGATGCAGATATTAATCTTTGGTATTGTCGTATGAGACATCTTCCTGTGTCAAAAATTTCATATGTCATCCCTCACATTAAAGTTCAGTCAAATAAATCTCAGTTTGAATGTGAAGTCTGTCAGCTCGGGAAACACCAAAGAGCATCTTATCCTTTAAGTGATTTTCGACATTCTAAACCTTTTGAACTTCTTCATTCTGATATATGGGGTCCAAGTCCAGCCACTTCTTTGTTTGGTCATAAGTATTTTATCTCTTTTATTGATGATTGTACATGTCTTACAATCGTTTACTTAATAAAAACAAAGTCTGAAGTTTCATCTATTTTTCCAATTGTGCATAAATTTATTTGTACTCAATTCAATGCTTCTGTGAAAATTCTTCGATCAAATAATGAGAGAGAATACATTGGCACTCAACTGCAAGAATATCTCCAATCACAGGGGATTATTCATCAGACTACCTGCCCTTATACACCCCAGCAGAATGGTGTCGCTGAACGAAAAAATCGTCATATTTTGGAGGTAGCTAGAACTTTTCTACTCCAACATAATGTCCCGAAATTCTACTAGAGAGAAGTTGTTCTTACTGCTATTCATCTAATAAATAGAATGCCAAGTAATACAATCCAGGGAGAAAGTCCTATTAAGTGTCTTGATAAAGAATCAAAACCATTTCATCTAGTACCTCGTATCTTTGGGTGTACCTATTCTGTACATATCATTTTTCCTAATCATGATAAACTAGATGCAAAGTCAATAAAGTGTATTTTTCTTGGATATTCGAACTCTCAAAAGGGTATAAATGTTATGACCCTTTGCTTAAAAAACTATATGTTTCTATGGATGTCACTTTTTTATAACTTACTCCTTATTACTCTTCTCAAAAGGAGTCAACTACACCCTCACCTTCTGTTCTTCCACTAGTTCCTAGTCAGGGAGAGTACAATGATATAGCTGATTAGAGTGAGAAGGCACAACAATCAGAAGATACACAGAAATTAAAAGATATTCTGACATACAAAAAAGGACTGTGGAAAATTGTTTACTCTCAAGAAGAGCCTTGTTCAAAAGAGATTTCCCTTGAATCAGATCCTCAAGTGCAAGTGAAAAGTGACCTGGAGATTCCCATTGTTATTCGCAAAGGTAAGCGTTTATGTGCATGTTATCCAATCTCTGATTATGTTTCATATGCTAATACCTCTCAGAGTTATCAAAAGATTTGTTATGAATGCTGAGAAACATAAGATCCCTTCGAAGTTTGAAGAAGCAATCAAGAGCCCTTTATGGAAAGCTACAATTGAAGAAGAATTGAATGCATTGGTGAAAAATAATACATGAACCATCTCTCAACTACCTTCTGATAGGAATACTGTAGGATGTAAGTGGGTGTTTACCATTAAATATAAGCTAGATGGAACAGTGGAGAGATATAAAGCCAGATTGGTTGCAAAAGGATACAGTCAATCATATGGCATTGATTATACAGAAACATTTACACATGTGGCTAAACTCACTTCGATTAGAATACTTCTTAGTATGACAGCTAATTTGGGATGAGATCTATGACAACTGGATGTTAAAAATGCTTTCTTACAAGGAGATTTAAATGAAGAGGTATATATGGAACTACCTCCAGGAATGAATATAAGAACACCTTCTAATAGACTCAATAAAGCTATATATGGGTTGAAACAGTCTCCAAGAGCTTAGTTTGATAAATTTAGCAAAGGCAGTTTGCAGTCTAAGATACAACAGGTCCTCAATGATCATACAATATTTTTTAAGAAAGGAACAAAAATATCCATTCTTTCAGTTTATGTTGATGACATTATTGTCACAGGAGATGACCTTGAAGAAATATCCAAGTTGAAAATGAATCTTCATAAATTATTTGATATTAAAGATTTGGGTCGGTTTCACTATTTTTTGGGCATAGAGGTTCTCTATTAGAAACAAAGGTATTTTCCTAACTCAGCAAAAATACTTAATGGATCTCCTTGAAGAGACAAATATGCTAGAGTGTAAGCTCAGTGACATTCCTATAGAGGTAAATCAGAAATTTTTCAGAGGTGACAGTGAAGAATTCAAAGACATTCACAAATATTAGAAGCTGATTGGTAAGCTCATATATTTGACTATTACTCAGCCTGACATTACTTAAGCAGTTGGTATTGTGAGTAGATATATGCATTCGCCAACCAAGAATCAGATGAATGCAGTGTACAGAATTCTTCGATACCTCAAATCAACTTCAAGAATGGGTTTACTTTACTCAAAGTCATCAAATTTGGACATTGAACTTTATTCTGATGTTGACTAGACAGGTTAAAATGAAAACAGAAAATCAACTACAGGTTATGTGACCTTACTCGGTGGTAACATCGTATCTTGGAAGAGTAAAAAAAGATAGTGGTTGCAAGATCTACAACTGAAGCTGAATACAAAGCTATAACACAAGCTATGTGTGAAGGAAAATGGATATCCTCATTGATTAGTGAACTGGGATTTTCATATAATCAATCTATACTACTATACTGTGATAACAGGCAGCAATTCAGATGGCCTCTAATCCAGTTTATCATGAAAGAACCAAACATATAGAAATTGACTGTCACTTCATCAGAGAGAAGATATCTAATCAAGAATTTAAGCTGGAGTATGTTCAATCTATCAAACAGATGATTGATTTCTTAACTAAAGCAACTACCAATAGATAATTAAAGGAAACATTATCCAAGTTGAGTGTTATCAACATCCTTCACCCAACTTGAGGGGAAGTATTAAGGGATGTTAATAGCATGCTTTATTAGAGTCGTGTAATGTAGGTTGAGTCGTGTAATGTATATACATGTGTTTTTACGTGTTATGTCATCATAGAAATAATTAATACTTATTAGGGGTAGATTAGGAAATCTAATTAGACAGGGTATTTATAAGTGTTATTAGGGTTTAGGTTAGTTTTAACAAGAAAGAAAGGGGCGGCTGTACCAAGAGTGCTGAATTATGGGTGTATGTGGAGGAATCCCTCCAATAGTCATTTTTTATTGGTTAATGCATATTTTTTTATCCTAATAATGATATGTCCCCCAAAAAATTAGTGTAGCATGTGAAACCTAACATTTCATAAAACAATGGTCTTATTAGGATACTTCTCGCCCAATTCCCCGTAGGTTACCAAGCAGTTGCTCTCCCATACATTAGATTACACCATATCACTCCCGACATGATTCCACTGCTGGAGCTGGCATTACAATGGTTTGTCCATTTTCGCCATTCCATCACAAATTATCAAACTAAAGTTACTTGATCCATTTAGATTGATCCCTCTGGCTAAAACTTCCACGTCTGTTCATATCACCACTAGTTCATCTTGCCCTACAGGGGGCATGAAATACTAGCGATTATCGTGCTCTCTCTGGAGTTCTTATCGCAAAAGAAATCAATTTTCAGGTTAAACTACACGTGGTAAGCTTCAATTTCAAGTAAAGAGCAAACATCATAAATGGATGAACAAAGGAGGAATGGTAAAAAGATACGAGCTCACCTCGATCGCGAGTGAATTACTCAGGTAATAAATCAATCCGGTGACAGCCGCAAACTTCGCGCACTCAACGAGCCTCAGCGTGCTCCGATAAACATCGCCATCGATCGATATAGCCACATTATCTGCCACGACTCCTTCGATATTATTGGCCAAAGTTTCAGAAGATTCGTTCTCTACCGCGTTAGCAATACTGAAAGTCTTGCGAAGACTGTGAGGTGCAAAATCTTGGTACCGCCCATGTGGAGAGTCGATAAAATATTGGTCCTTGATGGAAGAAATTAGGAAAAAGAAGGGAGGTTCTGCATAGAGAGAAACCCTTGTTAGAGCTCAAAAACAATGACTTCATGGTTCAAAGAGATGATGAGGATTGTTCCCTCATCCGCTTCTCGTCATTAAAAAGCACCTCCGAGGCAGCCTCTTCTTATACGCGCATTTGGATTAACACATGGAGAGAGAGAGGAGGGGGGGGGGGGTCATAATGATTCGGGTTAACTCGGTAGTGGTACCAGGCTGACCGCATTTTCACGAGGAAACGGTGACACGTTTCTAAAATAATATTCATCAAAAGGTTTTGGAGTTAAAATGTAACCCGACCTCTACAGTGGCATACTAAAAGCTATTTGAAGTGGGATTGTGGTGTTGATTGATTAAAAAGTTTTCTTATGATTCCTTCTCACTTGATTTACCTTACAACGTTGGGATGCCAGCCAAAAGTGACAAAATGTTTGCTTTAGTTGTCGTAAAATAATATATATATATATATATATATATATATATATATATAAAGTCCAGTATATTTCTCAAACCATCTACCTTTTGTCATATTCTTGAATATCATCTGGTTAAATTTAAAAGTAAAAAACTAAAATTATGCAGTTTATAAGTATTTTTAATTCATGTGTATTTTTTACTCGTACGTGACATGTATCTCGATATCATGAGGCTAGATATGACTGATTCAGAACTGGACCAACGGTTTTAACCAAAACAATGAGAACACCGTTACGACATCATACTGTGCCATTTCAACAGAAACTTGAAATATGAAAGACGGTTTTTTCTTGACTCGACACACTCATTGTTGGAATGGTCTATTTTACATGACACTCGCAAGGAAACAGAAACCACCCAATTCACATATCAGACAGAAAAAAGGGAAATATTTCGCACAACCATTATAACGAAATCTTCTCATTGACACTAAAACAACAAGTTCGAACGAAATCAACACTTGTGTGTGTGTGTGTCTGTGTGAGAGAGAGAGAGATTTCACCATAGCTGCGAGAACGGCGGTGATTGCGAATGCAACAAGCGCGAGACTGTCATCGTCTCTCTCTCTCTCTCTCAAGCGAAGGTTATCTTGTACCTTCTAAGTTTGGGAACGAAGAAAGATGGTAAAAGGGGAAGTGTGACTGAGATCTCGCGGAAACGGCATCGGTAAAGGTGCTGCCATAATTACCTAGTTACCCTTATCACTTTCATCATATTGTTTTTTTCTTCTTTTTTCCTTTCCACACTCCTCCATAGTTAAAAGTTGTTTGTGGTTGAGGGCCTTTCTAGATCTCATCCTTACCATTCCGTCAAAAAAATCTGATGGTTGATATTAGTAGATGTAGAAATTTTATTCCAAAGTATATGTAGAGACTTGAAATAAGCTTTCACACACTACATCGTGTGCGAGCGTGCCAGTCAGTTTTACTTAAACTAGCAAAGTTGTATTTTCTGACTTTAATGACGATTGTGGGAAAGTGAGATCTTTTCAGCTTAGGCCTTCTTCAACCGGTGCTCAAAGGTTAGCCTAGACGCTTTAAGGATTGGTTTGAATTAAATGTGTTTTCAAAATCCACTTTCAAATCCAGATTGCTTAATTAAATTCGTAAAACTAGGTCTTGAAAAGATGTATTTTAAATTTCTGAAAAATAGAAACTGATTCTGTTTTCAAAACTTTTTCCTAAATTTTTCTTATAGCTTTTGAGTCTCCAAAAATCACAAAACTTTTACAATGAGTTGATACAAGTATGGAGATTAAGAAACTATTTTTATTCTAATTTTTTGTGCTTTAATTGTACAGAATTAAATCAAATATTTGCCTCTACTCAAGCGTTCAGAACTGATATGTGACAAAAATACAAAGGTTTATAAAAACAATTGTATCTCGATGCACATATATCCGATCTTTATGAACTTAATCTTGTTGGAAAGCTATAAATGTTAGCTTTTTAATGAGACATTCAATAAAATTGGATCACTACAAACAAAGTTATAGGATAATAACCCAATCTCTATTGCAGAAAACACAAACTGTACAGATTTAGTTCTAGATTTGTTTGATTTTTCCCAATTTTATTTATGTGGCTATATGACCCTAAAATTCTTGAAAATTTTATTATAAGTGAGATGATGTGTAAAGATTTAGTGTACAAAATTTTATATCATTTGGAGTAGAGAACAAGAAATTAAAAATAAAATATCAGATAGATGGAGGATGTAGAAAACAGATTTTCGTGTTTAGAATATACATGAATGCATTCCATCCGAAATTTAAGACAAATCACAGCAATTTCAAAGTAAATGACTAAAGAAAATAATGTAAAGTATAATCATAGCTTAAGTATAGAGGGGATTAGGAGATATCAGATATTACAATGTATAGAGGGGTATAAGAAACTGAAAATCAAATACATAGAAGACATCTAATGAAATGAAATTGGACAACAAATCAACTAGCTATTACATCAATGGGGAGAGACAATTGCTCCTTAATTACAACCCCTTTAATTGAATGAAAGAAGGAGAATAGAAATCAATAAGAAAAGGGGAGAATTGACCTTAAACAGAGGCTCCTTGGGCGGATTTGATGGATATGACTTGGGGTGGGCAACACCTCCAAGCCTCTTCCTCTCTCTTTCTCTCTTTTTGTCTCCCTCTCTCTTTCTTTTCCTCTCTTGCTGCAACTATTCTACTCTCTCTCTAAAATCTTTCAACCCTTCCTTCAATGCCTCAAACCCAACCCTCAAAACCTCTATTTATAGGCTCTAAGTGGATCTCGAGTTGGGTATGGATTGATTCTTGGCCCAACACTTGATCCAGCCCATGAAGAGGTGTTTGGTCACATGACCTCACATGGGACTCATGGTAGTCTCCCTTAGCCAAGTTAAGTCCAGCCCCATCTGGTGAGGGCTAGGCACGGCCTAGTTCGGTGCCATGCTTATGCAGTGTGGCCTGATGCGGCCCGGTTAGGTGCAGTCTGCTGTGATGCAGTCCGGCTAGGTTCGGTCTTGGTGCCATATTTGATGAAGTCCCGACTAAGCATGGCTTGGCTTGGTTCGATTCTTGGTCCTCCTTTAGTCCATGACCTAGTCCTCTTAATCTATTGTCTTAGGCTAGTCCATGTCTTAGTTTAAGTCCAACACATCGGCTTGATCTTGATTGTAGTCGAGTCTTTGCCCTTGATCTTAGGCATATCTCTTTGATTTGGGTATGATCTAGCCCATGATGGTTTCGACTTCCTTAGCCACTCAAGACTTCATCCTTTGTCTTAGTCCATATTTGATGAATGAGCTTGGTCCTTGAATTCTTACTTTTGCTTTGAGATTGGATTGGGATGCTTGTTGATCTCGCTTTGGCCCTGAGATCGTGCCTTCATCCTGAATCCTTGGCAGTGCTTTTGCAACTTCATCCTTATCCACCTTTTGAACTAGGCTTCATTCCATTTTTGGCTTAAATCAAAATCTTTTTAATTTTTTTAAAAACTTGTTTTGATAACTTCAAGTTTAAAAACACTTGATTTCAAAATAATGTTTTTGGTATTTTATGAAATTTGTAGGCTATATTTAAATCAGGGATTTTAAAACAAGCATATTGTTTCGAAAACATGCTTGGATATATTTTTGAAAATATTTTAGTGTGTTTATAGATGCCCCTCTTTGGCATTAATCCAAATTTATTTGGATAATGGCAAAGAAAAAAACACCCCTTTGATTTTCTTTCCATATTCATCTTGAGAGTATGAATTTTTCTTCATTTCATAGCATTCATTTTCTCGGATTTTTGTGAAGGAGGGGATCTTAGCCAAAGGAGACTTGACCTTAAACAAAGTGGATGATCATGCATGACCGACCTCTTGATGGATGTATGCATGCATGGTGTTTAATGTAAATGAAATGTAGTGTGTATTTAGAGACCTCTTCATGAGGTTTATGAGCATGGCATGATGCCTATGAAGGCCGGTTGCCCCAAGTAAACTAATCCCCATGTTGTATCTTTTTTGATGTTTTGAGTTTTCAAATTTTCTTTTCAAACGGGAACTCCCTTTGGTTTCTATCAAAAGGATTTTCAATTTCTTACACTTCTCCTCATTCGAGCTTTAATACCCACTACTTAGCAGAGGTTTTGTAGGAAATTTTGAATAACATTTCAAAATTCAATTTCCCACACAATAAAGTCTAACTCTCAAACAAAATGAAATCCAAATAAGGTCTTATTTCTACTCTGGGATTTTAATGGTAAACCTTTTTCATTGGGATAAGTTGTGGGGGATTTGGGAAAGAATTCACCACGGTCCCCTCTAAAGCGTCTCGTGTTATAAGGCAAAAAAAATTGCTCCTTTGAGCTTTGGCTTTTTCTTTTCTTTTCTTTCAAAGGGAAACTCTATTTTGGAGGTTTTTGTTTTTCCTTTTCTTTTCTTTTTCTTTATGGAAGACTTTTATATTAGAGGTTTTGTTTTTCCTCCTTTTCTTTTGATTTTGCCAATTTTTCTTTTTGGAGAGAAATGAAGTGGGGAAATACTCATCCCTTTGGATACTCGATTCAGTCAAGTATATCCCATTTCCTAATAGCACCTATCATTTGAAAATATTTTGCTATTTTGAACTAGGCCTCATTTTGTAAGCCAAAGATTTTTGAAATGTTATCAAATGATTTTGAAAAATCTACTTTTCATAAAGCATCAATTCTCTCATTTAAGGTCACATAATCTATTTTGATCCTTCTTTCAAGAAGCTCAAAAGGAGACCCATTTTAAAATCTTTTAGAAAGACTTTAAAGTAGACCCCATACATAATATTTTTTCAAGAATTGGGCATTTATATGGTCTGCTAAATTTCTTCACTCAACATCAATCAACCAATATACATTATTTGTGGTTGTCCCTCTTACAACATTGTGATCATCCCACTTGGGCCGCCATTTACCAAGTGGATGTGGGCCACAATGGTGGATAATTTTCAAGGCAAGGTCTCCCACTTTGAAGTAGTGAGCCTTCATATGCTTTTCAAAATGCCGGGCTATCCTTTACCGTTATGTATGTGCATGATCCATGACAAGAAGCCTTTTTTCATCAAGTAAATCATGCTCGACCATCGTAGTTTGTTGTAAGGTCTCTATGGGCAATTCGAGTGCAAGAGATGTATGAAATGAATACAATTTTGTATGAATGGAAAGTATGACATTTGTACCATAGACCAACTCGAACGGTGTGGAATTTGTGGGTGTACGGATGGAAGTCCTATAAGCCTATAAGGCCTCATCTAGCTTCTAATGCCATGTCCTACCCTTCTCTAAAGTTTTCTCAATGATGCTTATGAGAGTTTTGTTTATGGCTTCAGCTTGGTTGTTGCCTTGAGGGTAGTAGGACAATGAGAAGTGTTGAGTAATGCCATAGTACTACATAACTTTTCCATCTTCTCATTTTTGAATGGGGTACCATTGTCCGACCGTAGGTCTCTTGGAACTCTAAATCAAGCTAAGATATTTTTCTTAATGAATGCCACTACATGTTGTCTTTGGACATTAGTCAAAGAAGTAGCCTCAACCCATTTAGAAAAATATTCAGTGGCTCCTAAAATAAACCTATGTCCATTTGATGTAGTAGGTGAGATTGGTCCTATGATATCAAATGCCCACATGGTGAAGAGCTGTGGACTTATGATGGAATACAATGTGGATGATGAAATATGAATGGCATTTCCATGCACTTGACATTGATGACACTTCCTAACATTATTATGACAATCTTGCTTCAAAGTGGGCCAAAAATAACCCGCTCTAATTATTTTCATGGCCATCATATTTGCATTGACATGACCCCCACATTCCCCATCGCGGAACATGCATAATGGTCTTAGCCTCATCATGATTGACACATCTCAATAAGATGCTGGTAAAACTTTTCTTATAAAGCACGCCTCCCAAAATCACATATCGGGTTGAAATTTTTCGAAAAAAAGCCTTATCCTTAAATGAAGCAAATTTGGGAAATCTTTCATTTTCTAAAAAGTTTTTACTGTCTTGAATCCAACATTTTTCATTTGAATTTTGGTCATTTTGGTAAATTTCTAAATCATGGGTGGATGGAGTGGGTAAATGTAGGATCTCTAGGGATCGAGTGCCCATAGTGGGGTTGATCCTTAGAGATGAACCTAAAGACGAGAGGGCATTTGCTATGGTGTTGTCCTCTCTACCTATGTGAGTGTGCATGATTTGAAAGAATCAACCAATTAGGTAGCCAATTCATGGTATTGAATGAGTTTTTCATTTTTGACTTGCTTGATCATGTGGCTGAAACTTGGTTTACAACAAGCATGGAATCTCCAAAGACTTCAATACATGATGCCCCTAGATTTTTCAAAACTTTTAGGCCTTGTATGAGTGCCTCATATTCAGTCATATTATTTGAACATGGAAAATCTAGTTGGAATGCCATTGGGATTTCTCCCTTCTTGGGGGATATGAAAATGATTCCCACGCCTGCCCCTTGTTGATTCTTTGCCCCATCAAAGTACATTTTTCATACTTGGTCTTCATTGCAACAATTTGAAAAAACATGATTTTGTAATTCGTTTGCAAAGATGCGTTCATCGGGCATTTCATCAAGTATGGGATATGTATCTTCAAGGGATAACTCAACCACATGATCAGCTAAGGCTTGTCCCTTAATGGAGTTTTTGTGATGAAATTTCAGATCATACTCCATTAAGAGGAGCTGTCATTTACCTAGCTTACCTGTTAGGATAGGTTTTTCAAAGAGGTGCTTGATAGGGACATGTTTAGACACTATCCAAATTTCATGATCTAGGAAATAATGTCTAAACTTTTGGCAAGCCCATACAAAGGCCAAGCACATTTTCTCCATGGCTTGATAATTTCTTTCATATGCTAATAGAGTTTTCGAAATATAGTAAATAGAATACTCCTTAAGACTATCATCCTCATGTTGAACAAGTAAGGCACCCAAAGCATTCGTATGAATGGAAATGTAGAGCAATAATGGTTTTCTTTACTTTGGAGGTTTTAAAATTAGAGGATTTACCAAATAAGTTTTCAATCATTCCAAAGCTTTTTGGCAATCAGAATCCCAATCAAATTTAACCCCTTTTCTCAAAAGTCTATTAAAAGGTTCGCATCTTGTTGCTAAGTTGGAGATGAATCTCCAATTTGCTTGGAGTCGACCTTGAAGGCTTCGGATTTGGGTTAAGTTGCAGGGTGGGGGCATGTCTATGATGGCTCGACACTTAGAAGGGTCGACCTCTATGCCCCTTTGGCTAACCATGAACCGTAAGAGTTTTCTCGATTCTACTCCAAAAATACATTTTTGAGGGTTTAACTTCACTTTATAAAGCCTAAGTCTTTTTGCATGATTTCAAGAATATAATAAATGATGCATTTTCATGTTCATGCAAGCAAGTACCTATTTTGACACACTTTGGGTTAGCCTCACTTCTTAGATTGACCTCTACGAAATCCCCTCCTACAGAATTTGAGGGTTTTTCCAAATCAAGGATTCTATGAAATTCGGGAAGCTCAGAGGCTTGATCTTCCTCATGGATGAGGGGATCTTCCTCCTTGCTTTGACCACTCTCAAGTGCTTTGATTTCTAGAGAAGTATCATGCAAGAGAGGGCTTATACACAATGGAATTATTCACAATGACATGGGATGATTTTGGTTTAAGAATGTACCTGGGTTTTGCCAAACCCAATTTTTAAACTTGCACATGATTTTGAAAGCCAAACTTTTTGGAATTTTTAATTTCTTCAATTTTTTTGGATTTTTGCAAACAAATGTTAGAAGGATGAACATTAAACTCACAAAACTTCTTTGATGTGAGTTTTCACTTGAGTAGGCCTACCATCATTTGTCATTGTGAAAGGATCCCTCATGCTTGTTTGAGTAGGCCTACCATCATTTGTCAGAAAGAACCTCAAACTTCCGCCTCAATCCTATTACTTGCTATAACCTGTCAAGAGGCATTTAATGTCCTTCAAATTAGACTACACTCATGATCCACACTATTGGGAGGGGACTGAGTTTTCACTCCATCTCGAGTAACGGTTGCAATTCTAATCTCAGAAACCCCCACTAAGATGACAACTCTTGAGGAACCTTGAAAGGAGGCTCAAACTAAAGTCTTTACGACTCAAAGAGTGAAAGGATCCCTCATGCTTGTTTCAACCAACACTTTGCATCCTTGCTCGAACAGTTCATTAGCAGTCATTACATCAGGACAAAAATCCACTCCTATGGAGAGTGTAGCCAATGTTCCATCAAAGAATACAATAGTGAATACAAATGCACTAACTGATGACATTGTGCTCATAGGAGAAGTAACTCCTCCGCTACCTTGAGGAATCAAGACTCAAATAGAATTCATTCAATGCATTCTGTGTAAGTGTTTTGGGAAGGGCAAGTGCTCCAAGGTATTCTTTCTTCTTCACTTTACAGACTAACCACCAATAAAGATGTACATGTTCGATCTCAATGGATATGCTTTGATCTCCAAAGAGCCACCAATTATCAACTACTGAGGCGCTTTGGAAATTGTCAACAGATGTTCGATCTTCATTCTTGATTGGAATATCTTGCATAACAACGAGCTCAATCAAGAGTATGGATTGGTGCCGAGAAGCTTGTGAGCATATTGACCATCTCAGATGCAACTTTGTACTCCCTCACATCAGAGGTAGCCTCTATTTGGACCTACAATTTGAGGAGTCAAGCACAAGAAAAGTCAATGGTAGTGAAGAATCTTAGGACTCTGGAATGGGAGTACAAAGAGGCGAGTTGGCCTAGTTGGGACCTTGATTACCTTTGATAAGGTATTCACCTTGAGAGAAATAATCTTCTTTTATTCTTTTTTTATTCTTTTGGTTACTGTATACTCATATTCATTGAATTAGTCAAATAAACAGTCCTTTCAAAATCAAAGGATAACATTTTTCAGGTATCTACCATTTATACTCCTTGTATGTTCTTTCCCTTCTATTTATGCTAATCTATATGCCCCGTCACGTGAAACCTTAGAGACTAGATATAGCTTATCCTAATTGAAAGACCGCTTTCCAAACTACGGATCTTTTTAGACGATTGGTAGGATGGCCTTCCAAACTAAATCTATCTCTCTCGAAATTGTTTTACTCGAACATGTTTCTTGTATGCTTGAGTAACTTTCCACTTATTGACAATTAAATTACCGAATGCTATTAAGTGGTCTTTGTCCACTAAACATACCAACCAAACCTAACACCATTCAACTATACATAGTAAGGGGTTGAATGTACCAACCTAACACCAAAGCTCTTAAGAGAAGTGTAAACACTCCAAAATCAAATGATTTTTCAAAACAAACACCTGGTTTAAAAAATCCATTTCAAAACCAAATTTTGAGTTTTCGAAAACCCAGGAGTTCCAAGAGCTTTAAACTTCTGTTAAAAACCCGTTCGAAATATGAATTTCTTAAACTCGGTCCAAGTCCCCATTTTGTAAAAAGCCAAATCCAACAGGTAGAGCCTGATCAAAAGAAGCTCTAAAAGCAGGTTCAAAAGCCCATAATTCAGCCTGGCTTGATAAAAGCAAGATCAAAAAGCAAAAGAAGAGCCCAGGCCAGAAGCAGACTTCAAGCCCAGAACATGAAATACAAAGTCAAGAGCATCAACCAATTCATCAGAAATCCAAGCCAAAGTTGGAAATATAAAAATTCAGTCGAAACGGAGTCCCGAAGGTGAGAAGGAGTTCGAACGAAAAGGTTGGGGAAAACCCAGCCCAAGACGGAGCACTGATGAAGCTAGGGCCCACGAAAACTGTCTGTCTCAAAACGCCAAGAAGGACTGAAGAAACAAAAATTTGGATTGGATCTAGACCCAAATATCTAGATCCAGACCCAACCCCTTGCTTATAAATAGAGGTGAGGGGGGGCATAAAAAGTTCACGTGAATTCCATTGGGAGGCTTGAAGAGAGAGAGAGGCCATAAAGTAGGAGAGAGAAGGTTGGTAGGCTTGACTTTGGTCAAAGTGGGCTAGCCTTGTGGGCTTGATCAAGGGTATGGGTTCAAGCCTTGTATGGACCTAGACTCAACCTAGGGCTGCACCAACATGAAGGATGGCTGCGACAAGGCGTGGACCAAGGGCTACACGAGGTGGACCGGCTCCAAGAGGTAGGTCTCTCAACCTAACCCCAAACTAGCCGCCCAACTCACCTAACCTAGTCCTAGTCGACCCATCTAACCTAGCCTTAAACGACCAACCTAACCTAGCCCATTTCACCTCCGACCTTGGCTAAAACCTAGCTCAGCCACTATCTAACCGACCTACCCCAACATAACCTAGCCTAGCCCACATTACCACCGACCTGCCCTCTCCTAGCCACCTTACCGCATCCCTTATCCCCACTCACCTCGCCATAACCTAGTCGAACCCCTGCCCATTCACCCACTTGCCGGCAGGACCCCAGCCAGCCATACCTCGCACCGCCATACCCACACCCGACTACCTATCCCTCAGCACCCTGTCCCTACTACCTGTCCCTCACCTTTCCCAACTCCCGCAGCACACCATAACACAACCCCAACGCAGTCCCACGCCCTTCACCTGTGCACCACCTGGCTCCCTGCAACACCTCGGCATGCTTGTCGCCTGCCGCAACACACCCTGCAGACCTGCCGTGTCTCCCCGGCGCGTCTGCCCCAACACTTGCCGAACTGCCACCCCTTGTCTCGCGCACCACTCCACTACCCCAGCACCTGTCCCGCGCACCACTCCAGCGCCCTAGTGCCACACCACACCACACCCACCAACACCACCCTCCCTAGCACCATCTGCCGCACCTTAGTCCTAGCCATCATCCCACCTTAGTCGTGACCTACCAAGCTCCTACGGCCCAAACCAACCTAGACCTACCTAAGACCATACCCACTTAACTAGGACCACACCCTAGCCGTGACCCCCTTAGCTAGCCCATGCCTTGGCCGAACTATGCCCCTCTTAAGCCCTCAAGCACCCGACTGCCCCCAAGTCACCCTAAGCCTAAACCTCACATCTAAACCCACCTAGGGAGGCCTATCTATTGGCTGCCAAGGTGGACGGACCCGAGCAAGTTGAGAGGAGAAGCAGATCACTTGTAAGTGTTTAAATTCAGTTTTTACCTTACTCCTTTGAAATTCAATTTAATTCGATATGGGGTTGTAATAATAGAGCGGAGTCTCCCCCCGAAATGTAATATTCGTGCTTGATACACAAGCCACACATGCACACTTGAGCCTTATCGCTCTTAGTCATACACAAGGAACACCCACGTGCACTTGAGCCTTTCCGCTCTTAATTGCACACGATTGCACATACATTGAGCCTTTCCGCTCTTAAGCTAAAGTATATATTTCCCTTTGGGTATTTACTTTAGTGAAAGTTGTGTGAGTTGCAATTCAATTCGGATTGTTACATTCAAGTCGTGTAAGTTTATCATTTAAAATTTCACACTTGCACACAAAAGCACTCGAGCCTTTGCTCTACACTCTCACGCACATTTTGAGCCTTTGTTGCTCATAAGATATAATATACTTATATACTTTCAAGCTGTGTGAGTTTTACATTAAGTCGAGTTGCATTTCCCTTGTGTAACTTTACATTCAAGTCGTGTACGCACTTACATTCCGGGTGGGTTTAATTTAAGTTGTGTGAGTTGTCATTTACATTTAACCAAAAGCACTCACTCACAATTGTGCATTTCCGCTCTTAAGATATAAGTATATTTCAATTTTGTAATTTACATTCAAGTCGTGTGAGTTGCTTTACATTTCGGGTATTTACCTTAAGCTACGTGAGTTGCACTTTCAATTTCGGGTATTTACAATAAGTTGTGTGAGTTGCTTTCAATTCGAGCCTAGCTCACATCATCATCTCAACCCAAAAAATATTTGTGCATCCTTGCGTTCGTGCATTTTCAAAGAAACCCCAAATCTACGCTCAAACACGCTGAAATTAGGCCACTTGTGCACACACATATCTGACCTAAATAGCTAAAACTCAAAGACTTGGAATCGTACAGCCCCCCATATATAAAAATTTGCAAACATAGGCATAACTCGAGTTTTTCAAAAACACTTGTCTCTTTTCCAGAGTCCAAATTATTTTATTAAAGTCTATAAGTGCTTAAACTGACCCTTGAGCATCGGTTCAAGAATGTTTAAAGCGAAAAGATCCCGCTTGCTCACAATTGCCTCAAAAGTCAGATATTTCAAAATCTTCGTTAGCTTGAGCAAGCTAGCTAGTACGCCCTTAGAAATGACATAGATATGAAAAGATTCATTTCCGGCTTTAAAACCAGAAGTGAAAATTTTCATGTTTACAAGAAGTCATTATGCTTCTCCCATGAATGCATTCCCTTGAACAACCATAATCAATTGTGATATCCGAAACTAAAAGATAAAATCATTATTGATGAACTTGATCATTTCATCCTGGTTCACCATGGTTAACAGTAGGGCTCCAAGATTTTAGATTGATCTTTTTTATTTGGTCCATGGCCTAACCTCATAACAGGCATGGTTTGATGATCGGCTGAAGTTCTACCATAAGTGCTTTTTGCAACAAACCAACATGTTGGTATTCTTGAAATCTCATAATAGGCATGGTCTGAAGATCGTTTGAAGTTCTACCATAAGTGCTTTTTGCAACAGACCAACATGTTGGTATTCTTGACATCTTTTCCATAATTGATGTAATCTTAATGTATCGTTGGCTAAAATAATATCTATATCAATATATCAACCACTTCATTATCGATGTTGACAGATGAGCCCCATATTCTTTCATAAACTTCAATTACCACCATTTGACTTTCATTTCTACTCAAACATCTCAAAAGCAAACCACAATTACTTCACTTATATAACTCATCATCCAACAAAGTATAGCTTAACACCCTACGTCAAGTTTTAATATCTGAGCATTGCAAGGGTTTATCCAAACATTTTATTGATGAGTTTTTCCAGTTATGAGGTTCCTTACCTCAAAGAATCGAGGATATCACTACCAAAGAACCATAAACTATTTTATGACCCAAGGTAGTCTAACCTAAACTATTTGCTACTTGGTTTTCATTTCGAGGAACGTTCTGAACAAATCATTTGCATGCTGATACAAGGGTTACAAATTTGAACTAAGACATTGGCAATCCCTCATTAATTGACTTAGTGTGACTTGAGAGTCCCCATAAATCTTTACTTTCTCATCCCAATAATGGAAACCAAACTTAAATCATAAATCAAAGCCTAGTATTTATTGCACTATTAGTAAGGCCTTGCTTAAAGGACATCAACATCATACCTACTTTCTTGGTTAGGGAAATAGTACAAACACCAATTCCCACACCTCAATTATACCTTGAGCCATCGAGCATAACTGACCAAGATTGTTTAGATATCATACGTGTGCTATTTGTAAAGGGTGAATGTCATAGAACATTCCATATACCAAGAAATTAGCCATTACCTTACCCTCCAATGCTTTGAGAGGGTAATGTTTCAAGTCAAAAGGACACAGGCCTGCCATGAAGAGTTGGATGGCCAAGTAGGTAATAGTAAGATATTAACTTTGCTTATCACCTATACCACGGTTATGAGAAGATAATGTTCTAATTTCATACAACAACGATACAAGGCCAAACAAATTGGAGTATGTGGAGATTCTACATTGGTGAGTAACCAACTCAAATAGAAAATTGCCCACTCGGTGTTGTCCTCTGCGTTTTGTGCCAAGAGAGCACCGAATGAAATTTTTATGGTAGCTACATACAATTTCAATGTTTTCCAAAAATTAGGAGCACCAACATAGGTGGTTTCACTAAATATTCCTTTATCTTCTCGAACACAAATTGTTACTCTATTGTCCAAACAAAGTCATCCACACTCTTTAACTTCAATAAGGTTGTTAAATGTGTCATCTTGCACTTGCCGTTAGCAACAAAATATTACAAATACTTAAACTACCCAATTAAATGCCTCAATTTTGCCCCTTGGTCATGTTTGGGTCAACCTTAATCCCTTTGGTATGCACCAAGAAACCTAGAATTGTCCAATAGAAACTATAAAATCTTGTTAGGATTCAATTTTAAGCCTTGCTTCCACATCCGGTGAAAAGCATTTCAAAGCTTTCAAACTTGACCAAAAATATCATCAATGTATATCTCCCTTTTTTTATTAAATCATGAAAGATGTAATTCATTGCTCTTTGATATATGGCACCAACATTCTTAAGTCCAAATGACATCACTATCTATTCATAAATTCCTAATAGCCCTAGGCAATAAAACACCATTTTATGTGTATCCTCGACATTTACCTCAATATGGTTATACCCCATCCACGAACGATAAAATCCCATCATAGTTGCTTCGGCGACCAACATATTAGTCATTGGTATAACATATTGATCCTTAAGAGTGGTCAAGTTAAGATTTTGATAATCAATGCATACCCGTACTTGGTTATTGTAATGAACTTGACCTCTACTTTCAACATAATAGTAAACTTAACGAACTTTTGGGGTAAATCATGCATTTCATGATACTTCTAGGCAAAGCAGTCTTTGTATTGCTTGAGCAATTTGACCAATCATGACCAATTCTCATTAGGCATATGAATACTCACCTTTGTCAGTCTCACTGTTCCTTTTGAAGCCAAATTCATCGCAATAAGAGAGTTTGCTAAGATGAAACTTAGTTCATTCATAATGTTGAGGAAACACAATAATTTGAATATATTCAATCCCTATCGAGTAGTAGGTTATAACCCGAGCATCAACCATGGTAACTGATGGTTCCCCTCAAAGTCTTTGAGCCGACATTTAGTTCAACAACTATTACTCCCATGGTAATTGATCGTTTCTCTTAAAAATAAAAAAACTTGAGATTTGTTGAAATTAAATCAGCAAGCACCTTTCTGATTTGCTATAATGCATAACATGGCATTACATTAAATATAGCACCATTGTCTATGAACAATTGCTTAAAAAAGCTATTATTCGCCTCTATGATAATATATATTGATCATAAATGTCTTGCAATAACATCTAGTGGTCTCTCAAATACCATTGGAATATCAGTATTACTTACGAAAGCTGCCAAATCCGGTTCATCTATTAAAAAATCACCTTTCAAAATCAACCATTTGTTTCCTCTAGGAGTAAAACTCACCATTAAAAAAGTTTATGCCTTTCGAAAAATACAAAGAATGTGCAAAATTATTGTCAAAGTCTTTATTAGATATATACATCTCATATGAGAAATTGTCATCTTCTTCAACAACGCCTTCCCATTCTAGGTTACTGCTCGTCACTGTATGCAACCTTTTGAATACTTCGAGAAACAATGAATCATGTGAATTCACAATAGTTGGAAATCTTGAAATTTCACGTGGGTTTGACCCATGTATGCGTGAAGTCCTCGTTACAAAGTGGTTAAATCCCCAATTCTCCATATTGTGTCCTCTTCTTCAGGATCATGTTAGTCCAATCAATCTTTTCTCCGTTCGTCAAGAACCACTTTGACCCGTTCGTCTAGGTCTTCGAACAGAAAATACAAATACCTTTCAAACTCAACATCTTTCACATTCATTTTTGGATCAAACACCCTAGTAGAGTCCCTTGCCAAAGGATCACATGAATTTCAATACCTCATTCTCATTTGAGGTCAATTTTGTCTTAGAGGGTTGACACCTTTCTTTTCATCTTAGGGGATAGTCTTGTTCTTACTCCTTATCAAAATCAACGATGACTTGAGAGTGATGATTTACTAAGTATTTTTCATGATCATCAGTATCCCACCACGTTCAAATTGCCTTCTGTGTTAAGCACTTCTTCATTGAGCATGTCACTTTTGAGTACCAGTAGTCAACCAACAAATGGATGGGAATCTGGTGGATAGTCAAGAATTCCCTAGCCATTGCTCCACTCTCAAGGGATCGACTAGGGTTTGATCATATGACCTTGAAAAGGGAAACAATTTTCACCCCAAGAAATATTCAATGAAGTCAAACCAGCATGTACTTGGATTTTGATAGCTCGAGATGGGCGTCGATGATGCTAACAAAATATCTCTTTGGTGATAAAATTCACGATGTGGTCTTAGGTGGAACCCCACATTTTGTCGCGGTTTCACTTGATAATTTCATTGAACATGTCCTCGAGCTTGGTATCTGGGGTGATTCGACAAACGAATTAGTCTCGAAAAATCATGTTCGTCTACAACCTCTACTTCTCACCAGACACCTTACATTTTCATCTTTTGTTCAGTCGGGAGATGTGAATAACGATGATCAATTTCCTTCACCTAGAGTGAATCAAATTTCTTCTTCAGGTTCCACCGTGATGATGCATAATGGCTAGATTTATATTCCACTATAACAGATACAGGTGGGAATAGATTTGCTTCAATCCCTACTTTCTTGTCCAAAAACTTTGAACATCTTCCCTTGACAACTTGTTGTACGACTGAATAAAACATGACACAATGGCTAATACCATGTAAGGTCAAGTTATGCGACTTGTAGTATCATGTCTTCTTGAGCCTATCTCAGGATGATATGGAATGTCCTTTGAACAAACATTTTATTGATCCCTCAGAAGTATATCGAAGATATCAAAAAGCCAATTTTTTCATCAGCTTCCTTTTCTTTCTTCCTTGGGGGCGAAGTGCATACAAACATAAGGAGGCATTTGTGTTAACTTGGCAACTATGGCTTCAGTTGAATCAAACTCATTATTGGTATCCTAGATCATACCTTTCAAGCAAGAAATCAAGTCTTGTCATTGATTACGTTTCGAGACTTTTCGCTCATTGCATGATTAACCTAAGGTGTTGAGGATATATTTGACCTATGCTACCTAGTTTGTTAACTTTTCACAGCTTTTTGGCAAAGATTTATTAAAATTATAGGTTTTGACTGAGGTTGGACCTTGTTGTAATGCTTGAGAAATGTGTTTTGTATCTCATCTCGAGTTTCAATGGATGTAGTACCAAGCATAAGCTTGGTCAGTTATGCTTGGTCAGTAAGAGCAGAGATGAAAAGCTTATGTTTATGCATCTCGTTGTCACCTGGCTCTATGCATTTGAGGCTAAAAAAGGTCAAATGCTCTCCTGGATATTACTATCTTATTCTGAGAAGGTGGTAAACTTAGCTTTGAAACTTCCTAAGATTGGCACAATCCTATTGACCCAATGGGGATATTGTTTACAATCTACTTTAGTATTGAGAGTTTGTAGTTCGAATTCAAAAATGTTTTTAACCATGTTGATAACCACATCACGATTCATTGGGGCATCTTCTTCCACCAATATTAGATTTGTCATTTGATTGCCGAATGCAAATCAACAATTTGCTAATGGAAACAATGCTTGCGGTGATTAGAACGACACTCTCTCATGTTGGTATATCGGGTGCAGTAGGAGAATCGAAGGCCCAAAGTCTGGTGGCGTTGTTGGTAGTTGAAAACCCATCCTGTTTTGGCTGCCATAAAGCTTAGATCTCCTCAAGAAACCAAGAGATGGAGTACAAGGACATGCTTCCAAACATTTGATAAGCACCCAACATACTAGATGGCGTCAAGATAATATTTGGTTGGGTCGCCACTATTGTTTGAAGTGACAAGATTAGGATCGAAAACTCAGGTGATTGTCGAATAATGTTCTCATTCGTACTATAAGTCAGGTCCTCAAGTTATGGACGGTCTTGGGAAGTTCTCACTCCCACTATAGGTACCAAACATCGACACTCGCTGGGATGGTATTTGAGTAGCAACTTGTTGCCTTTGTTTCTTGACAAACAAATCTGATCTCAAATGGAAGCCAATTGATTAACGATCATCGTAGGCATGATTTTTGTTATCTGGTAGAACAATGCTTTTTGAAGATCCCCAAACTACCTGAATAACCAGTCTTTAACTGATGACCGAAGGCATTTTCATTCAATTGTACGTGAAGAACATAGCCAACATAGTCTACTTCTGCTGGTGTGAAGATGTTGCACTTGATCGTTTAAGACTGATGGTCGAGTGCCACAAATCAGGGATGATACCGGATGATCAGTGTTTATGTTATAAGAAGTCATGAGATAAACTCAACCAGATCGAGTATGTATACATTGGATAACCCTATGAAGATGTGTGTCTCTCCCATCCAGCATGCCAAAGATGTATTACCATCTGAAGTAACAAATTCATACGAATTGTTCAGCATGCCAAGAGAGAAATGAGAACGGATAAGATATCACACAACGGAATGGATTCTTGAGAATACGACTATACTATCTCAGTTGCCAATGAGGGTTACATAGGCTCCTCACCTCTCTACTATATATACCATTCCTTTTGCAGTGATTGGGGTATGTCAACCGGTCAAGATCAATTAAGGTACATAGGCATGTCTTCAACATCATAATCCTTCACTAGCCACATGTCCTTTCTATTTTGAAACTCTCTACCTTACCTTCTATCATATATCCTCATATATTTATGGCAACAACAATTCCATTAAATAAAAGTCATGATAAGATAAGATATGGGGATTTAATGACTTGTAAATAATTAAAAAGGGAGAACAATTAGATATTCGGGTGAAATGGGTAAGATGGTCTGGATAAACACAAACTGGTTGAGTAGTGGTTGGGTCATTCTGCACAACAAACATGTCCCAACTCTTCAAAACAATTAATGAATTGGGCATGGTCTTATCAACCGGCTATAGGGCTGGCAATTGAGCCATAGAATTCATTGATTGGCTTTTGTGGCTAGTTCATCCAAGTGATGAATGTTTTCGACTCGATTTGTTGACATAATGGCCTCATATCAAATGGGTTAAAATGAAGGGCCTGAAGAGGCACGGGAATAGTCGCTTCTCTTAAATGTGAAAGGACATTGCATCCAGAGCATTAGCTCAATGGTAGGGTCTCTTGTGCCATTGTTGCTGGTGGGGACTTTCGACTCCCAAAGGATGCATGTTTGGGTGGGTGTGTTAGGCTTCGGCCTCCTCTTGTAACAAAAAAGAATGTGAATGGACACCCAAGGGTAGATGATGCAAACCCTCCATAATATGCTGGTCTAGGAGATCTAATGCCCAACAATAGACTGGGTTGCGTCTTTGTTCCATCGAGAGCATTAGCCTAATTGGTACCATAGTATCTACGCTATCCCTAACAATTCCTACATTTTCGTTTTTTTGGTTAAAGAGGAGGCTGAAGCCTAACACATGCATATGCACGCTAGAGCACCCTGCTGTTGGGCTAATGCTCTGGGTGCAATTCCTATAGTTTAAAGAAGAGGAACTCTGCCCTCGTGCGACGAGGCAGTGATCCCTTTATGTGTTTTTCTTTTATAACGAAATATTCATCTTCCTAATATGTGCTGCGGAAAAATGGAGACGAATATAACTATTTTATGTGTTTTTCTTTTGTTAATTTAAAGGAAAGGCGAAAAGAAAGACAGGAATGGGATATTTTCTATTATGTTGTTTTTCTTTTCTTGTTAAAATGAAGTATAGGAGGAAATGCAATCTCTTCATTTTCATATGAACAAAGAGAAGGATCCGTTCTTGTTCTAAGATAGGAGGATGCAGCTATTTATTCAGCTCCTCTTTGTTACCCAAGAAAAAGAGTGAGAGGAAGCATCGACCCTTCGATTCTTTCTCGTTTGGTTTCTATTGGAACTAGAATGGATCGATAGATCCACCAGAGTAGGGAGTAGTAGTGTCGGGTTTAAAAGTCGATTTGGTGGTCTAAAGGTCGGATCTTTGTGAAACAAAATAAAGTAAGGGTAAGAAGGGAAGCCCAAGAAGAATATTCGTGTCATAAAACTTGGATGTGACCTCCTTATTAATTGGCAAACATATATTTGAAGAACGCTTTTTTTTATTTAACTTGTAAAGGTACTTGTATATTTGTAAGTTTGATGAATTTTACACTTGGATGATATTTACCAAAAATTGTACATAGGTATACTACTTACATGATTTGCAAGTTATGAATAAGATTTATTTACATGTGCCTAGACTTTCATAAGCTGCACATAGGCAGGGAAAATAATCTGCAATATAACTTATGAAACTGAAATTGATCACTCAATAGAAAAATATATAATGGTTGGGCACCATTACGTTATATCAACATATCCCTTATTAAATGGAGTATCGGAGAATTTGTTGTCCACACATGGTACTTGCATTTGAAATATGCCTAAACTCTTATTTATGCAGGAAGAAACGTGTTGGACAGGGTAAAACCGTATAATGGGTGAGGGTATGATTTATTTTGCTTGAAATGAATTAATATAAATTCACTATAGGTGAGAGGTGTTCAGTGTATTAGATTTCTGTTCATCAGGTCAAGTTAATACAACTGGAAATAAGACACTAAAATTGGGAAGTGTCTAGTGTATCATGGTTTGGCTCATGAAGTCAAGGGAAAGGAGCCACTAACAATGGCAGGTACTTGGTGTATCAGGACTGGGATCATGAGATCAAGTTGATACAACTACAAAGATGCTATGAAGGGTGGTAGGTATTTGGTGTATCGGGTTAGGTTTGTGCGGTCAAGACAGATAGAACTGGTATGATATCCACAACATAGTGTGATCTAGTGTATCAAGTTTGACTACCACTTGAAACGTCATTGTCAGCGAAAAGGTGGCCGCTATATCATGGCTTTGCTCAAGCAACTAATTTTCATTCATATGAGTCATTGATAGTGGAAGGTATAAGGCGTATAATGATTCGATGCAAGTAGAATAAGCCATGACACAACATGGAGGTATCTAGTATATTCGACTCAAAGTTGTCAAGAGGGACATGCTGACTCAGCCTCCATATCAAATAGGTTAAAATGAAGGAAACAATTAGTTTTCCAAAGAGGCACCACAAGAGTCCCTTCTCGTTGTGAACGGACTCCTGAATGGATAATATAAACAGACAAAGAGAATTAGTGGAAAAATTAGGGTGGACACGTAGGATAGAGCATGAGCACTAGAAGATGATAGAGCATGTCATAGAACTCTAACTCTTATTCTTAAGAGAGAAACAAGAGTGAATAGACTAATGTATCAAGCAATGGAATGGGTTTCCGAAAATCTAATTCTACATATTTTGACTGCCAATCATGACTTTCGTGGGCACTCTATATGTCTAAGGTGAAAAGACTAATTTATAAGTAAGCTTAAGAAAAGCAAAGAAAGAAGAGAAGATAGGATCATTGATTTCTTCATGCCTCCTCATCACACGTGCCTATTTATAGGTTTTTACTGAAACAACAAATAACATGCCGAGCATTGTGGATATTATTTCCAAGAACTCTTCACTACTCTATAATCCCACTCTTTTCATCGCAACATCAACTAGGACATATCAACCAACCTCATGATTTGTACAATCCGTTAAGTACATGTGCCAATCTTTGTATGCTCGACATCATAATCTTTCCCAGACCTTCATGAGCAAAGTATCCCTTCCATTTTAAAACTATTCACATTCTACCATGTATCCTCATATATTTTCTGACATCAACAAATGTCTCCTACGATTATATCCATAGTCATCAAGTATGAGTCATAATAATAGTAATTTCATGCGAGAAACTCGAGCAACTTGGTTTTAAAACTATTAGATTTCTGTTCATCAGGTCAACCAACAAATGTTTCTCAAATGTGATTCTTGGGAATATGTTCATTCACTATTAGGATCTACAAATGCAACCACTTCTATCTCAGTTTTGTTGCTTACCGCAAACTCAAGAACCTTCCACTAGAATTCTTTACCTTTCTGCTCTCATGCTTTCTCCTTCAGATATTTTTCCTCCAACCATTGAGTCGATAACCATTTTAACTTCCATAAAAAGGAATTGGCTTGAGTTGAAATGAATTTGTCATGTCTCGATGTCCAAACTTTTTTTGTCCTTAGCCTACAACTAACCAGCTCTATATTAATTAACCATATAGAGTTTGGGATTACAAGCATCATCTTTGGGTCCAATGGGGTATTTGTCCTCGTTATGTAATCATGTTTAGTCATACAATTTGATGGAAACCTCATCTACTTTTTCAAGGAAAATGAACTCCTACTAGAACTACTAAGAACATGACTCGACCTAAAATCATGAATCAGTCATTAGAGTCCATTGCAATTGAGGACTTGATTGATGACCTTCAAAGCTCCATGCACACAACTGCCAGCAAGGGACTTTCATGCTTTCTTAAACCATGTAACACCACCCTCTGAAGAATCACAATTTTGCAACAAATGTTAGGCTAGGTCATATATGCTATGCATGCCAGTTAAGAATATCATAATGATGACATCGTTATTATTTTATTATTAATAATTGACATAAAATGTCTAATCTTCTCAACATGTGTGATTTTCTCTTTTACTTTTTGTGCTTTAGTTTTCATCCCTCCAAAGAATACATCAGGATTGGCAAAAATGCTTTTAAATGTTATATATTTTCTCATGTCGTTGTCTAAACTCATTGCCACTTCGAATTCTAAACCGAATGAATAATCACGCAAGGCATATATGACTTGACATTGATGGGACATGGTTTTTTTTCACTATAAAACATGATCGAGGGTCTCATTCTTTCACATCCTTCTCTTTAATTTTTTTTTAACTTTCTTCATGCATGTAAACACCCAAAAATTTTCTCAAAACATTTGATTTTTTAAGAAATTTTGCCTTTTCAAGAAAAAATTGTTGTTTTTGGCCTTTTAAGGGTTTTCAAATAAAGAGACCTTAAACGAACTCATTTTCGCACAAAATTTTGTAACAGCCTCAAAATAAGGATAAATGGTACCCCTCAAGTCGAAATTGGCTGGATTCTATCTTTTTAAATGATGGTCTTCAAAGAAAGAATGGTTTCAAACAAGTTTTCAAAGAAACAAATGAAAATGAGACATTGGGAACCAAACCGAAAAATGTTTGCAAAATGTCAAATTTACAAAAACCTTTGTAATTCAAAAACAAATCAAATCCAAATCAGGTCTCAAAAGCTCGCCCGATTGAGGATAGTCCTACTCCAAGGCCCTACAGTCATCCAAATGGTTAAAGCAGTCCGAAACACTACACCCAAAGGTGAAAGAGGTTCGAGATCTTACACCCATCGAAAGGGTTAAAGTGGTCCAACACCCTACACCTAACAAAGGGTTAAAGTGGTTGAAACGGTAAAGACTAACTCACGAAGCGAAAGCAGGTCACCAATGCAAATAAACATTGGGAATGAAACTTAGTTGTTTTTCAAAAGAATCTTTGAAGATTTTGATAAAACTCGATGTTTTCAAATATATCTCAAATAAAATGGTTTTAAAAAGAAATATTTGAAACCATGAATCTTAATTGAAATCAAGTACAGGATTCAAGTCCAATTCAATTCAGGGATAAGCTGCGAATCCAAGCTAACATGGAATCAAGACTCATGGTCGGCATCAAAGAACCCAAGGCTAAGACATGGGGCTGCACTTAGCCAACAAGTGAAGGCCACAGCTGGGTCAAAGAGGCCGACTTCATGCACTCAAGTGCTTAAGGGACAACCACAAGGCGGGCTGCAAGACTACACCAAGTGTCGCACCAGGCCAAGCCACACCTAGCCAGAACCGCACCAAGGGCTGCACCAAACCATGTGGCTAGACTCACCTTGACCTAGGGGCACCACCAACCCATACCCAATTCGAGATCCACTTGAAGCCTATAAATAGAGGCCTTGGGGCTGGGTTTTAAGCATGAAAAGAGCATTGAAGGAAGGTGGTAAAGAGCCTAAGAGAGAGAGGGAAAGAAAGAGAGAGAGAGAGAAGAGAGAGGAAGAAGGAGGAACCATCTCTTGTAAATTCTTCCAAATTTGTTCCAAGTAGGGCTCCTTTATTTTCTTCTTCCTTACTTTCATTCATTAGAAAGGGGTTGTATTAATGCTGCCCATTTCATTTCGTTACTTTCACGCTTATTACTTTTTTAATTTCAAGTTTCCTCTACCACTCTATACATTATAATCCCTTATATCTCCTAATCTTCTCTATGCTTAAGCTATAGATATACTTCAATTCATTTCCTTCAGTCAAGTTTGATTTGTCTTTCAATTTCGGATGAGATGCATTTATGTATTTTCTAAACACGAAAATTTATTTTAAGCATCTTGTATCTGTTTGATGATTTATTTTTAATTTTCTATCTTCTACTCCGAATGATCTAAAACTTAATATATCGAATCCCCACACACCAGCCCACCTCTCATAAAATTTTTAAGAATTTTAGGATCGTAGAGCCATGTAATTAAAATTGGGAAAAATTAGAAAAATCCATAGTTGAATCTGTAAAACCTGTGTTTACTACAACAGATGTTTGGTTATCATCTCATAACTTTATCTATAGTGAACCAATTTCATTGAAACTTATCTCATAGCAAAACTGATATTTATATATTTTCAACAAGACCAAGTTCATAAAGATTAGAGCTTTGTGGATCGAGATACTGACGCACATAACTGTTTCAGACGTCTAAGAAAGGGTCATTCTCTGATTTAATTTCAAACTGTCACCACACCAAAATTAGAATAAAAAATAGTTTTTGAACCTCCATATGATCCTCCTGTAAAATTTTCGTTATTTTTGGAGATTCATAAGCTATTTTAAAAAATTCAAAAATTAGTTCTGAAAACATAATAATTTTCTGTTTTTCAAACCTTGCTCACGAATTTGGTTAAGCCATTTGAGTTTGAAAAGTTAATTTCAAAAACATATCTGATGAAGAAGGCATAAGTCGAAAAGATCTCACTTCTCTACAATCGCCATTAAAGTCAGAAAATACAACTTTGCTAGTTTGGCATGCTCGCGCACGACATAGTGTGTGAAAAGTTATTTCAAGTATCTACATAGATTTCGGAGTAAAATTTCCACATGTATAATGCAGCCAAACTTCCCTAAGAAAAATGTGTTGTCTCTTCCACAACAAACACTCGCATCGCCTCCAACAATGCTACTTCATGTAAGCCAGTGATTGGTGCAAGTGGGGAATTTTTTACCTTATTAAATTGTATTATAAGCCATCTTTTTCACCAACCTCAAATTTCTTTTTAGCTTCTTGGGTCTTTTGATATACCAAACTCAATTCTTTTATTTCCAAACTAGGTGTGGTAGGCACAACCCTCCTAGACTTTCATGTTATCACCAGACTCTTCTTCGGTGATTTTGTACTCTATTTTTTAAGCTCTTTTTCTCCTTCTTTTTTCCTTATTTCTAAAAACCTTTCATACCAAGAATTTTTAGAAACCAACATCCAAAATTTAGAGAAGGTTACTTGGGATGAACATGCCAACTTCATCTATTTTAGTTGTATAAGTTCAACATCTGTCTGAATCCCATAGCAATTGTAAAAAAATATTGTGTCACTGTTGACGCTCTATTTTTTTATCATCGTTTTAATTTTTGTTACTTTTTCCTAAGTAATCCTTTAGAGGCATTTGATCCTTCATTTCTCAACTAGCCTATAAAAGAACACCAAACATTGCTTTTGGCCCATAGTTGCTTCTCCAATGTTGAATATACCTTTATTTTCTTCAGCTACAACCTCTTACTCTCCCGAGTCACCAACTTGCTCACCTTAAACAGGAGGAATTCTTTTTAGGTAGAGTTTTATTAAAACTTCATTCTCAAACTGGACACTATCAATATGCCTCAATAAGCTACTCCACTTGAAATATGAAAATAACACTCATTTTTACCCTCGGTCATGGAAAATATGCGACTATAAATATCAAAAAAGGTATCCAACTTTAGTCAAATTACTTCGAGAGAGTGACAATGATTCTTGTCCTCTTGAGACTTGTTGAACGGGGTTGGAACATCATCTCCTTCTATCAAACGAACAATGACCGAGATGTTTAGCCCATCAATGTGAGCTCATTCAACAAATTTTTTGCTCCATTTATCCCGTTGAGACAGTGGCGAGCAACATATCAACGTGTAATTCATCGAATGATGTGGCAACTAAAGCTAACCTTCGAATAGTCAAGAGTTTTTCTTTTAATGGCTTTAGGGTCAACCCAAGAACCACCTTGTAATATGAAGAGTGGTGGTCCTCAGCCATTTATGCCATCTTTGACCAAGAAAGCCATCATCAACCAATTCACTAGCTTCACACTAGCTGAACCAAACACCAAACATATCATAGGTAGAAGATCATGAGGAGAATCCTCATTGGGTCATAGATGTCTTAGAAGGGTAAGTTTCCCTTGTTTGCATTTCCATATTCACTTTTCTTTTATTCTTTTTAATGATGCTTCTTCTTGTCCTATGAGCTTGAATAGAGGTCCCTTTTAATGACCCCTAATTTGCTCAAGGTCATCACAATTTGTAAAGAAGAACCCCAAGCTTTTGCCTCAAATAGCGATACATGCTACACCTAGTCAAGGTAGTCTATGTACGTGGCAATCAAACTACAACCCTTGATACATCTTGTCAGGAGGAGACTTGAGTTTCAACTCCATCTCGGGTAATGGTTGTTGTGGGTTCAATCTCGAAAACTCCCATCAAGATGACTCTTATTAAGGAACTTTGATAAGAAGCTCAAACTGAAGCCCCTATAACTTCAAGACTTGAGATATTGCTCATTTCAACCAACACTCCACAACCTTGCTTGGACACCCCATCAAAAACCCCTCCTTCAAGACCAAAATCCACTCTTATAGAGGGCATCGCTAATGTTCCTCTGCAGAATATCCTAGTCAACATGGATACATCAAGCGATGAAATTATATTGACATGAAAATAATGCTTTTGGCATCCTTACGAATCGAGACAAATATAGAGTTCATTTGATGAATTCTCGGTAAAATTTTTGGGAAAGGGTGACAGTTCCAAGGTACTCTCTATTCTACACTTCAAAGGCTGACCACCAATTGAGATATACCTCTTTGATCTTAGTAGATATACTTTAATCTCAAGAGAGACACCAATTATCAGTTGTTGAGGCTCTTTGTGAACTATCAATGGATGTATGATCTTTGTACTCAATTATACTACCTTGCAAAATAATAAGCTCATTCAAGAGTATCTCTTAACAACTTTCAATCTTGAGCTTCCAATTTATGGGATAGTATGAATTGGTATCAACAAGCTCGTGAGCATATTGGTATCCACTCTCTCTCGAAGTTGCATCCCTCACAACACAACTAGGCTCCTCAATGATCATTTGGCTTTACACTATCAAGAACTGTCAATCACAATTCAAGCTTACAAGAAAGAGTGATAGAAATTATGAGAACTCTATGAAGTCTATTTGGATTCCCTCTTGAGGCACCAAGAACAAGAACCATTGGCACCCAAGAACTTCAGGGAATTGGTCTTGTCGGGGACCTCAGTTTCCTTTGATAAGGCATTCACCTCGAGATGACTAATCTTTATTTATTCTTTGTGATTCTTACAACAATTGGACACTCATATTTATTGAATTTTTTCAAATAAACTATCTTTTCCAAGTTGAAGGATAATATTTCTTTAATTATCTATCATTTATATTCCTTGCATATTCTTCTCCTTTAATTTTTGTCAATCTATATACTCCTCAAGGTAGAACCTTTGAGAATAAATATGGTTCATCCCAATTGGAAGATAATTTTCCAAATTCTGTCTTTTTCAAAGATTGGTAGTATGGTCTTCTAAGTTGAATCCTCCTCTCAAAACTATTTTACTTGAACAATTTTGTTGTATGTTCGAGCAACTTTTCACTTATTAGCAACTAGATTATCGAATGCCATCAAGTGGTGTTCGTCCACCAATCGAGCTCTATCATCAATGACTGGAATTATTCATGAGGTTATAAATTATTTTACTTAGCTACCCAAGACTTGACACTAATTTCTATTAGGAACACTGCATCATGTCCATACATAAGTCGAAATGGAGTCATGCCATAGGCTTTGAAGTTTCGATATGCCCAAAGAACTTTAGGTAATACCTTGTGTCATTTCTTCAGATTATTCTTGAGAGATTTCTTAATTAGATCAATATTCACTCTATTGGTAGCCACAACTTGATCATTCGCTTATACATACTAATGGGGTATACGTATAATCCTAATATCAAAGCTCTTGAGAAGTTCTACGGTTAACCATAATCATTTGTGGTATCTCAAGCCGAAAGATCATATAGTCATTGATGAACTTGATCACTTCATTATGGGTCACCACTTTTAATGATAGGACTTCAAGCTACTTAGTAAAGTAATGCATTACCACTATAATCAATATATGTCCTTCCAAAGATTTTGGGTAGATCTTTCGATTAGGTCCATGGCCTAACCATGGAATGGCCATGGTTTGACAATCAAATGAAGTTTTACATCAGGTGCTTTCTGCTACAACCCAAAACATTGGTATTCTTGACACCCTTTCGTATAATTAATGTAAGCTTGATTCATAGTTAGCCGATAATACTCAACTCGATATATCAGTCACTTCTAAGTATTTAACCGATGAGTCTTAATATTTAAGCATTGTGAGGCTCGATTCAAACATTTTACTAGTAAAACACCCCAGCCATAAGGTTCCTCTATCTCTTGAATTGAGGATATCACTACATGGGATCCATATGTGTGATGCGAAGTATAGGCTAAATTATTTGCTGCATGGTTATCATCTATAGAAATGTATGACAATTTTACTTCGAGGAATGTTTCCACCAAAACTTTTGTATGCTGATGCAAGGGTTGTAAATTTAAACTAAGACATTGATAATCCCGACTTAGCATACCTTGTAAGTCACCATAAATCTCTATCTTTCTTGTCCAGAAACATAAACCAAACTTAAACCATAAAACAAACCTTGGTATTCAATCTCATCATGAGTAAGGTCTTCCTCCAAGGACATCAAGAGCAACCTACTTTCTTAGTCGAAAACAGTACAAACACCAATTCCCTTATGCCATTGAACATAATTGACCAGGGAAGTTAGAATATCGTATTCCACGGGGCATATAAAATGTGCCAAGAAATAGGCTTTGTTTATCACATGTACTTCAATAATGAGAAGGTAATACTCCAATTCTATACAGGAATGATACAAGGCCAAAGAAATATTTTCAATTGGAGAATATCATGACTCTACATTAATGAGTAATTGACTCAAATAGAAAATAGCTCGCTCAAGATTGTCCTCGGTGTCTTACACAAAGAGGGCACAATGAAATTTTCTATAGCTACTATATAGAGTTTTCACAGTTTCTTAGAAATCGAGGGACATACATAGGCAGTTTTACTAAATACTTCTTGATCTTCTCCAATGATGATTGTTTCTCTGCTCCCCAAATGAAGTCATCCACATCCTTTGACTTTAAGAATGTTGTTAAAGGGCCTATCTAGCCGGCAACATTAGCAATAAAACAGCATAGATAATTATTGATATGCCCGATTAAACCCTACAATTCTTTCATTATCTTGGGTGGTCGAGCATTGATAATGTCCTTGGCCTTGCTTTGGTCAACTTCGATACCGCTATTGTGTACCAAGAAACCTAGCAATTGTCCAACAAATAATACACAAGCACACTTACTAACATTCAATTTTAAATGTTGCTTTTGCATCCACTAGAAACCCTCCTCAAGGTCAAACAAATATTGTTCAAAACTTTCATATTTGATCACAATATGATGAATGTATATTTCCATGGTTTCCCAATTAAACCATGAAAGATACAATTCAACACTCATTGATATGTGGCACCAACATTCGTAAGTCCAAACAGCTTCACTACCCATTCATAAACCCCTAATGCTCCTAGACACTAGAACACAAATTTATTTTAATCTGGTTCTACACCTAGGCCTCCTCTACAAACAATAAAATCCCATTGGCAGATGTTGTGCCGATCAACATATCAGTCATTTACATGTCATATTTATCCTTAAAAGTTGTCAAGTTAACATTTTGACAATCAATATGTACCCAAAGTTTACCAATTTTCTTAATAATAGGAACAATATTAGATAAACAATTTGTGCACCTCGTTGTTCTAAAGAACTTGCCTCCAAAAGATGTTGTATGTCATCTTTGATAATTGGAAGCATCTCATACTTGAATCTTCTTATTAGTTGTCTATGCGGTTTCATCCTTACTTTTTACGCAATAGTAAACTCGACCAACTCTAAAGGTAAACCATGTAATTCAACCAATCGTGACTGATTCTCGATAGGCATGTGAGTGCTCACCTTTGTTTGCCTTATTGTTCCTTCTAAAGTCAAATTCAACATAATCACAGGGACTATTGAAATGAAACTAAGTTCATCCTTCTCGTTTGAAAATTGAATACTCCTCCTCCTTCGATAGGTGGCAAAATAGTGAGAACAGGGCAATCCCTCACTTGTCCCTCAAGTAATTCAATATATGCCCTCCCAGCAATCTCGAATAACCTGAGACATATATCCATGAATTAATGTGGATAGGCCTCTTCCTCTAGTTCTTCAACCTTCTTTGCACAATCTGTCATGTATGTACAAAGTCCTTCTCGCCATTAGGTGGTTAAAGTATCAATTCTTTGTTTTGTGTCTTCTTCTTTGGGAATAGGTAAGACAAACCATTTATCCACTCAACAAGAAATGGTTCAACCCATTTGTCCAGGTCTTTGGCCAAAAAATACAGACACTCTTCATACTCAACATCCTCCAAATTTGTTTTTGGGTCACCAATCAAAATAGAGTCTCTTGGCAAAGAATCACATGAACTCAAATTCTTCGTTCCCATTGGGGAAGCCTAAAAGTCTCATAGGGTTGAGAACTCCATCTTTGTCTTTGAGGATAGTCGTGTTCCAATTCCTTGTCAGAATCGACAAGAAGTTGAGAATGATGATTCACTAAGTGTTTCAGATGATCATCGGTGACTCATCATGTTACAATGGACTTATTATATGTTGGGCCCTTTCATTGATGTAACGACTTACAAAACTCATCCACCATGGACATTAGGCACGTCAATGCCACATGACCGAATTCTATAGATCATTGACAATTCAATGATGGAACCCATAAAATTCAAAATATAATCAACATATATTTATTTATTTACAATAAAGGTTTAAGTACATGTGCTGGCATAATAAAAATAGTAAAACTATTTACAACCTAAAGACATGCATATTTACAATAAAGGTTTATGTCCCTTAGTGCCTCTATTGTCTGAATCCTGTAATATAATAAACTATGAGCACAAATAATCATTTCCGAAGACGGATAAGATTTTTTTATAATTCTAAACACACTAAGGACATGCATATTTCAAATCATATATCACAAGATAAAACCATATCACTATCTAAATAAAGATTATCAGCTAAAATCATGCCTATAAGATCAATTACTCTTGAATAATGTAATTTAATTTTGATACGAGGATCATTACCGTGTCCAACAATGACAACATCATGTGGTCTCTGATAGCCACAACACATGCTAACCCGATCCTAGATCTCAGCGTACTGTAAAAGAGTGCATCAAGTCTTACCTCTCGGGTTTATATAGGACAATCCCAAATCATATGTTGCCACTTAGACTTCTTCCAGTCTCATGGAATCAACAATAATCCATAATACATTTTTATTTTAAGCATCCAAATCCAATACCCCACATGTCCCCAACCTAGACGTACCACATAACACAACACAAGCTATAAAATACAAGATACATGTGAACACGTATGACCAATGAAGTAGTCAACGAGTTAGCTTCACTCGATACGTTCATCTGAAACCTATAACCTTCCCATCTTGACGACATACATAACAATGGTTAGGATTATGAATTATGGATCTATATCATACTTGATATTGTCAACACAAATCCTTATACATCTTGGTAATTCCTGGATGTATGTTGTACCGACTATGATGTGCTGCCAACAACTCTTATCGTAACATCTCATTGTCCGAAACACAAACCCAACCTTCATAATGTACATACTCGTCCTTGTAGATTGTACCCAAGGTCTGCCCTCTTTCTGAATTTCCTAAAAATTCTTAATTTTCTATCGTATCATTACACCACAATAATATGTAACCATAAATCAAGGGTTGCTCTAATCATAGAGGAAAGAGCAATGCACCTTGTTCCCATTTTATTAAAGGCATCAACTACAATATTTCCTTTCCCCAGATGATACAATATTTCATAATCATAGTCTTTCAAAATTTTAAACCAATGGGTTTGCCGCATATTAAGAGTATCCTGAGAAACTAGATACTTCAAACTTTTGTGAACCATAAATAATTTGAACCTAATGCCATGCAAATGATATTGCCACATCTTTAATGCAAAAACTATGGTTGCTAACTCTAAGTCATGCATTGGGTAGTTTATCTCATGACTCTTTAGTTGTATCGAAGCATAAGCAACCACCTTATCATGCTACATCAGCACACATCCCAAGCCTCATAAGGATGTTTCACAATAAACTTGAAGTCCTTTCTAGCTGATTGGGATGGTCACTACCTGTACACTAGTTAACCTCTGCTTCAATTCAAGAAAACACCTCTCACAATCTTCAGTCCAAACAAGTCTCTATCCATTACCAGGAAGCTTTATAAGAGGTTCTACAATACTAAAAAATCCTTCAACAAATCGTCAATAATAACCTATCAATCCAAAGAAACCATGCACCTTGGTGATATTCTCAAGGAGCTCTCAATTGACCATATCAACAACTTTTACTGGATCCGCCGGGATACCTTCTTTAGAGATAACATGACTCAAAAATACTACTTGTAGCCAAAATTCACACTTTCACAAATTGGCATACAATTGATCTTCGTGTAGCCATCTTAATACCAAGCGCAAGTGTTGTGTGCTCCTTTATGCTCGTAGACTATATTAGTATAATATCTAAATAGTTATTGAATACTCTATTCATAATGTTATAGGTGCATTGATCAATCCAAACAAAAGGCATCCATACAATTGATGTTTGCAACACTCATACCTTGTATGAAAAGCCAATTTTGGAAAATACACATACACTGTTCAACTGATCAAATAGATCATCTATTCTTGGTAAAAGATATTTATTCTTAATTTTCTCTTGATTCAATTTCTGATAATCAATACATAAGAGCAAATTTTCATCCTTCTTCTTTATGAAAAGGACAAATATGCCCAAGAAGAAATGCTTGGCTTAATGAAACCCTTCTCTAATAGCTCCTGCAACTGAGCATGTTATTCCTTTAGCTATGATACCAACTTTATAACGAGCCACAAAACTCATCCAACATGGACATAGGCCCATCCATACCTTGTGACTGAATTTTGTGGATTGTTGACAATTAAATGATGGCATAACCCATAAAATTCAAAATGTAGTCAAATATATTTATTTATTTACAATAAAGGTTTAACTATACATGGTGCTATAACAAAATTAATAAAAACTATTTACAACCCAACCAACCATCATGTGCCACCATACTATAGGTGTCTCCTTTATGTCTCTTAGCACCTTTGTTGTCTTAATCCTATAATATAATAAACTATAAGCACAAACAACCGTGGTCATAGATGGATGTGATTTCTTTATAATTCTACACTAAAGAATGCATATTTCAAATCATATATCACAAGATAAAACCATATCATTGTCTAAATAAAGCTTATCAACTAAAATCACACATGTAAGATGGTAAGAACGAATTTGCAACTGTCTCAAGTTTTTTATCTAAAAACCTTAAACATTTGTTTTTGATAGTTTGTTATATTATTGAGCAAAACTTAACACTAGTTAATACCATGTGAAGTCAGGTTGTGTCACTTGCAATATCGTGACATCTTCTAGACCTCATCTTGAGATGATATTGAATGACTTTTTGGCAAACAGATTTGTCGATCCTTTAGAAGTAGATAGAAAGTCTGATATTGACTTTTGAGATATTAGAAGTAGGTAGAAGATCTAATCTAGTTGGCAAATTCAAGGAGGTCCATGTGTTAACTCAGTAGCCATGACTTCAATTAAGTTAGACTCATCATCAATATCTTGCAACATATCTTCCGAGCACAATATCAAAACTTGTCTCTGACTATGCCTTGGGACTTCTTGCCTCATGCATCAAGGGTGTTGAGGATGTATTCGACCTTTGTTGTTCAATTATCTAACTAATTGAGAGTTTGGCAAAATTTTGCAATTAACCCATTCTTAATCTATGTGTGCAAGCAATTTCATGCTAAGGCTACATATTTGGCCTCGAAGAATTCAATCTTACAACACGTGATCATCTCATGAAATTTCTCTAAACCTCAATAGTTTTGTCCGCTTTTTGACAAAGATTCATTGAATCTATCGGTATTGGATGAGGTTGAATCCTGTTATAACACTTGAATTTGGGTGTAAGAGACAAGAAACTTAAGTATCAGGATCGGTGCCTTAAGTTTGTGCATATCTTTGTCACTTAGCTATCTACACTCGAGAGTGAAAAAAGCTAAATGTTCCCCTTGATAATTACCATCTTATAATGAAAAAATGATAAACTTAGCTTTCAAACTCCTTGGAATTGGCGCCACTCTATTGTTTCGATTGTCATATGGCTTACGATCTACTTTAGTATTGGGAGTTTGTAACTCTACTCCAAGGGCATTCCGAACAAAGTCAATGACTATATTTCATTGGGACATCTTCTATCTCCAGCAGTGGATCCAATATTTGATTGTCGAATGCAAATCAACAGTTTGCAAGTGAAAAATGGTAACTTGGGAAATGATACTCTCTCATGTTGGAATATCAGTTGCGGTAGGGGGATTGGAGGCCCAAAGTATGTTGGTTGGGCTAGTGGTGTAATACTCAACCCCATTTGAGACACCATTAAGCTTGGTGCTCCTCAAGAAACCAAGAGATAAAATCAAAAGTACTCACACTTCATAAGCACTCAATATATTAGAAGGCATTGAGACGTATGGTTGGGCAGTCACAAGTGATTGAAATGATGAGACTAGGACCAAAAACTAGTTGAGCAATGTTCACTCTTAGATATTGCAAGCCAGGTCCTCAAGCCATAAACAATCATAAAATGTTTTGGCTCTCTATATAGTTGTTAAAACCTAGTTATTGTTGGTATGATTGAGCAACAACTTCTTGTATTCATTTTTCAGTAAGAAAATTTGGATTCTGGATTGTAGCAAATTTATTAGTGATCACACTAGGCTTGGTTTATGTTATTTGACGGAACAACATTGTTTGACGATCTCCAAATTGTCCTTGTAACCAATTATTAATTGACAATCAAATACATTCAACCACAATATCTTCATTAAATTGTATATGAGGCATAGCCGATGCAATCTCTTTATTGGTGTGGGGGATATCTTATTGGATCATTTAAGACTCACGGACAAGTGCCATGCACTGAGGACAATGTCTCTACTTGTGCTAGAAGAAGCCATGAGATAAACTCGACCACATTGAATCTATATACACTAGGCAACCTCTTAAAGAAGCATGTATGTCCCACTAGGGGTACCAAAAATGTGTAGTTGTTTGAAGTGACAACATAACATAAATAATTAAACATGGTATGCTAGACCAAGATGCTAGAAGATAATGAGAGCATGCTAGAGAATTCTAATCCTTGTTTATGAGGAGATAAGAATGAATAAGGTATCAAATGATGAAATGGGTCTTTCAGAATCTGATTGTATATCTCGACTTCCAATCGGGGCTTGCATGAACACTCGATATGCCTAAGAAGATGAAAAGATTAAGTTATGTCTATTCCTAGAGAAAGCAAAGGAAAAAGAAAGGAGAGATTGTATAGATTTTTTCATGCCTACTTCTAATTACACTAACCTATTTATAGCCTTTCACAAAAACAAATAACGTGCAAAGCTTTTTGAACATGGTTATCGATAACTCACTACTTAACAAGTCCAATTTCCTTGCAGTGATAACAAATCACCTCCTGCAGTGGTGTGACAACAAATCACCTCCTTCACGTTGGTTGGGCCTAAGGGCACGAAATCCATACAAGATCTTGTTTCAACCATCATAAGATTGAACAAACTTCTTTTAGGCTAGGAAACGGATTTCAATGCATTAACCTCTCGTGAGCACTTTCAAACTCCTATCTTAATCCCCTCATGAATTGATATCAAAGTCTTCATTTTGCTCATGTTGGTGCTTGTTCAGGCAATGAATGCATTTCTTTTCATACACATGTAGTTGATTCCTAATGTTGGAGAACTCTCTAAGAAGTCATACATGCTCTCATCCCCTTGATTTGGAGATGAAAATTTGTCTCTAAGGTCCATATAATGTGCAACGTTGCTTTGAACATGATACTTCTTTCAAGTATTTCCAAGCATCCTTGGAATTGGTGAAATTGGCTAAGTTGTCCTGAATGTTAGCTCACACATTACTCATAAGAGCCCACATGATTATGCCCTCTTTCAAATTCCTCTTTCTTATCTTCACTTTATTAACGACATGCTTAAATTTTTGTCCACTAACAGATCCCCCATTTTCTTGTGGTGTAAAGGTAAATTTCCACTAAACAAGCCCTCATTTTTTAATATGTGCTTGTTAATAGATAAGTAAATGTTCCTATTTCTGTAAAAAAGAAAAGAAAAGAAAAAATAAAATTACATTTCAACCTAAATGCAACAACAACAACAATAGAAACAGCTAAGCCTTTTCCATAATAGACAGGGTCGGCTATATGGATTCTTTGTTTCCACAGAGCCCTATCATATGCCATGTTAGGAGTTAACTCACAATAAGCTAGACCATTCTTTATTATTTCTTTCCAACACTTTTGTGGTCATCCTCTACCTCTTATAATACTTTCAAAATCTAGTTTTTCATACCTTCTTACAGGTTTTTTTTTATCTTCTTTCTATATGTCCAAACCACCTTAAACAATATTCTCTCATTTTATCCTCTATTGGTGCCACACATAATTTATTTCTAATAACCTCATTATGTATACGGTCTTTTCTTGTATGCCTAAATGCAAATTTGAACTTATTACGTTTAATAAAACCCTTATCTGAACCAACTCAGTCAAGTCAGAAGTTTGCTCTCCAAGTTCTGCAACCATGATTATCGTCAATCAGTGGATCTGTTTTACCTTCATTTGGCATTGTGTGCTCTGGTATTCCTGTATATACTTTGTCCGATACAGCGGATTGCATTTGTAGTGTCTAAATTTGCCAGGTCAGTATAAGAAACCTCTTGCTTCAAGCTTTGGATGACCCTCATGGCAAGATTTGTACAGCGGTTAGCATGGCAGTTGCATCAATTGCACATTATGACTAGCCAGAAGAGTGGGCTGAATTGATGCCATTTTTGCTTAAGCTGATCAGTGACCAGACCAATATGCACGGAGGTAGGTATTTTGATGCTTTTTGATCAATGTATTCATATTTCTGTCAGTTGATTTCTCCCGAACCTTTCTTCATGTAACTTGTCTGTTTTCAAGAAAAAAATCGACATTGAACTTCAGGATGATGATTCATAATATCTCGCTGAACTGTAACATCCTTGTGTCTGTGCTTTTTGTAGTGCATGGAGGTTTGAGATGCTTGGCTCTTCTATCTGTTGACTTGGATCATCAGTACCAAGACTAGTGCCTGTCTTATTTCCAAACTTGTACACGATTGTTTCGTCTTACCATGTTAGTGTTGCAAAACCAGTTGCAATGTTGTCTTCATACATAATTTATTTGTGGCCTTTCTAAAATGAGATCAGCTTGCTGTTCACTGGATTGATAGATAGAAAAGAAGCTGACAACTATTAGGCCTGGCATTCTTGTCACATACATATCATTACCATTGTGTTCAAGTGTAGATCTATGACAAGCATATGAGGACAAAAGCTCTTAAAATAGTTCATTCTTGCGTGTCTACATTGGGGTCAATGACTGATGTCTACAAGGTACCACCTTATCATGTCTAATATTGATGTGAATACCGAACTATGTTGTGGAATGATGCTCACGAGTGTTGATTAACGTCAATTAATCTTCTTTTTGTTTAGTCAGAAACCAGAGAGCTGATGGTTCCAATGTTTAAAGCATGGATGGAACAGTTCTCCTATGTTCTACAAGCTCCTGTGAGATCTTTGGATCCAGATGACTGGAACATCAGGATGAAGGTGCGTAACTCTCTTATGATTGCCTTACGGCAAAATCTCTTCCATTTTAACACCTCCCCAATCAGCTTTTTCCGTCAATGTTTCACTCATTATCCATTTGAGTTTGAAGCAGGTATTGAAATGCTTGATTCAATTTATACAAAACTTCCAAAACCTTGGAGAGGCAGAATTTGTTGGTAAGCTCATAACTTATCCAAGACCTGGATTGCATGATTGTGTGTGCGTGAGTGCATGCGCTTGTGTCCACTATTTTATTTGTCTTATAAATTATTCTCGTTTGTAGCAATCCTGGGTTCCTCATGGCAGACATTTGTTTCGTGTTTGAGGGTGTATGAATTATCATCAATTCAAGGTACAGGAGATCCATTCTCTGGAACAGTTGATTCAGATGGTGACGATACAAGTCTCGGGGCCTTTGTTATGCAGGTAATCACAATCACAATTTTAAGAGCTTTTGTTTGGCTGCTGAAGTTCACAAATTGATTAACCACTAAATCAAGAAAAAAAAGAAAAGAAATGCTTTCCTAGATTAACATACTGCATATTTGGAGAAGGAAATCATGTTGACCCATTTGTGGTCACATGGAAACAAATTTGCTGCTGGATACCCCGAAATCAAACTAACGAAGACTTGCTTCCACTTTACATGAGCTTGTTCTAGATGAAATGATCTGTTTGATGAATTGTTTGACTGGCGTCTTGTATGGTGATAGGAAATTTTACTTTTCATTTTGAATTTTCCTGTTGAGGCCATGATTCATTATTCACACTGAATGCTAGAGTGGCTTCTATTAAGTTTCCCACAGGAATCAGCTGAATATGAAGCTTTTATTGTGGAGGAAAATGATGACCCTGGTATCTGTTATTACTGAAAGAATGGGTTTCGAGAGATTCGAGAATCCTTTATCGTTGGAACTGTGAGCTTCCTTAGTGACATATTTACTTCTTTCCGACTTCTGCCATATGTCATAATGTTTTCCTCTTTGGGAAAGGTGTAGTGCACATGGGTGTGCTTAATCAAATTTTACCAGTTATTCAAGTGTCAACCAGATTCTAAGGAACATATAATAATGTTGGTCTGAAATTGGATGAAGCTAAACGACATTGGGATGTCAACATGCAACTATAGCATGTCTCGCTGATTCAGAAAAGGGTACACACTTTTTGGGAGCATACAAGTTGGACAATTTTGAAAAGGGGGAATGTGTGGTACGGGAAAATTTTAAGTTCAAATTGAAGAAACAATAACCTTTCACGTTTTGCATGTACAAAAATTTTAAAATGAAAGAGGCAAATAAGCAGTTGGTTAAATGTGTCTCGTCGAGGAAAATATGGAGCTTTTCTCTTTTATATTGCAAACAAGACAAAGGTTGCCCATAGTTACAGAATGGCGGCATATAGTTAAGGATAGAATCTAGTAACTTAAACAATGTTCTCAAATGCCCCCATATGCGCTGTAAGCTCTCATACTGGTCTTCAAGCGTCTAATGGCCTATAAGCTAGTTGTCTCCATAAAGACATTATGCACAACACGTCTCGGATTTGCATGCTGCATTTGCGGTTCAGACAATCACATTATGCGGCTCTAGGGGGGTATGCATCTTCTTCATTGTCTCTTTCTGTGTGTCTCTCTATCTGTTTGTCTGTCAGTTTCTCTCCCAACGGCCTTGTTTCACCTCCCATTGCATCTCTCTCTGTTGTGCCATTTCTCCCTCCCTATCTCGTACGTGCTTGCATGCTGCCTCTGTTGTGCCATTTCTCTATTGTTTTATTGGAACTTTTATAAGCTTATATGTGCTTTCTTTCGTTATTAAAGATTTAAACCGGTGACTCCACTCTCGTAACCATTTAATTCAAATTTGAGTGAAAAATTGTGGCATATTAAGGAAAATATGTTTTTAATTTTCATAAAATATTTAGAATAAGTGTTGTTTGTACTGTATCGTATCATGTATCATTTTGCTCCACGAGATAGGTGTATCGTATCATAATTTTTTTAAAATAAATTTTAAAATTAAGAAAAAAACTCCGCCCATGTAAGGAATCACCCTTGTATTGCCGGTCCAAGCCCGGATAAAGGGAGAGGGTTGTGTTAGGCTTCCGACAGCGATTGCTTTGGGGCATTCCCGCCTAGCGATGGATTTTTATAAAAATTGTCTACATGGATTACAAAAACTTCGTCGGATTTTTTGTATCATTGTCTCTTTTTATAAAAACTTCGTCGGATTTTTATAACATGGATTACAAAAATTATGAGCATTGCTTTGAGGCATTCCCGCCTAGCGATGCACTGCAAAGCTCGAATGTAGTGATAAGTAAGCAAGGGCCACTACATTTTCGCGCAAATATAGTGAATCAATTGCAGAGAGGGTTCCCACATCATTGACGGGTGGGTAAAGAATGTAGTCTTGCTACATTGCCGCCTGAATGTAGTGAATAATTTTCAAAGAGGGTCTCTGCATTTTGAATATAGACGGATGAGGGGTAAGGAAGCTAGTCCTAGATAATAAGATTGGTATTGGTTCTTCGAATATCGAAACATTATCCGGTAAGCAAATTGAGGTGGTAGATACTATGATTCGGAGAAAGATTCATATTCTATGTTTACAAGAGACAAAGTGGGTTGGAAAAAAAGCAAAGGAGATAGAGGATACAAGTTTTAAATTATGGTACTCAGGTAAAGAAAAGGCTCGAAACGGAGTTGGTATTATCATAAATAAATATTTAAAGGATAGTGTAGTAGACATACAAAGATATGGTAACCGAATCATGATGTTGAAATTAGTGTTAGGAGCAAAGGTTTTGAATATAGTTTGTGCTTACGCACGAGTAGGACTAGAAGATAGTATAAAGACAACTTTTGGGGAAGAGTTAAATAAGGTGATTCAAAAGATTTCACATAGGGAGATGATTTGTTTAGGAGGAGATTTAAATGGACATGTCAGTAAAGAGGCATTATGGTATCAAGGTATTCATAGAAACTTTGGTTTTGGGGATATAAATGAGGAAGGTAGGGAGATTTTAAATTTTGCTATGGCATTTGATCTCTTTATAGTCAATACAATCTTCAAAAAATGAGATGAATATTTAATTACTTATAAGAATGGCTTATCACAAACACAAATTGATTACTTTATTTGTAGAAGAAAAATAGAGCGTATTGTAAAGATTGCAAGGTAATTCCAGGAGAAAGATTAACCACCCAACATCGACTTTTAGTTATGAATTTACAAATAAAAAAATGGACAAAGAAGAAAAGAGTGCATCGAGCTATTTAGACTAAATGGTGGAACCTCAAAAGCGAGAAAGAAGATATATTTAAAAGAAAGTCCTTCAAGGAGATGTTTGGAATTATGTTGGTACACCCTGTGATATGTTGAACAATATGGCTATACATATTAGGAAAGTAAAGAAAGATGTGTTAGGTGTATCTAAGGGAGGTGTACCGGCACAAAAAGAAGCTTGGTGGTGGAGTGAAGTAGTGCAAAATAAAATCAAGGCAAAGAGGGCATGTTACAAATTACATTATGCTAAGAAAACTTGTGAAACTTTAGAAGCTTATAAGAAAGCAAAGAATAAAGCGAAAAAGGCTGTGAGTGAAGCAAAAGCTAAAATTTGGAATGATTTATATAAAAAAACTCAACTCAAAAGAGGGTGAAAGAGATATTTTTAGGATAGCTAGGGCTAGAGATAAGAAAACTAAAGATCTTAATTATGTTAGATGCATCAAGGACGAGGATGAAAAAATTCTAGTGGCAAATGATGATATAAGAAATAGATGGAAAAACTACTTTTATAAGCTTTTTAATGAAAATAAACATGTTAGTATTAGCTTAGGAGAGTTAGCCAAATCAGAAAAATATATAAACCACAATTTCTACCAACGTATTCAAAAGAACGAAGTTAAAGAGGCTCTTAAAGATATGAACAAGAGAACATTTTAGAATTTTACGAATTATCGAGGCATCAAGTTAATGAGCCATACTATGAAATTGTGGGAAAGAATTATCGAACATAGGTTAAGACAAGTATCAAGTACAACAGAGAACCAATTTGATTTATACCAGGCAGATCTATTATTAAAGTGATTCACCTTTTGAGACGTTTCATGGAACATTTTAGAGCAAAAAAGAAAGATCTTCACATGATATTTATTGATTTAGAGAAAGTTTACGATAGGGTACCAAGGGAGGTTGTTTGGAGAACCTTGGAAAAAAGAGGTATCCCATCTTATAAGAGATATGTACGATGGTGCAAAAACATATGTGAGGACTCATGAAGGAATGAGAGACTTCTTTGAAGTTATGATCAACTTTAAGTCCATACTTATTTATAATGGTGATTGATGAGTTAACAAAACATATTCAAGATAAAGTACCTTGGTGTATGTTATTTGTAGATGACATTATGTTAGTGGAGGAGTTTAAGGAAAAAGTTAATAGAAAATTGGAATTATGGAGAGAAGCATTAGAAAGCAAAGGCCTCCGACTTAGTAGAATAAAGACAAAATATATGGAATCTAAGTTTTATCATTTGGTTACTTCAGGGGATATAGAAATTAAAATTGACACGCATTGCATCCTCCAAAAGGAAAGTTTTAAATACCTACGGTCAATTTTTCTGAGTGATGGAAGAATTGATAGAGATGTTACACATAAAATTAATGTTGGTTGGTTAAAATGGAGAGAAGCATCAGGTATTCCTTGTGATAAGAAGATACCATTAAAGTTAAAAGATAAATATTATAGAGTAGTAATTAGGCCTGCCATGTTTTATGGTTTTGAGTGTTGGGCAGTTAATCATCAATATGTACAAAAGATGTTTGTGTCATAAATGAAGATGTTGAGATGGATGAGTGATCATACAAGAAAAGACCGTATACATAATGAGGTTATTAGAAACAAATTAGGAGTGGCACCAATAGAGGATAAAACGAGAGAATATCATTTAAGATGGTTTAGACATATAGAAAGAAGATCAAAAGAAGAACCTGTAAGAAGGTATGAAAAACTAAATTTGGAAAATATTAAAAGAGGTAGAGGACGACCACAAAAGTGTTGGAAAGAAACAATAAAGAATTATCTAACTTATTGTGAGTTAACCGTTAACATGGCACACGATAGAGATATGTGGAAACAAAGAATCCATGTAGCCGATCCCGTCTAGTATGGGAAAAGGCTTAGTTGTTGTTGTTGTAGTTTTAAAATAAAAAAATTTTAAAAAAAATTAGAAAAAATCACTAAAAGTCAAAATAATTCTAAACAATGTAAACATTCATCATCCACTATTCAAATTTCAATGTATAAGCATTTAAGGCTTTAAGGAGTATACCTTGATCATTAAACAAGAACCAAAATTAAAATTTTGGGAATTAAAAGAAAAAATTACATATTGTAATCAGAATCATCAACTAAATAATATTCATCTTCTTCTCCTCACCACCTTCAAGAGCAAAATCAATATCATCATCCCCTTGTTGATATTGTTGCCTTCCTTCCAAATTTATCCACTAAATGTCTTCTTGAGTTAGGAGTGTATTTGTTAATCTTCTATAATCTAATCCTCTAAGATATCAAAATTATGAAGGCTTATTGGATCAAATTGGTTCTCATATCTACAATGAGTTTAACTTTCTTAATTTCTTGCAAGAATGATAAGTAAATAAAAATTAAAACTAAAAAGTTTAAGAATAAAAACTTAATAAATTGAAACATTGAATTGAATATTTAATTAGTAAGTAATCCCTAATTATCTCTAAAAATATAGTTGGCCTCGGCGAGCCAGGCCAATTGGGCCATGTCCCCAACGGTTGGCCAAAACTCAACGGCTAATCCCATAGCCGTTGAATGTTGGCCTCCAACAACTCTGTTTGAGCTCTAGTTGCCTATAAATAAGAACCAATACTCTCTTGTAACTGTAAGCCTTTAAGGCCCCTTGTGATTCAATAAAGAGCTTCTTACTCAAGTGTGTTGTGGTGTGACTTAACTGTGGTTTGTGGAAGTGTTAAATGCTTTTCAGTGTGAATCTTTCTAAGGCATATCTTCTTACATGATATCATAGCCTAATCAAGGTGTTGATCGTGCGGCACTACCTCAAGAAGCATGCCAAAGAAGAATCAGCCTCGGTGGTCCTTTCCTCTTTAAATCAAGTAAGGGTATCTATTACATTTGCTTTGCGATAGTGAAAGATAAAGGATTTAGTTTCCCTCTAACAAACTTCAACTACAAAACATGGGCATAAGCCATGAAAAATTACTTGTATTTAAAAACTATGGGATTATGTTAGCGGAACAAAAATCGAACCTTCTATTGATTAAAGTTCAGAACAAAAAAAGGATTATGAAGGACGACATAGAACTATTCTATGGATTCTCATGAACAATATGAGTGAACATGTGAGGGATTCATTATCCGACTTTACAAATGCCAAGGAAGCATGAGAATATCTAAAAACATCGCATGTTCAGAGTGATGTGGCATACCGAATGACTCAGAGATAAACTTACAACATTCCGCCCAAGTGACAAGAATGTAAATGAATATTACATAGAATTTTCAAATACAGGGAATCAACTCCGTGCATCTGAAAAAAGGTGCACAATGCATTGATTCAAGACAGTGTGACCATAATGAAGATTTTTTATATCAATTTCTCATAAGTCTAAGGGAGGAATTTGAAGGAATCAGATCCAATATTATCCATCAGAAGCTATTTCCCTCAAGGAAAGAAGTGCTAACCGATGTGCTTATGGCAGAAATGAGGTTCAAGGAATCAAAACAATGAAAAGGATGTGCTTGTTGCTTCTAGACCAAGGATGAACAATCAATCCTACTGACTCCCTTTGTTCAAGCAAGAAGGAACCAACCAAGAGGTAATATGATTTTATTGCAAAAAAATAGGACATGTAGAAAAGAATTGTTTAAAGCTAAAAATGAGACTTATTGCCATTGGTGAAGAAGTAGATCAAAATACATAATTTCTAGAACAAGGAAAAATAAAACAACTTTAAAAACAACTGAAGGAAAAGACATCCATTAGTGCAGTTTACTCCACTTTTAAAGGAACAAAAGATATGTTCTGGCTACTTGATTCTAGTGCATCTTTTCGTATGACATGTGAAGAAAATCTTTTACAACCTTTTTCAAATAAAACACATGACACGTGTGTGTTCACTACCAATAGAACTAAGTTAAAAGTTGATAAAATTGGAGATCTTTGAAATAAAGACTTTTGTGTATCAAAAGTTAGTTAAGTTTCAAGAATAAATCTTAATCCTTTTTCGATTGCTCAAATATCTAATAACATATGTGCAGTCACTTTTTCGTCTAAGGGTTGCATGGTAGAAGATCGTGTCTCGAAGAAGGTGATTGGATATGGCTATAGGGAGAGAGGACCCTATGTTATAGACTATCTTCACACTCAAACTTTTGGTCAATGTTATACTCTTTCAAATGATGTATCTCTATTGTATAACAAACTAGTCTATCTAAATATTCATCAAATCCACAACAAAATAGAGTTGTAGAAAAGGAAAAATCGATCTTTAGAAGAAATGGAGAGAACTATGCTCAATGAGGCCGCTTCTTCCTAAGTATTTTTAGGTTGACCTGTAAGTACAACTTGTTATGTAATAAACAGGGCCCTTATAAGGCCAATTTTAAAGAAAACCCCATATGAATTATATAAGGGAAGAAAGCCAAATGTCTCACATTTTCATGTTTTTTGGATGCAAATGCTTTGTTTTAAATAATGGAAAAGATAACTTAGGCAAGTTTGATGCTAAGTCTGATGAAGGTATATTTCTTGGTTATTCAAATCATACAAAGCTTTTCGTATATATAATAAAAAGAACTATGACTATTGAAGAATCTATACATGTTGCATTTGATGAAATGACCTAAAATGGATCGAGAAAGGATCTTGTTATTGATGATGTTGCGAAGTCTTAGAGGCAAAACATCCACTTGGATAGTACAAGAGATAAAGAAAAAGGAAGCAAGAAGAAAGAAGAGGAAACAAAGACAAGAAGATTCGCAAGCTTTGGAACTTCCCAAAGAATGGCGAACTTCAAAATATCATTCCACTTAATCAAGTTAATCGGTGATGTATCTAAAAAGTACTGTGAAATGCTTGAAAATCAACTTAGCTTTTGTTTCTCAAATTGAACCTAAAGATTTAATTGAAGCTTTTGATGATGAACATTGATCTTAGCTATGCAGAAGGAATTAAATCAATTTGAAAGAAATCAAGTTTGGGAATTAGTGCTAGACCTAATTATCACCCTATTATAGGCACAAATGGGTTTTTAGAAACAAACTTGATGAAAATGGTTTAATAACTAGAAACAAAGCTAGTCTAGTGGCAAAAGGGTATAACTCAAGAAGAAGGAATAGATTATGAAGAAACCTATGCCCGGTAGCTAGATAGAAGCTATTAGAATGTTACTTGCTTATGCTTACTCATCATGGATTTCAATTATATCAAATGGATGTTAAAAATGCTTTATGGACTTAAACCACCCCCAAAGGCTTGGTTTGATAAAATGAATGAGTTTATGACTAACCGATGAATTTGTTGCTTATTACACTGACACTGTACTGTTTGTAAGAAAATTTGTTGCAGGAATTATGATATCGCTTTTGTATGTGGCCGATATGCTGTCACTGGAGATGATGACAAGGGCATCCAGTATATAAAGACAGTTCTTGGAAAAGAATTTGAAATAAAAGATCTTAGAAAGCTGCGTTACTTCTTGAGAATAGAGGTCACTCGAAACAACAAAGGTACATTCCTGTCACAAACAAAGTTTGCTACTGACATTATTTTCAGATCAGGAATCACAGATGATAGGATTGTAGAAACACTAGAAATGTTGAACCAGAAATTAAGACTTACAGACGGTGAAACACTAGCAAATCTCACTCTATATAGATAAATTATTGGAGCTCTGACATATCTAACAATTACACGACCTGACATTTCACATGCAGTACATTCTGTAAGTCAGTTTCAACAACAGCCCATATGGGGTTGTAATGAGAATTATCAGATATGTAAAGGCAACAACTCACAAGGGAGTATTTATATCTGCCTCTTCATCCTTAAATCTAATTGTTTTTATTAATATTGATTGAGAATGAGATCTCAATGACAGACACTCTACTACAAGTTTTTACATTTTTCTAGATGACCCACTCATGTCTTAAAGGTATAAGAAACAACAAAAGTATCACTTTCCTCTATAGAAGCAAAGTATTGGGCTATGACCACTACTACAAAATTGACATGGCTTACACAACTCCTAAGGGATTTATATGTCTAAATTAAATCTACGCCATATATGTACTGTGATAACAAAAATGTAATATATATTGCACACAACAATACCTTTCATGAACATACAAAGTACATCGAGATGGATTGTCATTATGTTTGAGAAAAATATTTACAAGGACATTTAGATCTACAGTTTGTTTCCACAAAATATCAACTTGCGAACATGTTTACCAAATCCCTTCCAACACCTCGATTTCAAGCTCTTTCTACCAAACTGCGAGTTGTGATCATGTCATATTGAGGGGGGTGTAAAAATATAGTTGGCTTGGGCCAACTTGGGCTAAGAGGGCCAACTGGGTCATGTCCCCAACGTCTATAAATTATAACCATTAGGAACTGGCCAACACTTAATAGCTAATCCCATAGTCGTTGAATGTTGGCCTCCAATAACTTTATTTGAGCTCTAGTTGCCTATAAATAAGAACAAATACTCTCTTTAACTGTAAGCCTTTAAGGCCCCCTTGTGATTCAATAAAGAACTTCTTACTAAGTGTGTTGTGGTGTGACTTAATTGTGGTTTGTGGAAGTGTTGAATGCACTTAAGTGTGAATCTTTCGAAGACGTATCTTCTTACAGTTGCAACAAATAAAAATTAGCTTATTGAGCCACTTATGTTCCAACTTGTGCTTTTTGTTGGAAAACGTAGGTAACATAGCGAAAGATTGAATATCACAAAACAAGAAGAATGAGTGAAGAGAAAATGTGGAGATCAAAATAGGGAGCAAGCCCTCCAAAGGTGATTGCCTCCTCTCTCTCTCTTTCTTAATCTTAATCTCTTAACCTTAATACAAGAAGTTCAGTCCTTATATAATGGGTTGTAAAACACAAAATAACCAAAATGCACTTAGTACTATGAGTAATTATAATAATATCCAAATATAAAAATGACAAACTTAACATTAAAAACAACATATACATTCATATTCTTCAACACCCCCCTCAAGTTAGGAGAGATATTTCGAACTCCAAACTTGTCAAAAAACTTATTTTTTCTTTATTTTTTTCTGATTTTTCAACTCTCTTGGTTGTCTTTCTTTTTTTTAGCAACTTTCTTAACTACAACATTTTTCATCAGCCTTCATGGTTGTTCTTTAGCAGTTTCACCGTTGCACCAATCTTCAGTAGCTTCTTTGGTTGTAACATCTTCAACTCAGCCTTCTTGGTTGGCCATTTTCAGTAGCTCCTTGGTTGCAACATTTTCAGCAGCTTCTTTAGTTACAACATCTTCAACTCAGCCTTCTTTGCTGGTCATTTTCAAAAGTTTTTTTGACTTCAACAGTTGCAATCACATTTCATCAATCCTCGTAACTGTAATCTTCACCTTATAAAAAAAATAGCAACAAGTTTTTTCACAACACTTCTTCCATGTCAAACTAATTGGATTGCACTGATTTGCATATCGATTCATACACCGGATGCATTCGGCCATCAATTTTTGCCTTCCCATTGCAGTCATTAATAATAGGCTTGATCAAATGGTCCACTTTAGTCTTTGTATGTAGGGAAGCCTTTAGCCTTCTTAGATGCTCCATATACTTGGCCTATGTCACACGGGTGCAAGTGCGGGATACGATAAATTTCAAAAATTTTGAGTGCGGCGACACGACTAGCGTATATAATATTATATATAATATTAAAGGTACAATAAGTGAAACATCAATTAACATAAGTATATGACAATAGCAAGTACACAACTTTATATTAAAGCAAAATACATAAACGGTAAACAACTACTAATTTCATCATAATACACAAATCAATCTTCACATATCCGGACCCATTTATCCGAAAAGACCTGAACTTCAAAATTGATACCAGATTTTGAGATATGGAATATCCACACAAAAGGAAGTGAAGAAGGTCCGCGTTGAGATATTTTTCTATGTTCATCTGCGGAGTTTCATGAGAGATGATGGAATACAAGTTGAAGAAGCATTTTGAAAACTGTGGTGAGGTAACTCAAGTGATTATCATGGGAGATAAGGTCACGAGTCGAGTAAGAGGCTTCGGTTTCATCGTCTTCACAGATTACTCCTTCTTTGATCGGGTTCTCCAGGATAAATACACTATAAACCGCAAAACCGTGAGTTACAAATTTTATTTTTTTTGCCATGCCACACTGACACGGTGTCGGTGTCGTACCCATGTCGAGGTCAACACTGCACCTCTTAGAAGTGTCTGTGTGACTTAGCACTTACAATCAAAGCACGAGTCGTCGACAATTGTTTCATTAGGATGCAGTTTCCTCTTGTACGAGGATTGCCACTTCGACTGAAGATAAGGAAGAGACCGCCAAGGTGGAGAAGGCATTGAATTCTGTTTTAATGTGGACTTCACAGCTTCAACCATTATCTGCAGGATTTTTCAAATACTTTGGAGCCCATACAGGGTCTTAAAAATAGCATATGGGACGTATTTCGATCCTTATGTGATTGCCCGAACAAGAATGCTCTCGTTTGTTGTAGAAAACAAGTATACTGCTTGATCCCTTCATGGTGAGACATTTTGAAGGACGCCATTGGAGTGGATGACTCCCTACGCCATCAACAAAGTGCCTTATGCGCTTTCAAGTCCTGGATGGTCTCCATGGACTGAACAAGTTCCACCTGCTTAAGGACCACGCCTTGCAAAGCTTTCTTTGTCTTCTCCAGGTCAAGTTCCATGGATTTGATCCGATCATGTGATTCCAGGAGCAAATGCTCCTTTTCTTGGGGAAACCCTGTTGGCCTTGCACTTAGCTCACTAATCATCGCCTCTAGTCTCTGGAGACGATCTAAACATCTTCTTCAATAGTGGAATTACAATGATGATCACATGCAGAGTCATGTTTAGATGACTTTGAGACATGGATGGCTTCTTGCTGTTTCTGCCTACTACAAATGATGCGGAATACTGTAAACAATTTAATCAACAGACTGATGACCACTGTTGCCGCCTTCGAAAGATAACCTCTAAAACTGTTCTCATCATGATTAACATCTTTTTTACCATCAGCAGAGGTGGAGTCCTTGTCTTTGCAACTTGAAGGGACTCTTGCCAAGTTTGCTCTTTGACCAGAGTCTACAACTGAGTTCTTCAACATCTGACCCAGATTCAGTTGCAGATGTATCAGTACATCTTCCCTTTGCCAAAGACGACCTAGAATATGAACTTGTTTTTCGCCGAGAATCTGAAACTCTACTGACTTGCTTAACTTTTGTTTGCCCGTCATGTACAAGCTTCATAATTTCAGGATCACAACAAGGCCCTTTGCCGGATTTAAGACAACCTCCTTCAGCAGAGCAGGTGCAGGATCCACCTAAGAAGTCTGGTAGCTGGTTTGAGTCAATGTTTTCAAGTAGTTTCGTCTGATGCTTGGAACCCAACACATTTCTCTTTGCAACGGTCATTAGCTCCAGAAAACCCTTCACAGTATTCCAGAGCAGCTTAAAACCAGGTCCTGTGTTAACAATGAACGTTTGGTGCAATGTCTCTGGATAATAGTTGCTATCAATTTTTGCAATGCTCATGAGAAGGTCCCTTGCGTTCTTACTAAAATTCTTCAAACCCACCCCATGCACATCCAATATTGTAGTCGTTGATCCAATATGTCTTTTAGCTGCAACTGAACATGCCAGAAACTTATCATTCATAGCCTTTTCAAACTCCTGCACATGATACTTGACGTAGTGGTCCAGGGTAGTAATGTGCATGAGTTTATTTGGTTCCACTTTCCCCAGCCTTTCTATGTAAACTGGTCTGCCTTCTTTATCAACTCCATGGTATCCTTGAGGGTAGTACTTGATGACTTCCTCTAGCTCTTCAAAGTTAAAGTCCTCGATGACAGTGTCAGCGCCGTAGTCTTTTCTCCGCTGGAGCATATCCATCCACATTTGCATTGCTTTCTCAATGTCAAACTTCCTGGCTTTCAGAAATCTGAGCAGAGTGTGGTAATCATCATGCTTAGGAGGCAGCAGGCTCGCAGACATAAGTATTTCACGCAATGAATTAACAGCCTTTTCCTCCTCTGCATCTCGAACATCCTCAATTGAGATTGAAGGAGCCCCACAACCCACTTTTCGCTTTCCCCTTTTCTTCAAATAATGGGTAAGTTTGTTAGAGGCATTTAAAGCTTTCTTCTTAAGAGATCCAACTTTTGTTCTCCTTCTCTCATCTTCAGAGTTGTCAACATCAAATCGCCTTTCCCTTCTTTCATCATGAAGCATTCCATCCATACTCGTCATCATCCCATCCGATTCAACATGCTTATTGGAGAAAGACGTGCAAGAATACAAGCCACCTTCACTCAGGACACGCTCATTGCATCTCTCGGCCTAATGAGAGCAATTGCGTTCGGAAATACATCGCATAAGTCAAAGGCTCCGTCAGACGTCAGCTCACAGCAAACGTTTTACACAGTTTTCGCCAAGATCTACGGTGGAATCCTCTACTCGACAGCTCTTTGAATGGCCCAAAACCAGCTACAGCCTCACGATTGCACAAGAGAAAGGCAAAGAGAAAAAATTCCTTCCTGATTAGATTAAATATAGATTTGCGTCCATAGGAACGACACTAAAAGGAATCTACGAATCTGATTGCTCTCTCTCTCTCTCTCTCTCTCTCGTGTGTAGGTGAAAGAGAGAGAGAGATTATACAAATCGAATGTTCGAGGGTTTCCCTCTCTGCTGCTGCTTCAATGCCTTCCTTTTATGTATGCACGAGAGAGAGCTACCTGCGCTCCCCTCCCTAGAAACGGCGGACATGGCGAGAGAGAGAGAGTCTGCCATGGACGACCATCTTCTTGTTGGAGCTTCCATCGAACCGACGCTACCCCTCTCAGACCAACTGAAACTTCTCAACTCTGAAACCCTAGTCCTAATGATTCCCAGAAATAATGGCGACGCTCTTGACTAACCTTGCTGCCGACACGCACTACTGGTTGGACTGCTGTAGGGTGGTCTCGCACCTAGCCGGATAAGCCATTGACCCAACTTTGAATCATCGAGCACTCACATAAGAAACACTAAGTTTCTCTTTCCATCAGCTCCCGTAACTATGATACCACGTTGGAAAATGTGGATAACACAACGGATCAAATATCACAAAATGAGAAAACGTAGAGATCGAAAGAGGGAGAAGGCCCTTCAAAAAAAAGCCGCTCCCCTCTCTTTATGTCAGTCTTAATCTTAATGTCTTAACCCTAATAAAAGATGAGTTGTAAAATACAAAATTATCAAAATGACTTTAGTACTACGAGTAATTATAATAATATTCAAATATAAAAATGATAAACTTAACTCTAAAAAACAGGAGATACATTCATATTGTTCAACACTTTCTTGTGTGAATATATTAAAAGATACTCTAATTCATTTCACAACTAGTGGTACTATAAGTTTGGCTTAGAAAACTCTTATTATAAAATCTCTAAGTTTGGACAATCACTTATAAACCTAGTCCACCAAATATCTAACAGAAAAAGGTAAATATAAAGATTTATCCCACTATGAATATAAGATTTAAGAAACTTAAATATTAAGATAAATTATTACTAAGTGATGTGGTTCATGCTCATCTCAAATTCTTGAGAAGACATTGCAGCACACAGAGAGCACAAGAATTCCCGTTTGGAAGGTGAGTACATTGGCTAAATGAAAATGCAGAGATATTCATCTATCAATTAAGAAGGAACTTAATTGTGTCGATGTATCCTTGCTTGCTTACCCTGTCATAAGTCTTTGATCTTTATCAGGTTTATGGATCCATTATTCAGAGGAGACTACCCAAGCTCAATGAGAAGCCGAGTAGGAACTCGGTTACCAAAGTTTACAAGAAACTTGATTTTATCTAAATTTGACACGTATGGCAAAGGTAGTGTATCATACATGATAAGATTATCATGATTAACTCAGGAGTTTTTTTGCTAGAAAAACTGTGTAAAGCTGCTAATTAAAAGGCTTAGCGTTCAACCAGTGAGTACCTTATCTCCAATAGCTTTCCAATCCTTGAAGGCTAAGCACATTACACGACAGAAAGAAAGATGGACAAGGCCCAAGCATATGAATGAGGAAGTATCAAGTAGCTAACACACACACAAAATATATATACATACATAAATACATACATATATGTATTTTTCTGCACACAAACAGTAATTTTGATAGCAAAGACTTTTCAAATCTCAGCTATATGTATTGACACAACCAAACTACATTGTGATTTTATGTGAATGAACTTAATCATCCTACAGTATGATTGCATACTTCCCAAAACAATGAAGATCTCTTTGATATGAACTGCATTACGTACTTTAAACAAGATTTGAACACAATAAATAGCATTTTAAAAAGATTGGAATCCACTTTTCCTGACTAAGTTACGAGTAATAATATAAGTTTCAGCAGTAGATAGATACAAGTGCTTACGTTCAGTAATGGCGCCAGAATCTGCTAATGAATCATTAAAGAGAACTTCAATAATGTTAGTCACATGCGTAATCAAATCCTGTATTGGTGAGCTCGAACTTAAAGTTATCAGTCAATATGGAGGAGCTCGCAAGCAACTTATCTCACGTATACCCCTACTTGAGACCTTACTTAAAGGAGACAAGTGCCGAACCACAAGAACCAACCAAGCGGCAGTAGCTCTAAAGGAATTTCTGCCCCATATGTCAAGTCCTGGAGCATAACCGTGGGCTACTCACCCACTCTAAACAAATTCTTCTTCCATCACTGTAGCTTTCTGAAAGAAAAAGTGACATTTGAATACAAAATCTTTCACCTTTTTACCTATAAGAAACGGTACAATAAATGGCAGCTACCCTTTGGACTTGGATTTGAAGATGGGAGGACAGTGGTTGTTTGTTAAGGGCACCTGCTTCCATAAATTCTTCCTCACCAGTCTGTGAGGATCACATCGAATAGCGTGGTCCATTGTAAACAGACTGCGTTCCTGTAATAAGTGCATACCTGAAGTGGTTCTTTCTTCTCACTGACAAGCTGGGGTTTAGGCAGTGCCCCAGCATATATCCTGCCCTCGTCACCTTTAACTTCCAGTGACAGCCTCCCCAACCCCCCCAACAGACACACACACAAGTATGAGTGTGTGTATGTGCGTGTATTGCATGCATTACAGGGAATAAAACTATAAGGCTTTAATTTGAAGGTTCTTTTGAGTCGATTCCCTCGCGAGGAGGGTAAGGGCTTCACGTTAGGATTTCCAGAAAGTAAAGCTCGACGTTTTTAACAAAAAAGATTCAAGTGTATTAATTATTATGCTCAGGCAGCTAGTTGGTTACTTGTTCAGTACATTGATAAGTATGCAATGTAGTCCAAGTAAGGCTGCTAAATGTACATTTCCCTGCTTTCTAAATAGTTATCATGATTATTGCAATCGATCATGTGAACTCTCTCCATCCTCATCTTTATTACCCGTTCCTTTCCAGTAATGTCAACAGCAACTTTTAACCCAGAGGACAAGCAAGTGTGAGCACAGCAAAGCTTCACATGCACGTGTATTTGTGTGTGTGTGGGGGGGGTTGTGTGTATGGGGGCATGCATGTGAGCCATCTCAAATCTAAACCAAGCCTTTTCAAAACTAGGTGGAGTCGTCTCCATGGAATCTTTTATTTGTCATTGTGATTTATCTCTATTAATCATCACAGTGATGTACAACAACTAAGCCTTTTCCCATACTAGACGGGGTCGGCTACATGGATTTTTTGTTTCCACAGATCCCTATCGTATGCCATGTTAGCAGTTAACTCCCAATAAGCTAGATCATTCTTTATTGTTTCTTTCCAACACTTTTGTGGTCGTCCTCTACCTCTTTTAATACTTTCCAAATTTAGTTTTTCTAACCTTCTTAGAGGTTCTTCTTTTGATCTTCTTTCTATATGTCCAAACCATCTTAAACGATGTTCTCTCATTTTATCCTCTATTGGTGGCACTCCTAATTTGTTTCTAATAACCTCATTATGTATACGGTCTTTTCTTGTATGACCACTCATCCATCTCAACATCTTCATTTCTGTCACACATCTTTTGTACATGTTGATAATTAACTGCCCAACACTCATAACCATAAAACATGACAGGCCTAATTGCTGCTCTATAATATTTACCTTTTAATTATAATGGTATCTTCTTATCACAAAGAATACTTGATGCTCCTCTCCATTTTAACCAACCAGCATTAATTCTATGTGTAACATCTCCATCAATTCTTCCATCACAATATTAACTTCAAAGTTGATCCTTGATGTAACCCAATATTAATTTCAAAGAAGTCTATCGTTCCTTCATGAGTCCTCACTCATGTTTTTGCACCATCATACATGTCTCTTATAAGGTTAATATATGTCAATGGGATACATCTTTTTTCCTCGGTACCCTATCATAAGATTTTTCTAGATCAATAAATATCATGTGAAGGTCTTTCTTTTTTGCTCTAAAATGTTCCATAAGACGTCTCAAAAGGTGAATCGCTTCAATAGTAGATCTATCTGGCATAAATCCAAATTGGTTCTCTATTGTACTTGATACTTGTCTTAACCTACATTCGATAATTCTTTCCCACAATTTCATAGTATGACTCATTAACTTGATACCTCGATAATTCGCACAATTTTGAATGTCTCCCTTGTTCTTATGTATGGATATAAGTGTACTTGCTCTCCATTCCTCGGGCATCTTTTGGTTTTTCCATATTTCATTAAATAGTCTTGTGAGCCAAGTGATTCCTATTTCTCCTAGTATTTTTCAAACTTCTATAGGAATATTATCTGGTCCTACCGATTTACCACTCTTCATATGTTTAAGAGCCTCTTTGACTTCATTCTTTTGAATACGTCGGTAGAAATTGTGGTTTATATACTTTTCTAACTTAGCTAAATCTCCTAGACTAATACTAACATCTTTATTTTCATTAAAAAGATTATAAAAATAGTTTTTCCATCTATTTCTTATATCATCATTTGCCATTAGAATTTTTTCATCCTCGTCTTTTATGCATCTAACATAATTAAGATCTTTAGTTTTCTTATCTCTAGCCCTAGCTATCCTAAAAATATCTCTTTCACCCTCTTTTGAGTTGAGTTTTTTATATAAGTCATGCCAAATCTGAGCTTTTGCTTCACTAACAGCCTTTTTCGCTTCCTTCTTTGCTTTCTTATAAGCTTCTAAAGTTTCACTAGTTTTCTTAGTATAATGTAATTTGTAACATGCCCTCTTTGCCTTGATTTTATTTTGTACTACTTCACTCCACCACCAAGCTTCTTTTTGTGCTGGTACACCTCCCTTAGATGCCCCTAACACATCTTTCGCCACTTTCCTAATATGTATAGCCATATTGTTCCACATATCACAAGGTGTACCAACATAGTTCCAAACATCTATGTTTAAATATATCTTCTTTCTCGCTTTTGAGGTTCCACCATTTAGTCCGAATAGCTCGATGCACTCTTTTCTTCTTTCTCCATTTTCTTATTTGTAAATCCATAACTAAAAGTCGATGTTGGCTGGTTAAGCTTTCTCCTGAAATTACCCTACAATCTTTACAACACGCTCTATCTTTTTTTCTACAAATAAAGTAATCAATTTGTGTTTGTGATAAACCACTCTTATAAGTAATTAAATGTTCATCTAGTTTTTTGAAGATTGTATTGACTATAAAGAGATCAAATGACATAGCAAAATTTAAAATCTCCCTACCTTCCTCGTTTATATCCCCAAAACCAAAGTTTTCATGAATCCCTTGATATCCTAATACCTCTTTACCGACATGTCCATTTAAATCTCCTCCTAAACAAATCATCTCCCTTTGTGGAATCTTTTGAAATACCTTATCTAACTCTTCCCAAAAAGCTGTCTTTATACTATCTTCTAGTCCTACTTGGGGTGCGTAAGCACAAACTATATTCAAAACCTCAGCTCCTAACACTAATTTCAACGTCATGATTCGGTCACCATATCGTTGTATGTCTACTACACTCTCCTTTAAATCTTTATTTATGATAATACCAACTCTGTTTCGAGCCTTTTCTTTACCTGAGTACCATAATTTAAAACCTGTATCCTCTATCTCCTTTACTTTTTCTCCAACCCATTTTGTCTCTTGTAAACATAGAATATGAATCTTTCTCTGAATCATAGTATCTGCCACCTCTATTAGCTTACCCGATAATGTTCCGATATTCTAAGAACCAAATCGAATCTTATTATGTAGGACTAACTTCCTTACCCTCCGCATTCATCCATAATCAAAATGCGAAGACCCTCTCTGAAAATTTTTCACTACATTCGGGCGACAATGTAGGGGGACTAACTTCTTTACCCACACCCATCCATGTTGTGGGAACCCTCTCTGCAATTGATTCACTACATTCGGGCGAAAATATAGTGGCCCTTGCTTACTTCTTACTGCATTCGGACTCTGTAGCACGTCGCTAGGCGGGGACACCCCAAAGCAATGCTCATAATTTTTGTAATCCATGTTGTAAAAATCCGATGAAGTTTTATGCTGGCTGTCGGAAGCCTAACACAACCGTCCTCCTTTATCCGTGCTTGGGACCGGCAATTTAAGGGTGATCCCTTACATGGGCGGAGTTTAATCATCACAATATGATTTGCTTGTGATCGTTTCTTTTAAAATAAATTGCTGGAAGATCTAAAATTAACTTTCTGTGGTTATTTAACAACTATTCATATGTCTAAATCACCTTAAATTGTCTCTTATGTGCGAAGACTCATATATGTCAAACTTGCAATGCAGGAAGACGTGCAATTGATGGTTCACATGGGCATGGATGCGTATCGATTTTCTATTGCATGGTCTCACATTTTTCCTAGTAAGAACATTTATTAGATCTCTTTCATATTGCCTTCGGAAAGATAAGCACTGTTGATTCTTCACAACTGCAATATTATTTCAACGGGCAGATGGCTCAGGTACTATAAACTAGGCAGGAGTTTATCACTACAATAATCTCATTAATGGATTACTTGCAAAAGGTATAAATCCACCTTACTATGTTTAGAAGAAAAGAGGCAACAGAGACTATCAATGCTCTTCATTGAAAACTGCAGGGATTGAACCATATGTGACATTATACCATTGGGACCTTCCTCAAGCTTTAGAGGATAAATACACTGGCTGGGTCAGCTACAAATAATGTAAGTTTTCAGCACAATGGCAACCAAGAGTCCATGTTACCTAACCTCATTTAGCTTAAGAAAAGCCAAACCTTTGGTTGGTTTTGATTAGCTGCTTCTTATCATACACTAATTGCACCCCATCAAAAGTTCTCTCACTAGGTATAGTGACAGTGATTTCCTTTTGAGAGTTCGATACTTAGTATCAAATCTTTTTGGAATCTGTTATTATGTGCAGAGATGACACTGCAAATTATGCAGAGACATGCTTTCAGAAATTTGGTGACAGGGTGAAGCACTGGATCACATTTAATGAGCCACATACATTTTCAATACAAGGATATGATGTTGGCCTTCATGCACCAAGACGGTGTTTTGTACTTCTTCATGTGTTTTGCAGGGCAGGGAACTCTGCTACTGAACTACATAATGTCTTGCTTTCACATGCTAAGGTTGCTGATATTTATCGAAGAAAATACAAGGTATAATCTCTTCAAGTGAAATCTCTTGTTTTTCACATCATAAGAAATAAATATATAGAGATAGATATAAGCAGCTGGGTGCGCAAACCAGTTTGTATACAAACCGATGCAAACTACATTCGACAGTTAGATATAGAGAGATCAATGGTTCATACTGGAAAAGTAAAAGGTTACTTCTTGCTTTATCAGTAGGTATAATTAGTATCTTACTTTGCAAGTTGTTATAGAACAGCAAAATCTAAATTTTTTAAAATAAATTGTTCATCTTTTTTATGGAATGGTCAGAGGTTGTTTCCATAGGTTTGTATATACCAACTTCTCTAGATATATGTGACGAGTTCCTTCTTAAAACCGTGCATCCATTAGAGGGCCGGTGATTGTAACTATTCTTCTCCCTTTTGATTTTGATTCTCTTTTCTTCCTATTCAATTTGAGAGGTGTTGTATTAATGGAGCTAGTCTCCTCCCATGTTGTAATAAAGTAGGAGTGCTACCATTTCATTTTGGTTATGCATATGCCTTCTACTTGTTCGCTTTGATGTCTCTTCTACCTCTCTATATTTTTATACCCTCTATATCTCCTAATCCCTTATATGCTTAAGCTAATCTACATATTTACATTCATTTCCCTTCAGCAATTTACTTTGGGTTGCTGTGTTTGTGCAATTTAAATTCGAGCAAGTTGCATCACGTATGTTATAAAAACACTGAAAAACTGTTTTCAACATCTCTGCATATGTATGTTGCTTCAATTTTCATTTCGTTATCTCTGCTCTGATTGATTTGAATTTTGGCACACTTCTTCTACACACACAAGCCCACATCTGATAAAATTTTCAAGAATTTTAGGACTATATCTACTTCCTGGTCCATACCCTACAATACAAAGAAGAGCATTGGCAGTTACTCCAATAGAAGAAGAAATAAGACTTTGGCATAATAGATTAGGACATTTACCTATATATAAGATTCGTGAGTTTGTTCCTTTTGTAATCTCAAAAGACCTGGTTATTCAATGTGTTGTATGTTAAAGAGCTAAACATCATAGAGCCTCGTTTTCTAGTAGTAATTCTAAGTCGTCAATTCCATTTGAGTTAATACATTTTGATGTATGGGGTGCATGTTTGATACCTTCTTTGGAAAATTTTAAATACTTTGTTATTTTTATTGATGACTATTCCAGGCTCATATTTGTTTACCTTATGAAATCGAAGTCAGAAATATCATCTATTTTTCCTATGGTTCACAGTCTAATTAAGACTCAGTTTAGGTACACAATTAAAATCCTTAGATATGATAATGGTGGTGAATTTTGTAATCCTACTTTGGAATCATATCTTCAAAGTCATGGGATTCTTCATCAAACTTCCTTTGTGTACACCCCACAACAAAATGGAGTTACTGAAAGGAAAAACAAATACATTTTAGAAATTACTCGAACTCTCTTGTTTGAACACAACGTTTCAAAATATTTTTGGCCAAAGGCGATACTTACAATTGTCTATCTCATGAACAGACTTCCCTCTGTGATATATGGTGGAAAATCTCCATTTCACATATTCAAACCTGATGTTAATCCATTTCACCTTATCCCTAGAGTGTTTGGATGTGTATGCTATGTTCATATTCACAGTCAATTTAGGGATAAACTTGATCCAAGAGTTGTCAAATGTGCCTTTATTGGATATTCCTATAAAAAAAAGGGATATGTTTGTTATGACACCAATTCACATAGGAAGTACATCTCCATGGATATAACATTCTTTGAAACCTCTTCCTTCTTAAACAATTCTACTGACTTATCAAACTCTACCATCAAAGATATTGTTCCCCAATCAACATTACTAGTGATAAGGCTGATGAAATCACTCTATTACAGAAGATGATCAACAACACGAAGAAAAGGAGACTCAAATGTATAAAAAAGGAAAGAGGAATATAATTATACCCAATTCTACAAACACCACAAACCAACGGGGAGTACCTACCTAAGATTCGATTGAACCATTTGAAGAAGATGATTTGAATGTTTCCATAGCTCACAGAAAAGGAAAAAGACTATGTGATAAGTATCCAATTTCAAAATTTATTTCTTATGATCAACTATCTCCTAATTATCAGAATTTTGTGTTAAAGGCTGAATTATATCAAATCCCAAAGAATTTTTGTGAAGCCTCTTAGTAGAAACAATGGGTCGAAGCTATGAAATTTGAGCTTCAGGCACTTGAAAAGAATCAGATATGGGAAGTCAGTGATCTGCTATCAGGAAGAAAAGTAGTAAGTTGTAAATGAGTGTATACTATGAAATTCAAAACTGATGGGACATTAGAGAGATATAAAGCACGATTAGTAGCTCGTGGTTACAATCAGTCATATGGGATTTTGATTATGAAGAAACATTTGTACCTTTAGCAAAACTCAACAAGTCATTATCAGCATTGCAGCCCAAAAGAATTGGACTATGTGGTAGCTGGATGTGAAAAATACATTTTTACAAGGAGAACTAAAAGAATAAGTCTATATGAAATTACCACCCGGCTATGCAAATTCAGAGAATAAAGTTTGTAGGTTAAAAAAGGCAATCTATAGACTAAAATAGTCTCCTATAGCATGGTTTGAAAAGTTCAATAGAAGCATCATCAATCTTGGATATCAGAAGAGTGTGAGTGATCACACATTATTTTTTAAAAAGGAGGAGAGGCTGACAGTATTATTAGTATATGTTGATGATATTATTGTGACAGGAGATGACGTTGAAGAAATTCAAAAATTAAAACATGATCTATATCGATTGTTTGATATCAAAGATTGAGAAAGATTACATTATTTTTTGGGTATTGAAGTGGCTTACTCAGGCACTAGTATCTTCTTAAATCAAAGAAAGTATACGTTGGACTTACTGCAAGAGGTTAAATTGGAAAATTACAAACCAATATATACTCCTATAGATGTTAATCAAAAACTCTGAATGGATGATGGAGCTGATAAGGTGGATATAACTAGATATCAACAACTTGTCGAAAAACTTATATATTTGACCATCACATGTCGAGACATTGCATATGTAGTAAGCATCGTCAGTAGATTCATGCAGTCACCATCAAAGTCCCGTATGGATGTTGTCTTTCATATACTAAGATATTTAAAGGCTACACCTGGACAAGGAATTCTATATAAGGACAATGGTCATACAAATATTCAAGTTTATACTGATGCTGATTGAACAGGTTCTACAGATGATAAAAAATCAACTACATGATATATAACCCTTGTTGGAGGCAATGTAGTATCATGAAAAAGCAAGAAACAATCAGTTGTGGTAATGTCAACAACAGAAGCTGAATATAGAGCAATTGCATCTAGCATATGTGAAGGAAAGTGGTTGCGTTCTCTACTAATGGAGATAAATCTACATTCAAGTGACTTTATTCCTATATTTTGTGATAGTAAAGCAACAATAGAGATAGCCTCTAACCCAGTCTATCATGAGAGGATAAAATATATTGAAATTGATTGTCACTTTATACGAGACAGTATACACACTATGGAATTTTAACTAGAACATGTGAGGTCAGGAAGTCAGTGTGCTGATATCCTTACGAAGACACTTAACAGAAACCTCTTGATGAAATTATATAGCAAGTTGGGTGTAACATCTATCTTTCACCCAACTTGAGGGGGAGTGTTGAAGCATTCAAACAGATAAAAGAAATATCAAGAGACGGCAACTTCACCCATGTTTATTTATTATTTATTTTCTGTATTATATTTTGCTTTATTTTATTTTTAAAGTTAGTTTTAAATAAGCCTCATTAATGGCATTTAGGTAAATTAGACTATCATTATAAAGTTGATATTTAAGGGCATGAAACCCTATCAGTCGATTGTAACTTTTAGCGAGAAAGAAAGAAAACAGTAGTGATTGCATAGAAACAGCCCGCTACTTTGTCATCTTCTTAGCTAAGTTGAATCTCATGTTTATGTATATCTAATTATTCTTTTGTTTGCATAATTTTATGGGTTTCTCGCTTCTGTTTACCAAAAGTCATTAAATGACAATGTCTTCAGATGATTGAGAGCATAAATGAGAGGAGACAACAGAAGGATGATTTAGGGATGTTTGAGGATGATGATGTTGTTGGATTGATTTATAGTATTCCTTTAGATAGTAGAACAGAGGTTGGTAGTGTAGTTCTCGACCATCAACTAGAGAAAAGAGGATTGTTGAAGATTTTGCAAGTGGAAGTGGTAGAAGAGGAAGCTCAGGAAGGTATAGAGGAAGAGCTTCTAGCATACATTTATTTTTTCCTCTTAACACTACAAATAGTGCTCAACCTGTAATTCATACTGCTATGGCTTCAGAACAACTGTATGATTAGGCAGACCTTGGAGTGGGCAGATGGTTTTATGATGCATTCATTTCATTTAATGCAGCAAACAATTTTCATTTTCAAGCAATGGCAGATGCAATTGCTAATATTGGTCTAGGATAAAAGATGTTCTCTTATCAAAAGTTGAGAGAAAAGTTATTAGATAAGACCATCCTTGAAGTGCAAGAATATTGTTCGACTTTGAGAGAGTCATGAAAGGAGACAGGATGTACTATCATAGTAGACGGATGGACAGATAGGCGAGGAAGGACTTTGTTAAACTTTCATTTTTACAATCCTAAAGGACTTATATTTTTTAGATTTCTAGACATGTCAGAGTTAACTCGGCACATGTAAGGGATCACCCTTGCATTGCCGGTCCCAAGCCCAGATAAAGGAGGAGGGTTGTGTTAGGCTTTCGACAACCAGCGTAAAACCTTGTCGGATTTTTACAACATGGATTACAAAAATTATGAGCATTGCTTTGGGGCGTCCCCGCCTAACGACGTGCTGTAGAGCTAAATGCAGTAAAAAGTAAGCAAGGGCCACTACATTTTCGCCCGAATGTAGTGAATCAATTGCAGAGAGGGTTCCCACATCATGGACGGGTGTGGGTAAAGAAGTTAGTCCCCCTACATTGCTACCCGAATGTAGTGAAAAATTTTCAGAGAGGATCTCCGTATTTTGATTATGGACAAATGCGGAGGGTAAGGAAGCTAGTCCTAGATAATAAGATTCGTATTGGTTCTTGGAATATCAGAACATTATCGAGTAAGCTAATGGAGGTGGTAGATACTATGATTCGGAGAAAGATTCATATTCTATGTTTACAAGAGACAAAATGGGTTGGAGAAAAAGCAAAGGAGATAGAGGATACAGGTTTTAAATTATGGTACTCAGGTAAAGAAAAGGCTCAAAACAGAGTTGGTATTATCATAAATAAAGATTTAAAGGAGAGCGTAGTAGACATACAACGATATGGTGACCGAATCATGACGTTGAAATTAGTGTTAGGAGCTGAGGTTTTGAATATAGTTTGTGCTTACGCACCCCAAGTAGGACTAGAAGATAGTATAAAGATAGCTTTTTGGGAAGAGTTAGATAAGGTATTTCAAAAGATTCCACAAAGGGAGATGATTTGTTTAGGAGGAGATTTAAATGGACATGTCGGTAAAGAGGCATTAGGATATCAAGGGATTCATGGAAACTTTGGTTTTGGGGATATAAACGAGGAAGGTAGGGAGATTTTAAATTTTGCTATGTCATTTGATTTCTTTATAGTCAATACAATCTTCAAAAAATGAGATGAACATTTAATTACTTATAAGAGTAGCTTATCACAAACACAAATTGATTACTTTATTTGTAGAAAAAAGGATAGAGCATGTTGTAAAGATTGTAGGGTAATTTCAGGAGAAAGCTTAACCAGCCAACATCGACTTTTAGTTATGGATTTACAAATAAGAAAATGGAGAAAGAAGAAAAGAGTGCATCGAGCTATTCGGACTAAATGGTGGAACCTCAAAAGCGAGAAAGAAGATATATTTAAACATAAAGTTCTTTAAGGAGATGTTTGGAATTATGTTGGTATACCTTGTGATATGTGGAACAATATGGCTATACATATTAGGAAAGTGGTGAAAGATGTGTTAGGGGTATCTAAGGGAGGTGTACCGGCACAAAAAGAAGCTTGGTGGTGGAGTGAAGTAGTACAAAATAAAATCAAGGCAAAGAGGGCATGTTACAAATTACATTATGCTGAGAAAACTAGTGAAACTTTAGAAGCTTATAAGAAAGCAAAGAAGGAAGTGAAAAAGGCTGTTAGTGAAGCAAAAGTTAAGATTTGGTATGACTTATATAAAAAACTCAACTCAAAAGAGGGTGAAAGAGATATTTTTAGGATAGCTAGAGCTAGAGATAAGAAAACTAAAGATCTTAATTATGTTAGATGCATAAAAGACGAGGATGAAAAAATTCTAGTGGCAAATGATGATATAAGAAATAGGTGAAAAAACTATTTTTATAATCTTTTTAATAAAAATAAAGATGTTAATATTAGTCTAGGAGATTTAGCTAAGTTAGAAAAGTATATAAACCACAATTTCTACCGACGTATTCAAAAGAATGAAGTCAAAGAGGCTCTTAAACATATGAAGAGTAGTAAATCGGTAGGACCAAATAATATTCCTATAGAAGTTTGGAAGAGAAATAGGAATCACTTGGCTCACAAGACTATTTAATAAAATATGGAAAAACCAAAAGATGCCCGAGGAATGGAGAGCAAGTACACTTATATCCATATATAAGAACAAGGGAGACATTCAAAATTGTGCGAATTATCGAGGTATCAAGTTAATGAGTCATGCTATGAAATTGTGGGAAAGAATTATCGAACGTAGGTTAAGACAAGTATCAAGTACAATAGAGAACCAATTTGGATTTATGCCAGACAGATCTATTATTGAAGCGATTTACCTTTTGAGATGTCTTATGAAACATTTTAGAGTAAAAAAGAAAGACCTTCACATGATATTTATTGATCTAGAAAAAGCTTATGATATGGTACCGAGGGAGGTTCTTTGGAGAACTTTAGAAAAAAGAGGTATCCCATTGACATATATTAACCTTATAAGAGACATTTATGATGGTGCAAAAACATGTGTGAGGACTCATGAAGGAACGACAGACTTCTTTGAAGTTAATATTGGGTTACATCAAGGATCAACTTTAAGTCCATACTTATTTATAATGGTGATGGATGAATTAACAAAACATATTTAAGATGAAGTACCTTGGTGTATGTTATTTGCATATGACATTGTATTAGTGGAGGAGTCTAAGGAAAAAGTTAATAGAAAATTGGAACTATGGAGAGAAACATTAGAAAGCAAAGGCCTCCAACTTAGTAGAACAAAGACAAAATATATGGAATATAAGTTTGATCATTTGGCTACTTCAGAGGATATAGAAATTAAAATTGGCACACATTGCATTCCCCAAAAGGAAAGTTTTAAATACCTATGGTCAATTTTTCAAAGTGATGGAAGAATTGATTAGATGTTACACATAGAATTAATGTTGGTTGGTTAAAATGGAGAGGAGTATCAGGTATTCTTTGTGATAAGAAGATACCATTAAAATTAAAAGGTAAATATTATAGAGCAGCAATTAGGCCTGCCATGTTTTATGGTTCTGAGTGTTGGATAGTTAATCATCAACATATACAAAAGATGTATGTGACAGAAATGAAGTTGTTGAGATGGATGAGTGGTCATACAAGAAAAGACTGTATACATAATGAGATTAGTAGAAACAATAGAGGATAAAATGAGAGAACATCGTTTAAGATGGTTTGGACATATAGAAAGAAGAACCTTTAAGAAGGTTAGAAAAACTAAATTTTGAAAGTATTAAAAGAGGTAGAGGACGACCACAAAAGTGTTGGAAAGAAACAATAAAGAATGATCTAGCTTATTGGGAGTTAACTGCTAACATGGCACACGATAGGGATTTGTGGAAACAAAGAATCCATGTAGCCGACCCCATCTAGTATGGGAAAAGACTTAGTTCTTGTTGTTGTTGTCTAGACATGTCAGTGTTTAGACATACTGCAGAGATCGTAAGTCAAGAGTTTGATAAGGTTATTTGCGAGGTTGGGCTAGAGAATATAGTCCAATTCATTATAGATAATGCAACTAGCTATAAAGTAGTTGGAAAGGAGTTAGCAGATACTAATGGAAACTTTCTATTGGACACCATGCACAACCTATTATTTAGATCTCATCTTTGAGGATATTGGTGAGATGGATGAGATAAAGACAGAAATTGAGTGTTGCCAAGATATCACCAAATTTATCTAGAACCATGCCTTTGTATTGTGTATGATGAGGAGATATACAGATGGTACATAGCTTCTTCGTAAAGTTGTAACTAATTTTTTATTTGTAGAGAGCATTGTTTCACAGAAGCTAGCTTTGAAGAGAATGTTCTTCTTAGATGAGTGGCAATAATTTATAATGTTGCTTAAAAATAAAAGAAATAGAAAGTTGAATGAGATTTTAGAGACAACCTTTAAGAGTACATTTTGAAATGCATGTATTAGACTGTTGAGGATTACATGTCCTTTAGTGAAGGTTTTAAGATTAACTGATAGTAAGGAGAAATCATCTATTGGTTACCTTTATTAAGCTATGGATTCCTATAAGTTTTCATTTGTTATAACATGCGGCTTCGTCACAGGTAATATTGTATTAGTTACTACTTGAAGATTCAATTCAATATTTTGTTTGACTTTTAATGTTATTTACTAATTACTTTTCTTTCTTTCTTATAGGCAATTAAAAAAGGTAAATAGAGAAGAAAGTCAATTTGATCCAATAAGTTTGGATAATTTTAATATATTAGAGGAGTGGATTATGGAAGATAATGAAGAAAATGCACTCCTAACCGAAGAAGACATTGCATGAATTAATTTGGAAGGAGCGCAATAACATTATCAAGGAGATGAAGATTTTGATCTTGAAGAATAAAGTGGTAAGGATCTTCAGCAAGGAGAAGATGAAGGTTATTTAGTTGATGATCCTAATTACAATATGTAAATGTAAATGTATTTTATTTTTTACTTCAAAATATATAATTTTTTTCAATTGTTGAATGGTGAATAATCAATATATACTAAACTTTGCATTATATGAATTCTTTGCAATTATCAAAATTTTCCTAATTTTTTCTATTTTTTTATATTAAAAAATGATACTCTTCGATACGATACAATACATATCATGGACCAAAACAATACAAGATACGATACGCATCGAACAACACTGGTCCTTCACTTATCTGTTCATCCATCCGTCATGATAGTGCATCTAGTCTCCTTCCATGACTCCCTCAAAGTCGAACAATACTCTTGGACTTCAAGGTCAATTTTATTCAATAATTTTCCTCTCAACTTATTATGAAAAGACATCTTATACCCTCTCATATGTATACATTATCATTTATTGTCTTATGGAACTCTCCTAACTTTGACCGTAAAAGGAGCAACCTTTTTTCCTAGTCTCTACAAGGTTATATTTCAAACGAGAAATTCTACCACTAATCACCTTCTCACAAAAAATATATTTGATTTTTCAATCTGTTTCCATCAACTGGAGTACCCAAATGTCATGATAGATCATCAGATCGAGATTGGTTGTCCATAATACTCCTTCATGCTGTCTTAATTTAATACTTGAATCATAATAAATCTAAAAATAAAAGCACTTCAAAAATCCCAATCTTCACTTCATAAAGCACCAAAACACTCACATAAACTATTATTTAGTGTCTCAAGTTTACAAATATAATGAAAAGATGTTCACACACTTCATATATTATCATTAAAAACAGAAAAAACAAATAACACAAGAAAATACCAAAATCACGAAGAATAAGCAAAAAAAAGTTATATCACAACCACCATATCATCACTGTTGTCATTGCCGAAGTGATGATGGCATTGGAGACCCTTAAAAACCATTTGAGATGCCTTACCCTAGATGGAAGTCGACTTCGAGTTATTGGAAGATGCAAACAGAAGCCAAAAACGTGAGGTTTTATTCGGCCAGCAGTTTTTTATAAAGGCTTAGGGTGTATCATGCGATACATGTTGTTTCCTACAATATAGAATGATAAGTTATGGGAAACAATACAACACGATGTATTGTAGCGTATCGCACCGTATCATATGATATGGTGCGATACAGATAATATTGACAGAGTGCAATTTATCCATGTTTTAATATATAAACTTTATTTTCCTTTATTTTTTTTGCTTTGATTTGATAATATACTAGATGAATTACATGATTGTTTTTCATGGTCGGTTACCTTATTTATTTGTTTATATTATGAATATGTGAATATTATTTGTTAATGATAACTTAACATAGTCTATATGTGCTTACTACCAATGTTATAAAAATCGTATCGTATGATACGATTGTATTCCATATCATACACGTATATGGTACGATAAAGATACATGTATCACTGTATGTGATTTATCATGCTGACTCGTATGATACAGAGTTATATCGTATCGTATGATACACCCCATATCGTACGAGTCGATGCTGATTTCTCGAGAATAAATTTCAAAAATCTCAAGTTGCGAAAATTATTTATGCTTCTTTTCAAACCCTTTTTCATGCCATTTCCTTGCTCCCAAATCCTCTTCTTATCTTTGTTCTTGTTGATTTCATGATTTATTCACAAGATTCTCAAGTGTTTCACCCAATCCAACTCCTCATCTCTAGGATTTTTGTCAAATCTAAGACATACCTCTTTTCTTTTATATTCTACTCAATTTTTCACTTAAAAAATTTAGGGTTTTTACATATTCCGTGATTCTTAACCTTTCAAAAGCCTTTTTCTTCTTCTTGATTGTCTACTCTTGCCTTAAATCTTAATAGCTTCCGATCGAGTTGATCCGGCATAAAAATATTGCACTCGATATATGAAGGCAATATACTTGTGAACAAGTGTATGTTTTGCAATGCATTAAAGTATGATAGTATTTTTTGTATAAAAAACTATCTTATGGAAACAAAGAAAGATGCTAATGCATGTCCTCGGATTCCTGAAATAGTAAAGTACGAGATTGAGCAGGCATTGGAGGCTTCGAAGGAGAAGAAGAGATTAAGGGTGAGAGAGAGAGTAGAAATAGGTGGTTGAGATATGTCTCAATAATGTGAAGATGCTTCTGAAGGCATGTATGGTGATGAATTCCATCATACTTTTGAGATGAAAGAAGAGATGACTGAAGAGGGTGGAGAAGGTGAGAAAAGAGAACAAGTGTAGGTTCTGATAGTAGGAGCAGTAGAGTTGGCTCTTATTCTACTGCAAGAGTTCATACTCGCTCAATGCCTATGAGAGGTACTAGAGGAGGATCAAGAGCTATAGGTAGTGGGATGCCTTCATTTTTCTCCCATGTACGACTCTTGGAGCTTATCGAGGCATTAGATAAACTATAGCTTCAAAGGAGGTAGTTGGGAAAGTAGATTTGAAGTGTGCTGAAGTTTTTTATGAAAATTACCTCCTTTTCAATGTTGCAAACTCATTTTCTTTTCAAAGTATGATATATGTTATTATCAATGTGGGATCAGGTTATAGAGTCCCAACTTATCATGCTTTGAGGGACACATTATTCTATAAATAAGTTGATATTGTTAATGCATGGAGTTCTGAATTTAGGGAGTCGTGGAAGGATAGGATATTTTATTGTGGTTGATGGTTGGACAAATGATCAGTGTAGGTCTTTGGTGAACTTCTTATGGGATAATGTTTTTGATATCATATGACTTGTCCCTTATTGATAAAACTGCAGATTATTTACTTTTTATTTTCGAGGAAGTTGTTAAGAAAGTAGGTGTTTCAAATGTTGTTTAATTCATTACTGATAGTGCTGTAAATTTTAGAGCATAAGGCAAACCATCCATCTTTAGTATGGACTCTATATGTTGCACATTGCATAGACTTAATGCTTGAAGATTTGAGTGCAATAGATGAAATAAGAGGGACTATAGATGCAAGCAAAAATGCTACAAAGTTTATTTATAATCATTCTTCTATATTGCATTTGATGCCAATCCATTTTTTATAACTATACAGGTGGAAGGGAATTGATTAGGCCTTCATTGACAAGATTTGCTATAAATGTCATTACTATACAAAGTCTTGTCATAAAGAAAAATGTATTAAAAAAATTGTTTGTATCTGATGAATGGGGCTCTATTAGTTGGTCTACAAAGAGAGAGAAAATTATTGTGGTAGATGTTTTTAATACTGATTTTTGAGAAAATTGCAATATAATTTTGAGGATGATTGTACATTTAGTTAAGGGTATATTGAATATAATTGAACTTGTTGAAGATTCATATACTTGTTGCAATATCCATTTAGAGTTAAGCAAGTATATAAAGAGTGCTGGAGATTTTGGAAGGCCAATTGCAATAAAACTCCGCTCCCAAATGCGACCAGGTATTGTGTTTTTATTGATATTTATTTAAGTTATCAATTGATTGACTTTGAGTATTTCTTATTAATTATTATCATGTTTTATTTTAGATGAATGGTGGGCTCATTTTGGTGTAGATACATAGAACTTGACAAGGTCTGCTCAACGTATATTGAGCCAAATATGCAGTTCAAGTGGGTGCGAGAGAAATTAGAGTTTTTTTAAATACATTCACATGAAAAAGTGAAACAGATTGGAGCATGCTCGACTGCGTGATTTGGTATAAGTATGTATTGTTTGTTGTTGCCTAGTTTTTTCTTAATCTTATTAATAATGAATTATTGACATTGCTATATTGCATTTGATATTCTTTATAATTTTAATATTTTTTCTTTACACAAAAATGTAAAAAGATGCAAGAAGAGCAAGGAAGGTGCCATATGGCCCATTGAGCTACGAAAATATTGATATTCTTGATGATTAGGTCGAAAAGGAGGAGCCTCCTATCAATTTAGAGGATGAAAACTAAATGACACTTCAAGTTGAAGCAGAACTTTGAGTAAGAGATTATGAAAATGAAGGTGTTGAATGGGCGAATTGTGGAGGAGGAAGAGGGAGGAGATGATGATGATAGTGATGATAGTGATGGTGGTGATCTTGACTATGTTGATTATAATGCTTTTGTTGATTATGATCTACATTGTGGATGATTGTAATTTGTTTTAACTTTTAATTATAACTTTGTAATGTTATGATCTTGAATCTCTTAATGATTGTAAGTTATAACTTTGTTATTTATTAATTAAAGTTAAACCCCAAAGGTACTACTCAGTATTCACGTTATGGTATGGATGCTTGTTTATTATGAGATGTTTTGTTATGGTACGGATGATTCTTCATTGTGTTATATATGTTTTGTTCATTAATTTTAATTTTTGTATTTTTTGTATTCTTTTTTTTTTGTATTTTTTTTTATTTTGTAATACAAAAAATCAAAATTTACACCGTATCATACTATATTATATGATATGGTATGATACAGGCGTATCGACACCTAATGCGATACGGACACCGATAAGGTTTTTACAACATTACTTACTACCTTATGAAATAATTTAAATAAGTCATATACTATTGTTTTGATACATGCTAATATTTTCCCTACTTATTTTGATTCATAACAATTGTTTAGAATTTTTCTTGATTTTTGATATTTTTTAAATTTTTAAATGTATTTTCAAAAAATTTACGATATGTTACAATACAATATGGTATGACCTTGCCATATCGCAGGAAAAAACGATACTCGTTATAATAGACTACAAACAACATTGTTCGGAGTTACTTATGTTTACTATTTACTGTGTAGCTTGATTTATATTTGTGAAATATGTTGAATTAACACCTTAGTTTTTTATAATTAGTTCTTGATTGCATTTTGTTATTTTTGAAATTAGTATACCGCTAAATCCATATATGCTGCCATTAGATGCATAGTGGCGCTAAACACTATTGACAACAGAGACTTAAATGAATATAATGTACCATAATAAGCCTTTGATAAGCGCCTATATCAAATGTCTGTCATGTCTCAATGGCAGCCTGCAGGTTGTGTTTAGCAATGCAGACAACTTGGACATTAAGAACCATAATTTTGCTCCTCTGGATCCTGTTGTGAACAAATCTGGCACATGATATCTTCCAAAAACTTGGTCTCATTTGAGATTTTAATTCTTGATAAGATGTTGGTCAATTTCAACATGTTCATCCACTTTGTACTGTATTAGCAAGACTATTTGCCTCACAAAATAATACAAGTAAACAGATGTGACTTTCTTTGTCTAAGAAGTCTTCCTTGGAAATTTTGATGCAGGCGTGACCACCAATTTGTAATTGCTTTTGGTACAAGAATGTGCCATTACTTCTTATTTTTTACTGCTACATGAACCAAAATCTGCTTACAGAAATATGTTATCATGTCCTACAAATAACTGTCGAAATATTAATTTGTGCTCTTTTTCTGTAGATTATTCCATACTTGATGGGCTATTCAGAAATTGTGGCTTTATGTGACAATAATTTGGTTGTTTGCACATTTTGTGTAGCATGGTACCTGGCATAAATGATATTTGGCGTTCATAACTTAGTAATGCAGAATTGTTGAACTTGTAGAGAGATTTATTGGTTTTGCATGTTTCAGTGCCAAACTGAAATCATGGAATACTTCTTATTCAGTACTCCTGATCCTTGGAGCTAAATATCCTTTGTTCTGGTGTTGGTTTTTCCGCAGTTATTTGAGTTCTTCCTCACTGTTATTGGTGATCGGAAGCTAAGTAAGGTAAATGGCTCGTGTAAATTTTACCTTGTCTGTGTGAAACAGGGCACCAACATCAATTATATCGGTTAAGGCTCAAAATTGAACTGCTCTCTTTTCATCTTTTGGCGACTACCAGGTTGTTGGAGGAAACGTTAAAGAATTGATGCACCACACTGTTGCTTTTCTGCAAATGACCGAGGAGCAGGTGGGGCATAGCTTTGATGATTTATTTATCAAAAGTCTCTTCACGAGTCTTTGTCATACCTTGTGAATGCTGTTTGCCCATGTAATAATTTTGTTTCTTTTGGTCAAATTCACAAGAAGTTTCCGCTAGTTTGTTTTTGACCGTCTTGTCTTCTTTATGAACATAATTTTCTTTAGCTCAAGTGTTTGGCTCCTCTTGATTTCTTACTATATGCAGTTGTTGCGTTTACAAGCGTAGCACCATCACGTCATTAATTCTGCCTGAATGTAACCTCATGTGCTTGATGCTTACAGAAATATGCAACTCTAAAAGAAAATGCATCTAGGAACGTGGAGAGAGAAGTAACACCTAACTCTAATCTGGCTACCAAGAATTTCCATGCGTCCTTGGTCAATCTTAGATTTGATGACAGCAATATGCTTCCAAACTTCATATCTGTCTCTTTCACCACCCAAGACACATGTCCAAGTAATTTGAAACATGACTCTCTTTTGCATGAAGGCTGAAACAAGTTCCTTCATAGAAAATGAAGGATATGACCTGGTTTTCCTTATCAGGGGCATGTTTTCATGTGAAATTTGTGTTGCAAGTGCATGAAATTGGACTCCTTCAGGTGGTTATTCTGGTGAACCATTTTTTTTGTGTGGTTCCATATAATTTTGTCACTTTCTGGAGAGATTCTAATTCATTAATTCATATAGATACTATGGAAGTAAATGATTATTGGTTGTGGTTGTTCTGAATTTTATAATGTTTCTGCAGGTCCAAACTTGGGCAATAGATGCTAATCAGTATGTTGCTGATGAGGATGATATTGCCTACAGTTGTCGCATTTCTGGTATTTTGGGAACTTTTCTTTCTCTCTTTCTATCAAAGTGCTACTGAAATTTTCTTAGCACCTTCTTTCTTTTCCAAAAATTAGGATTATTATTGTTGGAAGAGGTGGTCAAAGCTTATGATGAAGGAGTTGATGCGGTGATGGAAGCTGCTCAAGCGAGATTGAAGGAGTCTTCTCAAGCAAAAGTTTCTGGTTCTAGTAACTGGTGGAAAGTTAGTAAGATAACATCTGGCTTTTTTTATGAGTTTATATTTTTCTGTGTTTTGGTTGCAATAACTATATATAATTAAAAATAATTGTACATGGGAAGATAAAGATGCAACGCTGGATTGGTTTAGGGGTACCTAGAACTTTGGAATTGATTATGTTGAAGACTTACCTTTGCGAACCACATAAATTTGCTCCTTATTTGGACTATCAATATTAAAGTGATAATTGTATGTGGCAGCTTGATGATACATTTCTTAATGTGGAAGACAGGACGCATATGAGTATGTATGACCCTCATGGAAGAGTATGTGGACTAAGAATGTCAAATTGAACTCAAGCTAGTGCGTAAAGCAAAAGTATATCTCTAAAACCATGAAATAGAGGAAACAAAGTTTTTTTGTACGGGAGTTGGTGAAGAAAATACAAAAGATACTAAAACAAAAATTGGAAAGATATTTGATATAGAGAATTGAAGGATTTTGAAATGCTTTTTGGCCCATGATTCCCACGTCAACCCAAGTTCAAATTTGATCTTTCAGCAAGAGCCAGAGTTACAAATTGGCAAAAGAAAGTAGTCTTCAATAGATACTGAGGTGAAATTGAAACCACTTGATGATGACCCTACCATATATAGACAAATGTTGATAGCCTCATGTGTCACTGCATAATTTACCTTTGCAGTACATGCAATGAGTCAATTATTAGGGTTCCCATGTCTGATGTTTTCAACATTGTAATGTAAAAATGTTGTCTATCTTGCCAAAGTAATCCACAAACTATCCTAAAGGATCTTCAATAAGCCAAATCGCCAAACGAATCACCAAACACTTGGTATACAAGCCAAACCAAATATCAAACAAGTTAAGAGAGCATGAAAAGCTATGATTTATTTATAAGACATCTCCTCTATTTATAGAGGTATTTAGAAAAGAGAGAGAGCTAATTTTACATGAGGGAGGGAGGGAGATCTTCTCCCAACGATAACTACCCGTTGGGAGGGGGATTAGCCCTTGAGGCCCAGTCCCCAAAGGTCCTAGATGGACTTATTGGGCCCTATTAGCCCATCACCACTATTACAATTTAACACCCCCTCAAACTTGCGGTATATATATCAAAAGTTTGTTTGATAGAAACGTAAATCTAGGGGTTGACAAAGATTTGATGAAGAAATCTGCCAATTGTAGCTCTGAAGGAACATAGTACAAAATCAATCTTTTCTTCAAATATTCCTCTCTAACATAGTGACAGTCCATCTCAGTGTGTTTAATTCTTTCAAGAAAAGTATTATTTGAAGCAATGTATATAACATTTGTGGTTTCACAAAGCAATTATGTCGAGTCCTCCAAGTTAACCTCTATGTCTGCTAGGAGTTTAGTGATCCAAGATATCTCAGCAGTTGTGGTGACCATGACTCTATATTCTACTTTTGTAGATGATAAAGACACCTTTTGCTGCTTTTTACATCTCCAAGAAATTAGAGAATCACCTAAAAACACACAAAATCTAGTGGTTGAATGTCTATCATTAACATCTTCACCCCAATCAACATCAACATCAGCATAAGCAATTAATTTTAAAAAAGACGATGAGGTTAGAATGATCCCCCTTTCAATTGTATCCTTTATGTATCTTACAATCCGTATTACCGCACTCATATGTATACTGCTGGGGGCTTGTTGAAACTGGCTTACCACATGTATTGCGTGTGTTATGTTTGGTCAAGTGATGGTAAGATACGTTAAGGCTCCTATCATTTGTTTGTAGGAATTGAGATCCTCTAACTTTTTCTTATCACCTCGAGCATGCTTACTTTCTTGTCATTTATCAATCCTGACTTGTTAACAATATCACTAGCAAACTTTGTTTGTGACATAAAGTAGCCTTTATTATTATGAGTTATTTCTATTCCCAAAAAATAACTAAGAAGTCCAAGATCTTTCATTTCAAATTCTTTATGTAAATCTCTTTTTATTTGTAATATCTCATTCTCAAAGTAAAATCTCTTTATGATCATATCATCTACGTATAGGAGTAGAATCACAATACCTACAACCTTTTTAGTTTAAGAACATAGTTATTAGTTTAAGAACATAGTTACTTGTAACAAAAAATCATGGAGGGGGAGTCATATAGATTTCTTCACTAAGGTTTTCATTTAAAAAAGCATTTTTAACATCCAATTGATATATATCCCATTCTTTAATTATACAAATATAAATTAAAACACAAATAGTAGTCATATGGGCAACTGACACAAATGTTTCTTCATAATCAACCCCATATTCTTGAGAGTACCTCTCAGTCACAAGTCACGCTTTGTACCTTTCAATAGAACCATCGCTATGAGTTTTGACTTTATAGACCCATCTATAACCAATAATTTTCTTTTCTTTGAGTTTCAAAACAATATCTTCTTGTACTTAACACATGTTAAAAGGTTTCTATAACCCCATAATGATGTTAAAAGGTCTTACTTAACACATGTTCTCTTGTTTCAAGGTTTCTAGATTCATCCTCTAGTTGAACTATGCTATCTTCTTGTACTTCCTAATTCTCATCTAACATTTTATACGATATTTCATCTAAACTGTATAACTTTCTTGTGTGTTTTGAGATTCATTTTCAATTTTTCATAGTACCATTCATCTTCAATGAATTTGATATCTCTAGACACAGGGTTTATCTTCTTTTGGATCATAATACTTATATCCCTTTTTATCAATACCATACCCAATAAACACACACTCAATAGCCTTGAAACTTAACTTATCATTTTTATCGGCATAAATATAACATTTACACAAAAAAACTTTCAACTGATCATAACTAGGTTTATTAGAAAATAATTTTTCTATAGGAGAACAATTTTCAAGTTTGGATGATGGCATTCTATTTATCAAATATACGGATGTTAGAGTGATTTCGACCTATAAGTGTTTGGGAACTTTACTAGCTAATAACAAAGTTCTAGTAGTTTCAATAATATGTCTATATTTTCTTTCGACTAAACCATTTTGTTATGGGGTTTTAGTGTAAGATTTTTTTATGCCAAATTTTATTTTTCTTAAAGATAATTTTGAAGTTATTTGAGAGATATTCACCCTTGAAATCAGTTCTTAAGATTTTAATATTAGTTTCAAATTGGGTCTTGATCATATTGTGAAAATCAATAAATATTTAAAAACTTCTCATTTATATTTCAAGAAATATATCCAAGTGTGTCGAGTGAAGTTATCTATAAAAATAACATAGTAAGTCACTCCTCATTTTGACATTATGGGAGCGGGTCTCCAAACATCGGAGTGTACTAATTTAAATGTTTTTTTTGTGATAAATGTTTTATCACTAAATGGTGCATAATGTGTTTTGCCAAAAATACAATTCTTACAAATGAAATTGTTCTTTTTATTGATCTTTATCCATGGATAGTTGTTCATTTTATTTACATCAATATGCCCCAATCTTTTGTGCCAAAGTCTAAAATCATTAGAAGCAATCACACCTAAATGGTGCATAGTATGTTTTGCCAAAAATACAATCCTTATGAATGAAATCGTTTTTTTATTGATCTTTATTCATGAATAGTTGTTCATTTTATTTACATCAATGTACCCTAATCTTTTATGCCAAAGCTCAAAATCATTAAAAGCAATCACAAAGTTTCAAAATTTGACATAACCAAATTATTCATGGAATAGAGACCTCCTTCTCTATGTCCTTACCCAATCACCTTCTTCGACAAGTGGTTCTGCACCATACATCCATTTGGTGATAAAGTAACAATGTAACCATTATCACAAATTTGAGAAACTGAGAGAAGATTAAGATTTAATTTTGATATAAAATGTATTTTGAGTATTTTAAAGAAATTACTTTCTAAAATTTCCAATTTCTTTAACATCAATTTTAGTTCCATCAGTCGTAAATACTTGTGCTCTAGCTTGTGTGTATTTGTTTAACAGTTTATATTTATTAGTCATATGAAAAGAAGCACTGGAATTTAAACACCATGACATACCTTGACCTTTGGAAGAAGATGATAGTGTCAACCTAGAGATGCTTGCCTTTTCTTTGAGCATTTCTTCAATTTAGACCTTTATCTTTGATGATAACACTTTCTCCTTGTGATCAATGGCAACAACATGGAGAAACCTCCTGAATAAGAAAGGACATGAAGTCGTGATGTGCCATTTTCCTTGCAATAATGATAAATTGTGCTCTTCTTTGACCAAGGCACTACATTGTTTTTTATTTGCTTATTGCCTTCACTAGTTTTTACAAGTAGAGGTTTGTAGGTTCTCAAATAATTTTTTGATTTAGATGTAGCAAGAACCATTTCTTTTTTATGTCTAATATTCCTCAATTTAGTTTCCTCCATAACTAAATTGGTCAAAATCTCATAATTTTTAGGTTTTGGTTTTCTATGAATCAAGTTTGATCTAGTGTTTCAAACTCATCTTTCAATCTTCTTATAAATAAGAAAAATATTGGTTATCAAGATACTCTTGAAATTCATCCATACATTAGAGTTTTTCGAATTTGTCAAAGCTCCTAAGTTGGTTTCAAAGGTTGGAAAACTCATTATCATAATCCCTAATACTCATGAAATCTTGTTTAAGCATTATCATTTTTTTTGTAAATTTATTTGAAAGACAAAATCGTCTTGAGAATGAGTTTTTTTAAGGTATTCCTAAGTGTTAAAAGCATTATCGAATATACTAATCCGACTATGAAGTTTCTCATCCACATTTTGACAAATAATCCAAGTGATTTTGTCATTGTACTTCTCCATTGTACTATTAATATAATCCCAATAGTCTTTGGAAATAAAATACTTTGCCCAACTTAAATAAGAGTTGGGCACCAACAAGCAACGAAAACTCAAACTCTCACTTTTCTCTTTCATTTTTCTCAATAATAATAGAAAAGATGAAGAGTACATTGATTTAAACAATTTTCAAATTTGAGGATCAACCCAAATCCCAATGTGGCTTTAATTGAACTCTTTTGACTCTGATATCATGTAAAAATGTCGCCAATATATTGCCAAAGTAATCAAAAAACTCAAACACAAACTATTCCAAAAGATCTGGAAGAAATCAAATCACCAAACGAATCACCAAACACTTGGTATACAAGCCAAACCAAATATCAAACAAGTCAAAGGAGCATAAAAAAACTCTAATTTATTCATAAGACATCTCCTCTATTTATAAAGGTATTTACAAGAGAAAGAGAGAGCTGATTTTACATGAAAGTGAGAGAGGGAGATCTGCTCCCAATGGCTACAACAACTAGCCGTTGGGAGTGTCTCCAACAGCTAGTTATTGTAGCCGGTGGGAGGGGGACTGGCTCTTGAGGCCTACTCCCCAAAGGTCCTACATGGACCTATTGGGCCCTACTGGCCCAGCACCACTATTACAATTTAACATGTAAGATATATGGAAAACATTGTGCACCATGGGTACTTTTCTCAACTTCATTATCATCCTTACTGCTTAATTTGATGGTCTCCTGATAATTATCCCCTGTTACAGGTTTTGGTATTTTATTATAGATACTTTGTTCTCATGGAAGAACAAAAAGTAGCAGAGGATAGTTATTTTTATAAAAGAATTGTATAATGACATGAGATTGGTCATTCATTACTGAGATCATTTCAATATGACAGCATGAGATTGGTCATTCATTACTGAGATCATTTCAATATGACAGCTGTTAGAGGACACTGGCTTCACTCTTGGAGTGTTGCATCTGCATCATGTAGGAAATCATCAGATTGGAGATATATTTACTGAGAACTTGCCTATGTCAAAGTTCAAACTTTCTTCAAAACTCTCAATGATATCTTCAGAATCATTATGAGTCTAAAGCAAGTTCAGGTTTGTGTACTTGAGTGGTACATTATTGTTTTTTGTGCCTTTTAGTTCTTCTGTTCATCATGCAAATAGTGTGCATGTTTTTTATACTTGGAAGCATAATGGTGTTCTCATCCTCTTAATGGGGTTCAATTGCTATATGAGTCCTTTTAACCTCATCTAATATAATGAGTCATGACAATATCTTCTTGAGCTCAACTCTTTCATTCCTTTTACCATAGACGTATATGATATTGACTATAGATGGGGGCATTGGGTGCTTACCTATCAGAAGTAGCTGTGCAGTTGCTTCGTAATTCATTTTCCGATTGCGGGCCTTTAAGCCTTAATGCTCCCATGTGGCGGGTGCCCTAAAAAACTATATTTAACTACCCCTATCTTCTCCTAACATTTTTCCTTTCATTTGGCAGTTGCGAGAGGCAGCAGTTTTCTCCTTGGGGGCACTTTCAGAAGTGGCGGTTGAACCTGAGGTTTGCTTGCTAAAGCGACTTTACAGCATTGTGGTTTATGTTGCTTTCCTCTAGTTGTCTGAGCTTAATTTCCTTGACATCTGATGTAATTATATTCATCAGTTACAGTATATTTTTGTTTCCTTGGCAGGTGGATGAATCAATGAAACTAAAAATAGGAAAGTTCATTGAACCAATGCTTATGGAAGACATAGGAATAGGTATCAGTTACTTTCCATGTTAAGGTTCATTTGGGACGTCTTGTATTTTCTTTCAGTCATCTGGTTGGTGTAATATTTGCAGGGTTTCAAGAATTTCCTTTTCTATCAGCAAGGGCATTTTCAGTGGTCACTAAATTTTCTTCAGTGGTAACCAAATGATTCTTTTCTTTCTTTCTGTAGCTCTATGCATCCTTTTCTTGTATTTTGTACTTAGTGTGCTATTTAATAACAGATGGACAAGAAACTCTAAACAGTTTTCTTTTTGCAGCAATGAAAGCAATTACTCTAGAAGTGTAAGAAATGCCATTTTCTTCACTGTCATTTAATACATCAATTTGTTAACAATTATGCGATGTGACCACTGGCCATTTCCATTGTCCGCAGTCCGCCACCAGTTAAAGTAGGTGCTTGCCGCGCATTATCTCAATTGCTACAAGATTCAAGTAGTGATGCTATTCAGCCTCATGTTCTAGGTCTATTTTCTGCAGTAGTGGAGCTTCTTAAGCAGGTAACTTAAACTTTTGAGGGCCTTATCTTGTGAAGTCTAGACAATTTAAAGGAGACATGTTTCCATTACAGGCTTCTGATGAAACGCTTCATCTAGTTCTGGAGACACTTCAAGCTGCAGTGAAGGCAGGTATTGCAATCTGCTGGTTCTTATATTGTATATTGTGTTGTAGCTTCTTCATCATATAGCTAGACTTCTGGGCTTTCATTTTCTCAATTCAATTTTTATTGCTTGAATATCAGGACATGGAGCAATAGTCTCTGTAGAACCAGTAATTTCTCCATTGATCCTTACTTTGTGGGCTCAACATATTTCAGATCCATTCATTAGTATTGATGCTATTGAAGTCCTGGAGGTAGGACGAGAAAAGAATTCTGCTACTTTATTTTCTTGCTTTTGTTCATTTGGTTTCTTCTTGAGAATCCCTTACAGTAATTTACTGATTGTTTCCTTACGGGGAGTTTCTATAGCTTTGTTTCCACTTTCCATTGTCAACATTGTCATGATCGTCATTATTCACTGGCTTCTTGTGGTCTCTTGTCTGTGTGTCCTGCACATAACGATCATCTTGCCATTCATTTGTGTCTTTCATGTCTAACTTTTGGTACTTAGCATTTAAAGGCATTACTGACAGCCTCTTCCATTTAATGCAATAAGTTTCTTTTAAGTAGAAATTTTTTGGATTCTACCTTCCCTATTTTTCCCAGTTTTGTCCTAGGCAAGACATGAAGTGTTGAGAAATTGTCCTACCCATTAATAAAATGGCTTGCTCTAGAATACAGTGTTGTTCAACGCATATCATATCATGTATCATTATGATCAATGATATGATATGTATCGCCCCATATTATTTTTTAATATTAATTTTTTTTTAAAATAAAAAAAACTCAAGAAAATCATGCAAATTGAACACAATTCAAATAATGCATAAGTTGAGTACATATTCATCAATCACTATTCAGTTTTCAATGTATAAAGCATTTAAGCAATACATTTTTAGCAAAATTACAACTTTCATAATTGAAAAGAATTACGTTCACGTATTATAATCATACAACAACAACAACTAAGCCTTTTCCCATACTAGACGGGGTCAGCTAACATATTATAATCATGATCAACTAAATAATCTTCATCTTCTTCTCTTTGTTCAAGATCATCAATACCTTCAGCTTCAAAATCAAAATCATCATGCCCTTGATGTTGTTGGGCTCCTTCCAATTTAATCCATTGAATGCCTTCTTCAGTTAGGAGTGTATTTGCTTCACTATCTTCCATAATCCACTCCTTTAAGATATCAAAATTGTCCATACTTATTGGATCAAATTGGTTCTCCTCCCTATTTAACTTTGTTAATTGCTTATAAGAAAGATAAGTAAATAATATTAACAATTAAATAAAATAAAATATTAAATTGAATATTTAATTATTAACTAATCTTTTATTACCTTTGCTAGAGCCACATATTGAAGCAGATGAAAACTAGGTCATTGAGTCACTTATGTTCCAACTTATTGCGCTTTTTTGTGTTGATATGTTCAAAGACACTCCAATTCTTTTTACAATCAGTTGCACTAAAGGTTTGACTCAAAACTTATTACAAAACCTCTCAAGTTTAGGCAATCACTTTCAAACCGATTCCACCAAACATCTAATAGAAATAAACAAACATAAAAGGTTATTCCACAATAAATATAAGATTTAAGAAACTTAAATATTAAGATAATCAATTTACCTTTACGCATATTATTATGGTTGTTAATGTCTACAGGCAAGCCCATCAAGTGAAGAGAATTATCGTAAATCTTCATCTCTCGATGTATAACATCTGCCCTACTCTCATCATAGATAATCTGTCTATGCAATAAATGTTACTTCAATTAACCTCATTGTTCCTTTTAAAGCTTACAAAATACATAAATATTGGATTTAGGCAGTAAGTTGTTGCATGAATAGACTGATGCAACTGTTTATTCCATCTATTATCGATAATATTTTACACGGGCACATAATCTCTCTTTCTTCCATTAAAAATTTAAAATTGCTTGTAATAGCTTCTTTAGTCCTATTCATAACTTTATAAAAATAGCCCATAGATGGCAAACAATCTCAAAACTTTGATTAAAGGACATGTGATCCTTAATAGTTAGGAGTTCCAAAATGTATTCTTAAAGATTGACTCTGAAATATCATTCAATTTTATATTCTTTCTATTTTGAAGCAACTCTGCAAACTGCTGCTATTTATCTGAGGAAAACATTATCTTTAAAGCTTCATTTTGTTTAATAATTACTCTGTATTGATAAGAAATTAGTTGCAAACCGAGTAGTGATTGTACGAAGGAGCTTTGCACCATCTATATATCGCCTCATCATACATAATACGAAAGCATGGTTATAGATAAATTTTACGATATCTTGACAACACTTAGTTGTTGCCTTCACCTCATTGATCTCTCTAATATCCTCTAGGACCAATAAAAAGTCGCATAAGTATCAACTAACTTTTTTCCACCTGTGTTATAGTTAGTTGTATTATCTATAATTAATTGGACTCCATTCTCAAGCCTCACCTTATCAAATTCTTGCCTTAAAATCTCTGCAGTATGTTGTTCATCTGACATATCTAGGGATCTCAAAAGCATAAGTCCTTTAGGATAATATAGAAGAAAGTTTAACAAAGTCTACTGTGATAGTGCATTCTGTCTCCTTCCATGACTATCTCAAAGTCGAACAATATTCTTTGATTTCAAGGACAATCTTATCTAATAATTTCCCTCTCAACTTTTGATAAGATGACATCTTATACCCTGACCCAATGGTAGAAATGGTATCTATCAATGGTTGAAAATAAAAAGAATTTACTACATTAAATGAAATGCATGCATCATAAAACTATTTCTCCATTGCAAGGTCTGCCTACTCATGTAATTTCTCTTAAGCCATAGTAGCATGAATTCTAGGTTGAGCACCATGTGCAGTACTAGGAGAAAAAAATGACTATATGTCATAATAAGATCTTCCTCTAGCCCATTCTCTTCTACCACTTGCAACCTCTTTAACAATCTTCTTTCTCTTAATTGATGGTCGATAATTATTACTATCAATCTTTGTCCTAGTATCCTTTTCTTGACTCTTCTCAATTATACTTTCAATCATTTGTACACATTCCATTTGATAGCTTCTCTCACTCTCCTTACTTAGCCTGTGTAAGGAGCATCCTCTTTCCTAGTCCCTACTAGATAATGTTTCAAACGAGAAATTTCACCATATTGCGATATTGGATCATCAGATCGAGATTGGGAGTCCCTAGCACCCCTTCCTACTATCTTAATTTAACATTTCAATCTTAAGAAACATGAAAATAAAAACGCTTCATAAATACTCAATCTTCACTTCATAAACCACCAAAATACTCAAATAGACTACTATAGTGTCTCCCACTTAACAAATACAATAAAAAGATATTCATGCACTTTATATATTGTCATTCAAAAAAAGAAAAACAAATAACACAAGAAAATACCAAATACATGAAGAAAAAGTAAAAAAAAGTTATACCACAATCACCATATCATCAGTGTTGTCAGTGTCGGAATGATGGTGGCATTAGAGACCCATGAAAACCATTGAAGATGCCTTACACAAGCTAGAAGTCATCTTAGAGCATTCGAAAGACATGAACGGAAGCTAGAAACCTCCATAAATGCGGGGTTCTCTTCGCCGGGTGGACCTTTATAAAAGGTTCAAGGTGTATCACCTGTATCGTACAATACGAGCGATGTCATATATCGTATGATACATGTTATAGCGCATGATACAAAATGATAAGTTTTTTGTGTATCGTGGAGTCTCATGATACGATATGTATCTCACCGTATCGTATGATACAGTGCAATACGAATAACACCGCTAGAATATTGGTTCCTCATATTCTTATATTGTTCCTTTTTTGTCCCTTACGCTGCATATGTTCAAGAATGAACATTTTTGTTTCGTTTCATTTACAGCTTACTTGGAGTCTTCTTAATTTGTTTTTATCGGTAACTCGAGGAATCTGCATACAGGTGGTAAAACTGTCATGTGTAAAGCCCTGAGGCGAGGGCAGTTGGAAAAGGAGCCTTACCTAGGCATCCATGTTCCATTTTGTTTGTATTATTGATCTAAGATGATGCCCTTATCTGATTCTCTTTTCCTTTTTCTTGTTGTGTGTAGTTTTGTTACTTGAAATTACATGTATAACATGTTATCCTTTTCATTACGTAAACTGTAAATATGGCATGGCCTTGGTGGCAGAGAATGTTTTCTATAGTTTCTCTCGGCTAAACCTTTTGCCACACCTGTTTTACATTTCCTTTTTCCTTTCAGGCAATCAAGGATGCACCTGGATGTTTCCAGCCTCTTGTTTCTCGTATCCCGCCTTCAATTATCCCGATTCTGCAAAATGTAATGTTTTAGATATATAATAATTATCGTTTCGTCTGGTTAATTGGTTCGTGTCCTTTTCGTTAAGTATCTCGACCACATAAGATATGCATCTGTTCCTTATGTTGTGTCCTCCTTTGACAGCCACGTCATCAACAGGAAGGCCTTGTTGCAGGTTCCCTGGATCTCTTGACCATGATAATAAAGGTGTGAGCACCTTGACATATCTTCTGTTTCACCTGCACGGTGTTGCAGGGTATGCACTAATCGTCCAAGGAGGTTTATCTTACGTTAAGTCAACTTGTGGACTGCAGAAAGCCCCTTCTCATGTTGTAAAGCCGGCATATGATGTTTGTTTTAATCTTGTTGTCCAGATCATTGTACAGAGTGATGATCATGGAGAAATCCAGGTATAGTTTTCAAATTGCAGCAGAAGGTTGTTTGCCATGGCCTAATTGTGCTGTGGGACTTATAAATCCCTAATTTATATTTACTTTTCTGCCTACAGAATGCGACAGAATGTCTCTCTGCTTTTGTATTTGGTGGGAAGGGAGAGTTGCTTTCCTGGGGAGGTGATCCAAGTTTGACGATGAGGAGTCTTCTTGATTGCGCTTCAAGGTCTGGTAAACTTATCCTGTCATCTTAGTTGGAAATAGTATGCCACTAAAGATTGCACAATGTGGAAGCTTAAGTGTAGTCAAGTAAGCACATGTTTTGCATGTGGAAGGTTAGCTTCATTATCCCTGTCCACGTAATTGTATCTCCTTCAAAGGTGATAGGTACATAAGCCGCTAACCTTTTTTAACTAGCGTAGGGGATCTACTTAACATGATATTATTTGATAATGTTTTAAGTAACTTAGAGAATTGAGTTTTCATTTTTATGTTATATCTAAAGGATAATTTGATCTAGCATTTGCCCCATTGCATTCTTAATTCGTTGCCATAAATCTTGTTTTTACATTCTCCTATATGATAATGTTTATATCATGTTTTCCTTTTAGCAGCAGCCATGGTACATGGAAGTATATATGGTGTATCTCACAATCTCCCAGTTCGGTGGCAACTGGACCTTTAATCTTCATGCTCATCTATCTTGGGTTATATCCATATTTGAAATCATTGAAGGAAATTCATGTTTTATGGTTACCTTTCATCATGTTTAGAGCATTTGTCCACCTCTTTAAATGCTTACATCTTTGGTTCCATAAATCTTGTTTTTATCCTCCTACGTGATCGTTCTCAAATCATGCTTTTCATTTCGCACAGCAGCCATGGTACACGGAACTTTGTCATGATAAATCTCACAGCCTCCTAGGCGGATGTCTACATGGTTTTTTAATAATCATTAATGCCAATCAGAAGTGAAATAAGGATCAACTGTGATCTTTCGAAGAAATCCAAAACTTTTGATGTAGTAAATGATCCGGTTCTATGTTATTAATAGCTGTTAGTGGGTTGTTAGCGGTCGACCCTGATATAGCGGTAGCGGGGATATAGCGGATTTAGTGGTACATTTTTATTTACGATTAGAAAATTATATATATATATATATATATAATGGATTCTCTAATTTCTAATAAATATCAAGAAACACAACCACTTCTTTTATAAATATAAATCAAACTAAATAAACAACTTCTACTTCTAACTTCTAAGGAAACAAACAATAAATTTCTTGTGGCACATCCATATTGAATTGTTAACCTTAAATTAGAAAACAAAAACATAAACGATAGTGTTTCTCGACAATCAAAGAAGGTAGGTTTTTCTATGACCTCAAGTAGAACATACATCCCAACAAAATAGGCCTTCAAACTAGGCGTCATCCAATCAAAGAGAACATCCAGATCCACTGATAGAAACATGAAAAGAAAATGTACCTTGGAGTAATAAAGAGAGAGCAAAACTTAGTGATGCATTTGATTTGAGTGTGGCCAAATAGCATTAATTTGATCCACGAATAGTTGGAGCCCACTTACCTAAAGTCATGGTGCAAATGGGATGTTGTAAAATTGGCAAGGAGCTTTATGAATGTTTGAAGTGCCTGCAAATACCTAGAATTTTTTATGGTGTAAATATCAACTACAACTCCACCCATGTAAGGGATCACCCTTGCATTGCCTATCCCAAGCCCAACAATTAACTCACAATAAGCTAGATCATTCTTTATTGTTTCTTTCCGACACTTTTGTGGTCGTCCAAATTTAGTTTTTCATACCTTCTTATAGGTTCTTCTTCTGATCTTCTTTCCACATGTCCAAACAATCTTAAACGATATTCTCTCATTTTATCCTCTATTGGTGTCACTCCTAATTTATTTCTAATAACCTCATTATGTATATGGTCTTTTCTTGTATGACCACTCATCCATCTCAACATCTTCATTTCTATCACAAACATCTTTTGTACATGTTGATGGTGTAATGAAGACGATGCTCTAATATAGCAGCGGAAGATCGATGAATAAATATCACCACAATGTAACTATCACAAAGTCATAGAAAAGGCTATAGCCGAGTGCAATGAGGGTACACCGAAAGAGTAATGAACACAAAGCAAACCAAATGAATAATAAATAATCTTTATTGATTAGTTACAAAAGGCTTGAATGAAATAATGGAGTTTATATCATATTTATAGAGAGGAGAAGATGTAGAAGATAATACATTGAAGAAGGGAGTGGAGGGGGCTGGTCACAGCCAGCCCCCAACGGCTACTTCAACTAGCCATTGGGACTTGGGCCCCCAACGGCTAGTGGCCTTGACGGCCCAATGGGCTAGGGCTTACCAGGGTTGGGCCCACGTGACCCCATTTTCTAACACCCCCCCTCAAACTAACAGATCCATGACCTGAAGTTTGCTAATGAGAGACTGAAATCGAGGAGCAGGTAATGACTTGGGTCTTCACCAAGTTGATACCCTGATCTTAGAAACTGTAATATTAAATTGCCTTGTAGATACTCTTTACGAACGTAGTGACAGTCAATCTCTATGTGCTTTGTATGCTCATGAAAGATATGGTTGTTGGCCATATACATAGCACTTTTGTTGTCACATAACATTACTGGAGGACCTTTAATTTGTATGCCCAAATCCTTAATTAGTGGTCGCAGCCAAGTCAATTCAGTGGTCGTGTTGGCCATTGCACAATACTCAACTTCAGTAGAGGAAAGTGATACCTTTTGTTGTTTTTTGTATTTCCAAGAGACAAGAGAGTATCCAAGAAAAATGCAATACCCAGTCGTAGAGTGTCTGTCATTAAGATCACCACCCCAATGGCCATTAATATATGCATTTAATTGAAGTAAAGATGAAGATGATAAAAATACTTCCTTAGTCAGTGTCTGCTGAATATATCGAACAATCCTCATAACGGCACTCATATGCACAGATGTAGGAGAGTGGTGAAACTGACTTACAGTATGTACAACATGTGCAATATCTAGATGTGTGATAGTGAGATAAGTGAGTGCCCCGACCATCTGTCTATAAGGGGTTGAGTCACTTAATGGCTATCCATCAATAAGATGCATCTTTTGGTTGATTACCGCAGGTGTCTTAACAATTTTATCATTAGTAATAACTGATTTAAGAACAATGTCATTAACAAATTTGGTTTGAGATAAAAAGAAACTTTTAGTATTTCGAGTTACCTCAATACCCAAAAAGTAAGTAATTTTTCATCTCAAACATCTTACCAAGTTCTTGTTTGATTTGAAGAATCCCAGAATCATCACTACCTATAATAATCATATCATCGGCATATTGCAGAAGGATAACAATGCCTGAAGAAGATTTTTTTATGAATAAAGCGGTGTCAGTATAACAAGTAATAAAGTCTTGCAAGGTCATGAATTTAGTCATTTTATCAAACCAAGCCTTAGAAGTTTGTTTGAGACCATATAAAGTTTTTTTGAGACGTAAAACTTGGTTTTTAGGTACATTGAGACTAGGAGGAGGTTCCATATAAACTTCTTCCTTTAACAAACCATTTAAGAACGCATTCTTGACATCCAATTGGTAGATATTCCAATCCTTAGTAGCACACATGGCTATAAGAGTTCTGACAGTTGTCATCCGAGCCATAAGAGCAAAGATTTCCTCATAGTCAATCCCATATTCCTATGAATACTCTTTAACAACCAATCTAGCTTTATAGCGATTTAGAGATCCATCACCATTTGTTTTAACTTTATAGACCCACCTACAACCTATCGTCTTTTTGTTTTGTGGTCTAGTCACAATATCCCAAGTTTCAGCTCTGTATAAATCATCTAATTCTTCATTCATAACATAAATCCAATCCAGTGATGATTGTACTTCCTTAAAATTTCTTGGTTCCTTTATAGTAGAAATGTTGGTTACTAAGGCTCTATGTCTTAGTAAAAAACTATCATAGGAAACAAAACGTTTTGGAGGTCTAGAGTCTCGATTAGTACTTCGAGGTATAGATGGGAGATCATTTTTTTTAGTGTAGTATTGATCAAAGGGTGTAACTGACTGTCTTGAAATCATAGGTTCATCAACCTCATTTTCAATGTGTATTATGTCATTCCCTAGGATATCATTCAAGAAGGAGTATGATGACTCATCAATAGGATGAGTGTCATTCATTCCTTTAAAGAAATATTCATTTTCAAAGAATTTGACATCTCTTGATACATAGAGTTTGTAATCTTTATAATCATAGCATCTATATCCCTTCTTATTTATTCTATACCCTAGAAAAATACATTCTATGGTACGAGAATAAAGTTTATCATATTTGTTAGTATAAACAAAACATTTACATCCAAACACATTATAGTTGAAAGAGCTTTTCTACAGGGGACATGTTTTGTAAAATTGAAGATGACATTCAGTTAATTAGGTAAATAGAAGTCATAATGGCTTCGGCTCAAAAAATTTTAGGAACTCCACTAAACAATAACAATGTTCTTATGGTTTTCAAAATATGATGATGTTTACGTTCTGAAATGTCATTTTGTTGAGGAGTTTTAGTGAAAGAGGTTTTATGCACAATTACAAATTTGTCAAGATGGTTTTTAAATTCTTTGGACATAAACTCTCCTCCCAAGTCGGATCTAAAAATCTTAATTTCAGAATCAAATTGATTTTTTATAAGATTGTGAAATATCACAAAATTTTGAAAAACGTCTGATTTGACATTTAAAAGATATATCCATGTATATCTAGTGAAATCATCTATAAAAATGACATAGTAGGAGATCAGTCCTTTAGATAAAATAGGTGCCAGTCTCCACACATCTGAATGAATAATCTCAAATGGTTTTGTGGATATATGTGTTTTGTTTGGAAATGGTAGATGTTGCATTTTGCCAAGTACACAATCTTTGCAAGAAAAGTTTTCAATTTTATTTATTCTAAGAGAACATTGATATAACTTTTGAATATTATGATGTCCTAATCTTTTATGCTATAGAAGAGCATCACTAGTCAAAACATTAGCATATCCTATGCTATGTAGGTAGTCCATAATATAAAGTCCGTCCTCCCTATGGGCACGACCAATCACCTTCTTTGAGAAGCAATCCTCTACAATACATCCCATAGATAAAAAAGTTATAACACAATTTCATCTGAAATTTGGGATACGGAAAGTAAGTTCAAATTTAATTTTGGAACAACACTAATTTTTGAAACTTTAAAATTTTTGTTTTGCAAATCACCAATTTTATAAACATTTAATTGTGTTTCATCCGCAGTATAAACACATGATAAGGGTTTTTTAACACATGATTTTAAAATATTTTCATTACAAGTCATATTAAATGAGACACCAGAATCAAGAATCCAAGAAACCATACCTTGAACTTTGTTAGTTGAAGAAGAACAAACCGCACCTATTGTTACTTTGTCTTTCATTTGAGCTTCAAGTCTTTTTATCTTTTCTTTCTAGTACAACGATAGAGGATGAGGCTTGTTCTTCTACTAATGCCACATTTCTTTTCAACTTTGGACAATTTGACCTTATATGTCTGGTCTCTTTACAATGGTGACAAATAATATATTTTCTTCCTTCTTCACTTTTGAAATGAGGAGGTCGGTAAGCCTTCATATTTGTTCTGGGTTTTGATGTGGCCAAGGCGGTGTCTCTTTGAAGTCTTACTTCATTTATTCTTGTTTCTGTCATTTGAAGATCGATAATAATCTCTTCTTTTGTAGGAAAAGGTTTTCTATGAATGAGAGATGATCTTACCCCTTCAAATTCTTCTCAGAGACTTCTTAAAAATTGGTATACGAAATCCTCATCTTCACATTGTCTCTCATTAAGACATTATGTACATTTCTTTTTGTAACCATATAATTGATTCCAAACATTAGAGTATTCTCTAAAAAATTCGTTTACCCCTTTATATCCTTGTATAAGTTAGACCAATTTGTCTCTTAATGCCATCTTATGAGCCACATCGCTTTGAATATGAGATTTTTTAAAATATTCTTATGCTTTTTTAGCATTGGTGAAATCCGCCAAAGTGTCCCTAGTATGCTCATTTACATTATTCATGAACACCCATAGGATTGTTCTATGGCCTTATTCATATTCTTCTTTTTGCTCAAGTATGATATTCATAAAGGGTTTTACCTTCGAACCACCTACATAGGCCAATAATTTTTTGAAATATAAGTAATTTTTTATAGATTAAGCCCATGTCTTGTAGTTTGAGGGTGTTAGACGAAAATTGAATCCCTCTTTATCATCCATATTTTAAGGAGAAAAAAAAATTAAAGAGGTAAACTTACAAACTACGGTCGGTATGCTTCTCAAGGCGATAATAATATTCTCACGATCACAAAATGATTCTGATACTATGTAATGAAAACGATGCTCCAATATAGCAACGGAAGATTGATGAATAAATATCACCATAATGTAACTATCACGAAGCCTTAAAAAAGGATATAGCCGAGTGCAACGAGGGCACACCAAAAGAGTAATGAATATAAAGCAAACCAAATGAATAACAAATAATCTTTATTGATTAGCCACAAAAGGCTTGAGTGAAAGAATAGAGTTCACATCATATTTATAGAGAGGAGAAGATTTAGAAGAGAGTACATTAAAGAAGGGAGTGGAGGGGGGCTGCTCATAGCCAACCCCCAACGGCTACTTCAACTAGCCGTTGGGGACTTGGGCCCCCAACGGCCAGTGGACCTGGGGCCCTAGCCCTGACGGCCCAATGGGCCAAGACTGACCAGGGCAAGGCTCGAGTGGCCCCATTTTCTAATAGATGGTTCTTTTGTACATGTTGATGGTTAACTGCCTAAGACTCAGAACCATAAAACATGGCAGGAAAAGGCTTAGTTATTGTTGTAAATATCAACTACAACAACAATACCCATCATACTTCAAAAACGTAGCACAATATATACATTTCAGAATTCCTGAAAGGGAAACAAGATGCAACAACTGAGGAAAAGAACCATCATGCGATGAAGAATGAATTATAGGGACTATAACCACTTTATTTTGCAAAATCTTCAAAGCAACATCCTTTAAAGAATTATAAGGACTCTCCTGCACATGCCCATTTCAATAGAGTTGACATTGTTATGAAACAAAAGTGTAACAAATAAAGGGATAAGCAAGCATTGTAATAACATTGATGAAATAATATGCAAGAATAAAATTATTATGTTGAAGGCAAAAGAGTAAATAAAAAGCAATCAAAAGAAAATAGTGGGCAACTTATGAAGTTGCAATGGTAAATAATAAAAATGTTAAATGCCGAAACCAAAGCTACACAGAAATACACAAGAAAATGAAACAAAACTAGCATCATGTTATATACCAAACAAGAGCTACATATAACAAATTTCACAATCAGAATAGACAAGCAATACATGGCAACTCCGAGGCTGCCATAGAAAAGAGTATGCAACCTGAAATAAATAGACACTCCACCAGATAAATGTTGTTAGACAAGGATTTAGCAAACAGAAGATTACCAGTTATGTAGTAGAGATTTCAGCAAATAATCATTATCATAAGCTTGGCCCCTCTCTTACTCTTCAGAGCTTGTATGCACATTATACGTTTTACTCCAGAATTGTCCAATTGTCCACAACCAACAGTGAACATGAAAAAATAGTTCACATGTACTAATCAGTAATTATGTTGCCACAAAGAAAAAGGTCAACATACATATATAGAAGCACAAATGCAGGAACAAATACATTAGATGGAAGAATAAGTTATATAACAATTCATGAAGAAGATTCAACACAAGAGAAGCAATCAAATTCTTGAATCTTGATGCATTAGATGAAAAAATAAGTTACATAGCATCCATCAAAATTCAATTAAATCACATTCACACTTAATTGTTTAATACATATATTTGGATTTGTTCATCCTCTTAAAAGCATCAAACCCCTAATTGTTCATCTAACAACTGAGGCTTTTGTAGTTAGACGAGACCCAATTGGCTTTGACTTTCCTACCCTAAGCAAGATGAGTTCAGTTGGTGGACTCAGATAAATCAGGGATATGCACAGAGCTAGTAAGATGGGACCAACAATAATTGGTGGAATGATAATGGTTTGGGTTCGTAAACCATAAAAGTAGGACCCATTGAAGCCTCCAAATAAGAGTGAAGGAATCTAGGCTTTTCCTTTGACGCTTCTCTTTTTTCTCACAAAAAAAGAAGCAAAACTCTAGCTTCATCTTGTTCAAAAGCCATGAACACATGACCACCAGACCACCAGAAAGGTGCCATGAGCACAGTGAGGCGGAGCCGGAGAGAGAAGAGAGAATCCAAGAGAGAGAAGGCGGCGGAGGTAGAGAAAGAGAAAGAAAGGGAGAGAGAGCTTACCTATGACGGATGACAGTGGAGGCGTTAGCCGAAGGTGGTTGTTTCTCGTTTGTGGAGGTGGAGAGAGCAAACACAGTCACACAGTAGACGTGAGAGGCGGGAGAGAGAGGCAAGACGGGAGTCCGAGGCAAGACATAGAAAAGAGTATGTTTTAATCTATTTGGTTCGGATCGATCCAATGGATATTGGATCGACCCGATCCAAATAGTTGTTGTACGCTAACAGCGCCCTGGAGGGACGCCCACTATAGCTACCATGCTATAGCAGTTTCTGTTATGCTAGAGCGTGTTATTGATAACATAGATCCGGTTAATTGTACTTATATAAATTGGTAAGCCGCTTGTATAAATATATAAATCTTGAGAAAACAAATCAGGACTGATCTAGATGGGCTTAGGCCTGGCTAACTTCTTCAGAAAGCATGTAATGTGCTTGTGAAATTTGCAACGTGTGAGATAGAAGGTGACAACCAGAGAGATAAAAGAGATTCCTACATCAAAATACTTTTTAGGAATTAAGACCGATGCTGGCTTTGCTTGATCACAATCATATGCATATGCAATTGTCATTTGAAAGATTTTTGCACATACGGTTCCTATATAGTGGAGTATTTTTATTTTTTCGGCCAGCTGTTGAAGATATAAAAGTTTGAAAAGATAATGTTTTGGAAGAACAACCTCTGAAGGCACTTCACGTGAAATTTTCAGAGTTGAGAGATAAAATTTTAGCTTTGTGACTCTGTTGTCTTCATTTGCTTGCAGATTGTGCACAGTTGCATCAGATTATTCTGGTTGTTTCTCCTTAAACATAATTTTAGAATTCGTTATTTCAGTTGTCACATTATCTTAAAGTCAACACAAATTTTCTGGCACATCTGTTTCCAAGATAAATCAAGGTCTTAAATCAATTGTTGACTAATCAATATTCAAGATCTCTTTTTATACAGAGGGTTTACAACAGACTCCTAATTGAAATTATGGATTAATCTTATTATAAATAGAACTCCTACATATGCTAGGGTTGATGTCCAGGTGTTACTTGAACCCCCACAGAAGCACTCAGGAGTTTCAAAGAGCAGCTTACTGCATGGTAACCCAATTGACTATCTACTACAGTAACTAAGTTACGGTGGTAATTTCAGTCTTACTTGCCATGTCATCCATCGTCACATCAGCATGTGGGTCCATGTTTTGAGGAGCGAGGCTCAACACTTCTGGTTGTCCTTCAACTTCATTAAGTCTTCATTCTCTTGCTCTTGAGCGACCTCTAGTACATTGATGCGAGCTCCTTAAGATTTGTACTTGAGTCCAACTCTTGGTTAAGATAAGACAATCTTCATAGTGTGTGGGTTACATAAATCATGTTATCTATCTTGGGTTAATATTTATTTTTGAATTCAAATGATCACATTCATGTTTTATGGTTGCGTGCCAACATGTTTAGAGCATTCAACCTCTTTTTTGGCATACATCTTCCAGTGTCATGCACTTCTGCATTTGAACTCCATTTAGCAGTATCTCCGTACGTCAAAAACCCACCCTAATCATGCCCTCCCCATTTACTCTGCAAAACACCAAGTAATCCACAAATATCTTAGAATCATGCATATTAGAAGTTAGTATTTAGAGAAATAAGTCGTATGCTATTCTATTTGGTAAAAGTTTGATCTTGAAGTCTCCTTGATGGACCTCAGTCAAATTCCAAAAGCTTCTTTTGTTGTAGCATCGGCCAGCCCCTAAGTTCTGGAGAGAAGAATTAATGAAAAATGTGTACCATGAGCTACTCTACGGATGAACGCGATTGCCTAGAGTAGCTTAGAAACCAGAAAACCAAAAATAAAAAAGTGTTCTGTAAGTGACAAGATGCAGCTGCTTGGTTGTTTGCAACCAAATCAGTTGATTTTAGAACCTCTCCAACAATAGGTGCAAAAGGTTACAGAACACAAAAGATTGCAAAGAAGTATCAAAATGAAAAACATAAATTTAAATGTATTGTAATTTTTAACATATCTTAGGACTGACAAAAGATAAAGGCCAAAAATATCTGTCCGGTGATAAATTTCGAGGTAGACACTTTTTTTATCTTCATTCTCTTTCCCTTTATAAAGTTTTTGTGGATAACATTACTTTGCATGAAAATGAGGGATTCACAACATGATATTTGTCATAAGCCCCCATTGATGCTTTGTTTGCCACAAAATTTCATTTCGAATCTGCACAGGTTATGAGGCCTACACATGAAGATCGATGTACTTTGATCAGCTATGACTGAAACTCACTATGAAAGAAGCATTGTTTGATAGATATCCTTGATAACTTTCCAGAACACACACATACAGGTGTGCACACACATATATAATCAAAGCTGAGTTTAGTCTAAGGTAATTGGGCTTGAACCGAGGCAGCAAACGGCTTGGTTGACTGACTCGGTCAAACTGCGGTCAGGTTTTAAGTGATGGATCATGAATAGGTTTGGATCTTAATTGGTTCTATATCTGATCCAAAGTTCTCAACTATTAGTAAAGCACTATAAAACTGTGAGGGGCCAGGGATGTGCTCCAAGAGGGTGTTTCATTCGTGGGCATGTTGGGCCAAAACCATGAAAATTGGTTCCATAAGTAGCAGTCTGTGAAAGGAGCTGCGTTTGCAAGTGGAATTGGCTCAGAGAACACATGGTTCTCTGTGCCCTTTTGACCCCAAATTGCATGACCAAAGTGGCACGCCTCAAGAGGTGTGCCACAGTGGCTCAGCCCACGTGAAAACTAACTGGGTTACTTTGGCTCTTTTTTCTTTTCGTGTAAGGCTCAAATAAACCTTCCGATTCTCACACGACCACACTTGCATGCATTTAATATGAGAGGGAGCTATGAATGAAAATTCATGATAGTCTTCTCTTTTTCTTTCTCCGTTGAGGAATTTTGTCTCAATTTCTGCTTTAGCTTGTTCTGTTTTTTTCGTCCTTTGTGACTGAGCTCTTCGGTAATCCAAGATATTCCAGCCATATATATCATGTTTTTTGACATTTATCGGCAACAAAATGCAATAATTTTGTCGGAATGTTTACTGGTCTCTCGTTTCTTAAGATTTCATTCCATGCTTCTTGTTTCTCTTCTTTTAGGGCTTGTACATATGAATCTTCTTCCATTTCCTTTTAAGATTTCTGCAGGATTATATGATGATTATTGCTTAGTTTATTGTCATTTTTAGGAATTACGAGGGGGGCTACCTTCCTTTCTATGTCTTTGAGTCATTCTCCTTCAGCAACAATACCGTCTACTACAACTAAGCCTTTTCCCATACTAGATGAGGTCGGCTACATGAATTCTTTGTTTTTTTTTTTATGTAGAATCCATGTTAAGTCTGACAAAGTTTTACGCTGGCTGTCGAAAGCCTAACACAACTGCCCACCTTTATCCGGCCTAAGGACCGGCCATACAAGAGTGATCTCTTATATGAGCCCAGTTAACAACAATACCGTCTTCATTTTGATATTCTTCAAAATGGAGACGGTTTCTCTCTCTCCAGTCCTCCACTCCTCCTGACGATCAAGCAAATGCAAAAACTCTCTCTTCTGTATAGACTGGTACAATTAGTTCTAGTGCGACACAAACACAGAACCGACAATGATTGGGCCTACTGTTTTAGGTTCCTACTGAAGATATCAAATGCAAAACTCTCTGTTTTTGGGTCCACTAGTCCAACACGGTCTAACCTGGGTCTGCAATGCAAATGCACCCCCAATGGGCAGATTGCTGGGATTAGGTGGAGTCTGCTGGTGGCTCAGATGCGTAACCACGGACAGAGAGGAGTTGGGAGGTGGCAATAGAGGAAGTAAAAGTGGTGATGGGTGGTTCAACTTGCTTTTAGGGAATGATGGAATTCTCGTGGATTGGATGGGAGTTCTGACAAAACTAGGGGAGGTGACTAGTGGCTTTCAGGGCAGGAAAAGGTGGATGTTGGTGTTGAAGAGTGGAGGGCATGCACATCTAAGATCATGGAGCAGATCAAAAGTAGGTTCATTTGATCCTAGCTCCCAACAAGTGCAGTCTGTTCGTGAAGTGCTGTCCTTCAACTATCATTTTGTTGAGCCAATGAACTTCAAATCTAGGTTGCTCCTAGTTGTAATAGGCTGAGATCTTGCTCGGGTTGTCAATTGATTGTAATGAGATAAGATATGAGGATAAATTATGTGTGCGCTTATATAAATGTAGGTGTGATTAGAGAGAGAGATGGATGATAGAATAGCACACGGATAGACATGAGATTAGGGAATGGTGAATGTATATGCTAGACGGTTAGTGTGACGCGTGTATGAGTACATAATGAGTTGAAGGAGAGAGAAAGTATGCGAGTACGTGATAATTTGGTGTGAGAGTGCAATATGGTAAGTTAAGGTAAAAGTAAAGTGGGTGATAGATAATAGAGAAAGAAAGTGTGTGTATGTATTAGAGAGAAAAAGTGGGATGAAAGAAATCTAGTAAAGTTAGAACATACCTCAACTAGCTCAATCTACGGAAGAGACTTCCTTAGCCTAATCCTATAAAAATTCTAGAAGAGAAAAAAGCAAGAGCTTTATTCATCAAATCATGAGTCTTAAATTTGTGTTAGCATGATTACTTATGGACATTCTCATGCAGTAGGAGCCTTTTATCTTGGTTCAGATGGCTGCATTTGTAAAGAAACATGTAAGTTCCTTAATCGAATATCAAATCTATATACAAACAGTCACATAGAGCTTCAATTACTGCACTTTATTGATGTATAGAAGAACTCTATTTATATAAAGGAAGAAGGATTTAGAACATTGGAGAGAAGAAGGAAAGGAAATGGGGTTGCCAACGGCTGGTTGGTGCTAGCAACACTAACTAGCCCTGGCCCTAATGGCTAGACCAGTTAGTCCAAGTGTGATGGGCCCTAGTGGCCCGTCTCTTATTACATCTCATTTTAATACCTTCCTCAAACTTATGATGTATATACCGAAAGTTTGTCTAACAAAATCATAAATCAAATAGAGCTCAATTCTTGTGTTTGCTTGTGACAAGAGTTTCCATAATAATATCCAAGTTACCATAGCTTTCTTTGAAATAGCTCCAGATCATCTTTCCAATCAATTCTTTTTTCATGAAGATCAATGAAGTATCAATGCAAACATTTGCTCAATCTCTTAAACCAACAAGACAATTTATGATATCTAAGGCAAACCAAAAATGAATCAAATAAGTTCATGAAGTTGATTTGCTCTAATTTAAAAAGTCATTTGATAGAAAACATTGATATCATCCAAATAAGATTGTCTATTATAACAAATAGGTTAATAAATAACTACAAACTTATGGTATTATTGGGGAACCTTGGTATATCAAACAAGCTTTTTAAGGCAAAGCTCAAAACTTTCAAGTCAAACAAGCTTTTTAAGGTTAAGCTCAAATTTAAGTACAAACTAAAACCCAAACAAGTTTTTTAAGACAAAGCTCAAAACCTTCATACATATAATTTCCAAGACCCTTAAATATCCTTTAAACTCAAAAGTGATTCTATGGTTTGAAAAATAAGACAGTCCATTAAGATAATCAAAGCAAGTCAAAGGGATCAACTTCATGTTTTTCAAAAGTTTCAAAAAGTCTATCTCACAATTCTCTTAAGACAATTTTATCAAATACAAACTAATCAGGATAACTATAAGTGTCTTTTCAATATTGATTACTCTAACCAAAAGGCCAAAAATATGAAGCATCTTAATTACAAAGATCTCCAATAAAAGGCCAATAAACAAAGATCATAATCTCATGAAAAGTAACATTAAAGTTATCAAGATCACAAATCCTCAAATAACAATAAGTGCATCTTCAAATATCAATTAATTTCCAACAAAAGGCAACCAACATGAAACACCTTAATCACAAAGGTCTTCAACAGAAGGCCAACAACATGGATCTTAGTACATGCAACTTATTGTCAATAAATATTTTTATAATTCATTTAACAACCAAGTTTTAATTCTCAAATAACAATAAGTGCATCTTTAAACATTAATTGATTTCCAATAAAAAACTGGCAATATGAAACACCTTAATCATAAAGGTATTCAACAAAAGGCCAACAACATGAATCTCAATTATAATAGAAGATACAACTTATTGTTTTCCAACAAATACATTTTTTATCTAATAAATAGTCAAGTATGAAATCATTTAAATATTGCAACACATTTTTTCTCTAAAATTGCCAACAAACGAGTTGGAAAAAGGACACCTGGATTGACTCAATTCTAAATATCAAGCAAGGTCAAATAAGATCAAACGGTCGGATCTAGATCAGAGTCCAACAAGAATCTCATGTTTAATACGGATTGGGTTCTGGATTTGAGACTGGATCTACTATTCGACTCCATATAAATGCATATCCCATCTCTATCATTCTCACACCCTCTCTCTGTCTCTCCTTCTCAACCATCTCTCTTTGTTGCGTGCATGTGTTGGTGCAACCCTCACAATCTGCCAACACCAACCACCTCAACCTCACCCATCCACCTGTTGCATCCTTCCTTCGCCGCCATCCACAACGACCACCATCACCATCACCCACTAGCCAACATTGCCCAGCTCCATTTCGTTGCCATCAAACTGCCTAGTCACGAACCATCTCATGGGGTTGATGAAAGTTCTCACTCGAATGCCCACCGACTCTCCCTTCACACTTCTTCCTCTTCTGTGGGAGTGAAGTTGTTCTTGATGTTGAATGTCTTCCTTATTTTCTCAGGTGTATTACCCTTGATCATGTTGGCCACAGTTTGGCATGTCAAATCAAGGAGGTTCTTTATGTTGAGATAATTAGCAACCAATATGAGATCGAAAAGTGTGGCCTGATCGACCTTGACGAACTCGACATCTCAGGCCTTGAGCTCCTCTTGGGTCTTACCATCGGGGTTCTTATGAGTGGCAACGTGTTTCCTATAGTATTCAAGCACCTTGGAGAGGATCTTGCTGGTAACATTCGATAATGGAGTGTTAGAATCAGCACACCCATCCTTGATCATTTGGTTGATCGTCTGAGACTCTTTGGCCACTACCTCTTCCATATCGAACACCTTGTCGTCGGAGCTCTTGATCGTCACAATCTTTTCGTTCTCCTTTGCCATTGCTCTTCAAAGAAGCTCCAAAAATCTTACTCTCCCTCCTCGATCATTCTTCTTTTTCTTTTCTCTCAGTCGATCATCAAAATCGCCAGGTGTTGAAGTTCGAGTTGCCTCGTCATCGTTTGCCGGAGTCCATCTTCAACAAAGCACCGAAAACCACAACACTAAATCAATCAATCTACTATCTTTTTCTGACCACTTTTCATCGAGCCACACCATATCGTCGTGGGTAGGCTCTGATACCATATAAAAAACATGTATGTTCCTTACTCGAACATCAAATCTATATACAAACAACCACACAGAGCTTCAATTACTTGACTTTATTTATGTATGAAAGAGCTCTATTTAAAGAGGAAGGAAGAAAGATTTACAACATTTGAGAGAAGGAAAGGGAATGGGGATGCCAACGGCTAGTTGGTGCCAGCAACACTAACTGGCCCTAATGGATAGGCCAATTAGTCCAAGTCTGATGGGCCCTAGTAGCCCGTCTCCTATTACATCTCATTTTAACACCATTGTCATCAATCCATGTGAATGCTTCTCCACAACAAGAGAGTGCCAAGTGTCCAGCCTTAGAGTCTTCTCTTGGAATCCACTTGATCTTCATGACTTACTTTGACCTCATTGACCAAATGTTCCATGTAAGCTTATGTGTGGATATAACAATATTTATTTGGGACACATTAAATAGACATGAAACTATGCGACAGTGGTAACTTTGCTTGAAATTTAAGTGGATGAAAGTAAATTTCAGAAAGTAAATTTCAGATATGTGAGTGACAGTAATTTACAAGGAAGTATAACAAATGATAGTAAATTCAGAAGAATCTATTGTGGCAAAATATTCAATTCTAAAGTTCATGCACATATAACTAGACCAAGTTACATAGTTGTGCACTGATGTGGAACACACCTACTAATTGTGGTTCAGGTAGTAATATTTTGTATAGAGCATGCTTCCTACAATTCCAAAGGTGGAGATTCTAAATCTTGAGAGTTCTATAATTTGCTTGTATTATACTTTATGGTTGACAGAATGTTGTGTTACTTATATGATCCCACATAAGCGCTTTGGGGGTTCTAAATTTCAATGAATCTGCATGCAGGCTCCTTAATCCAAGCTTGCATGGTTCTGCATCGCTTTTTGTTGGTGGTTACATACTGCAGCTTATTTTGCATTTGCCTACACAAATGCAGCAACATTTGTAGAGTCTCGTTAGTGCTCTTGTTAAACTCATGGAATCTTCTCAAATATCAGGGTTGAAGAATTCAATTATTCTCGTGTTTGCAAGACTGGTGAGCAGTTTCCATATTTCCTGAGTCAGTGTTCATTCATGCAAATCATGCGTTGTTTTCCATAAGCATTGAATGTTTGCAGGCTGTTGTTAGTGGATATGGCAAAAGCCTTTCCGATATAATAGCTTTGAGAGTGAATGTATCTTTACTTGCTACCTTAAATAAACAAGGGTGACATAAAAGCCCCCAAATAATGTTTATTAAGGGTTATTGTCTTCACAAGTGGACACTTAGTGACGTGACTGATGAAACTTGTTTTGGTATTCTGGATATGAAAACATTTCCTTGATATGTAGTGAAAGGACATGAAAATTCCTTGAAATATATAAAACATTCCATAGTTAAAATAGCAACACAAATTATCTAATGATTATCAAAAAGTTGTTTTGATATGGCAGTCAGTTGAAGGTATGAATTTTCAATCCTTTTCTTCAGGAGGCATGATTCCTTTTCTTTGTTTTTTTGTACTATCATCATTTAAAAGAAGTGTTTTTTTCTTTGATTGCGGGTCCCACACGCGGATAAAGGAGGAGAGTTGTGTTAAGCTTTCGACAGCGAAGCGTAAAACTTCATCAGATTTTTATAACATGGATTATAAAAATTATGAGCATTACTTTGAGGCATCCCCGCCTAGCGATGCACTGCAGAGCCCAAATGCAATGATAAGTAAGCAAGGGCCACTACATTTTCACCTGAATATAGTGAATAATTTTCAAAGAGGGTCTTCATATTTTGAATATGGATGGATACAGGGGGTAAGGAAGCTAGTTCTAGATAATAAGATTCGTATTGGTTTTTTGAATATCGGAACATTATGCTATAAGCTAATGGAGGTGGTAGATACTATGATTCAGAGAAATATTCATATTCTGTGTTTACAAGAGACAAAATGGGTTGGAGAAAAAGCAAAGGAGATAGAGGATATTGGTTTTAAATTATGGTATTGAGGTAAAGAAAATGCTCGAAATGGAGTTGGTATTATCATAAATAAAGATTTAAAGAATAGTGTAGTAGACATACAACGATATGGTGACCGAATCATGACGTTGAAATTAGTGTTATGAGCAGAGGTTTTGAATATAGTTTGTGCTTACGCACCCTAAGTAAGACTAGAAGATAGTATAAAGACAACTTTTTAGGAAGAGTTAGATAAGATGATTCAAAAGATTCCATAAAGGGAGATGATTTGTTTAGGAGGAGACTTAAATGGACATGTCAGTAAAGAGGCATTAGGATATCAAGGTATTCATGAAAACTTTGGTTTTGGGGATATAAATGAGGAAGGTAGGGAGATTTTAAATTTTGCTATGGCATTTGATCTTTTTATAGTCAATACATTCTTCAAAAAATGGGATGAACATTTAATTACTTATAGGAGTGGCTTATCACAGACACAAATTGATTACTTTATTTGTAGAAAAAAAGATAGAGCATGTTGTAAAGATTGCAAGGTAATTCCAGGAGAAAGCTTAATCACCCAATATCGACTTTTAGTTATGGGTTTACTAATAAAAAAATAGACAAAGAAGCAAAGCGTGCATCGAGCTATTCAAACTAAATGGTGGAACCTCAAAAGCAAGAAAGAATATATATTTAAACAAAAAGTCCTTCAAGGAGATGTTTGGAATTATGTTGGTACACCATGTGATATGTGGAACAATATGGTTATACATATTAGGAAAGTGGTGAAAGATGTATTAGGTGTATCTAAGGGAGGTGTACCGACACAAAAAGAAGCTTGGTGGTGGAGTAAAGTAGTGCAAAATAAAATCAAGGCAAAGAGGGCATGTTACAAATTACATTATACTAAGAAAACCAGTGAAATTTTAGAGGCTTATAAGAAAGCAAAGAAGGAAGCGAAAAAGGCCATGAGTGGAACAAAAACTAAAATTTGGGAGGATTTATATAAAAAACTCAACTCAAAAGAGGGTGAAAGAGATATTTTTAGGATAACTAGGGCTAGAGATAAGAAAACTAAAGATCTTAATTATGTTAGATGCATCAAGGATGAGGATGAGAAAATTCTAATGTCAAATGATGATATAAGAAATAGATGGAAAAACTATTTTTATAAGTTTTTTAGTGAAAATAAAGATGTTAGTATTAGCTTAGGAGAGTTATTTAAATAAGAAAAGTATATAAACCACGTTTTCTACCAACGTATTCAAAAGAATGAAGTCAAAGAGGCTCTTAAACATATGAAGGGTGGTAAAGCGGTAGGACCAGACAATATTCCTATAGAAGTTTGGAAAATATTGGAGAAATAAGAATCACATGGCTCACAAAACTATTTAATGAAATATGGAGAAACCAAAAGATGCTCGAGGAATAGAGAGCGAGTTCACTTATACCCATATATTAGAACAAGGGAGACATTCAGAATTGTGCGAATTATCGAGGTATCAATTAATGAGTAATGCTATGAAATTGTGGGAAAGAATTATCGAACGTAGGTTAAAACAAGTATCAAGTACAATAGAGAACCAATTTGGATTCATGCCAGGCAGATCTACTGTTGAAGCGATTCACCTTTTGAGACGTCTTGTGGAACATTTTAAAGCAAAAAAGAAAGACCTTCACATGATATTTATTGATCTAGAAAAAGCTTATGATAGGATACCGAGGGAGGTTCTTTGGAGAACTTTGAAAAAAGAAGTATCCCATTAACATACATTAACCTTATAAGAGACATGTATGATGGTGCAAAAACATGTGTGAGGACTCATGAAGGAATGATAGACTTCTTTGAAGTTAATATTGGGTTACATCAAGGATCAACTTTAAGTCTATACTTATTTATAATGGTGATGGATGAGTTAACAAAACATATTCAAGATGAAGTACCTTGGTGTATGTTATTTGCATATGACATTGTATTAGTGGAGAAGTCTAAGGAAAAAGTTAATAGAAAATTGGAACTATGGAGAGAAACATTAGAAAGCAAAGGCCTCCGACTTAGTAGAACAAAGACAAAATATATGGAATGTAAGTTTGATCATTTGGTTACCTCAGATGACATAGAAATTAAAATTGGCACAGATTGCATCCCCCAAAAGGAAAGTTTTAAATACCTAGGGTTAATTTTTCAGAGTGATGGAAGAATTGATGCATATAGAATTAATGCTGATTGGTTAAAATGGAGAGGAGCATGAGGTATCCTTTGTGATAAGAAGATACCATTAAAGTTAAAAGGTAAATATTATAGAGCAGAAATTAGGCCTACCATGTTTTATGGTTCTGAGTGTTGGGCAGTTAATCAACAACATGTACAAAAGATGTCTATGATAGAAATGAAGATGTTGAGATGGATGAGTAGTCATACAAGAAAAGACTGTATACATAATGAGGTTATTAGAAACAAATTAGGAGTGACACCAATAGAGGAGAAAATGAGAGAATATCGTTTAAGATGGTTTGAACCTATAGAAAGAAGATCAAAAGAAGAACCTCTAAGAAGGTATGAAAATCTAAATTTGAAAAAGTATTAAAAGGGCTAAAGGACGACCACAAAAGTGTTGGAAAGAAACAATAAAGAATGATCTACCTTATTATGAGTTAACTACTAAAATGGCACACGATAGGGATCTCTGGAAACAAAGAATCCACGTAGCTGACCTCGTCTAGTATGAGAAAAGGCTTAGTTGTTGTTGTTGTACATCAGTTTGGTTTCTGAACAGTGAAAGACCCACATATCCATTCATGTACAAGGTGTGACGTGGTTGCTAAATCAGTTTACTTTATTAATATATAAGGAGTATTAAATATTATTAAAGTATTATTTGACTTGGCTTATTAAGTAATACTAATTATTAACTTAGATATTTAATACTAAATTATTTTTTAAATTTAATACGTGACGTGATAGATGGTTGAACTAACGAAAGTTGACATGTGTATCAATTAATGTGTCGTGTCAGATCAAGGACATTAAATTGATGTCATAAATTACAAGATATTATAGAATAGTTTTCATATCACATGGACTAAATTAAAAAATTAGAAAACCTCAAAATGCTTTATGAAGTTTTTTTAAATAAAAAATTAATTTTTTACATTTTAAGTGATTATGATTCACGTGCATCACCTACAACCCATGTGGGTGTGCTTTGATACCACTTGTCATGAGTTGGCATTTGAGTTGAGCAAAAATGATGTAGAAGTGATGATTTGGTTCGTGATGACCTTCACCACCTACAAACTAGCCTTCATTTTTCCGCCACCTTTCGCATGCACTGACAACTTTGAAACATGCTTACGCACATGAACATCTACCCATTATAGGATGGAAATATCTCTATTTGCATGTATTGGTACAAAAGGATGTACTAACACATTGAGACTGCACCGTGAAAGAACCACATAATTGGCCGTCAACTATGTGTACCGTCTCCTTTGTGGGAGTCACTCTTCTCCTCTTTCCTTCATGCTCCCTACATGGATTAGTGTGAACTACCCATGGGGGAGGTGGCATATATATATATATATATATATATATATATATATATATATATATATATATATATATATATATATATATATATATATATATATATATATATATATATATATATATATATATATATATATATATATGAGGATTGATATATCCATACTTCTTTTATTATTTACATCTCTTTTTTTCTTTTTCTTAAAATGCTCCTGTTCATTCAAAGTTATTAGACTTCACCCTTCTTTAAAAAATCAACTCTCTTTCCTTCATGCTCCCTACATGGATTAGTGTGAACTACCCGTGAAAGAAATCCATTATTTTTTGGTTCGTTCTTTTTTTCTTGACTTATTGCAACCACCTATTATTGGATCTACAACCAAAAAGAATGGATCAAAATTTGTTAGAAAAGCAGAAAGAGGAAGAGAATGAGAAAAAGGTCAATTCAAAAGGAGATTTATTGATTTATTGAGGTATGTTGTTGATTTAGTTTTAGTTTTTATTTTTTAGTTGTTTTGAGTAATTTTTTATCGGATTCTCATCAGAAAACTCAGGTTTTTTGGTAGTCTAATGTGCATCGCTTGTGTAAAAAGATGTGTTCCAGTCATCTAATTATCATCCTCAGTGTTATATACAATATCATCTTTTGCTCTCATTTGTATATATATTTTGATACGTTCATGCAAATTCTTAACGCTTTCATATGATATCATTGCCACAATGAAAAGATAAGAGACATCGGAGAATATCTGCAAAAAGTATTAGCATAAGAATAGATTAATTATAATTTAGATAAACTAAATGCCTAAACAACATAATCAAATTTTAAGATGTGATTAACGTTTGAAAATATCATGAAACATGATCATATCATATGTACTACATATCCCTCACAACTGATTGCCCAGTGTTTGACACTAACAATAGAAATGTCCTTGACATCATAGATGATTTCTTAACTTCGTCCAAACAATTTTTAAACATCTTTTCCTATGTGATAAAAAACATTTGAAGTGTCATTTCAATTATTGACTTGTATCATTTCATTACATTTAAGGAGAATGCTAATGTCATTAGCACATGGTATACCTTGTGAATAATATAATGTACAATGACATGTTTTTGAGTTTGAACCTACTATTTTCATATGATTGTACTCCATTAAAATAAAGTAAAAAGTGTGTCGTAATACTCTTTTATGAAGGTTTGCTATAAGATCTTTTGTCACATCAATGTAATGCATGATAGTTCATGATTCTTCAAATGACTTGTTCAATTTTATATACAACTCTATCAACAAATGTGGTTGTTTTCAAATTGTATCAAATTTCTCAGTTGAACTACCAATGAATCCTTTCATCCTTGCATGTATCAAATCACCAAAATGTAATGCATGTATACTTACACCAATCCTTTCATACTTCAATAACTCTTTGACACACTTTAACACCCAAATATTATCTTTAAGGTTTATGTCAACCCAACAACCTCATCTTTTACTTGTAAAATACAACGTATATAATTGTTACACAATATGTACGGGTAAACATTAAAAAATAAAAGTAAAACACTTATATATTTGACTTAAATGTATTATCAAATTCCAATACCCATAGAAATGAATGTAATAGTTGCACGAAATGAGGATGCACAATATAATATCACTGACAATATTTGTATCAGAATTTTTATGATACTATTTATGATATTGATATGCGTCTAGATCGGTAGTAGTTATTATAGAATACTTTGAGAATCCATGTTTTCCTTTCTAATTCTCATTCGTGCATTATAAATATGTTTTGTCATACTCATATTTGTTTCATTAACTCGCTTCAAATGCATCAAAATATGTTTTGATTTGCAATGGCTTTTATAAGTTCTCTTTTAACACTATACTCAACGCCATTCATTATCCTTACAAAAGTATGTCCTTCAAGATATAAGACTAGAAAATAGTTATTTATTTCATTCACTACATTCAATTTCTAATAACCATCGACTGCACCTTCTTTTTCCAATAAAAATTGGTAGTCTACCTTCTTAGTGCCCATTCACCTACTATTTTCAATATCAGTATTTTTACTTGACTTATATTTGCTACTCCTTTCACACTCAAGTCATACCTTATTTGTTCTACCTTTATTCTTCGAAAAAAGAATAACAATAATAATATTATGTTTCCTCTCAATGTTTCTTACGTACTCAATAAGTTCATTATATCCTAAACACATATTTTATACAAACATGAGTGAATAATCAAGTTTATCACCCTCGTAATCAATAAATTGCTATTCTACTTTACCGATCAATAAATATATGACACACTACAATAACTTTCACTCTTCTTAGTCTTGATATAATAAGTACTTTGATCAGTTGTCTCCTCTGAATTGATTCTATCATAATACTTTCGTTTGAGTTGTTTGTCATTATGTAATATATTTAAAAAGATATAAAATTCAAAGCATAACACATGAAACACGTGATTTGATTGAGGACACCTTGGGAGGAACATAGGATAACAGTATCCTTCCTTCAGGAAAAGATGCGCTTGGCCCGCGTCCCTCCTTAAGAAAGAGATACGGCTGAAGTATGTCTCTTCCTTAAGGGAAACACAACCCATGCATGTCTCTCTATGAAGAAAGTCACGCCTACGTCGCTTTTTAAATCAAAATTCCGATAAGTGAATCGCTCGACTCAAAATCGTGAAACATCAATCAAAATGAAAAATACAAAAATAAGATAAACCTATAAAAATACAAAGATATTACTAATAACCAATTTCTCAAAATCTAGAAAATTCTGAAAATCGACTGGATCAATCGTCTCTTTCTTTGTTTTTCTTCTTCTTCTTTCATTTAACTCCGATAAGGAAGTAATCCGATACTCGTTGGTTGCGAACAAAACAACAACTCTCTCTCTATATATATATGTGTATATATATATATATATATATATAGAGAGAGAGAGAGAGAGAGATTGATTCTTAAGTTAGCAAAATCCATGAGTAGCTTTCATATTGCGCTGGTACATATCTTCTGGACTCTTCAAATCTAATAGGTTTAAAAGCTTTGTCATTTCCAGCTAGTTTTGTTGAGGTATCAGTGACAACCAGTAATTGAACAAAATTGTGCTGAAGTTCAGTGAACACAAAAAGAAACATATGCAACTAACTAGAGAGAAGTTGTTCAAGTTCAATGACCCTTTCATATCTGTAAGTTTATTTTTGATGGTAACAAATTAAACTCTTTTATTTGCTACAAAACAATCATGATGCTCATATGCTTTTTGTATTTTTCTTTATATTTGCTTATTACTTTTGTTGAAGGTTCCTATTTTTGTGGCTATGACTATCTTTATTCATGCTGTCTTATTTATTGCATCTCGATTATTTTAGTTCCTTTGGTAACCTAGGTATGTAACCATGTTTGTGGTGTCTTTTCACTTTTGTACGATATATGGTGATGGCAGAAAGGTGTCCCCTTTAAGAGTGAGTTTAGTGAGTTTCATTCAACTTTTGAAATTCTATTCTAGCTAATTAGATCTACTATAGTTGATCTTGTGGAAATTCTATTCTTATACCCCTACACTTATAGAAATTAGAGAACCCATTATATATATAAGTTTTTAATCATAAATAAAAGTGTACCACTAAATCCATAATATCCCCGCTATATCCCTACCACTCTATCAGGGTTAATCGCTAACAACCCGCTATCTGCTATTGATAACATAACTACTTATAATAATCATATTATCGACATAGAGCAAAAGAATTACAATACCTATAGAGGACTTTCTTATAAACAAAGTGTGTCAGTATAACAGATAGAAAAACCATGTAATGTCATGAGTTTAGTCATTCTATCAAACCAAGCTTTATGAGCTTATTTGAGATCATACAAAGCTCTTTTGAACTTTAATACTTAGTTTCTAGGAAGATTGAGACCAAGAGGAGGTTTTATATATACTTCTTCCTTCAACCAACCATTTAAAAAGGCATTTTTAACATCTAATTGATAAATATTCTAATGATCAATTGTACAAACAACTAGAAGTGTTCTATTAATTGTCATTCTAGCCAGATGAGCAAAGGTTTCTTCATGATCAATTCTATACTGTTGTGAGTAATATTTGACAACTAATCTAGCTTTATAGTGATCACCATTAGTCTTAATTTTATAGACCTATGGACAACCTATAGTCTTTTTATTTGGTGATCTAGATACAACATCCCAAGTTTGAGCTCTATATAAAGCATTTAACTCTTTGTTCATGGCATAAATCAAGTCTTGTGACAATTGAGCTTCCTTAAAGATTCTAAGTTACTTTATAGCTGAAATATTCGTTACCAAGGCTCTATGCCTCGGTGAAAAACTATCATAGGAGACAAACCTTAAGAAGTCTAGAATAACAGTTTGACCTTCTAAGAATAGGCATAGTTCTCCTCGTATAATATTGATAAAATAGTGTAACAAAATGTCTTAAAATCATATGTTCATCAAGGTCATTTTCTATATGAATTACCTCTTCACCTAAAATATCATTGAAGAAGGAATAGGAGTCATCAATAGAACTAACATCATCCATGCTTTTAAAAACATATTCATTTTCAAAAAACTTGATATTTCGCAATACATAAAGTTTGTCATTTTTATAACTATGACACTTATACCCTTTTTATTTATTCCATATCCTAGAAAAACACACTCTATTGTATGATAGGATAATTTATCATCTTTGTGAGTATAAATAAAATATTTACATCCAAAAATATGTAGTCTAGAATAGTTGGGAGAAACTTTAAAAAGTTTTTTTAAATGAGACAAATTTTTTGTAAAGCCGAAGAGGGCATCCGATTAATTAAATAAACTATAATCATAATAGCTTCTACTTAGAAATTCTTAAGGAACACCACTTGATAAAAGCAAGGTTCTTGTGGTTTCCAAAATATATCGATGTTTACGTTTCGAAATACCATTTTATTGGGAGTCTTAGTGTAGGAGGTTTAATGTATGATTCCAAATTTATAAAGATGATTTTTAAAGTCTTTTCACATAAACTCCCCTCTTGAATCTGATATAAAAATCTTGATTTTGGAATCAAATTGATTTTTTACAAAATTATGAAAGATAACAAAATTTTGAAAGACATTAGATTTTGCTTTTAAAAGATATACCCATCTATACCTAGTAAAATCATCTATAACAATAACATAGTAAAAAATGCCCCCTTTAGACAAAACGGGTGCCAATCTCATCCATCCGAAATGAACTATTTCGAGGGGTCTTGTGGTAACATGTATTTTATTTGAAAATGGAAGATGTATTTTATGAAGAACACAATCTTTGCAAGAAAGATCGTCCTTAGTCTTTATTCCAAGAGGACATTCATACAATTTTTGAGCATTAAGATGTTAGTCTCTTGTGCCATGGAAGAGTATCATTTGATAAAATATTGATATATCTTATAATATATAAATAGTCTATAATGTAAAATCCACCCTCTTTATGTCCATGACTAATCACCTTCCTCGAGAGGTGATCCTATATAATACATCTCCATGGATAAAAGAGTTGCAACATAATTTTTATCTAAAATTTGAGATACATAGAGTAAGTTTAAATTTAATTTTTGAATAACACTAATTTTTGATATTTCAAAGTTCAAGGATGGAAGATGTTCTTCTACTAAAGTCATCTTCTTTTTCAATGATGGTAAATGACTTCTTTTCTTGCTTCACTTGATCCTTTATTTTTGAAATGAGGATGATGATAAGTCTTTAGATTTGCTCCAGATTTTGATGTGGCTAGTGGGGTATCCCTTTGAAGCCTAACTTAATTTATTCTTGTTTTCGTCATTTGAAGATCGGTAAGTACCTCTTTTTTGGTAAAAAACGGCTTCTGATGGATAAATTTTTCTCCAAGACTTCTTAGGAATTGATATAAAAAATGTTCATTGTCCTCATATTGTTTCTTGTTAAGACATTGTGTACATTTTTTTCTATAGGCATATAATTGATTCTAAATATTAGAATATTCAGTAAAAAAATTGTTTACCCTTTTATCTCCTTATCTAAGAGAGACCAATTTGTCTCTTAATGCCATTCTATGAGCAACATCACTTTGAACATGATATTTTTTAAAATATTTCCATGCTTCTTCCTTTTGCTCAAGCGTGACATTAACGGAGGGTTCTACCTTTAAACCACTTACATAGGCCCATAACTTTTTAAAATATAGATAATTTTCTATAGTTTGGGCCCATGTTTTATAGTTTGAAGGTGTTAAACGAAAATTAAACTCTCCTTTCTCATCAATATAAACTTACAATAAAACCATGCTATCGGCACGCTTCCTGAGATAACAAACGACATTCCCACGATCGAGAATGATTTTGATATCATGTAATCAAGATGATTCTTCAATGTAGTAGCGGAAGATTGGTAAATATCACCTCAAAATATCACACACAAAAGCTTTCAAAAAAGACTAATAAAGTGTATGTAACAAAGGCACAATATACTGAAAATAAATATTATTTAGCCACAAAAGGCTTGTTAAAAATGTATTGATAAGAGTGATATTTATAAAAGAGAACATAAGAGAAAGAGTGAGAGAATAGAAGAGAAGAGGTGAAAAGGAGGAGAGGGGGCAGGTTACATCCAGCCCCCAACGGCTACATGACTAGCCGTTGGGGGTCCTGGTGACGGTTGGATCCCCCGTTATAACCCGACTAGCCAGGGCTTGTCAAGGTCGGGCCCGAGTGGCCCATGTCATGTTCTAACACAACTGTCCTGGGTAACAACTAGAAATATCTAGTTGTTGCCAGTGCTGGCACACTCCCTCTCTTTCCTTCCATTCAACCCTCCCTCTCTTTCCTTATAGCTGTTACCTCACTTGCTCTTCTTGTCTATAAATACAAACTCTCCTCTCTTGTAATGTGCAGCCTTGGGGGCATTGCTTTGTTAATAAATATCTCTTTTGGTTAGTTTCATTCTGTGTGAAGTATTCGAGACATTTTGCATGGAAATTGAGATCGGGTGAGCCCGATCTTCATTACAGTTTAAAAACCAAGATGACACCTGAACAAGTTCTAATTTTGGTGACTTTGCATCTGGATCCCAAAGATTGTGGAAACTGATTTTCAATTTCACTATTTTCCCTTCTAGAATTGTTTTTAATTTATTCCGCATTATATTTCAGGAATATACTTCATTCATCTCACTGATCTGAAAAAACTAAATTACATTTTTCTTTGTACTCAGTACTTGTGACTTCCTGATGTGTTGAAGTTTTCTTATTTTTGTACCTGAACAAGTTCTAATTTTGGTGACTTTGCATCTGGATCCCAAAGATTGTGGAAACTGAGTTTCAATTTCACTATTTTCCCTTCTAGAATTGTTTTCAGTTTATTCCGCATTATATTTCAGGAATATACTTCATTCATTTCATTGATCTGAAAAAACTAAATTACATTTTTCTTTGTACTCAGTACCTGTGACTTCCTGATGTGTTGAAGTTTTCTTATTTTTGTACCTGAACAAGTTCTAATTTTGGTGACTTTGCATCTGGATCCCAAAGATTGTGGAAACTGAGTTTCAATTTCACTATTTTCCCTTCTAGAATTGTTTTCAGTTTATTCCCCATTATATTTCAGGAATATACTTCATTCATTTCACTGATCTGAAAAAACTGAATTACATTTTTCTTTGTACTCAGTACCTGTGACTTCCTGATGTGTTGAAGTTTTCTTATTTTTGTACATTTGTGCAGTTGCTTTGGATGTTACGGGATTATTGCATCATGCATTAATCACCTTTCTTGCTTGATTGTCTTAAATTGATGAACAACTGACCTAAGTAATTGCTTTGTGCACCCTTATCCAGAAAAGAAATGCTAGTGGTCTTGAGAGAAGCAGTTTTTCTGTTGCAAATTTGACTACAAGGAATGCTTGTTATAGTAATTCTGTTTTGGATATCAAGGAAGGTGATCTTGTTGAAAACAACCACCAAGAGTTTGTTATTCATACTGCAACTCTTGATTCTGGTAGTTCAGGAAGCAACAACATAAAACTATATCAAAAACCAAATTCAAGTTCGTTACCTGATGATTAGGAGAAATCTCAAGGGAAGTGTGAAGGATATTCTTCTGTAGACACATCATGCAGCAAGCATTTGCCTATTTAAATTTCTTGTGCCATTTGCTGGACAGAGTTCAGCTCAACCAGGGGAGTGCTGCCTTGTGGGCATCGTTTCTGTTATTCCTGCATATAGAACTGTGCTGATAAAATGGTAAATGGCACACTGGCATATTATCTTTGACTGTTATCTTGGAGTAATCTCTTGTTTTCTTGAATATTTTGTCATACGATTTGAACTTGGGAAATACTCGTGTGATTGCAGGATTCAAAAGGAAAAGAGTCAACATGTCCCTTGTGCAAGGCTTCCTTTGTCTGCATCACGAAGATGGAGGATGCATCTTCTCCTGATCAGAAAATGTTTTCACAAACTATTCCTTGTTCTCCAAAGACAAACTTAATCTTGCTTCACAACAAGGAGCAGAACATGGAAGACTTAGTAACTACCCCCATTTCAATTTTTTCACGTCTATGAATGGATAAAATACCCCATTAAACTGTTCACTATGAGTTGTCGCTGAGAATATTATAAATTGTTGTTGATAATCGAAGGTTGAATTGTCCACGATACAACTTGTCAAAACGCCAAGGTCTCAAATCATCCGAATATTGATGTCACATACAAATAACTCAATAAGAATGCGGAAGCAAGACAAACTCCAAACAAAAGTTGTGCAAAGACAACATAATTTATTCATGAGCTAGTGATGTATTTATAGAGTATACATATCTACATAAGAAGCAACAAAAAGGAGCAAAGGATGGAGCAAGTGCTGGTCGGCCAACCTTGGCCAGCACTAGCCATTGGGGCTCCAGCGGCTAGTTGCTGGCCAGGGCCCTAGTGGCCCTATGCCATACCAAAATAGTGCATGAGCCCTACTAGCTCGTGCCACCTATTACATTAACACCTCCCCTCAAACTGATGAATGAATATCTGCATTCTAACTTGCCACTAAGCTAGCGTCTTCCTTTTACGGATAGTCCCTTAGTTAATACATACGCAATTAATATCCCAAAAAGAACATATGCTGTGGTTATCGATCCACTATCCAATTTCTCCTTGACAAAGAAGTGTCAATCTATCTCAATGTGTTTGTCTGTCATGTTGAACCGGATTGTGTGCACAATGCTAATGGCGTAAGACTGTCACAATACATAGTGATTGGGATCAGGAAAGAGAATCTCCTTTACATCCGCAGTAACCAACGTGAACTAAACAATCTCTTCGGTAGTAGATGCCATGGCCTCGATACTCGGCCCTCTGCCCGGTTAGCATCAGATTGCAACCACGAACCCCCGTTTCTTGCTCTTCCAAGAAATAAGAGAATCACCGAAAAATATACAGATAACGATCTTAGGGACCTCTTGTCTAAGGGACTGTTGATCATGCCATGATCGGCGTAGAGTATGCAATGACCCTGTACTTAAGGAAGTTATTGATCCAAATAAAAGAGGCTATGAAAGAGTAATACTCTTCTAATTGGTTATAGATAGCGAAAGAGGTCATGATCTGGCACTTAACGATATGTGTAGTAGGGAGTACAAGCAAACTCGACTAACAACAACGAACAGCATATACGTGCAATATCTGAGTCCCCGAGTAATAGTAAGGTATACCAAGCTCCCAACAATAATGACGATATAAAGTAGGATCGACAAAGGTAAGTCCATCAAGAAAACTCAGATTAATGATTCTACTCAACGGGAGTGATCTAATAGCCTTATCATAGTGTCTACCGCTGCTCAAGAATATCTCAACATATTTCTGATTGAAAGAAGATAACCTAGCCTAAAGTGGAGAAGCTACTCTCAATACCCAAGGAAATATCGCATTAATAAAACTTCAAAATCTTTCATTTCAAACTGTCGTCTAGCTAACTCTATTTTCAAAATCTGAAATACTACGTGAATATCATCACCGAGTGATAATCATGTCATCAACATATAAAGACAAAATGATACTGACTTATGCCTTCAGATGCACTTAAAAAAAAAGCGAGTATGACTACTTGAAGCAAATCCAAGGAAGAAGATCAGCAACCTTGAAGAAGTCTTTCTCCGAATCTTAAGCAGCACGGGTGCTTGTTTCAGACGTATATAATGCTTTTCGAGCTTAGGTACATACCCAATCATGTAAAACACCCAGGAAGTCAGGGCGCCATATAAACTTCTTCTTGAAGATCTCCATTCAAGAAGGCATTTTTAACATCAAGCGGTAAAGATATGCCACCGACGAGCATCAAGCAGGGTCTGCAGTCAAGAGTACGAATAATAGTCATTTTTACTCTTTGACAGAGCAAATGTCTCCTCATAATCCATACCCATACTTGCATTGAGTAATAACTGCCCACACATCAACTCAGTTTTCTGTATCAGCTCAATAGATCCAATGGAATTAGTTCGGATTTTATATACCTAACGACAACCAACAATGGCTCTCTTACCAGGAGATAGAGAGAACCAGAGTCCCAAGTAATCACTGTCTTTTGCTATGCTGCGAAAGTTCCTCATCCACGTAGTCTTGCTGCCAAAGAGGATCAAGAATAGCCTCTTTATAGGGAAGACAGGCTCGAGAGAGACAATGCATAGAAGCTAAAAAAGGAAAGAAAAAGATGAAGAATAACAAGAATAAGCAAATATCGGGTAACTCAGTGGACTTACACGAACGCGTACGGATTCACGGTACGTGGTGCAGGATCCACGATCTCGGACGGAGCTCATGAGGACCGTGACAGGAGAGAGAGAAAGCTTCGGATGTGCGAGAGTAATGAAGTTGTCGCACTCTGGCTGCGAGAAGGGTATTTGAAGTACTAGGAACTCACGAGATGACAAACTACCTAATCCCCGCGTAAAAGGATTTATCATTGAATAAGGTCGAGATCTAGTCAGAGCTCATGAGTAGTGGACGGAATAGGAAAAAGAAAGGTATATGCTCAAGAAAAACAAGTCACGTACACGAGACCCACATAAGTTTCTGAAAGGTTATCGGATCAAAACAACGATACTCCTTTCACCTTTACCATAACTAAGAAAGACACAAATAGCAAGATTGAGAGGACAAAACACATGTCGCTATTCCACGTGAGATCTGAAGAGAGCGAAGCAAGCACAACCCAAAAACTCTAAGTCTTTTATAATAAAGAGAAATATTATATAGTTTTTCAAAAGGAGAAATATTTGCAAGATTGGATGAAGATATTTTATTGATAAGATATACAACAGTAAGAGTAGCTTCTACCCATAAAAATATAGGAACATTGCTGGCAATTAACATGGTTCGACAAGTTTCTATAATGTGTCTGTTTTCTCTCAGCTAGGCCATTTTGCTGAGGAGTTTTAGTGCAATACTTTTGATGAAAGATCACATTAGTTTCAATAAATTTTTGAAATTTAATTGACATATATTCTCCATCTGAATCCGATCTAAAAATCTTAATGGTGACTCCAAATTAATTTTTGATCATGTTGCAAAAGATTGTAAATTTTTCAAATACTTCTGATTTATGCTTCAAAAGATATATCCAAGTAAAGGGAGTAAAGTCATCCACAAATATCACATAATATTGAACTCCTCTCTCAGAAACAATGGAGGCAGGAACCCAAACATCATAATGTATTAATTCAAAGGCTTTGTTCGGTACATAGTTTCTTTCACAAAAGGAGAGATGATGCATCTTTCCAAGAACACATTTTTTACATTCAAACTTTTGTTTCCTAATCTTTTTCATCAAAAGAATGTTACATAATTTTTGTAAATCCAAATGTCAAAGTCTTTTATACCAAAGGGTAGCATCTTGGGTTACATTACAAGACTCAAAATTTGGCTTAACAAGATAATCCATTTTGTATAGTCCACTTTCTCTATGGCCTTGACCAATCATCTTCTTCGATTTGTGATCCAGCACTACACAATGCTAGGATGAGAAAGTGACTATACAATCATTATCACAATTTTGAGCAACTGAAAGTAAGTTCAAATTAAGTTTAGGTATAAAGCTTACATTTTAGATTTTAAAATTTTCTTTTCAAAATTTCCTATTTTTTTAATTTGAAGTTTTGTACCATTAGCCGTAAAAACATGTTCTCCAACGGTATCATGAGATTCATTTAAGGAGTTTTCACGAGTTATATGAAAAGAAGCACTCGAATCTAAAAACCAAGACATACCTTGAGAGGTGGAGAGAGTGTTTCCAGATATGCTTACTTTTTCTTTAAACATTTCCTCTATATATGCTTTGATGTTGCTAGACAAGACTCCTCCTTCTTTATCTTCCACGACTCCCATATTTTTAAACTTCTTTCGAAGAAGAGGACAAGTGGTTTTGATATGTTCACTTTCCTTACAATAATGGCATATGGTGTCCTTGGTTGGCCACGGTCTCATAGGTTTCTTTGTTGTTTCTTCGAGATTTTTTGCATGTGGGGGCTTGTATATCTTCATGTTAGCTCCCGGCTTGGAGGCGGTAAGAACAACTTCTTTTGCAACAGTAATACTTTTCAATCTTGTTTCTTGCATAACAAGATCGGCCAAAAATGAGTCTCCTCTAGGTCTAGCTTTTGTATTGTATATATTAAGTTTGATCTAATGTTTTCGAATTCATCTCTTAACCACGCATAAACAAAAATAAATATTGATTATCCAAAAACTCTTGAAATTCATTCAATTTTTGAAGTTTTTCAAATTTATCAAAACTCATAAGTTGAGCCCATAATTCTGAAAACTCATTATGATAATCTCTAATACTTGAATTCCCTTGTTTAAGCATAATCATTCTTTCCATTAAATCAATTTGAAAAACAAAATAATCTCGAGAGTGAAGTTTTTTCAAGTATTCCCAAGTTTCGAATGCACTTTCGAAAACGCTTATTCTATTTTTAAGTTTCTCATTTACATTTTAACAAATGATCCAAGTAAATTTTCCATTCATTTTTTCTTCTTAAACGAGTAAGGTAAAAACCGAACTTAAACAAACACTTACACGTGGTCGTCTTTGCCTCTCGAGTTGCTCGGGTCCGTCCTCCTTGGCAACCACAACATAGGTCTCCCTAGGTGGGTCTAGACGTGAGAGTTTGAGCTTGGGTTCACTTGGGGGCAGCTAAGTGTTTTGTGGTTTAGGATGGGCTGGGTTCGGCCAAGGTATAGGTTAGGGTGTAATGAGTGTGGTCCTAGCTAGGTGAGGTCTTAGGTGAGTTAAGTAGGATGGGGCTGAGTCACGACAAAAGGGTGTGGGGTGTTGGTGTTGGGTGCTCCTGAGGTAGGTCGGCAGGCGCTAGGGAGATGGCTGGGGATAGGTGAGGTGTGGGGGTTATGGCTGAGAGCTGGTGACAGGGCACTGGGATGTGGTATGGTGCGTGGGACATCGCGCAAGGCGCGGCAGAGGGTGTGTGTGGCACAGGACAGGTGCTGGGAGTATTGGCGCGACAGGGTGTGCGGGTGACAGGGTGTGGCAGGTGGGTGCGGGTGACAGGGTGCAATGGGGGTGCTGGTGACAGGGTGCTGGGATGTGGTATGGTGCGGCAGGGTTGTGCGCAGCACGTGCATAGGGTGCTGGAAAGCTTGCAGGCCGGGGAGTTAGGCGTTGTTGAGGTGCAGGCTGGGGGGTTGTGAGGGTGCAATTGTGGCAGGTAGAGGATGCGGGTGGCAACTGGGACACGGCAGGTGAGTGGGGTGTTGGCGAGTGGCTGGGGGAAGGGTAGTGGAGTGAGGTATGGCTGGGAGCTGCTAGGTGAGTGGGCAGCTGGCCGGGTGCTTGGAGTCGACGGGTTGTGGCTGGGTGTTGGCTATGGCGCTGCACAAGGTGCAGGCCGGGTGTTGGCTAGGGGCATGCAAGACATAAACCGAGTGCAAGATGCACTCGGTTAGAGAGTGTAGGCTAGGTCGGTGGAGAGGGGCTGGGTCCAACCTGCGTGTGGTTAGGTCTAGGGGCTAAATAGAGTCGGTTTGGAGGTGGCTGAGCTAGGTCTAATTAAGTCGGTTTAGGTTAAATGGGGGAGTCGGTTTGGACATAGGGATAGGTCGGTTGGGGTGAGAGTGGTCGAGCTAGGGGATAAAAGGGAGTCGGTTTGGGGCATGTAGGCTAAGTCTAGGCTAGTTTGGGGTTAGGTTTAGTGGCTAGGTTAGGGTTAGGTTGAGAGACCTACCTCTTGGAGCCGGTCCACCTTGTGTAGCCCATGCCTTGATCCAAGCCCACGCCATTCTTCATGTTGGTGCAGCCCTAGGTTAGGTCCAACTCACATGGCTTGAGCCTATTTCCCCTTTGGCTAAGCCCATATCGCTAACCCACTTGAATAAGTCAAGCCCACCAATCTTCTCTCTCTTACTTTATGCTCTCTCTCCCAAGCCTCCCACTTGAAGTTCACATGAACTTTCATCCACCCCTCACCTCTATTTATAGGCAAAGGGGTGGGTCTTGGGTTTGGATCTTGGATTTGGTTTTTATGACTCAAATCCGATCCAAACACTATTTGGGTTTGGATCTGGATATTTATGTCCAGATCCAATCCAAATTTTTGTTTCTTCAGTCCTTCTTGGCGTTTCGAGACGGGTGGTTTTCACGGGCCCTGGCTTCATCAGTGCTCCGTCTTGGGCTGGGTTTTCCCCAACCTTTTCGTTCGATCTCCTTCTCACCTTCTAGACTTCATTTCGTCTGATTTTTGGAATTTCAAGATCTGGATATTTATGTCCAGATCCAATCCAAATTTTTGTTTCTTCAGTCCTTCTTGGCGTTTCGAGATGGGCGGTTTTCACGGGCCCTGGCTTCATCAGTGCTCCGTCTTGGGCTGGGTTTTCCCCAACCTTTTCGTTCGATCTCCTTCTCACCTTCTAGACTTCATTTCGTCAGATTTTTGGAATTTCAAGCTTGGGCTTGGATTTCTGATGGTTTTGCTTGGTGCTTTGGCTTTGTATTTCATGTTCCAGGGCTGAAGTTTGCTTCTGGCCTGAGCTCTTCTTTTGCTTTTTGGTCTTGCTTTCATCAGGCTGGGCTGAATTCTAGGCTTTTTGACCTGCTTTTGGAGCTGCTTTTCGATCAGGCTCCACTTGTTTGCTTTGGTTGCTTACAAAATTGGGACCTGGCCCGAGTTTAAGGAACCTATATTTTAAAAGAGTTTTTGATAAAAAGTTTAAAGCTTTTGTACTCCTGGGTTTTCGAAAGCTCAAAATTGGTTTTGAAAAGGTTTTACCAACCAGGTGTTTGTTTTGGAAATCGTTTAATGTTAGGGTGTTTAGAGATGGCCCTCTTTGGTATTATCCAAATTTATTTGGATAATGGCAAAGAAGACAATACTCTTTCTTGCTTTCTCCCTAGATTCGTCCTCGAGAATATGGGTTCGTCCCAGTTTTGAGAAAAACTTTTTCCTTATGCCTGGTAAGAGGGGATTTTTGCCAAAGAGGACTTTACCTAATGTGGTTCTAGTCCTAATTGGGATCATGTATTTTGATGTCCATGCATGCACACATGAGTGAACGATATGGATGATGTGCTAGAAAATATGGTTTTTTAGAGACTTTAACTATGGAATGGTCGAACTTGGGAGTCTTATGAAGAACTGCTGCATCAAGTGAGCTGGTCTTATGTTGCTCGATGTTTAGGGTTTTTCTCAATTTGCTTTTGGGAGAGGGAAGACCCTTTTAGCTTCAATCCTAAGGATTTTCAGCTTCTCGTGTTTCCCTTTACTTGAGTCTTAACACTCGCTAATCTAGGAGAGGTTTTATAAGAAAATCAAGTAGCATTTCAAAATTTCTACGCCTTACCCAACAACGTCTAATTCTCAAACAAAATGAGATTCAAGTAAGTAGATCCTATTTTTACTTTAGGACTCCTTGAAATGAATCTTTCTTCACTTAGGATAAATCGTAGGGATGGGAAAAGAGTTACCACGGTCCCTTCTGAAGCGTCCCGTGGTTTGAGGTAAAGAGGCGGAAAACTGCTCTTTTGAGCTTTTGGCAACTTTTCTTTTTTCATAGAGGGTCTCTCTTTGGGAGTATTTTCTCTTTGTTCCCTCTTTTCCATAGAAGAATGATTTTTTTTCTTTTCAATTCAGCTTTTCTTTGGAAAACGAGTTTTGTAGGGATTTTCCTTTTTACTTTTTGCCAAATTTTCCTTTTGGGGAAGAGAAGAGAAGAGGGAAAGGACTTATCCCAATGATCTACTCGATTCATCCCAGATCAGCCTATTTAGAAATAGCACGTACTACTTGCAAGTATTTTTCTATATTGAACTAGGCCTTCCTTTGTAAGATGAAGATTTTTAAAATGTAACCCATCTGTTTTTGAAAACTCCACTCTTTCACAAGCATCGATTTTCTCATTCAGGGTCACACGATCCACTTTGATCCTTACTCACAAAGTTTCAAAGGAGATTTCCTCAAAATATTTTCACAAAGGGGATTTAGCTTAGACCCTACACATGGTATTGTTTTAAATATTGGGCATTCACAGGGTCTGCTAAATTCCTACCCTCAACATCAATTAACTAGTATGCATTGTTCATGGTGGTTCCACGTACAACATAAGGACCATCCCACTTGGGCTGCCACTTTTCAAGTGGATGTGGGCCACAATGGTGGATGATCTTTAATACAAGGTCTCCCACTTTGAAGTGGCGAGGTTTCATAGGCTTTTCATAATATCGGTCTATCCTTTGTCGATATGCATGTGCATGGTCCATAGCAAGGAGCCTTATTTCATCTAATAAATCAAGCTCGGCCATTCTAGCATGCTGTAACGTCTTTAGGGGGAGGTCGAGTGCAAATGATGTATGGAATGAATGCAATTTGGTATGAATGGGGAGAATGACGTTTGTGCCATAGACCAACTTAAAAGGCGCGGCATTTGTGGGAGTCCGGATGGAAGTCCTATACGCCCATAAGGCTTCATTCAACTTCTCATGCCATGTCCTACCCTTCTCTAAGGTTTCTCAATAATGCTTATGAGAGTCTTGTTGGTGACCTCGGCTTGGCCATTGCCTTGAGGGTAGTAGGGTGATGAGAAGTGGTGAGTTATGCCATAAGTGCTACATAACTTTAACATCCTCTCGTTCTTGAAGGGGGTGCCATTATCAAACACTAGGTCTCTTGGAACTCAAAATCGAGCCAAGATATTCTTCTTAATGAACGCCACTACATGTTTCCCTGGACATTAGTCAGGGAGGTAGCTTCAACCCATTTAGAAAAATACTCGGTGGCTGCTAGGATAAACCTATGTCCGTTTGATGCATTTGGAAAAATTGGTCCTATGATGTCAAACGCCCACGTGGTGAATGGCCATGGGTTGACCACGGAATGCAAGGTTGATGATGGGATATGAATGGCGTGTCCATGCACTTGACATGGGTGACATTTCCTAACATGATCATGACAATCTTGCTTTAGAGTGGATCAAAAGTAACCGGCTCTAAGTATTTTCATTGCCATCATATTTGCATTTACATGTCCTCCACATTCTCCATCATGGAATTCATGCATTATCATCCTAGCCTCCTCAAGGTCTACACACCTCAATAAGATGCCAGTAAAACTCTTTTTATAAAGAATCCCTCCCAAAATTATGTATCGGGTTGAAATCTTTCGAATAAAAGCTTGTCTTTAGACGAAGCGAATTTTGAAAATCCTCCGTTTTCTAAGAAATCTTTAATGTCTTGAAACCACGATTTTTTAGTAGAATTTTGGTTGTTTTGGCAAATCTCCAAATCGTGAATGGATGGAGTGGGTGAGTGCCATATTTCTAAGGGTCTGGTTCCCAAGGTGGGATTGACCCTTAGGGCTGAGCATAAGGATAAGAGGGCATCTGCTATGCCATTGTCCTCTCTTCCTACGTGTGTGAGTGTGCATGACTTGAACGAATCAACCAGTTTGGTGGCCAATTCATGGTATGAAAGAAGTTTTTCATTTTTGACTTGCCAAATTTTCAATACTTCGTTAATGACAAGTAAAGAGTCTCCAAAGACTTCAATGCATGATGGCCCTAGAGTTTTCGAAATTTTCAAGCCTGGTATGAGTGCTTCATACTCAGTTGTATTGTTGGAACATTCAAAATCTAGGCGAATAGCAATGAGAATTTCTCCCTTTTTAGGGGATATGAGGATGACTCACGCACCTGCCCCTCTTTGGTTTCTTGCCCCATCGAAGTGCATTTTCCACACTTGGTTTTCGTTTAAACAGTTTGCTAAAATATGGTTTTGAAATTGATTTAGAAAGATGCCCTCATCGGGCATTTCATCAAGTATGGGATATAAATCCTCTAAGGGGAAATTAGCCACATAATCAACTAGGGCGTGCCCCTTAATGGAGGTTTGATGATGGAATTTTAGGTCATACTCCATTAAGAGGAGCTGCCATTTACCCAGCCTACCCATGAGGATAGGTTTTTCAAACAAATGCTTGATTGGATCAAGCCTAGACACTATCGAGATCTCATGATCTAGGAAGTAATGTCTAAATTTCTGGCAGGCCCATACCAAGGCCAAGCACATTTTCTTCATGGCTTGATAATTTCTTTCATAAGCCAATAGAGTTTTCGAAACATAGTAAATAGCATACTCTTTATGGGTATCATCCTCATATTAAGCTAATAAAGCACCCAATGCATTCATATGCATAGAAATGTAAAGTAAAAGTGGTTTTCCTTGCTTTAGAGGTTCTAAAACCGGAGGATTAATCAAATACACTTTTAATCTTTTGAAAGCTTTTTGGCAATCGTTGTCCCATATAAACTTTACCCCTTTTCTCAAAAGCTTGTTGAAAGGTTCGCATCTCGTTGTGAGGTTTGAAATAAACCTTCTAATCGATTGAAGGCGACCTTGGAGGCTACGGATTTGAGTTAAGTTGGAGGGTGGAGACATGTCTATGATGGCTCTACACTTAGAGGGGTCAACTTCAATGCCCCTTTGGCTTACCATAAAACCTAAAAGCTTATCGGATTCCACTCCGAAGATGCACTTTTGAGGGTTTAGTTTCACTTTGTAAAGCCTCAGTCTTTTGAAAACTTTTTGCAAAGATTCGATGTGTGTGCATCAGGTTTTTGATTTCACCAAGAGATCATCCACATACACTTCAAAGAGCTCGTGAATTTGATCGTGAAAGATCGTAGTCATGGCTCTTTGGTATGTGGCATCGGCATTTTTCAAACCAAAGGGCATGACTGTGTAGCAGTATGTGCCCCAGGGTATGGTAAAAGCAGTTTTAGCCTGATCTCTTGGGGCTAACTTGATTTGATTATAACCCGAGTAGCCATCCATAAAAGAAAACATCTCATGATTTGCAGTGCTATCGACTATCAAATCAATGTTTGGTAAAGAAAAGTTATCTTTTAGAGTGGCTTTGTTCAGATTTCTGAAATCGATGCAAATTCGAATTTTCTCATTGGATTTTCGAACTACAACAATGTTTGAAAACCAATCAGAATACGCAATGGGTTTTATAAAACCAGCTTTTAGAAGATCTTCTAAACCCTCTTTCACTTGAGAGTGTACGTTTGGGTGAATCTTTCTAAGCTTTTGTTTTATGGGTTTTGAATCTGGATCTAGGGGAAGACCATGCTCTACGATTTTTGGGTCTAGACTGGCATGTCTTCGTATGTCCATGCAAAAACGTTTATGTAGGCTTTTAGGAATGCAATGAATGATGTTTTTTCATGCTCATGCAGACATGTGCATATCTTAACACGTTTTGATTTTGCTTCACTCCTGTAGACACATAAAATTTTCAACTCCTGGTTCTTAGGCCTGAAATGAACCTTTTCGCAATCTACGTCGCTTTTTAGGGCGTACCAGTTAGCTTACTCAAACTAGCGAAGTATGTTTTGAAATGTCTGACTTTTAAAAGGCAATTGTGGGCAAGCGGGATCTTTTCGTCACAAACCTTCTTGAACCGATGCTCAAGAGTCAGTTTGTACGCTTAGAGACTTCGTTTGAAACAAGTTAACCTCAAAATCGATTTTGAATGAATCAGTATTTTGAAATCTTTGGAAAATCATGCACTTTGGCGAGTTTTGATTTACGAGGGTTGGGCGACCCTAATTTTATCTACTTAGGCACGATGTGTGTGCATCAAATGGCCTAAGCCTTGGCGTGTTTGCACGATTTGTTCAGGGTTTATTTGATGCAGGTATGCACTCTAGCTCGAGTTTGGCGAGTATGCAATGCAACTCACACAACTTGAATGTAAAACCCAAAATTTAAAGACTTAGCTGAAGGAAAAACCCAAATTAAATGCCACTCACACGACTTGAATGTAATTTGTAAAAATTTAAATATATCTATATCTTAAGAGCGGAAAGGCTCAATGTGTGCATGGGTGTTGTGTATAAATTGAAATGCAACTCACGCAGCTGAACCGTAAAACGCAGTAGAAGGGAGATATAGATATAAGAGCGGAAATGCTAAATGTGGTGTGTGTGTTTGTGTATAAATTAACGACAACACACATGACTGAATTTTAACAACCCAGAATTGAAATGCATACACAGCTGAACCGGGAAAACTCATGCTGTCGAAAATATATAAATATGACTATATCTTAGTGGCTTCGGAGGCCAAAATGTGCATGAGGTGCTTGAGCAAGCGCTCGGGTGTTCTTTGGGTGCGAGTGTGTAATTGAAAGACAAACTCACATGACTTAATGTAACAACCCAGCTGAATTGAAATACATATATATAATAAGAGCGAAGGCTCAATGCACACATGTATAGAGTGTGTAAAATTAAAGACAACTCACGCAGCTCTTACTAGAGTCTTGGGAGTAAGAGCGAAGGCTCAATTGTGCATGTGTGTGCTTGATGTATGAGATTAAGAGTTAAGGCTCAAGTGCTCATGTGTGCTTCATGTATCAAGCAACTTTATTACATTCCGGGGGAGACAATGCTCCGTTATGACAACCCCGTATCACGAATTGAATTGAATGGAAACGAGACTTGATATATATCAATAAGACTTACACTCTTCCAGATTTTTGATTTGGGATTGTACCAGAAGCGAATCCACCTTCTTCTTATGGAGTCCGGGGCACGTGGGAGCGAAGTCGGAGAGCTTGGAAGCTTGGAAGCACTTGGAGATTTGGGAGCAGCAAGGGTTTTTGGATTTGGGGGCCACTTGGGGCTGGTTTGGCTAAGGTAGGACTCGAGCCAAGGTGGCTCGAGTAGGGCTTGGTCTTGAAGGTTCGGCCAACACTTGGCCTTTTGTTTGGTCTTGTGAGACTCGAGCCAAAGGTGGCTCGAGTGAGAGGTTTTGCTTTAGGGTTCGGCCAACACTTGGCCTTAGGTTTTGCTTATGTGACTCGAGCCAAAGGTGGCTTGAGTGAATTTGGTTTAAAGGGGACTTGGGGATGGTCCTAGCTAGATTTTTGTCTAAGCTAGGGTGGCTGTCCTAGGTGTTGGCTAACTAAGGCAAGTCACGGCTAGGTTAGGGTATCTTGGGCGTAGGCTAGTTAAGGTGAGTCCTAGCCTAGTTTGGGTGGTGTATGGTAGGTGGTTTGTATGAGACACGGCCAACAACTGGCTGTGGGCTTGGGGATAAAGTAAGGACATGGCCTGCCTTATGGCAAGCCGGGGTTTGCTAAGGTAGAAGATACACGGCCTGCACTGGCAGGCCGTGTGGTTTAGGGTAGATGACCAGCCGAATAGTAGGTCTTTGTTTGGCTTTGGTAAGGGAGCACAACCAGCTGTTGGCCGTGGGGTTTCAATGGGAAATGGCCTGCCTAAAGGGCAGGCCTGATGTTGGGTAAGATGAGGGAAACATGGCCTAGCTAGGCCGTGTGGTTTGTGTTAGGTGGCCTGCCTAAAGGCAGGCCTGGTGTTTGGCGAAAGGAGGGAAGCACGGCCACCTTTGGCCATGTGTTTTAATGGGAAATGGCCTGCCTAAAGGCAGGCCTGGTTTTGGCGAAAACAAAGGGACACACGGCCAACACTTGGCCGTGTGGTTTAAGGGAAGATGGCCTGCCGAATGGCAGGCCTGGTTTTAGGTAAAGGGTAGGGGAGCACGGCCTACCTTGGCCGTGTGGTTCAAGGAGAGTTCGGCCAGGTCTTGGCCGAACTTAGTTGGTTTAGGGTAGTGCTCGGCCAAAGGCTGGCCGAGCTAGGTTTATTAAGGTAGAGCTCGGCCAAAGGCTGGCCGAGCTTTAGGTGTTTTAGGGTAGAGTTCGGCCAACACCTGGCCGAACTTGGTCTGTTTTAATGGAGTATGGGCTGGGTTTAGGTTGTCTTAGGTTGAGTGGTCTAGAGAGGTTAGGGAAGAGGTTGGTTTAGGGTTAGGGTTTAGGGTACTAACCGTGATTTGCAGCTCCACCCTAAGCCGCCTCCATGCCGCCAAGCTCCACCACATGCAGCTCCACTCCCAGCTTGAAGAAGACGCTGTTCCATTTGGTGCAGCCCAAGCCTCAATGGGTCAATCCCAACACTCAAGGCCAAGCCTTGGCCAATAGGGCCCTCTCTCTTTCCTCCCCCTCTTGAAGTTCACGTGAAAGGCCTCCCTTTGGATTTCACGTGGGCTCATTTTGGAGACCTCTCACCTCTATTTATAGACATTTGAGGTGGGTCTTGGATATGAGTCTTGTATTTGGGTCTGGATATCTGGATCCAATCCAAACACTATTTAGATCTGGATCACGGATCTCGGATATTTTGAGATCCAGATTCGATCCAAACACTATTTGGATCTGGATCCAAATATTTTTGGGTCCAGACCCAACCCAAAATTTTCTTCTGCTCCTTGGTTTTCAGTCCATTTCTGGTGCTTTTCACCATCAGTTTTGAGCGGGTTTCAATTCATCGGAGGCCTCACTCTGGCCTGGGTCTTCCCCAAGTCCTTCTTCCAACTAGTGCTCGGCTTTTCAGGACTTTTTCGACGACTGTTTCGGTCCACCGTTTTGGTTTCTAGTTGGTTCCTGGTGATATCGAACTCAAATTGCTGCACGGATTCCGTTCTTCATTCTGACGGGAAGTGTCTCGGACGTCTGTCGACTTCATCAGGTTCTTGGCTTCTTTCTGCATTTTGGAGCTGCTTTTTGCTTTTCTTTGACCCAAATTATGCTTTTGCCCTTCTGTCGAGCTTTTCTCCGAATGGGCTCTCCTTTCTTCTATTTTTGGGCAGGAGACGGCTTCTAAAGTTCCGGGCTTGAATTCCTCTTCTTGTCTGGGCTCTCCTTTTGCCTTTTGTACATGTTTTTGTATTTTAAAATAGATTGTCGTTTTGGCTCAAATGAGCTTTTTGTGTTTTTGAGAGTTTTTGAATTTTGGAAAATTCGGGGTGTTTACAACTCCCTAGGTCGACTTCTATGAAATCTCCTCCTACAAAATTCGAAGGTTTTTCTAAATCGAGGATTTTGTGAAACTCGGGAAGCTCGGAGGTTTGATCCTCCTCAAGGAGAAGGGGATCCTCCTCCGTGCTTTGATCATTCTCGAGCATTTTGAATCCTAGGGAATTTGGACTTGATGCATGCTTTTTAAAAATACCTGGTTTTGGTTTTGGAATTTCTGCAAGTTTTGAAGATTTTGGTCCTTTTATGAAAATGACTTTTTCTTCAAATTCCTTGGCTTTTTCAAAATTTCTACCAGGAGCTGGTATGTATACGATTTTTTTGGTATTTTCTTAATTTTCTAATGTTTTTGGGTTTTTGAAAATTTATAATTTTTTTGGCTTTTTGGTTAAAGAGGGGTCTTCCATCACACCTACAAAGAAAACGCCACGAATTAGTCTCTAAATAAGAGATCTAAGCCATAAGTCTCGGTTTTAGTAGGCTCCAAGGCACCCTTGACCCAAGTGGTCATTGGTGGTGGTTCTGGGGGTATGGTGGAAATATAGCCTATCCCATACCTATCTGGATTTGGGTTTGGGAAGAAAGGCTATAGACGCCCATTGTTTTTATTCCCTAAACTCTGGTAGGGCATGTAGCCCATGTTGAGCAGCATGTTCAAGGTTTTCTTATTTTAGAAAACTCTTTGTACAAAGGATGGCCTTGGAACTTGCTGTCATCCATGGCATACTCGAATGGTTTCCTATTTAGGGATTTTGGAAATATAGGGAGTTTGGATTTGCCTAGGATAGTCACGACTTTTGGTGGGCTAGCTTTGGGCTGCCCCTTGACGTACACGACTATCCTAGTCTTTTGGGGGACGAATTCGTATGATTCGTCCATGGATTTCATGGGGTTGGTCCCGTAGGCCTTTTGACTTGATAAGCAAGGGAATTTTTGAACTCCCCTTAGCTGTGGATAGCTTTCGCCCAAAATTACCACGATTTGATTCTCGTGGGAGATTTTTACACACCTATGGAAGGTGGATGGCACAACACGAAGGTTGTGTATCTAGGGTCTTCCCGGAAGTAGGTTGTAGTGGGGGTGTATGTCTAAGACATGGAACACCCCTGAGTGGGTTATACCCCCTATTTCCATGGGTAACTCTATGGCTCCCAAAAGTTTCGATGCATTCCCATCATATCCAGTGATAACGATAGGGCTTAGGTTTACAGAAGTCAAGGTGACTCCAATTTGACATGCCACGTGTAGCGAAAGGATATTGAGACATCCTCCCCTATCAACCAAGCACCTGTCTAGAGGATGGTGATTCAATACCACCTCGATATGCAGGGCTTGATTGTGGGTTTTATATGGTCTTTCAATTTCGTCTTTCGAAAACACAATTGGCATTTTTGCACAGATGGGTGCAACTAGGAATGACAAGGACTCAAGAGTTATACTCGAGTTAACCTTGGCTCTTTCTAAGATTTTTTCTAAAACTAGTCTATACCTAGGAGAGGTTTGTATCAACTCTAGGATGGACATGTTTATCGGGATCTTAGAAAGATGATTTTCAAAATCATATGAGGTTAAAACGTTTTTACCTTTATCCATGATTTGCAATACCTTAGGAATACATGCTTTTGAAGGGCCAGGAATACTAACCACTTTTTTAGCATTTTTTTCTAGATGTGGGGGTTGATAGATCCTTCCAGACCTGATAACCTCCCCCATACTTTGCCTAAGGCTCGCTCCTATGTTGGCTCTATTTGTGTGCTTTGGAGCACCTAGAATTTCTAAGACAGCTCTAGCCAGGAGCAGGACTCTAAGCTCTCCCCGGATCATTACTTGTTCGACCTTTTTGTATATGATGAGAGAAGGTGGTGTGTGACAAGTAGTGAAGCTAAAACATGATGCATGCACTAAACCTTTCGAGGTTGAGAAAGCACATACCTCTTTTTGATTCTCACTAGTACTTGCGTGATTGGGGAAGGGTTCTTTGAGCACAGCTTGGGCATGCTCAGGTTCTTCAGCAACCTGGAGTTGGCCCTGCTCTATCAAGTTTTCAATTTTGTTTAAAAGGAAAAAGCATTTATTCGTATCATGGCCTTTGAGCTGGTGATATTGCAATATCTGTTAAAAAACCTCCCTTTGGCGGGGTCCCCTCGGGGATTTCTAGGAGTATCACCAAACCTTGGGCGAGTAGGAAGTCTAGGACCTCTGAGACAGGTTTCCCCAATGGGGTATACTCCCGTTTTTCAAAAGTTTTTTTAAAATTTTTTATTTTTTTGTTGTTTGAGCTTTTTTGAAGTGCCCACCGGGCTTGACTCCACTCGGACATTTGCAATCTTTGGGGGTTTTGCCCCTTTGTCCGTCATGGGTGGCCCGTAAGTTTTGGGTTTTTCAAATCTCATTTTGGGAAGTATTTTTCCCTTCCACAAGTCGTCATAGACTCCCTTTTTTAGATTGGTTTCAAATAAGGAAGCCTTCTTCATTAACTTGTGAAAGGTAGAAATTTCATGTAATGAAAGAAGAGTTTTGATATCTGTTTTAAAATTTTTGAGGATGAGCATTACTGCGCACCCTTCAGAGATGGGTTCTTTTATTTGCCCAAGAAGGAACCTCCATCGAATGATGAATGCGTGTACATCCTTGTTCAAAGCTTGTTTCGTGTCAGTCAAGGTGTTCAATGTGGGCGTTACTTCCATGTTGTGCGAAAATCTTTGCATAAAGTTGTTTGCTAACTCTTCAAAAGTAGCAAACTGGCTTAAGTTATAGGAGGCAAGCCATTTTAATGTAGTCCCCTTGAGGGAAAGGGAGAACCAATAAATCCATTTGGCAGAGTCCCTTTTCTTTTTATGGGCTCTGCACGAAAAGAGTTGCAAGTGGGATCTAGGATCCCCCGTGCCATTATATCGATGGAAATTCGGTATGTCGTCGTCGTTGTCTATTTCATAATTCGAAGGAAGGAAGTCAGACAGGGCGTACGATTTCTTTTCCTTGTTTTGCCCCTTCAAAAGTTGTTGAAGGGCTTTGCGATCCTTCAGTGTGAAGGAATCGTGGTATTGATCCCCCTCCATTATGGAGGTTTCCTTGGGTTTTTTGGTCTTGGTAGTTCTTTTCTTGGCTTTGGCGGGTTCGCCATGTGACAAGCAAGAGTCGGCCGCCTCAGCCTCTTGGCTAAGTGCATCGATTCTTGCATCAATTTTAGCCTCGAATTCCCTACTCAAGTTTTCTAACTCTTCTTTCTTGCAATTGAGTTGAGATTTTGAAATCCTTTTTGAAAGGGAACTTGACGAGCGCGAGGCTCGGCTAGTCACTTCGTTAGAGCCTGAATTAGACATGACTCAACAAAAGTTTGAAATCCTACAAATGCAAATAGGCAAAAATTTTAAGACACTTTTGGAAAATTTTTACTGAGTTTTGTTTGTTTTATCAAAGTTTCAAGACCCGGCTCCCATCGGGCATGCCAAATCTGTAAACATGAAAATTTTCACTTCTGGTTCTTGAGACCAGAAATAAAACTTTTTGTGCCTACGTCGTTTCTAAGTGCGTGCCAGCTAGCTTGCTCAAGCTAGCGAAGATTTTTGAAATGTTCTGACTTTTTCTAGCGATTGTGGGGAAGCGGGATCTTTTCGTTTAAAACCTTCTTGAACCGATGCTCAAGGGTCAGTTTAAACGCTTAAAACTTCGTTTTTACAAAACTTTGCAATATCAGTGTTTAAAAAACTCGATGTATGCCAAGTTTGCAAGTTTTATTGCGACTTTGGACGTGCCTAAGTCTTTGAGTTTTTAGCTTTTTAGGTCTGATGTGTGGGCATATGTGGCCTATTTTCAACGTGGTTTGTGCGTGGATTCGGGGTGCTTTTGAAATCTAACGAATGCAAAGATGCACAAATATTTTAAGGTTTTTGCGATGATGATGTGAGCTAGGCTCGAATTTAAAGGCAACTCATACAACTTAATGTAAATACCCGAAATTGAAGTGCAACTCACGCAGCTTAATGTAAATACCCGAAATGTAAAGCAACTCACACGACTTAATGTAAATCCATACAAAGGGAAATGCAACTCGACGTGAAGTAAACTCACACAACTTGAAAATATATAAATATGTTATATCCTAAGAGCGACAAGGATCAATGTGTGTGAGAGTGGAGAGCGGAAAAGCTCGAGTGCTTTTGTGTGCTTCTTGCGTGAAATTGAAATGACAAATCACACAGCTTTCACTAAAGTAAATACCCAAATGGAAATATATACTTTAGCTTAAGAGCGGAAAGGCTCAATGCACGTGTGTGTAAGTGTGAAATTTAACTGACAACTCACATGACTTTCACTAAAGTAAATACCCAAAGGAAAATATATACTTTAGCTTAAGAGCAGAAAGGCTCAATACATGTGTGTAAGTGTGAAATTTAAATGACAAACTCACACGACTTGAATGTAACTACCCAAATTGAATTTCAACTCACATAGCTTTCACTAAAGTAAATACCCGAATGGAAATATATACTTTAGGTTAAGAACAAAAAGGCTCAATGTGTGTGCAATCATGTGCAATATAGGAGCGGAAAGGCTCAAGTGCACGTGGGTGTCCCTTGTGTATGATTAAGAGTGATAAGGCTCAAGTGTACGTGTGTGGCTTGTGTATCAAGCACAAATATTACATTTCGGGGGGAGACTACGCTCCATTATTACAACCCCATATCTAATTGAATTTAATCTTAAACGAGTAAGGTAAAAACCGAACTTAAACAAACACTTACACATGGTCGGCTTTGCCTCTCGAGTTGCTCGGGTCCGTCCTCCTTGGCAGCCACAAGATAGGTCTCCCTAAGTGGGTTTAGACGTGAGAGTTTGAGCTTGGGTTCACTTGGGGGCAGCCAAGTGTTTTGTGGTTTAGGATGGGATGGGTTCGGCCAAGGTGTAGGTTAGGGTGTAATGAGTGTGGTCCTAGCTAGGTAAGGTCTTAGGTGAGTTACGTAGGATGGGGCTGAGTCATGGCAAAAGGGTGCGGGGTGTTGGTGTTGGGTGCTGTTGAGGTAGGTCGGCAGGCGCTAGGGAGATGGCTGGGGACAGGTGAGGTGTGGGGGTTATGGCTAGGAGCTGATGACAGGGCACTGGGATGTGGTATGGTGCGCAGGACGTCGCGCAAGGTGCAGCAGGGGGTGTGTGTGTCACGGGACAGGTGCTGGGAGTATTGGCGCGACAGGGTGTGCGGGTGACAGGGTGTGGGTGACAGGGTGCAGTGGGGGTGCTGGGATGTGGTATGGTGCGACAGGGTTATGCGCAACAAGCACGGGTGACAGGGTGCTGGGGTGTGGTATGGTGCGGCAGGGTTGTGCGTAGCAGGCGCGTAGGGTGTTGGAAAGCGTGTAGACCGGGGAGTTTGGCGCTGCTGAGGTGCAGGTTGGGGGGTTGTGAGGGTGCGGTTATGGCAGGTAGAGGGTGTGGGTGGCAGCTGGGATGCGACAGGTGAGTGGGGTGTTGGCGAGTGGCTGGGGGAAGGGTAGTGGAGTGAGGTATGGCTGGGAGCTGCTAGGTGAGTGGGCAGCTGGCCGGGTGCTTGGAGTCGACGGGTTGTGGCTGGGTGTTGGCTATGGCGCTGCACAAGGTGTAGGCCGGGTGTTGGCTAGGGGCATGCAAGACATAAACCGAGTGCAAGATGCACTCGGTTAGAGAGTGTAGGCTAGGTCGGTGGAGAGGGGCTGGGTCCAACCTGGGTGTGGTTAGGTCTAGGGGCTAAATAGAGTCGGTTTGGGGGTGGCTGAGCTAGGTCTAATTAAGTCGGTTTAGGTTAAATGGGGGAGTCGGTTTGGACATAGGGATAGGTCAGTTGGGGTGAGAGTGGTCGAGCTAGGGGATAAAAGGGAGTCAGTTTGGGGCATGTAGGCTAAGTCTAGGCTAGTTTGGGGTTAGGTTTAGTGGCTAGGTTAGGGTTAGGTTGAGAGACCTACCTCTTGGAGCCGGTCCACCTTGTGTAGCCCATACCTTGATCCAAGCCCGCGCCATTCTTCATGTTGGTGCAGCCCTAGGTTAGGTCCAACTCACATGGCTTGAGCCCATTTCCCCTTTGGCTAAGCCCATATGGCTAACCCACTTGAATAAGTCAAGCCCACCAATCTTCTCTCTCTTACTTTATGCTCTCTCTCCCAAGCCTCCCACTTGAAGTTCACATGAACTTTCATCCACCCCTCACCTCTATTTATAGGCAAAGGGGTGGGTCTTGGGTTTGGATCTTGGATTTGGTTTTTATGACTCAAATCCGATCCAAACACTATTTGGGTTTGGATCTAGATATTTATGTCCAAATCCAATCCAAATTTTTGTTTCTTCAGTCCTTCTTAGCATTTCGAGACGGACGGTTTTCACGAGCCCTGGCTTCATCAGTGCTCCGTCTTGGGCTGGGTTTTCCCCAACCTTTTCGTCCGATCTCCTTCTCACCTTCTAGACTTCATTTCGTCTGATTTTTGGAATTTCAAGCTTGGGCTTGGATTTCTGATGGTTTTGCTTGGTGCTTTGGCTTTGTATTTCATGTTCCAAGGCTGAAGTTTGCTTCTGGCCTGAGCTCTTCTTTTGCTTTTTGGTCTTGCTTTCATCAGGCTGGGCTGAATTCTAGGCTTTTTGACCTGCTTTTGGAGCTGCTTTTCGATCAGGCTCCAATTGTTTGCTTTGGCTGCTTACAAAATTGGGACCTGGCCCGAGTTTAAGGAACCTATATTTTAAAAGAGTTTTTGATAAAAGGTTTAAAGCTTTTGCACTCCTGGGTTTTCGAAAGCTCAAAATTGGTTTTGAAAAGGTTTTACCAACCAGGTGTTTGTTTTGGAAATCGTTTGATTTTGGGGTGTTTACACATATGAAGGGTGGTAAATCGGTAGGACCAAATAATATTCCTATAGAAGTTTGGAAAATACTAGGAGAAATAGGAATCACTTGGCTCACAAGACTATTTAATGAAATATGGAAAAACCAAAAGATGCTTGAGGAATGGAGAGCAAGTACACTTATACCCATATATAAGAACAAGGGAGACATTCAAAATTGTGTGAATTATCAAGGTATAAAGTTAATGAGCCATACTATGAAATTGTGGGAAAGAATTATCGAACGTAGGTAAGACAAGTATCAAGTATAACAGAGAACCAATTTGGATTCATGACAGGCAGATTTACTGTTGAAGCGATTCACCTTTTGAGATGTCTTATAGAACATTTTAGAGCAAAAAAGAAAGACCTTCACATGATATTTATTGATCTAGAAAAAACTTATGATAGAGTACCGAGGGAAGTTCTTTGGAAAACTTTGGAAAAAAGAGGTATCCCATTGACATACATTAACCTTAGAAGAGACATGTATGATGGTACAAAAACATGGGTTAGGACTCATGAAGGAATGACAGACTTCTTTGAATTTAATATTGGGTTACATCAAGGATCAACTTTAAGTTCATACTTATTTATAATGATGATTGATGAGTTAACAAAACATATTCAAGATGAAGTACCTTGGTGTATGTTATTTGCATATGACATTGTATTAGTGGAGGAGTCTAAGAAAAAAGTTAATAGAAAATTAGAACTATGGAGGGAAACATTAGAAAGCAAAGGCCTCCGACTTAGTAGAACAAAGAAAGAATATATGGAATGTAAGTTTGGTCATTTGGTTACCTCATATGACATAGAAATTAAAATTGGCACACAATGCATCCCCCAAAAGGAAAGTTTTAAATACCTAGGGTCAATTTTTCAGAGTGATGGAAGAATTGATAGAGATGTTATGCATAGAATTAATGTGGTTGATTAAAATGGAGAGGAGAATTAGGTATTCTTTGTGATAAGAAGATACCATTAAAGTTAAAAGGTAAATATTATAGAGCAACAATTAGGCCTGCCATGTTTTATGGTTCTGAGTGTTGACAGTTAATCATCATGTACAAAAGATGTTTGTGACAGAAATGAAGATGTTGAGATGGATTAGTGGTCATACAAGAAAAGACCGTATACATAATGAGGTTATTAGAAACAAATTAGGAGTGGCACCAATAGAGGAAAAAATGAGAGAATATCGTTTAAGATGGTTTGGACATATAGAAAGAAGAACCTGTAAGAAGGTATAAAAAACTAAATTTGGAAAGTATTAAAAGAGCTAGAGGACGACCACAAAAGTGCTGGAAAGAAACAATGAAGAATAATCTAGCTTATTGTGAGTTAACTGCTAACATGGCACATGATAGGGATATGTGGAAACAAAGAATCCATGTAGCCGACCCCGTCCAATGAGAAAAGGCTTAGTTGTTGTTGTTGTAATGTCTTCTTTAGTTAGGAAGGCATTTTTTTCACTGTGTTCTATAATCCAGTCTTCTAATATATCAAAATTATCCAAACTTATTAGATCAAATTGGCTTTCCTTCTCTATTTACTTTTTTTAATTGCCTACAACAAAGAAAGATAAGCAATTAGTAAATAATATTAACAATTGAAGTCAAACAATTTATTGAATTAAACATTTAAGTACTAAGTAATACAACATTACCTTTTACAAAGGCGCATGTTACAACAAATAAAAATTAAATCATTTAGTCGCTTATATTCCAACTTGTTGCGCTTTTTTGTATGAATGTGTTTAAAGACACTCCAATTCCTTTCACAACCCGTTGCACTATAGGTTTGACTCAAAACTTTGAGTGCAAAATCTTTAAGGTTCGGGCAATCAGTTCCAAACCTATTCCATCAAACATTTGTATAAAAAGAAAACATTAGAGACATAATCCACAATAATATAAGATATATTGATTTAAGAAACTTAAATACGAAGATAAACAATTTACCTGGATGCATAGTAGTGTGGTTGCGAATTGCTACAAGCAAACCCATCAAGTGAAGAGTATTATCATAGATCTTCATCTCTTGATATTAGCATATGTTATACTCTCATCAGAGACTAATCTATCTATACAATCAATGATGCCTCGATTAACATCACCGTCCCTTTTGAAGCTTGCTGAGTACCTGAATGATGGGTTTAGATAATATGTTGCTGCATGAATAAGCTGATGCAATTGTTTATTCTATTTATTATCAATCATTTTCCATACGGGCACATAATCTCTCTTTTTTCCATTAAAATTATTTCTAATGGCTTCTTTTGCCCTATTCATGGCTTCATAAAGGTAGCCCATAAATGATTTCTCCTCGCTATCAACCAATCTCAAAACCTTTACTAATGGATATGAAATCCTCAACAGTCTATCACGCATTCTAAAATGTACTCATAAAGACTGTCTCGAAAATCTTATTCAACTTTCTGTTTCTTCTTTTCTGAGGCAACTCTGCAAATTGTTGCCTCTCATCTGAGGAGAACATTCTGTTCAATGCTTGTTTCTGTCTCACAATACTCTGTACAGATAAGAAGTTTGTTGCAAATCGAGTTGCAGTTGTTCGAAGAAGCTCTGCACCTTCTGTATATCTCCTCATCATACACAAAACAAATGCATGGTTATAAACGAATTTTGTGATATCTTGACAACACTCAGTTGTTGCCTTTATTTCATCCATTTCACCAATGTCCTCAAGGATGAGATATATACAATAGGCTGCACATGGTGTCTAATAGAAAGTCCCATAAGTATCAGCTAACTCCTTTCCAGCTGCTTTGTAGTTAGCTGCATTATTTGTAATAAATTAGATTACATTCTCTAGCCCAACCTTGCATATAACCTTATCAAATTCTTGTCGTAGGATCTCCGCAGTGTATCTCTCCTCTGATATGTCTCGAGATCTCAAAAACATAAGTAATTTATGACAATAGAGAAAAAAGTTTAACAATGTCCTTTCTCGCTTATCTATCCATCCATCTGCCATGATAGTGCAACTTGTCTCGTTCAATGACTCTTTCAAGGTCGAACAATATTCTTGCACTTCAATGACGGTCTTATCTAAGATCTTTCCTCTCAATTTCTGATAGGAGAGCATATTGTATCTTAGACCAATGTTAGCAATTGCATCTGCCATTGCTTGAAAATAAAAACGGTTTGCTATATTGAATGAAATTCATGCATCATAGAACCATCTGTCCACTGCAAGATCTGCCTGATCATGCAGTTGTTCTGAAGCCATAGCAACACAAATTCTAGGTTTAAAACTAAGTGTAGTGGTAGGAGGAAAAATGAATGTATGTTAGAAGCAGTTCTTCCTCTACTTCTTTCTGAACTTCCTCTTCTACCATCTCCAAAGTCTTTAGCAACCCTCTTTCTCCTATTAGGTGCTCGTGAACTGCTACTACCCATATCTGTTTTGGCATTTAAAGGCAAACTATCAGTGAATCTAAATTCAATATCATCATCATCTTCTTCAAACATCTCCAAATCATCCTTTTGTTGTCTCCTCTCTTTTATACTCTTAATCATCTGAAGACATTGTCATTTAATATTTTTGACAAACTTCTAACTCTACCTGTGTAAGGAGCAACTTCTTTCTTAGTCCCTGCTAGGTGGTGTTTCAACCTTGAAATTCCACCATTAACTACCCTCTGACAAAATAAACATCTGATTTTTAATTTGGAACCCTCAATTGGTGTACCCAATTGCCATGCCGGATCATCAGAACGAGAATGAGAGTCTCTACCACCCCTTCTTGCCATCTCAATTGAATACTTTAATTCAATAAAAAACCTAAAAATAAAAGCACTTCATAAATCCCTAATCGTCAAATAACACTCAAATAGAGTGTCTCCCACTTTATGAATACAATAAAAAATATATCTACACACTTAATAACTTCATATTTTGTCATTCAAAAAAAGAAAAATATAAATAAAATAAAAAACAATAAATACAAAGGAAAAAATTAAGAAAAACACTAAAAATATACCCAAATGCGAGTTAGAAGGCTTGCACGAACACCAAGGAGGCTGCCACGATACGGTGTGATACGGATAACACTGATCGTGGCACATTTCCCAATATGCTCAAGTTCTTCAATACGAGGCTCTGATACCATGTAAATTGTTGTTGATAATTGAAGGTTGAATCGTCCACGATACAACTTGTCAAAATGCCAAGATCTAAAATCATCCGAATATGGATGTCACACACAAATAACTCAATAAGAATACGAAAGAAATACAAACTCCAAACAAAAGCTATGTAAAAACTGCATACTTTATTCATGAGCTAGTGATGTATTTATAGAGTATACATGTCTCCATAAGAGGCAACAAAAAGGAGCAAAGGATGGAGCAAGTATTGGCCTGCCAGCCTTTGCCAACACTAGCTGTTGGGGCTCCAATGGCTATGGCCAAGGCCCGAGTGACCCTATGCCATACCAAAATAGTGCAGGGCCCTACTGACCACTGCCACCTATTACATTAACAAATATTTGAAGGATATGTAAGATGCTTTTCACATGACTTGAAACCTAATGTGTTTTACTTAGGAAACTACTTTAGTGTGTGCTTGCGTGTGTATGTGCCTATATCTATGTGACACTATATTCAGTAAGTTGTCTTAAATATGTCTTGTAAGTTGTCCCTCTTATTCTTTTAGTTTAATTTTAGAAAATTTTAGCTTGCGTGTGTGCACATACATGTATTTGGGTGCATTCATGTAAGCAGGTGTGCATATGTTGAATTAATCGCATCACTTCCAATTCTTAAAGTATGGCCGTTTTAGAAAATTTCTTAATATTTAAAATCCTGGTGGGCCTTAATCATTTGAACTACCTCTATGTTTTATGTACATTCTGTGATATTAGATGTAAGTGTTTTCGGGTATACATGCATCCAGATATATGAAAGTTAGATCAATTATGAGCTAGCATAACATGGATGGCTAGATAGCTTGAAGGTTCTGCATGTTGGATATAATTAGTTTATGTAATTAATTAGTTGTGAGTATAAGTCTAGATTAGTATAAATAAAAGTGTCATATTAAGTCCTTTGTAATTCGGATCCTAATGGATTAGAATCTAATTTATTTTGACCCGTGATTAGTGATGTAAAGATTAATACTAATTAAGGGCATATTAGTACTTTAAGTTAGATTAGAGTTATATATATACTAGTCGATTGTCATTAGGGTTGTAATCGGAAACTAAGAAAGCAGGTGGTGGCAGGCATGAGGCAGCCAACCAACCTTTTATTCCTCTTTTCATTGTTTGATTCGTTTTGATGCTTGATAACTCGTTATTTGACATGATATCAAAGCATTAAACACAACTACAGCAGCCTCTTGCATCGATTTACTCCTGGAAAAAGATTCAAGTAAGTATCGTATCAGTTTTTGAAAGGTTTGATGTGAAAAATCTGAAGTATTTCATCAAACAAAAAAAAGGCATATAACAGACTACAACAAGAAGTCTTGTGAATTAAATCATGTGATTCAAATCATAGATTTAAATCACGTTTGTGGTCGTGGTATAATCAATAGGATCACAATTATCAGATTATTGAATCAGTCATGGTTGTGGCACATATTGAATCACGTGAATAGTGAATATAAGTCATTGAGAATTAATAGCCAATATCGTGAACAGTTGGTTGTGGCTGTGGCAAGTATTGAACCAGTTCATTGATCTCTTCAAAGGAAAAATAAACATCAAGCAAGGGCTTTAATATAACTTGGAAGGGCACGACTTACCAAACTATTTCTGCGACATCATACAAGTCAGCAAGTATCAAGTTACTTGGGAGCCGTGATAGACTATAAGATAGCCAGCATCAACATACCTTAGAGATGTGGTGGACTAGAATTCAATCAGCCATTGAGAATCGTGATTCAGTTATTACATATTCAAGAGCGACGTACAAGAAGACATAATATAGGTTGATATAGAATCTATAGAAATATTGATAGCAAAGTATATGTGCACATAAACAGATTCAGTTTTATCAATTTACTTAAAGGAAGAAGTTTTAGTTTTGAGCAGATTTAGTTTTATCAATTTACTTGAAGGAAGAAGTTTTAGTTTTGAGCAGGTGTGAATAAACATGGACGGAAGATTGAAAGAAGAATCACTATCATCTGCATTTGGAAATGATCAAAAGGTGGAACCATTCCAAATTACAAACATCCGCCTAGATGGAAAAAATTATAGAGAATGGGCTAGGTCTATTGAACTTGTGCTAAGATCTAGAGGAAAGACAACTATTATCAAACATAGTCCACCTAGTTTGGAAGGAAGCAGTGCAGACTATGAAAGATGGTCTAAAGATGATGCTCTTGTCATCTCATGGTTAATTCAATATATAAATCCTTCTATCGGTAAGACTTTTATGTATATGAAATCAGCAACTGAAATTTGGTCTGCAGTGGAAGAAACCTATTCTATACAAAGAAACATAGCAAAGGAATATGAGATTATTGAAAGAATAAGAAAATGCCGCCAAGGGAGCAGATCAGTCAATGAATATTATGGAGAATTACGAGAACTCTGGAATGAACAGAGACTTAGTGGAAAATAAGTGCAATCAATGTGTAAAGGAGAGAACAATTGAAGGTGAAATTGGAAAAGTGTTTGATTTACTTTGGAGAATTTCATCAGAATACGAATCAATCAAATTGAATATTTTAAGCAAGGAAGAGCTTCCATCTCTTGGAACAGTATATTCACTCCTACTAAGGAAAGAAGATCGAAAGAATTTAGAGGAAGGTGAACATATACAGATTGAGAAATCTGTATTTATTGGTAGAGGACATGGTAATTACCAAAGAGGGAGCGACTCCTTTAGAGGTAGAGGAAGAGAAAGGAATCAAAATTATGATGATAAGAACAAAGTATAGTGCACACATTGTGGGAAAAGAGGACACACATGAGAGTATTATTAGAAAATTATAGAAAAACCTCCAGAACATAAAATTTATGGCAGAAAACCCACAGAATACAAAGATTATGACAGTCATGCAACAATAGTATCTGAGAAGAAAGCTGAAAAGAATCATTTAGATGAAATGACAGACTTAAAGAAACAACTTGCAGAGATTGAAACACGCCTACGAGATCAACCTTCGACCTCCTCATCAAAGACAGAATTAAGTCATCCTACCTCCTACAATATTAGCGGTAACTACTCTCTTAAAGATTTTACGGTCTTCTCTAATTGGATAATATATTCAGGAGATACCGATCATATGGTAGGAAATAAGTCTAATTTGATGCAATATGAAGTGGCTTCAACTCCTCAATATGTAAAAGTAGCAAATGGTTCTTCGATTCTGATGGAAGGAAAGGGAACAATTCAGAGAGATAATCTCAAGCTTAACTCAGTGATATATATTATAGACTTTCTAGTAAATCTACTTTCAGTAAGTTCATTAGTTAGAGATATGAATTGTACAGTTACTTTCTCTTCATATGGCTGTGTTTTTCAAGATCTGAAGACGGAAAGAATCTTTGGACATGGTGAACTACGCGATGAATTATATATCTTACTTGAAAATCATATCTTAAGGTAGAAAAGAGCATTGGTAGCTAGTACTACTGAAGAAGAAATAAAAATCTAGCATAGTAGATTAGGACATTTGCCTGTTTCAAAATTAAGAGAGTTTGTTCCTTTTTCAATTCCTAGTGATGTGGTAATTCAGTGTGATGTATGTCAAAGGGCAAAACATCATAGATCTACATTTCCCAATAGTGAATCAAGATCAGTTGTTCCATTTGAATTGATACATTCTGATGTTTGGGGACCATGTGTGATACCTTCTGCTGGAAATTTTAAATACTTTGTTACTTTTATTGATGATTTCTTAAGACTTACCTTTGTTTATCTAATGAAATCAAAGTCAGAAATTTCTTTAATTTTTCCTCTAGTTCATAATTTTATCAAGACTCAGTTTGGTTATATTGTTAAAATACTCAGATCAGATAATGATGGAGAATATTGTAATACTCAATTGGACTCGTATCTTCAAGCTCACGGCATCATACATCAGATTTCTTGTGTTTATACACCACAACAGAATGGAGTAGCAGAACGAAAGAATAGACATATCTTGGAAATTGCTAGAACCTTACTTATTGAACACAATGTTTCAAAATATTTTTGGCCAGAAGCAATTCTTATAGCGGTATATATCATGAATAGAGTTCCTACTGTGACTCTTGCAGGAAAGTCTCCTTTCAAGGTAATTAACTTGAAGATAATCATTTTCATCTGATTCCTAGAATATTTGGATGTATTTGTTATGTGCATATTTATCAACAATTCAGAGATAGGTTTGATCCAAGGGCAATAAAATGTATCTTCATTGGATATTCGTGTGAGAAAAATGGGTACATCTGCTACGATCATAATTCTCATAGAAGATATATTTCTATGGATGTAACTTTCTTTAAGACTACTCCATACTACAAAAAGTCAAATGAAGTATCTAACTCTATCTTTGAAGAAACAGTTATTCTACCACGAATTAGTGTGAATGAAGAACCAGAGGAAGAAAAGACAGATCAAATTCAAAAAGAAAACAAAATACAAATATACAGAAAGGGGGAGAGAAATATATTTATGGATAAACAGAAAGAGATAATAAATCAAGAGGGAGAAACAAGATCTTTTGATTCAAGGGAAAGTGTAGAAGAAACAAGAGGTGATGACTTAGATGATTCAGATGTTCCTATAGCACTCAGAAAAGGGATCATGCCGCAAGTATCCAATTTCTCAATTTCTTTTCTATAATAGATTATCATAAAGTTATTATAATTTTGTGCTAAAGGCAGATGAGCATCAAATTCCTAAAAATTACTTGGAAGCATCTAAAGACAAGCAATGGGTTGAAGCTATAGAGTTTGAAATTCAAGCATTAGAAAAGAATCACACTTGAGAACTCAATGACTTACCTGAAAACAGAAAAATAGTCTCATGCAAGTGGGTATATACAATTAAATACAAAGCATATGGTTCATTAGAAAGATACAAAGCAAGGTTAGTAGCCCGTGGATACAGCATATGGAATTGATTATGAGGAGACATTTGCACCAGTACCAAAGCTTACATCTATACGAGTTATTATCAGTATTGTAGCTCAAAGAAATTGGGTAATGTGGCAACTAGATGTGAAAAATGCTTTTCTACAGGGAGAGCTTAAAGAAGAAATTTATATGGAACCACCACCTAGATATCCAAATCTTGGGAGAAAGGTATACAGATTGAAAAATGCTATCTATGGATTAAAACAATCACCAAGAGCATGTTTAAGAAATTCAATAGGAGTATTATAGATTTTGGATATTAGAAAAGTGTAAGTGATCATACTCTATTCTTCAAAAAGAGAGAAAAATTGACACTACTATTGGTATATGTAGATGATATTATTGTAACAGGTGATGACATTGAAGAAATTCAAAAGTTAAAGAAGTTAAAGAAGGATCTTCATCGGTTGTTTAACATTAAAGATCTTGGAAGACTACATTATTTTTTAGGCATTAAGGTAGCCTATTCAGGTAAGGATATCTTTCTGAATCAAAGAAAATATACCTTGGACCTATTGCAAGATGTTAAGATGGAGAATTGTAGACTTACATATACTCCAATGGATGTAAATCACAAGTTATAGATGGAAGATGGAGCTGAAAGAGTTGATATAATTAAATATCAACAATTGGTAGGAAAATTGATATATTTGATCATCACACGTCCATATATAGCTTATGCCGTGAGTATAGTAAGCAGATTTATGCAATCACCATCAAAACATCACATGGATGCGGTGTTTCACATATTACGATATCTGAAGACAACTCTAGGACATGGGATCCTTTACATATCTAATGGTCACATTGACATCAAAATTTATACAAATGCTGATTGGCCGGGCTCCCTCGGATAGACGCTCTATTTTAGGGTACTACATTCTTTTTTGGAGGAAATCTAATATCTTGGAAAAGTAAGAAGCAAGCGTAGTCACCAGACTTAAGTGCGAAGTTGAATATCAAGCGATGGGACACTTTGCAACTTGTGAACTCATTTGGTTGAAATTACTTAAAGAGTTGAAAATATATGAATCACTGACCAATGAAACTCGTATGCGACAATAATTTCTGCACTACATATATCCTCCAAATCATGTCTTTCATGAGAGAATTAAGCACATTGAGATTGATTGCCACTATTAGTTGTGCATATAAGTCTAGATTAGTATAAATAAAAGTATCGTATTAAGTCCTTTGTAATTTGGATCCTAATGGATCAGGACAGGTTAATACTAATTAAGGGCATATTAGTACTTTAAGTTAGATTAGGGTTATATATATACTAGTTGGCCGTCATTAGGGTTGTAATCAGAAACTAAGAAAGCAGGTGGCGGCAGACATGAGGAAGCCGACCAACCTTTTATTCCTCTTTTCATTGTTTGATTCGTTTTGATGCTTGATAACTCGTTATTTGACACTCCATGCGTGAGGATTATCCCTTTGCTATGTGCATGAGTGTGCATTCTCTGTTAGTTAGAGTGCTCTTTCAAGACTACAGTTAATCATAAGTTTTTGTTTTTGTGCCTTTGACAGCATCTGGCATTCCTTTGCTATAAGTGTGCAAGTGGAGATGCTGATGATCGTCTTCTTAGGTGTTGCAGTAGCAGAAACCGTTGGGTGCATTCTTTTTGCTTAGACCCTCCTTATCTTGGAGTATCATGGAGATGCAGCTGGTGTAATCTTAGAAGGAGGCCAGCCTATGAGTTTCTCTAGTCATATTATTGACAAACACCTTGGTGCAAAAGGCAATCTGAACTGTTGCAACTTTAGTTTCAAAACAATAGTTCTGGTTTTGTTCTTAATTCTGTTCATTATCAGTAAATTGTTAAAAGAGAAGGATGTAAAGATGAAATGGTATTGTGAGTTGAAACTTTACAAATTCATTTGAATTAAGCAAAAGTTGAGCCGTTGGGTTTATAGAGAGTGTTCTTCGAGGTACGGGCATCATGAGTGATTCATATGTTTGGAATTTTAGTCTCTTAATTAGTGACAGGCTTTGGTTGAGAGCCCTTTCATTGCTAGGATTCTGTGGAGCAAAGTCTGTGCATTTGGGAGTTGCTTGGCTTCCTCTGTCTTGCCTCTCTGTCAACTTCAACCCTCTAGATTCACAGTCAAGGATGAGTCTTACCAAAGGGGCCTCCCTTTCACTGTCAATCAAATGATGTAAGGCTCATGTGCCGGGCATGGTCGTACCAACTAGGGAACCAAAATCACATCTAAAAATTAAATTTAGTAACAAAAATTACATAGTATACATAATTTTATTAAATTGCCAATTTTCTAAAGACCTTCACATAGAAAGATCTTTTAGTGGTCGAGCTTGGGGATAGTTTTGGAATCTTGGGTTTCTCCTTTCCCAAGAAAATCTGGCATTATAGAGTTTTATCTGCGTTTTCTTTTTCTCTTCAAAATTTTCTAAGGCACATATGATAATCATGTCACAAATTGGGAAATTTCACCAATTTGGCCTGCTTATGCCAAATAGACAAATTAATTTCTGTGCGTCCCAGCAATAGAATTGAAGTGTGGCAGCCATCTCACTGAAATCTGAAAAAATCTATATAAGCAGTCTGTTTTTTTCTTCAAAAGATTATACAGACCACCTCAGCTAACTTTCATCCAACTGAACTTCGCCATACTCCAGAAAGTTTTCTAGGTGAGCACTGTCTCATGACATTTGGTGTGGGTTAAAATGCTGTTTGAAGTTTTAGAGTATACATTGAAATAAGGGGCCTTCTGAAATTAAGTTGGGAAATGATTTTTTGCTACTATCATGAAACCACCTTGTGGTTGAAGGGGTTGGTTGGGCAGGTGACTGTTTCTCATGACCAAGGAGTTGTTTATATTTGTAACACAGAGCCCTTCGAAGATTTTGTGGACGATAAACATGTTTTTCAGAAACTATGCAAAGACCTAAGAGTGGCAATTTCATACACGATATAGAACCCGAATAAAAAATAACCCAAAAAGGGCCATGTTCCCCTCCCCTATTCCAAAAGGGTCACAAAAAGACTGGGGGTTGAGATCTGGTTGACTTGTTTTGACACAAATATGAATTGACAACATGAGATACAAAATAACTTGCGACCTTAACGTGATATAAGAACCTGATGACTAGAGAATCTAAAAAGTCCTTATTCAGGTTTATTCAGGTCAACCTGAAGTGACACAAAAAGTCCGGTCATCTATGCTTTGGCTACTTTTGATATGAACGTGAAATTACACGACACACCCAGCCACCTGTAATCTTAGCTAGTTACTGATCACCTCGACACAAGTCAGTCCCAGCTGATCCCGTAGAAAATCCAACTCAGATCGTTAGCAATCTTGACATGTATCATACCTACCACACTGTACCGAACACTCCTTTGCACTCACTCTTTTTGATAAGCATGTATAAATTCAGGTTTATTTCAAGCTAACGTTCAAAGCCGGCCTCTTGCTCGGTAGACTTAAAGTCTAGACGGACTCACATCTCGTAAGGTGTGGTAAGGGGTGAGTCCTCGAAAGACTTAAATTTCTTCCTCCTTTTCGTGAGTTCTCTACTGTAATGTCCCTGTTACTATTTCGTTTTGATCATCCATGCCAGCTCGATTCTCACACTTCCACTTGGGTACTGCAGTGTGCCCACTGCCTGCATTCTTCGTGTGGTCGGAGACTTTGGGCCTTGTTCCACGTAACCTTTGTTCGTCAGCACTTGCTTTTCTAAGTTGACGTGTCCACTTTCTATAAATAAACAACCCTTTCATGTTGATCATCCATCCTAGTTTAATTTTCACACTAGGTACTACTTTCATTCCCAGAATTCTTCTCATGTCAGCCATGCATTCAGTCGGCCCCTGCTTTTCAGAACCCATGCTAGAACTTGCAGTCTCACGAGCTTGTGGTAATTGTTACTTAGTTGTCTTCCTCAAGAACGAATAAATATGTTCTGTTTTAGTGTAAATAAATGTGAAATAAAGTTTTTGAATAATTTTTTTTTGTCCCGTATACAAGACAACCGTAATAGAAGTGAATGTGGACTTGTTAATAATGGCCAAGCCCCCAAATATGGCTCGTCCCTTGGAGTCATCATGAACCAAGTGGGTTCTACCTAACAAAGGTGAACCCACTCACACCAAGTTGAGATCGAGCCTTACAATCGACCCACCACACCAAGTCACACCTTGGCTTGGAAAACTCTACGATAGACCATGCCGATCAACCCTAGATCTATAGCCTCCAAACTGTGGCTGATCATGGTCTCAAAGTGATGGTTTCCACATTAAATCACACGAACCAAAGATGGTGGAATTTTGCCAGCAATCGGTTGAATTTGCCACATCAAATTAAACGGAAGGTGCTGGGGATAATTGCAATTTAACGGTGATGGAGAATCCAACTTTCCTCAAGCTTTTCTTTGGTGGTTCCATGATGAATTTGTGCATCTTCTTATGCAATCTCATAACAAAGTCGCATGGACCGGGTCGCAACAAAAATCGCAAAATCAACACTTAATATTGAAACTGATTCAACCAATTACAAGCAATTGGCAAACAGATTTTCTCCATCAGCTTTCACCACGACTTGGTTGGTTTCTACTAATCCTAGGGTAACCTACAACCACTTCAACAACCAACAACACCTTATTGTAATCAATTGGATGTGATAAAACCTGAAATTATCAAAAATTGAGCCCCGCCACCTGATTCAACCAATTACAAGCAATTGGCAAACAAATTTTCTCCATCGGCTTTCACCACGACTTGGTTGGTTTCTACTAATTGTAGGACAACCTAGAACCACTTAAACAACTAGAAACACGTTATTGTAATCAATTGGATTTGATAAAACCTGAAATTATCAAAAATTGAGCCCCAAATAGCCGCAACTGGTTCTTGGGCTTTCTCCAACCTCTTTCTACCGTCAAAAGAATTGTATTGGGACACCATACACAACCCAAAATCTCTAATACCAAATTGTCACCTCTACTCTATTAAATACATGAAAACAGTTCCTAAAGGCGCCTAGTGATGATGATAATCATACCTAATTACCTAAGCTCGATTTCTCTCAACATGCAATAGAATAATCAAGTATGAAACAACCTCTTTTCCTCCCAATAGCTCACGACCAACACACCCTTACGTGAAATGGGGATCCACATAGATCGACCTACTTGGTGCTAGTTGATGAAGCTCTCTCTAGTGGGATATACCCACTCATGCAAGTAGGAGAAGAAGGAGGAAAATCCAACCTTCCTCTCAAAGGTAGAATCTTTATTAATGACTGTTTTTTTTTTTATAATAGCTCAAAGGAAGTTTAAATAATAAAATCCTACCAAATTAAAATGAATCCAAATGAGTCTCCATCTCTAAACAAATGATAAAACCAAATGACACAAATGAACCTAACTTAACTCAAATAATAAGACATGAATCCTAATGATTGGTCCATTACATGGACTTAAAGCAAACAAGCTAATGTGGGTCACATAAGACCTCTTATTACATTCCAAAACAAATAACAAAATGTTATGGACAAACTACTCAATTGCGCATCAAGGGCTTAATCCCAGTCACTGGCCTCTCTCACTCCGCATGGTGGGCATGCATGGACCTGTTGGAAAAAGATAAGTGGTTGTGGTGTGGAGTGGCAATTTGGTCTTGTGTGTCACTCTCATACCATGTTAAAAAATATAATACTTATGACACTTTTTCTTATGCTATCTGAAAACAATATCGACCCTTTGGGATTGTATTATTGTTAGGTGTTATAATGAGAACATAAAATACTTGTCTTCTTATGTATTTAAATAGTATCATGTGTTTTGACCCGTTACTTTGGGTCCATCATTCGTATGAAACACGTTATCTCCAACATGATGACGAAACCCTTTTCATGCCTTTTAAGTAAACACAAACACAAAATTTGGAGGTTAGGTTTGGTTTTTTTTGTCTTATATTTGAAACCCTAGCCAGATCCTCACTGTTGAGGATGATTTTTCATTTTTTGAGAAGCTCATTACAAATCTAGAGATTTGTAAATGTAAACAAAATCATCAAAGATATGTAAAGTCCAAGGAGGTCCAAGCCAGATGCACATCCCTTGTATGTCGAACTCACAACCTGTGACTTTTAAGTTGACCCTCATAGACAGGAGGGCTATTCCTCAACGTGCAAATCCATAATATACTAACATTATCTTAAGATGTCAGAATCTAGTAGTCAAACTAGTGCTTATAAAGATGACATTATATTGTCAATTTTGTTGAGCTTCTCAATTCTATATAAAAAGAAAGAAGGAAGAAACAAATTTGATATTATTAGCTCAGTTACACGTAAAGATGGTCTATGAATTGAATTCTTGTGCCTTACCCAAAACCAGATCATCACCAACCTTGATCCAAAAGTCAAAACATGACTATCATAGGTTGGATATTGGACCAAGTTGCTAGCTACTTTACGTCTTCATTTTTTTGGTAGAAACTTTACGTCTTTACGTTTAGATAATGAAGAAAGTAGTAAGTTGGATCATGAACGGGCAACTATTCAATAGTGATGATCCATATGGGTGACTTAAAGCATGCCTTCAACCAAAAGAGTCGGCGCTTATCAAACTAGAAAGTATTCATTAGTTGGGGGATTGAAAAATGCAAAAATGTGTCAAATGAAATATCAATTGTCATTAGCACTACCTGCTTCATCCATTGGTATAAGGTTGTTGGTGTAGTTCAATCCGACCCCTAGCATTTTCATACATATGATCATAAATCTGAAAGAAGCCTAAAATAGCAATCCTCCTTATAATATATCATAGTAGTTTGAGCAAATTTTGAGGCAAAAAGAATAAGATAGGCCTTAAATCTAGTACAAAGCAGCACCTAGGACAACTATGTTGCATGCTTCGTATTCCAGTCTTTACGCTGTGACGTATAGAAAGGATCATCTTGTATGAGAATGTGTTTAACAAAATTAATCTTTTCAAGAAGGATTAACACCAATCATTTTCAAACTAAAAAAATAAGGTTACAACTTCCCTACCTCTAATATGATCAAGATATTAATGACAGTGGACTTGGTACAATGACAAAATTCTCTATAACATGTGTGCTCATAATTTTATCTTATAGAGGTTATCACAACTTTAGGTCATCTCAAAGATTTATTTGGGTTTTAATATATTCTAATGCACAAAATTAGTCAACCTAAGCTATGATATCACTTAACTGGAAAAACTAATTTCGGAAAGATTAAAAGGTTGTTAAATTTAAAATCTCACATAGGCACTCGGTTTTGATGCCTCAAAAAATATTGACAATCTTCAATATTAACATTCTTCAAACTTATGTTGGTTATATTAATTTAAAATTTCATTATAATTTTGTGATCGATGCCATTGTTTGAAAATATTAACATTCTTCAATTATGAACTCGTAGCATAATTTTGGTATTGTAGGAATCAAAGATGAACCATTAAAATCCAAAGGTCCTAAATGTACATGTTATTATGCTTCAACCTTATTTTCTTGTCAACAATATACAATTTTGTTGAAGGATCATGTGCATTAAATTGTTGGTTTAATATTTATGAGGTTTTGATATTTAGATGTGATTTGTAATAGCCTCGATCAATGACGCACAACTCTTTTTTCTGATGTTGAATCTTTTTAAAAAATAAAAAATAAATATCACATATGCATTTAGCTTGAAACTTTCTTGCCATACCTTATCAGGTGATGAGCTCAAATAAGTGTTCATTTGACATAATCAAGAAGCTAAATGAACTGAGACATAACATGAGATCACATTGTCAAACAAACCGAAGCCATATCTTTGCCATGCTTATGAATTTGATGGCCTTTATTGTGGATCTTAATTATTTATTGGGCAATTACATCTTCCTATTTAATGCTTGCCATAAAAGCGCAATAAGCCACAACTTAGTGGTAGCCAAAGAACCTTTTGGTTCAAAGTATGAGTTAAGTACTGGATTGTGATTCTGGTAATCTGTCCAAGTCAAATTGGACGTGAGTACAGGCAAACTCGACTATATTCATTTACAAAATGCTAAGCTAAAATTAGATCCCAAGTTTGGTAGAGGTCAGCTCTTCATGCTCATCCTATATTTAAGAAATTTAGCTTGGCTTGTTAGGCATGCTGATGTTTTGAGCGTGAGCAGGCTCGTGAAAAATAAGAACGAGAGCTTCCATAGAGAAATTGAAGGTTGAAGAATATGACAGCTAGGGAATAGGTACCTTGGGCCTTGAAGAAAGGCTTCATATAAAAAAAATTGGCCATCTCTTGAAGGAGAGGATGATTATGGGGTTGATGGAGGAAAGTGGTTGTCGCGGCTGCGGATCCATCCAAATAAGGCATACGAAATAGATGAAACGAATTGAATTGAGACTCCACAAGTTACAAATAAGGCATACGTTTTTTTGCCCTTAATTTTTTATTTCTAATGAGTATTACTAAATTTTACTATTGGGCTTGAGCCTTCAATAGTATGAGAAAAGCCTAGCTAGAAAAGTTTGGATACATAATAAAGATTTCCCTTAATTTAAGAATACACATAACATTATATTATAAGTATGTAGAAACCTCTCTCGAGGAATTCAGACCTAGTATATGTGTTGTCATGTTTAGAGATCAAGTTCAGCTCATTATTGATGATGCTGTCAAATCCGTATTAAATGGCAAAAGAAATTTTCTCAATTTAAAAACACATATCTCTATGTACAAGTATGTATAAACCTCACTGGTGGGGAATTCAAGCCTGGTAGTAACGTAAAGCTAAAGTTGAACTCCATAACGTCCAGTGAAATCCACTTAAATGACACATAATTTTTTTAAATTTAACAATGCATATAGTTTTATCTTTCAATTTTTGAGATCAATGGTAAAAATTAGAATTAAATATATTATTATAATTTTACATTTAACATACCATAAACATTAAATAGAAAACCATCCATTCTCAAAAGTTGAATGATGGAGATGTTTTAGTCTAGTAAAATCATATAATTTAAACATTATGTAGCTATTACTCCTTCTATATATATTTTCTATATGTTTAGAGTATTCTAAACGCATAATGTTACCGTTCGATCTTTGAGACATTTGATAGAGATTTGTATTAAAACTACTGTTATACTTATATACAGCAATTCAAATCTCTATCATTAATCTCAAAAATTAAATCATGAAAATGATCATATAAATTATACACCGAAAAACATTATGTATTAGGACTTCCTATATATATATATATGTATGTATGTATATAACCTTGCACTGTGGCGACCAAATGTAAAGCCCAGTTAGTACTCGTGATGGCCGAGTTAAGCTCGACGAGTCTTTTTCGAGTAGGTCACCAGGCAACTGGGCTCGCTTGCGCCCCTCGAAGCTTGTCATCCGAAAATGGAGCCATCTTCGTGTGCTACAAGAAAAGTAAATTCCATGTTTAGGATTTGGCAGCATGCATCCCACCTATCTTGGAGAGAAAGACCAACCAAGCCAGAATCTGAACCGTGAACCACTTATACATCCAATTCAGCTGCCCTCAATTTAAGGAGACACAACAAATCACTAGTCGTGTACAGGGAAATCTCAGCCGTCCACTTTAACGATGAAAGGCCGCTTGCTTTCATGGCAGGCCTCACTTAGCGAACATTAGCAAATAGCAGCTGTCCATTGCCAAAATGGACGGCCGAGATTTCCGAGGCACGTTTTTAAAGCGATTCGTTTTACCATCTGAATTGCCCACGAAATCCATCCTTGTGGTTAAAAGGCAACGCCCTTCTAAAGGGAGAGCAGGAACTTCGTTAAGATTGATTACGAGGTGCTTCGGGTTCCGTCAGTTTCCTAAAAGACAAGGTTATTTCCGTCCATCTCCCTCATCCGCATAACGTTCACCGGAGCCACGTCCAGTTTCACCGTTCTCCTTCCTCTCGGAATTCGAGAGAGGAGAACGGTTTCGGCATGTTTAGTCAATCCGGTGGACTCCGAGGGCGATCGTAAAAAAAAACCTTGCCAGGAAGGCCGTAACGCGCCCTTCAGGCGCCGGAGAACGAGGAGGAAGACGCCGGCGAGATGGCGTGCCGGCTGAGCAACGGGGTACTGTGCGTGCTGAACTTTCTGATGCTCATCCTCTCGATCCCGTTGCTCGCCAGCGTGGTATGGCTGCGCTCAACCAAGTCCTCGATGTGCGAGCACAGCATCCACGGGCCGGCCGTCATTCTCGTGTTGCTCCTCATGATCGCATCTTTCCTTGGCATCGTGGGGTCGTGCTGCCGCGCGTCCGCTCTCCTCTGGCTGTACCTCGCCGGCACGCTTGTTCTGATCCTCGCCACCGCCGTGTTCACCCTGTGGGCGTTCGCCGTGACAAACGAATTTGCGGGCCGTATCGTGTCTGGGCAGCAAGTCGGGAAGTACCGACTCGGCGACTATTCGCATTGGCTGCAGAAGCATGTGGCTGACGAGGCCAACTGGCAAAGGGTCCGGGTGTGTCTTTCCGAGGCAGGTGTCTGTCGACTTTGGTATGACTCGTTATCGTCTTCTACCGTAATCGACGTGAACGGCCTGCCGCCGAACATAGACCCCTCACCCGTACAGGTGAGTCAGAAATTAACGGTATTCTTGCTGTTCATGAAAATTATAAAACATGATCTTATTTTTTAAGAGTAAAATCTCGTAAGATACATCATGCATCCAAAGCGTTGGCTCATCTAAAAGGGCTCGTAACTCCAGTGGCTGGCAGATCTAAAAATTCTATTAAGGTAGGGCAAATAGGCCCTCCAATTGTTTAAGGTGCGATGAGCCCATGGTTTCAACTATGTACTGTAGGCTTTAAATTGATTTTTCAAAATTTTAGGTGGAGCAGACGATCGCACTCCCATAATGTAGGCGGTGAGCTCCATTGGCATTCATGAGCCAAAGTTATCCCAATGGGATTGAATGGGCTGATAATTTCTCATAAAAACGGTCATCTTGAACTAAAACTCAAGATTGCTCGACAAGTAGAAAGACCAAGAGCAATTTAAACTTAAAAATTGTCAGCAATATTATCTATCTATCTATAGATAGATAGATAGAATTATAGCACAATGTGCAATAGAGAAAAAGAATAGCTTCTCATTACAAAAAGTTGTCATGTGGTGGTGGGCTCCCGTCACATTTTGCCTATTGCGCACGTTATGCATTCCCCATATACATATGTAAGCGTGCACACATATATATAAAAAGTTATAAATACCTAATATCTTTCGGTTCATAAACTTCTTTCTCATTCAACCTTTGAAATCAACTGTGTAAATTTGAATTAAAAGTATCATCGTATTTTTGTATTTTACATCTAATGCATGTATCTTTGATCTAAAAAATTGAACGGTGAAATTGTTTTAGTAAAATTCTGTAATTTAAGCATTGTACAACTAATACTTCTCTCCTCCTCCCCCTCTCTCTCTATATAATTTATATGTACGCACAAAACCATCTCGAGATATTGATATAGAACCCTTGGGATAGGAGGATGGGTCACCTCATGATTATATTTCTGTTTTGGGAGTTTGGCATATTGCCTAGTAGCTCACAGGTGAGGAGGTTCACCCTTCAGTATGTCAGGGGTTTGATTATCGGGTGTACATTTGGTAACTGGATATGCCCAAGCCAGCTTGCTTATGAAAAATGAGCTGGAAATGTGTTTTACCTGGAAAGGCTTCTTGGTTGCATTAGGGAGGTTGGCGTACTACAAGTGATTGTTATACGAGTTTTGAATGCCAGCTAGTATTTACACGGTACTCCAATCTAAACATGGTTCGAACTGGAACCGGATCAGCGGTTTGAATTGAAACCAAACTGATTTTAAAACTCTCGAGAACTGAAACCATAACTGGAGACCTCCCGACTCAATTACGAATTATGGGTTTCAAAAACGGTCTCAAAACCGAAACCAATAATTTCAAACCCCCTTCACTTTATTTTTTTTTTCAACCGACTTATTACATCTTTAGCTTCACCCTATTGCTTTGTTTGTTCCCTTGTACTTCAAACAGAAAAGCCTTCAATAAATTTTTCGAATTCCATTTTCACAGCATTCAGCACTCCCTGTCCGTGAAGCTAGTGGAAATATCGACCCCGAGTCTTAACCACGGTTTAGAAAATTAATGAAAGGAATATCACCCACGATTGAATCCATTGGGAATTCGAAGTTCACCTCACCTGAAAGATTTTCTAGATCTAGCACTGACTAATATATACTGAGTATGTTCATCTGTCTAGAGTACTCTAACTCGCTCTATCTTTCGAAAACCCAAAAGAGAAAAGAGAATAAGGGCACGATGAATAGCACTATTATCAAGTATGCTATGTTGATAAATACTCATTAGGGAATTGATGTTGCAGTTTGGTTGCTGCCAGCGCCCACCTGAATGTGTAATCAGCCCCAACAATTCAAGAATCTTGCCCAAATCCGGTACGTCGAACTCGACCAGCAGCGATTGCGATACTTGGAAGGAAGAGGCAGACAAGCTGTGTTACGACTGCAACTCATGCAAAGCCGGAGTGCTTGCGGAAGTCAAGCGAAACTGGCATACGCTCTCCATCGCTAATACGATCGTTCTTCTTGCCCTTGTCATTCTCTATTCGATTGGATGCTGTGCTTTCAAGAACAACATGAATGAAAATCGGTACCACAGATGCAGAGGCCCTTGATTAACTGAACTCTTCCACAATTACTTCGTATTTTTGGTACGCAACTGTGTTCCTTTATGCCTCTGTGAATATGCATGCGTGGTCGAATTTTTTTGGCTGCCAGTTGCATTTTCATTCCCTCCCTCTTAGGCTTCAACAAATTGTTTTTCAAAGACTGGCCTAAACAAAATGTACCCAAAGACGGTGTTGTCCTACAAAGATCATACGTTAGTCTTTGGAGTTCATCTTGCTTTCTGGCTTTTGTTATGAAAAATTATCCGGATAAATGACAATTGGGCGGCAGGTAGGAAAGATAAAGATCTCCTCCCCCACTTGTAGAGAGAGAGAGAGGCTTTCATGATTATTAGACGTTACAGGAAACATACACCTGCTAATGTCGACCCTGCCGGTGATGCTTGATTTGGTAGGACTTTATATGATGACTCCTTTGGTAGACGTGAATTTTTATTTGTGAAATTGATGAGCTATGTCGTTTGTGCGATCGTGTCAATTAGTTTACTCAAACTAACAACGTTGATTTATGACTTCGTGTAGCCATGGTGGATAAGTGAATTTTTTCGTCATATAAGGCTTTCTTGAACTGATGCTTAAGGGAACCTAGACGTTTTTAAAATCGTTCGAGATCGGATAAGTTTTCAAAAACAAGATTCTAATTTCAAAAGTTTGACAAAATTGTGATTTTTGTTTTTAACTTGAAAATATTTTAAGTCTTGAAAAACATAAACTGGTTTTGTTTTTAGGAGCTTGTTTTTTATTTTTTTTAATAGTTCTGAATATCCAAAAATTCTAAAAAATTTATAGAAAACAGATTTTGATGTACAAATTCAAAAAATATTTTTATTTTTATTTTTATTTTATATTTATAGATTTGTGTAATTAAATCTGAAAATAGACCCCACTCAAACGTTCGGGACAGACCTGTGCTTTAAAGTTAGAGGTTTAGAAAAATTATTGTATTTTTACACTCAGACCTGAGATTTCTATAAAATTAGTCTTCTTGAAAACTTATGGGTTTTAGCTTTACAATGAGACAATTTTCAATCAAATTGGTTCATTGTGTATAAAGATACTTGGTAATAACCCAACCTCTATTGTAGGAACCGTTGGTTTTTCAGAATTTGCTCCGATTTTTATAAAACTTATCTGATTTTATTGGTGATTTTTACAAGCTTAAAGTTCTTGAAACTTTTATTACAAGTGTTTCCATATGTGTGTATTAGACATGCAAAATTTTGAAATATTAGGAGTAGGGGATAATGAAATAAAAATTGTTCATCGGATGTCTATAGAGTGCAAAAAAACAAGTTTTCAGATTTTCAGATTTGTGCATGTGTTTTCGTTTGAATTAAAATTTAATCTATAGCTATTTAAAATAAATAAAATCCTAATTACCACATGAGCATAGGAGGGATTAAGAGGTATCTTATATTATGTTATGGAATAGAAAGAATCAAAATTAAAATATATAACGAATAGCATATGAATGAAAGAGAGACTGGGCAACATATAAACCTTGATCAATACATCATAATGGAGACATGAGCTCCTTAATTACAACCCCATAAAGGTTAATGAAAGAGGAGATATAATTATAAATAAAAAAATAAATGAAGAATGGACTTGTGGTGGAAAGATTGGAGGATGACTAGCGATTGATGGCGGCGCACCTTCTTCTTCCTCTCTTCTTCTTTCTCTCCCTCTCTTTCTCTCTTTCTCTCCTCTTGCCGGGTCGTGGGAGGCTGGATGGTTTGTGGATGGGATGATTGAACCCAGATTGATCATTTGTAACCCCCTTGAGGCCCCTTTTATAGGCTAAGGGTTGCCTCTTTGTTACAAATTTTCATAAGGCAAGTTGTCTTATTGAAGATGGTTGCATTTGGCAAGTGAATGCTGATCATTCTTGCCAAAAACTGCTCCCTTGGATAAGGTAAGTGAAGTGCTGACCATTCTTGCCAAAAACCTGCTCCCTTGGATAAGGTAAGTGAAGTGTTGACCCTTCTTGCTAAAAACTTGCTCCATTTGATATGGTAAGTGCAGTTGCTCATTTTATGAAGCTTCATAAGGTAAGTTGCTTAATCCTTTGATGTTGAATTATCTGGTAAGTTTTCTCTTAGTGACTTACCAAATTAAACATCATTACTTACCAAATCGAGCATTACTTTCTTTTTGCATGGATAACACCGACTTTCCTTCCTAGATGCCGATCTTCTGTTCTGGGCATCGACTTTCCTTCTTGAACGTCGGCTTTCCTTTCTAACAGCTGAAACTAAAAATGTTAGGTTACCTTATCTAACAATGCTTAAATTGGTAGATGCTCAGACGTTGCTTTTTGGTTAATGCCATCTCTCCTTTTCGGGGAATTTACCTTTTTTCAGTTTGAGTTTTATATATAGAAGGTTTCAAACACTTTATGTAAAAAAAACATTTTATATTTGAAAACATCAAATTTAATGAAATCTTCAAATATTATTTTGGAAAAGCATTGGATTTCATTCCCAGTTTTTGTTTGCAAGGGTGACCTACTTTTGCTCCGTGAGTCAGTCTATAACCACCTGGACTATTTAACCCTTTTAATGAGTGTAGGGTATCAAACCACTTTAACCACTTCAGTAGGTGTAGGGTATCAAATCACTTTAACCACTTCAATGAGTGTAGAGTATCAAACCACTTTAACCACTTTAACGGGTGTAAGGTATTGAACCACTTTAATCCTGGGTATTAGGTATCGGAATGAGACTATTCTCGATTGGACGAATTTATGAGGTCTGATTTGAATTTAATTTGTTTTTTAATATCAGAGGTTTTAGAATTTTATAAATTTATTAATTTGCAAACATTTTTTGGTTTGATTCTCAATGTTTTCTTTTTCATTTGTTTCTTTAAAGAAAAATTGTTTGAAATCATTTTTCCTTAAAAGGTAATCATTTAAAAAGGCATAATCCTACCAATTTGGTCATGAGGGCAAAATAATCATTTTTATAAAATTTTGTCCAAATTTGATTTTTTTGAAAGTGATGCAATATATCATCATTTTGAGGTTGCTAAAAAATTTTGATACCAAAATGAGTTCATTTGATGTGTTCTTATTTAAAAACTAAAAGTTGACAAAAAAAAACAAAATTTCTAAAACATGAAATTTTTTTATTTTGAAAAATAAATTTGGGTGTTGACACGGATGAGTCAGCCTTCTCCAGCGTCTCTTCTATGAGCTTTTGGGCTTTTATGCTTCTTATCTCCACTCTCATGCTTTCAGTCTTGCCGATTTTGTTGTAAACCGCCTGCTTCATCTTCAAACATTTCAACTTAGACTTCAAGTGACACAACAATCTCTCAAAATGATTGGCCATCCACTGCTACTGTTGATACCTGCAGTCACTATATCATCAATCAAAGACTAACAAAACGAAAAAAATCTGAGTGTAATGATCATCTTGGCATAACATTAAGGCAAAAAAAAAAAACTTACTGAAAAGATGCAGGATAAGGCGATTACTAACAAAATCAGATAGTAGACCAGATGCGCTGCAAAGGAGAAACTATTGTAAGCTTGGTTTTTCGGGGATGGAGGTGATCGACTGAATCTTTCCAGGCTAATGGCTACCACTCTTTTAACCATCGATTGCTGAATCATGTTGAATTGGGTAGTATATCAGATATGATTTTTGTGGAGAGACAGGCATTGCTTTTCTGAGGTTCCTATAGTGCCCCAGGCCTTTCCCGCAATAGCTGAGAAGTCCTACAGTCAAAAACTCTCTTCTAACGTAAAAGGTTCAGCATTGGCGCAAAGAAAATGCCTATTTGCTGTTGCCATTTAGTGAGAAAGCCAGGCAGGGGTTTGGGGGAGGTGTCAAGGGGGTTTTCCATTTTTGAATGGGGCATAAGCCGAAGCCAACTGTTGAGCATGGATTCGGCACGTTGATCCTAGAGATAATACTGTCGTCGTTCGAATCACAGACCTTCCAAGAATGCTTTCTCTGGTTTATAAACAGGAAAGTGCTGAAGTTCTGCTAAAAGCGATTGACACGACGCACAAACTCCTAGCATCCAAATTCCATCTCACCATATATATATATATACATAATGTAAAGTATACGTACTAAGCAACTACATATATAAACCCTCTAAAAAGGACATTATTTGCAGTTATTTCTCATGCGGGTATCATAATATTGAGCTACTTGATCTATATGTGGTCAGTTCGGGACTGGCTCAACTGTTTCAACCGAAACCGAATAAGTCGTGAATTGGTTGGAATTGGAACTAGAGTTCACCTGGTTCGATTCTGGTTCCATCTTTCATGAAACTGGAACCGATGGTTACAAATCGTAGGGTTTGATATTTAAAAAAAAATCTCATTAAAATTTAAATTAAATTTTTTTGTCAGTTCAAAACGGTTTAGGACTCAACCGAAACTCCCCTACTAGCAGTTCTAGAACCATAACCAATCCTGAATTCGATGGTTTGAAATCGTCAATTCTAGTTTATCCGCGACCTGACTCAACCATTTGTGCCACTAAATAATACTACACAGAGATGGAGGCTAAAATTGAAATTATACATAACAGCAATAATGATTTTGCTTTTCAAAGTCACATGAAACACTGAAGGTTTGGATCTTCTCTTTGAAATGGAATGAAGCGGATTCATTGTTTAAAATGCCCTATGCCTTTATTGGCTTATTGGATATGGATCACTCTGCAGAAAACAGAGCCCAGGTTGTCACAGATTGAGTTGACAGTCTCGGTCCCACCATATATGGCCCCATGTGCGTGCCGACACGAAAAGTATATTTATACTGTCATGACTGCGTGTTAATATGATTTTTGTGTGCGTGTGAGAGAGACAGTATATTGTGAATGGTGTCTTGGATAATATCATGGCATGATACACAATGATACATTCTTTTCCCGTTACAATGTGTTGGCTGGGAGAGAGAGACCTTCTGTTGACACAGTTGATTCTTGGGGTCACCTGAATTTCAGTCATCAACGGGCATGTCTGAGGGCAGCCCTTGAGAGGGAATCCTCAGGTTCATGCAATTCCGTGTACGCGTAGGAATCTTCGAACTAGTACGTCAAGTTATTCTTGGAAGCTTTAAATGGCCTCGATACGGGGGTCTTATCAATACTGGTCATTGTGCATTAAAAGAGGAGGAAGAAAAGAAGAAGGCACCAAGAAAAGGACAAGGAAAAGAAAGAAGGCTAGAAAATTTTAACGGAAGAAAGAAAAGTTTGATGCCGTTCATGCATGCCTCCTGCTCTACTTTCATAGAGTTATTGCGGAGACTCAGGAGCATCTTTTCATGTTCAAGTAGTTCACTTCTTAGATGGCCTCCTCGACATCGGTTTTTCTTTTACAATTGACCCTCCTTCCTTAATGCTGGCATGGTTTCCCTTTCTAGTTTCTGTCAATAGGTATGGAAGCATTTCAGGTGGCTTACATGCTGAGTGCATTAACACCCTGTCCCCCACAACTTCTCTAAGGATGTGATATGAATAAAATTTTGGCTCTTGTGAAGGACCAATATTATAATACAATTTCTTGAATTTTAAAACTTAAGGGAAATATAGAAATCGGTTCGGGCTTTCACTATGGACCTTCTACTCCCAACAATTAAACCTCAGCTTGTAACTGATAATCAATCAAGAACAGCAGAACTAGGACAACGCATATGCAATAGAGTAGAGAAATGCAATCTATAGGTGACGGTTCGGCGAAATGTATATAAAATGATTGAATACAGGGTGATGTTAATCAATGATGACTTCAAATGCAACTAATTGAAAAAGAAAATGACGAAACTTGGTTATGTAATGGAGAGTATTAATATCCTGTATCAATCAAAATCTTGAATGCTGTTGATGATAGGACAAACATAAAATGAGATTTAAATGCAAACTTGTAATTACGTAGGCATGCAAAACCAAACTAACGTATGGATGAGAAAACCTAGTTAACAAACAAAGTGACTCAGACCAGATTAGAACTCTCTAACAGTGGAATCGCACAATGCTGCAAATGAATCGCAAATCACCTAGACTTCGTGAATCTAAAAGAAGCAGGATATATAGGACAAAGAAAACAATGAGAGGCGATGGCTCAGCTCGTATTTAATGGTGTGGCTGCAAAGGGACTTATATATACTTAGCAAGTAAGTTGTCTTAACAGACGTATACGCCAATGAATATCGAATTCTGTACACTAAACTGAAGATGGCTAAAGAGTAATACTCTTCAACATAGGGAAGCTATGAAACTGAATTTAAATATGGCAGACACCATACTTCCCCCACAACACGTAGTTATTGCAGAGGGGATCTGACTCTCAGCGTAGGACAAAAAGGAAGAACCTGATGATGAACCCAAGAATCAAAAAGTCGGTTTTCTGCACCATGGAAGCTTCTCAGGCTGTTACCGTTCATTAGCACCACCATCAAGAGAGAGAGAGAGAGAGAGAGAGAGAGAGAGAGAGAGAGAGAGAGAGAGAGAGAGAGGAAAAACTCTATATTTGTCACTCAAAGGGATGCTACATGATTTTTTGATGGCTTTCATTGCTGGAAGGCCTCTCTGTATATGGTAGAGGGCTGGTTACAAGATAGATACAGGAGGTTTCAATATGATAAATCTTTTAAAGATGAACTCAACCTTCTTCAGCATTAAGCAAATCTAATTAAGTCTCAACAATTCACTTCCAAAAATCGGATTTTCCTCCCAAAAATCAGATTTATCAACTTCCTTACCCACATCTCTTCAATTTTTTGAACCCGTACAATTCCTGGCCACCCTCTTGTTGAACGAGGCTTCCTTGTGAATCATTCAGTTACCTCACATAATCAACGATTAATAACCTTCATTTTGCTTTTGTTTCCTTGCAAAACCTAACCAGAATCGTCCACATGCATTACTTCTTACAGAAAATGGTCACCTTGGTTGTTAAAAGTATATGTACGTACATACTCCAAGCTGTTGGAGCTTTCACGCTGCCTTTTATTGATCCAGCTGGTTGTGGAAGATTTGCAGGATTATCCACACCTGACCACCTTTATTGTTTCAAGTTACTGCGTAGTGACGGCAAATGAAGACTTACGGGTAGATGCTTCATGATCCAGAATGATGCACCATCATTGAATGGCGAATTGAACTGGATTGGGCTTCTCATCTTTATCTTCCAATACTTCAAAACCAAACCCCACGAATGTGCTTCGTTTGGATCGGCTTCCATCGAGTTCCATCCTTTTGAGTTTAATTTTCCAAAATTTAACATTGAAGGCTTCATTTCACATATTTTAGAATGTATCATCTCTCATAGAAAAAAGGGGTTTATTGATGTTCTCTTTAGAATTTTAATTATATGCGAGGAAATTTAGATAGAAAATTGACTTCTATCAATTTCAATCTTTTTATGATAGTTTTAATGGGGCAGAAAATTTGTTTAGAAGTTACCCGAAAACGGTTGGAGATTCATTGCTTCTGGCGACGTGCTTCAGCGTTTTCCGTCCTGTAGCGTCTGTTCACTTGAAAAGTTTGCAGCGGAAGTTGTTTATGTTTGAGGTTTCCACACAGGGGTTTATTGAGAGAGGAACTCGGTTTGTTTTCTTTTCTCAGGCTATTTCATCGTATATGTTCTGTATCAATTGCTTCGTTTAAATAGGCAGCATACTCCCCCCTCTTCTCGGATTTCCCTCCTGCGGCTTTCCTCATCTAGAGCGTTATCCAGAGCATTATCAAAAATCTTGATAACATCCTCTGGTTATGATCTTTCCTTATCCAAGATACAGGTAACGGTCTGCATTGTTATCACAGTAAATAACAACTGGCTCGTCGGTTATTTTCAACTTCAAATCTCTTATGAAGCGACTTATCCAAACAGCACTTGTTGCAGCCATACAACATGCTACATACTCAGCTTCCTGTATATGCAATGCTACACAGCCCTGTTTCTTATATGTCTAAGAAACATCACCACCTCCAAATAAGAATATTTATCCCGAGGTTGATTTGTTGTCATCTTTGCTCCCAGCAAAGTCAACGTCTGAGTATCCTACTACTTTCAGTTCATCTGCTTGAAAACACAGTTTCAAGTCTTTTGTTCCTTTCAGATATCTTAAAATTCTTTTCACAACTACCCAATGCTGCCAACTAGGATTACTTTGATATCTACTTACAAGACCAACAGCAAAGCTGATATCAGGTCTTGTACACAACATAACATACATCAAGCTACCAACCGCTTGTGCATAAGGAACATTAGGCTAATCGTTTCCTTCACCGGGTAATTAGCCTTACTCAATTTGACCCCTTTTGCAACAGGTGTATCTACAGACTTGCATTTGTAAACACCCCAAAATCAAATGATTTCCAAAACAAACACCTGGTTTGTAAAACCATTTCAAAACCAATTTTAAACTTTCGAAAACCCAGGAGTTCCAAAGTTTTAAACTTTTGTCAAAAACTCTTTCAAAATATAGGTTTCTTAAACTCGGGCCAAGTCCAAATCTTGTAAAGTAGCCAAAGCATGCAAGTGGAGTTTGATCGAAAAGCAGCTCCAAAAGCAGGTCAAAAGCCCAGAATTCAGCACAGCTTGATGAAAGCAGGACTAAAAAGCAAAAGAAGAACCCATGCCAGAAGCAGATTTTAGTACCAAAATATGAAATGCAAAGCTAAAGCACCTAACAAAACCATCAGAAACCCAAACCCAAGCTAGAAATTCCAGAAATCAGACGAAACGAAGTCCAGAAGGTGAGAAGATGATCGGACAAGAAGGTTGAGAAAAACCCAGCCCAAGATGGAGCACTGATGAAGTCAGGGCCCGTGAAAACCGCCCGTCTCAAAACGCTAAGAAGGACTGAAGAAACAAAAATTTAGATTGGATTTGGACATAAATATCCAAATCCAAATCCAAATAGTGTTCTTAGGAGAGAGAATAAAGTAAGAGAGAGAAGATTGGTGGGCTTGACTTTGTCAAGTGGGTTAGCCATACGGGCTTAGTCAAAGGAGAGATGGGCTCAAGCCATGTGAGTTTGACCTAACCTAGGGCTACACCAATATGAAGGACGGCTAGACTTTGATCAAGACGTGGGCTGCACAAGGTGGACCGGCTCCAAGAGGTAGGTCTCTCAACCTAACCTTAACCTAGTCACTAAACCTAACCCAAAACTAGCCTAGACTTAGCCCTTTTGACCAAACCAACTCCATTTAACCCCCTAGCTGGAGCACTCTCACCCCAAACCGACCTATCCATATGTCCCAACCGACCTACCCTTTTGAACAAAACCGACCCACTTAGACCTAGCCCAGCCACCCCAAAACCAACCTAAACTAAACCTAGTCTAACTCCCTAACTGAGTGCACCTTGCACTCGGTTTATGCCTAGATCGCACCCTTAGCCCAACCACCTCATTCCCTCAAACCTACCCACTCACCTAACTAGTCTTGCTACCCAGCATGCACCTTGTGCAGTGCCCAGCCACACGCCAACAGCTTCTCGCCTGCCATCTTCCCACGACTCACCCTGCCCGCTGCACACCACAGCTCCCAGCTGCCGCACACACCCGACCGCACCATCCCACAGCCTGCCACCTTCCCGCGCCAATACGTCCCAGCCATACCTTGCTTCACAACCCCACTGCACTCCAACAGCATATCCTGCCACTCCGCATCACCCACCCCATACCAGCCACATCCCGACCAGCACCCTTCAACCTGCCACTCCCTGTCAGCCAGCACCCGGCTTGCACCCTGTGCAGCACACTTGCCACAGCCGCACCCCGCGCCTCACCTGTCCCACGCCCTTGCCATAGCCGCATCAACATGCCCTTGCCACAGCCGACTCCCAGCACCTGTCCCAGCCAGCACCCTACACCAATACCCCACGTCCCAGCCATCTCCCTAGCGCCACACATCCTCCAACCTGCTGACCCACACCAAGCTCCCGCACCACATCATCTGTGACACCCCAGCCCACCTTAGCCATGACCCACCTAAGCCGCCTATCCCACTTGACCAAACACACCCCCACAACCCAGCCCATCCTAAGCCATAAAGTACTTGGCTGCCCCCAAGTGAACCCAAAACCTAAACTCTCATGTCAAAACCCACCTAGGGAGACCTATCTCATGGTTGCCAAGGAGGACGGACCCGAGCAACTTGAGAGGCAAAACCGACCACTCGTAAGTGTTTATTTACGTTTGGTTTTACATTACTCGCCTAAATTAAATTCAATTCGATACGGGGTTGTAATAATAGAGCGAAGTCTCCCCCAAAATGTAATATTTGTGCTTGATATATATCCACACACGTGCACTTGAGCCTTCTCGCTCTTAATTGCACAGAAAGGACACCCACGTGCATTTGAGCCTTTCCGCTCTTATATTGCACACACACATTGAGCCTTTCCGCTCTTAAGCTAAAGTATATATTTCAATTCAGGTATTTACTTTAGTGAAAGCTGTGTGAGTTGCAATTCAATTCGGATATTTACATTCAAGTCGTGTGAGTTGTCATTTAAATTCCACACTTACACACACATGCATTGAGCATTTCTACTATTAAGCTAAAGTATATATTTCAATTTGGGTATTTACTTTAGTGAAAGCTGTGTGAGTTGTCATTTCAATTTCACACAAGAAGCACACAAAAGCACTCGAGCCTTTCCGCTCTCCACTCTCACACACATTGAGCCTTGTCACTCTCCACTCTCATACACATTGAGCCTTGTCGCTCTTAGGATATAACATATTTATATACTTTCAAGTTGTGTGAGTTTACTTCACATCGAGTTGCATTTCTCTTTGTGTGGATTTACATTAAGTCACGTGAGTTGCTTTAGATTTCAGGTATTTACATTTGTGAAAGTTGCGTGAGTTGCACTTCAATTTTGGGTATTTACATTTGTGAAAGTTGTATGAGTTGTCCTTTCAATTTGAGTCTAGCTCACATCATCATCTCAAAACCCGAAAATATTTCTTGCATCTTTGCATTCGTTAGCTTTTAAAGATGCCCCGAATCTATGCACAAACCACATTGAAAATAGGCCACATGTACGCACACATATCAGGCCTAAAATAGCTAAAACTCTAAAGACTTAGGTTCATCCAAAGTCGCAATAAAACTTGCAAACTAGGCATACATCGAATTCTTCGAACACTGGTATTTTTCAAAGTTTTGTAAAAATGAAGTTTTAAGTGTTTAAACTGACCCTTGAGCATCGGTTCAAGAAGGTTTTAAACGAAAAGATCCCGCTTTCTCACAATCTCCTAAAAGTCAGAATATTTTCAAAAACTTCACTAGTTTGAGTAAGCTAGCTGGCGCGCCCATAGAAATGACGTAGACACGAAAAGGTTCATTTTCGGTCTCAAGAATCAGGAGTGAAAATTTTCATGTTTACAGATTTGGCACGCCCGATAGGACTCGGGTATTAAAACTTCGATTAAACAAAAAAACTCTGCAAAAGTTTTCCAAAAAATGTTTAAAATTTTCACTTATTTACATTTGTAGGATTTCAAACTTTTGTTGAGTCATGTCTAGTTCAGGCTCCAACAAAGTGATTAGCCGAGCCTCGCGCTCATCAAGTTCCCTTTCAAAAAAGATTTCAAAATCTCAACTCAAATGCAAAAAAGAAGAGTTAGAAAACTTGCATAGGGAATTCGAGGTTAAGATTGACGCAAGAACCCTTAGCCAAGAGGTTGAGGTGGCCGACTCTTGCTCGTCACATGGCGAACCCGCGAAAGCCAAGAAAAGACCTACCAAGACCAAAAAACCCAAGAAAACCTCCGCAATGGAGGGGGACCAATGTCACGATTCCTTCACACTGAAGGATCGCAAAGCCCTTCAACAACTATTGAAAGGGCAAAACAAAGAAAAGAAATCGTACGCCCTGTCTGACTTCCTTCTTTCAGATTATGAAACAAACAGTGACGATGACATACCGAATTTCCATCGGTATGATGGCATGGGAATTCTAGATCCCACTTGCAACTCTTATCACGCAGAGCCCATAAAAAGAAAAAGGACTCTGCCAAATGGATTTATTAGTTCCCCCTTTCCCTCAAGGGTACTACTTCAAAATGGCTTGCTTCCTACGACTTAAGCCAGTTTGCTACTTTTGAAGAGTTAGCAAATAGCTTTATGTAAAGATTTTCGCACAACGTGGAAGTAACGCCCACATTGAACACCTTGAGGGACAGAAGACAAGCTTCAAATGAAGATGTACATGCTCCTTGGGCAAATAAAAGAGCCCATCTCCGAAGGATGTGCAGTAATGCTCATCCTCGAAAATTTTAAAATGGAGATAAAAACTCTTCTTTCATTGCATGAGATTTCTACCTTTCACAAGTTAATAAAGAAGGCTTCTTTGTTTGAAACCAATCTGAAAAAGGGAGTCTATGACGACTTGTGGAAGGAAAAAATACTTCCAAAAATAAGATTTGAAAAACTCAGAACTTACGGGCCACCCATGGCGGACAAAGGGGTAAAACCCCAAAAGATTGCAAATGTCCGAGTGGAGTCAAACCCGACGGGCACTTCAAAGAAGCTCGAACAAAAAAATGAAAAATTTTAAAAAACTTTTGAAAAACGGGAGTATACCCCACTGGGGCAACCTGTCTCGGAGGTCCTAGATCTCCTACTCGCCTAAGGTTTGGTGATACTCCCAGAAATTCCCGAGGGGATCTCGCCAAAAGGGAGGTTTTTGAACAGGTATTGCAAGTATCATCGGCTCAAAGGCCATGATACGAACAAATGCTTTTCCCTTTTAAACAAAATTGAAAACTTGATAGAGCAGGGTCGGCTCTAGGTCACTAAAGAACCTGAGCCTACCCAAGCTATGCTCAAAGAACCCTTCTCCAATCATGCAAGTACCAGTGGGAAGAAAAAAGAGGTATGTGCTTTTTCAACCTCGAAAGGTTTAGTGCATGCATCATATTCTGGCTTCACAACTTGTCACACACCACCTTCTCTCATCATATATAAAAAGGCCGCACAAGTAGTGATCCGAGGAGCGCTTAGAGTCCCGCCCCCGGCTAGAGCCGTCTTAAAAATTCTGGGTGCTCCAAAGCACACAAATAGAGCCAACATAGGAGCGAGCCTTAGGCAAAGTGTGGGGGAGGTGACCAGGTCCGAAAGGATCTATCAACCCCCACACCTAGAAAAAAATACTAAAAAAGTGGTCAGTGTTCCTGACCCTTCAAAAGCATGCATTCCTAAGGCTTTGTAAATCATGGACAAAGGCAAAAACATTTTAACCTCATATGATTTTGAAAATCATCTTTCCAAGATCCCGATAAGCATGTCCATCCTAGAGTTGATACAAACCTCTCATAGGCATAGACGAGTTTTAGAAAAAATCTTAGAAAGAGTCAAGGTTAACTCGAGTATAACTCTTGAGTCATTGTCATTCCTAGTTGCACCCATATGTGCAAAAACGCCCATTGTGTTTTCGGAAGATGAAATTGAAAGACCATATGAAACCCACAATCAAGCCCTGAATATCGAGGTGGTATTGAATCACCATCCTCTAGACAGGTGCTTGGTTGATGGGGAGGAGGTCTCAATATCCTTCTGCTACATATTGCATGTCAAATTGGAGTCACCTTGACTTCTGGCAACCCAAGCCCCATCGTTATCACTGGATACGATGGGAATGCATCGAAACCTTTGGGAGCCATAGAGTTACCCATGGAAATAAGGGGCATAACCGATACAAGGGTGTTCCATGTCTTAGACATACACTCCCACTACAACCTACTTCTGGGAAGACCCTAAATACATAGCCTGCGGGCTGTGCCATCCACCTTTCATAGGTATGTAAAAATCCCCCACGAGAACCAAATCATGGTAATTCTGGGTGAAAGCCATCCACAGTTAAGGAGAGTTCAAAACTTCCCTTGCTTGTCAAGTCAAAAAGCCTACGGGACCAATCCCGTGAAATCCATGGATAAACCATACGAATTGGTCCCCCAAAAGACTAGGACAGTCGTGTACGTCAAGGGGTAGCCCAAAGCTGGCCCGCCAAAAGTCGTAACCATCCTAGGCAAATCCAAACTACCGATATTTCCAAAATCCCTAAAACCATTCGAGCATGCCATGGATGACAGTAAGTTCCAAGGTCATCCTTTGTACAAAGAGTTTTCTAATACAAGAAAACCTTGGAACATGTTGCTCAATATGGGTTACATGCCCTACCAGAGTTTAGGGAACAAAAACCATGGTCGTCTAGAGCCTATCTTTCAAAATCCAAAACCGAATAGGTATGGGATAGGCTACATTCCCACCATACCCCTAGAACCACCACCTACGACCACTTGGGTCAAGGGTGCCCTGGAGCCTACTAAAACCGAGACCTATGGCTTAGATCTCTTATTTAGAGACTGATTCATAGCATTTTCTTTGTACGTATGATGGAAGACCCCTCTTTAACCAAAAAGCCAAAAAAATTACAAATTTTCAAAAACCCAAAAACATTGGAAAATTGTGAAAAAGCCAAAGAAAATGTAATTTGCATTTCTCCAAATGTCTTGTCTTTACAAAAAACCAAAAAAATGGAAAAACCAGAAAATGACAAAAACAAAATCGTGTACATACCAACTCCTGGTAATAATTTGGAAAAAGTCAAGAAATTTGAAGAAAAAGTTGTCTTTATAAAAGGCCCAAAATCTTCAAAACTTGCAGAAATTCCAAAACCAAAACCAGGTATTTGTAAAAAGCATGCATTAACTCCAAATTCCCTACGATTCAAAATTCTCGAGAATGATCAAAGCACGGAGGAGGATCCCCTTCTCCCTAAAGAGGATCAAACCTCCGAGCTTCCTGAGTTTCACAAAATCCTCGATTTAGAAAAACCTTCAAATTCTGTAGGAGGGGATTTTATAGAAGTCAACCTAGGGAGTAAATCAAAACCAAAACGTGTTAAGATAGGCACATGTCTGTATGAGCATGAAAAAGCATCATTCATTGCATTCCTAAAAGCCTACATAGACGTTTTTGCATGGACATACGAAGACATGCCGGGTTTAGACCCAAAAATCATAGAGCATTGTCTTCCCCTATATTTAAATTCAAAACCTATAAAGCAAAAGCTTAGAAAGATCCATCCGAACGTACACTCTCAAGTGAAAGAGGGTTTAGAAGATGATCTAAAAGCTGGTTTTATAAAACCCATTGCGTATTCTGATTGGCTTTCAAACATTGTTGTAGCTCGAAAATCCAATGGGAAAATTTGAATTTGCATCGATTTCAAAAATTTGAACAAAGCCACTCCAAAATATAACTTTCCTTTGCCAAACATTGATTTGATAGTCGATAGCACTGCAAATCATGAGATGTTCTCTTTTATGGATGGCTACTTGGGTTATAATCAAATCAAGTTAGCCCCAAGAGATTAGGCTAAAACTGCTTTTACCACACCCTAGGGCACATACTGTTACATAGTTATGCCCTTTGGATTGAAAAATACCGGCGCCACATACCAAAGAGCTATGACTACGATCTTTCATGATCAAATTCACGAGTGTATGTGGATTATCTCTTGGTGAAATATAAAACCTGATGCACACACATCAAATCTTTGCAAAAAGTTTTCGAAAGACCCAGGCTTTACAAAGTGAAACTAAACCCTGAAAAGTGCATTTTCAGAGTGGAATTAGGTAAGCTTTTAGGTTTTATGGTAAGCCAAAGGGGCATTGAAGTCAACCCCTCTAAGCGTCGAGCCATTATGGACATGTCTCCACCCTCCAGCTTAACTCAAATCCGAAGCCTCCAAGGTCGCCTCCAATCGATTAGAAGGTTTATTTCAAACCTCGCAACGAGATACGAACCTTTCAACAAGCTTCTGAGAAAAGGGGTGAAATTTGTATGGGACGACGATTGCCAAAAAGCTTTCGAAAGATTAAAAGTGTATTTGGTTAATCCTCCGGTTTAAAACCTCCAAAGCAAGGAAAACCACTTTTACTTTATATTTCTGTGCATATGAATGCCTTGGGTGCTTTATTAGCTCAATATGAGGATGATACCCATAAAGAGTATGCTATTTACTATATTTCGAAAACTCTATTGGCTTATGAAAGAAATTATCTAGCAATGGAGAAAACGTTCTTGTCCTTGGTTTGGGCCTGCCAGAAATTTCGACATTACTTCCTAGATCATGAGATCTGGATAGTGTCTAGGCTTGATCCAATCAAGTATTTGTTTGAAAAACCTATCCTCACGGGTAGGCTGGGTAAATGGCAGCTCCTCTTAATGGAGTATGACCTAAAATTCCATCATCAAACCTCCATTAAGGGGCAAGCCCTAGTTGATTATGTGGCTGATTTCTCCTTAGAAGATTCATATCCCATACTTGATGAAATGCCCAACAAGGGCATCTTTTTAAACCAATTTCAAAACCATATTTTAGCAAACTGTTTAAACAAAAACCAAGTATAGAAAATGCACTTCGATGGGGCAAGAAACCAAAGAGGGGCAGGTACGGGAGTCATCCTCATATCCCCTGAAAAGAGAGAAATTCCCATTGCTATTCGCCTAGATTTCAAATGTTTCAACAATACAACCGAGTATGAAGCACTCATACAAGGCTTGAAAATTTTGAAAACTCTAGGGGCATCATGCATTGAAGTCTTTGGAGACTCTTTACTTATCATAAACCAAGTGTTGAAAATTTGACAAGTCAAAAATGAAAAACTCCTTCCATACCACGAATTGGCCACCAAACTGGTCGATTCGTTCAAATCATGTACACTCACATATGTAGGAAAAGAGGATAATGACATAGCAGATGCTCTCTCATCCTTAGGCTCAGCCCTAAGGGTTGATCCCACTCTGGGAACCCGATCCTTAGAAATATGGTATTCACCCACTCCATCCATTCACGATTTAGAGATTTGCCAAAACAACCAAAATTTCACTGAAAAACCCTGGTTTCAAGACATTAAAGATTTATTAGAAAACGGAGGATTTTCAGAATTTGCTTCGTCTAAAGACAAGGCTTTTATTCGAAAGATTTCAACCCGATACATAATTTTGGGAGGAATTCTTTATAAAAAGAGTTTTACTAGCATCTTATTGAGGTGTGTAGACCTTGAGGAGGCTAGGATTATAATGCATGAATTCCACGATGGGGAATGTGGAGGGCATGTAAATGCAAACATAATCACGATGAAAATACTTAGAGTCGGTTACTTTTGGTCCACTCTAAAGCAAGATTGTCATGATCATGTTAGGAAATGTCACCCATGTCAAGTGCATGGACATGTCATTCATATCCCATCATCAACCTTGCATTCCGTGGTCAGCTCATGGCCATTCACCATGTGGGCGTTTGACATCATAGGACCAATTTTTCCAAATGCATCAAACGGACATAGGTTCATCCTAGCAGCCACCGAGTATTTTTCTAAATGGGTTGAAGCTACCTCCCTAACTAATGTCTAGGGGCAACATGTAGTGGCGTTCATTAAGAAGAATATTTTGGCTCGATTTGGAGTTCCAAGAGACCTGATGTCTGATCACCTCACCTGTCTCGTGCCCTTGCCATAGCCGCATCAACATGCCCCTACCACAACCGACTCCCAACACTTGTCCCAGCCAGCACCCTACACCAACACCCCACACCCCACGTCCCAGCCATCTCCCTAGCGCCACACATCCTCCAACCTGCCGACCCACACCAAGCTCCTACACCACATCATCTGTGACACCCCCGCCCACCTTAGCCGTGACCCACCTAAGCCGCCTTTCCCACTTGACCAAACACACCCCTATAAACAACGAAAATTCTCACTTCTGGTTTTTGAAGCTGGAAATGAACATTTTCGCGTCTACATCATTTCTATGGGCGTGTCAGCTAGCTTGCTCAAGCTAGCGAAGATTTTGAAATATCTGACGTTTTACGGCAATTATGAGCATGCAGGATCTTTTCGCTTTAAACCTTCTTCAACCGGTGCTCAAGGGTCAGTTTAAGTGCTTTATAGACTTTTATAAAACAATTTGGACTCTAGAAAAGAGACAAGTGTTTTGAAAACTCGAGTTTTGCCTAAGTTTGCAAATTTTATGTACAGGAGCTGTACGATTCCAAGTCTTTGAGTTTTAAGCTATTTAGGCAGGATATGTGTGTGCACAAGTGGCCTAATTTCAGCGTGATTGAGCGTAGATTCGGGGTTTCTTTGAAAACACACGAATGCAAGGATGCACAAATATTTTTTGGGTTTGAGATGATGTGAGCTAGGCTCGAATTGAAAGCAACTCACACAACTTAATGTAACTACCCAAAATTGAAAGTGCAACTCACGCAGCTTAAGGGAAATACCCGAACTTGAAAGAACCTCACACGACTTGAATGTAAATTACAAAATTGAAATATACTTATATCTTAAGAGCGGAAAGGCTCAATTGTGAGTGAGTGCTCTTGGTGTGTAAATGGAAAGACAACTCACACGACTTGAATTGAACTTGCCGAAATTGAAATACAAGTATATAGTAAGAGCAAAAAGGCTCAATTGTGAGTGAGTGCTCTTTGGTGTGTAAATGTAAATGACAACTCACACGACTTGAATTGAACTTGCCGAAATTGAAATATAAGTATATAGTAAGAGCGGAAAGGCTCAATTGTGAGTGAGTGCTCTTGGTGTGTAAATGTAAATGACAACTCACACAACTTGAATTGAACCCACCCGAAATGTAAGTGCGTACACGACTTAATGTAAAACTCATGCAGCTTGAAAGTATATAAATATGCTATATCTTATGAGCAACAAAGGCTCAAAATGTGTGTGAGAGTGTGGAGCAAATGCTCGAGTACTTTTTGTATGCGAGTGTAAAATTTAAATGACAAACTCACACAACGTGAATGTAACAACCCGAATTGAATTGCAATTCACACAACTTTCACTAAAGTAAATACCCAAAGGGAAATATATACTTTAGCTTAAGAGCGGAAAGGCTCAATGTGTGTGCAATCGTGTGCAATTAAGAGTGGAAAGGCTCAAGTGCAAGTGGGTGTCTTGTGTACGTCTAAGAGCAATATGGCTCAAGTGTACGTGTGTGCCTTGTGTATCAAGCACGAATATTACATTTTGGGGGGAGACTACGCTCCATTATTACAACCCCGTAACGAATTGAATTGAATTTTAAAGGACTAAGGTAAAAATCGAATTTAAACACTTACAAGTGGTCGACTTTTTCTCTCCACTTGCTCGGGTCCGTCCACCTTGGTAGCCAATAGATAGGTCTCCCTAGGTGGGTTTAGACGTGAGTTTAGGCTTAGGGTATGCTTGGGGGCAGCTGGATGTTTGAGCTTAGGAGGGGCTAAGTTCGGCCAAGACGTAGGCTAAGGGGGGTCATGGCTAGGGTGTGGTCCTAGTTAGGTGGGTATGGTCTTAGGTAATGGGATGGGAGCTAGGTAGGTCACTACCAAGGTGAGGGCTGGGGTGTTAGGGTGGCGCTAGGAAAAGGGTGCAGGCGACAGGTAAGGTTGGCCAGGTGTTGTGAGGTAGGTTACGATAGGCGGGTGGTGCGGAGGTTGTGGCAGGGCATTGGAGTTAGGCGCTAGGTACGCCTAGCAGTGGTAGGCCGTATGGAGATGGGATGCAGTGCTGGGGCACTGGGGTAGCGCTAGGGCAGGTGCAGTAGTGGAGTGGCACTAGTTGCGTTGGGAGATGTGTGGCTGACTGGGGTGCTAGGGAAGTGGGATGCAGTAGGGCAGGAGGTGTTGGCGGGTGGTCACGGCAGGGAGCTGGGGACAGTGGGATGCGGTAGGGCAGGAGGTGACGCTAGCCGGGGGTTGGTGTGGTGTGGCGCTAGGTCCACTGGGAGCCGGGTGATGCAGGGTGTCGGATGGTGCGCAGGAAGGTGAGGGAGCCGGGTGGTGCAGGGTGTTGGATGAGGTTTGAAGTAGGCTCAAACCGAGTGCAGCTGCACTAGGTTAGGTTTAGATTTAGGTAAGTGGGGAAGTGGGTTAGGTTAGGTTGGTTGGCTAGGGCTAGGTTAGGTTGGTTTAGGGTGAGGTTGAGCGGCTAGGTTGGGGTATATGGGCTAGGTCAGTTGGGTCTAGGGTGGTCCAGCCAAGGGATAAAAGAGAGTCGGTTTGGGTGAGTTTGGGTTGGTTTAGGTGAAAGGGGCTAGGTCTAGGCTAGGTTTGGGTTAGGTTTAGTGGGGTCGGTTAGGTGAAGTAGGCTAGGTTAGGGTGAGGTTGAGAGACCTACCTCTTGGAGCCGGTCCACCATGCATAGCCCCTCCTTCCACGCCCTTTTACAGCCATCCTTCAAGTTGGTGCATCCCTTTGGTTGAGCCTAGGTTCATACAAGGCTTGAACCCACACTCTTGATCAAGCCCACATGGCTATGGCCCACCATATCTACTTTATGCCCTCCACTCATTCTCTCTCTTCCTAAGCCTTCCACTTGCAAATTCACGTGAACTTGCTCCATCCCCTCACCTCTATTTATATGCAAATGAGGTGAGTCTTGGGTTTGGATCTTGGATTTGGATTTTGAGATCCAAATCCGATCCAAATATTATTTGGGTCTGGATCTGGATATTTGGGTCCAGATCCAATCCAAATTTTCATTTCTTCAGTCCTTCTTGGCGTTTCGAGACAGACAGTTTTCGCGGGCCCTAGCTTAATCAGTGCTCCGTCTTGGGCTGGGTCTTCCCCAACCTTTTTGTCCGAACTCCTTCTCACCTTTCTAGACTCCGTTTTGGTTGATTTTTGATATTTCCGGCTTGGATTTCTGATGATTTGGTGGATACTCTTGGCTTAGTATTTGATGCTTCGGGCTTGAAGTCTGCTTCTGGCCTGGGCTCTCCTTTTGCCTTTTGATCCTACTTTTGTCAAGCAAGGCTGAATTCTGGGCTTTTGAACCTGTTTTTGAGGCTACTTTTGATTAAGCTCCACCTGTTGGATTTGGCTTTTTACAAAATTGGGACTTGGCCCGAGTTTAAGAAATTTTCATTTTGAACGGGTTTTCAAACAGAAGTTTAAAGCTTTTGCAACTCTTGGATTTTCGAAAACTCAAAATTTGGTTTTGAAATGTATTTTTCAAACCAGGTGTTTGTTTTGGGAAAATCATTTGATTTTGGGGTGTTTACAGATGCTCCTCTTTGGCATTATCCAAATTTATTTGGATAATTGCAAAGAAGACAACACCCCTGTTTGCTTTCTCCCTGGATTTACCCTCGAGAATATGGGATCGTCTTAGTTTTGAGAAAAACTTTTCCTTTGTGCCTAGTAAGGGGATTTTCGCCGAAGGGGACTCTACCTAATGCGGTGCTAGTCCAAATTGGGATTGTATAGATATCCATGCATGCATATATGAGTGAATGACATGGAATGATATGCTAGGAAGTATGGTTTCCTAGAGACTTAAGGGAATGGTCGAACTTTGGGAGTCTTATGAAGACCTGCTACACCAAGTGAGTTGGTCTTATGTTGCTCGATGTTCGAGGTTTTCTCAATTTGTTTTTGAGAGGAAAACTCTTTTTAGCTTCAATCCTAAGGATTTTTAGCTTCTCGTGTTTCCCTTTACTTGAGTCTTAACCCTTGCTAGTCTAGCGAAGATTTTATAAGAAAATCAAGTAACATTTCAAAATTTCTACACCTTACTCAACAACATCTGATTCTCAAACAAAATGAGATTCAAGTAAGCAAATCCTATTTTTACTTTAGGATTCCTTGAAATGAACCTTTCTTCACTTGGGATAAGTCACAGGGATGGGAAAAGAGTTACCACGGTCCCTTCTGGAGCGTCCCGTGGTTTGAGGCAAAGAGGCGGAAAACTGCTCTTTTGAGCTTTTGGCTATTTTTTTTCTTTCTTTTCATAGAGGGTCTCCCTTTGGGAGTATTTTTTCTTTGTTTCCTCTTTTCCATAGAAGAAATGATTTTTTCTTTTCAATTCAGCTTTCTTTCGGAAAGAGATTTTTGTAGGGATTTTCCTTTTGCTTTTTGCCAAGTTTTCCTTTTGGGGAAGAGAAGAGAAGAGGGGAAGGACTTATCCCAATGATCTACTCGATTCATCCCAGATCAGCCTATTTAGAAATAGCACGTACTACTTGCAAGTATCTTGCTATTTTGAACCAGGCCTTCCTTTGTAAGAAGAAGAATTTTGGAATGTAACCCATTTGTTTTTGGAAACTCCGCTTTTTCACAAGCATCGATTCTCTCATTCAGGGTTACGCGATCGACTTTGATTCTCACTCACGAAGTTTCAAAGGAGATTTCCTCAAAATATTTTCGCAATAGGATTTAGCTTAGACCCTACACATGGTATTTTTTCAAATATTTGGCATTCATAGGGTCTGCTAAATTCCTACCCTCAATGTCGACTAACCAGTATGCATTGTTCGTGGTGGTTCCATGTACAACATAAGGACCATCCCACTTGGGCCGCCGCTTTCCAAGTGGATGTGAGTCACGATGTTGGATGATTTTTAGCACAAGATCTCCCACTTTGAAGTGGTGATGTTTCATATGCTTCTCATAATATTGGTCTATCCTTTGCCGGTATGCATGTGCATGATCCATAGCAAGGAGCCTTCTTTCATCTAATAAATCAAGTTCGGCCATTCTAGCATGCTGAAGCGTCTCTACGAGGAGGTCGAGTGCAAGTGATGTATGAAATGAATGCAGTTTGGTATGAATGGGGAGAATGGCGTTTGTGCCATAGACCAACTCAAATGGCGTGGCATTTGTGGGAGTTTGGATGGAAGTCATATAAGCCCATAAGGCTTCATCCAACTTCTCATGTCACGTCCTCTAAAGTTTTCTCAATAACGCTTATGAGAGTCTTGTTGGTGGCTTCGGCTTGTCCGTTGCCTTGAGGGTAGTAGGGCGATGAGAAGTGGTGAGTTATGCCATACGTGTTACATAACTTTACCATCCTCTCGTTTTTAAAGGGGGTACCATTTTCAGACACTAGGTCTCTTGGAACTCCAAATTGAGCCAAAATATTTTTCCTAATGAACGCCACTACATGTTGTCCCTAGACATTAGTCAGGGAGGTAGCTTCAACCCATTTGGAAAAATACTCAGTGGCTGCTAGGATAAACCTATGCCCGTTTGATGCATTTGAAAAAATTGGTCCTATGATGTCAAACACCCACATGGTGAATGGCCATGGGCTGACCATAGAATGTAAGGTGGATGATGGGATATGAATGGTGTGTCCATGCACTTGACATGGGTGACACTTCCTAACATGGTCATGGCAATCCTGCTTTAGAGTAGACCAAAAGTAACCAGCTCTAAGTATTTTCATTGCCACCATCTTTGCATTTACATGCCCTCCACATTCTCTATCGTGGAATTCATGCATTATCATCCTTGCCTCCTCAAGGTCGACACACCTCAACAAGATGCGAGTAAAACTATTTTTATAAAGAATCCCTCCCAAAATCATGTATTGGGTTGAAATCTTTCGAATAACAGCTTTGTCTTTAGATGAAGCGAATTCTGAAAATCCTCTATTTTCTAAGAAGTCTTTAATGTCTTGAAACCAAGGTTTTTTAGTAGAAGTTGGGTTGTTATGGTAAATCTCCAAATCGTGCGTGGATGGAGTGGGTGAGTGCCATATTTCTAAGGATCGAGCTCCCAAGGTGGGATCAATCCTTAGGGCTGAGCCTAAGGATGAGAGGGCGGCTATGCCATTGTCCTCTCTTCCTACGTGTGTGTACACGATTAGAACAAATCGACCAGCTTGGTGGCCAATTCGTGGTATGGAAGAAGTTTTTCATTTTTGACTTGCCAAATTTTTAACACTTGGTTTATGACAAGTAAAGAGTCTCCAAAGACTTCAATGCATGATGCCTCTAGAGTTTTCGAAATTTTCAAGCCTTGTATGAGTGCTTCATACTCAGCTGTATTGTTAGAATATTCGAAATCTAGGCGAATGACAATGGGAATTTCTCCCTTTTCAGGGGATATGAGGATGATTCCTACCCCACAGCCCCTCTTTGGTTTCGTGCCCCATCGAAGTGCATCTTCCACACTTGGTTTTCACTTAAGCAGTTTGATAAAATATGGTTTTCAAATTGATTTTGAAAGATGCCCTCATCGGGCATTTCATCAAGTGTGGGATATGAATCCTCTAAGGGGAAATCGGCCACATAGTCAGCTAGGGCTTGCCCCTTAATGGAGGTTTGATGGTGGAATTTTAGGTCATACTCCATCAAGAGGAGTTGCCATTTATCCAACCTACCCGTGAGGATAGGTTTTTCAAACAAATGCTTGATTGGATCAAGCCTAGACACTATCTAGATCTCATGATCTAGGAAGTAATGTTGAAATTTCTGGCAGGCCCATACGAAGGCCAAGCACGTCTTCTCCATGGCTTGATAGTTTCTTTCATTAGCCAATAGAGTTTTCAAAATATTGTAAATAGCGTACTCTTTATGGGTATCATCCTCATATTGAGCTAATAAGGCACCTAAGGCATTCGTATGCATAGAAATGTAAAGTAAAAGAGGTTTTCCTTGCTTTGGAGGTTTTAAAACTGGAGGATTAACCAAATACGCTTTTAATCTTTCGAAAGCTCTTTGGCAATCGTCGTCCCACACAAATTTCACCCCTTTTCTTAAAAGCTTGTTGAAAGGTTTGCATCTCGTTGCGAGGTTTGAAATAAACCTTCTAATCTATTGTAGGCAACCTTGGAGGCTTCAGATTTGAGTTAAATTGGAGGGTGGAGGCATATCTATGATGGCTCGACACTTAGAGGGGTCAACTTCAATGCCCCTTTGGCTTACCATAAAACCTAAAAGCTTGCCAGATTCTACTCCGAAAATGCACTTTTGAGGGTTTAGTTTCACTTTATAAAGACTCAGTCTTTCGAAAACTTTTTGCAAAGATTCGATGTGTGTGGATCAGGTTTCTTATTTCACCAAGAGATCATCCACATATACCTCTAAGAGCTCGTGAATTTGATCGTGAAAGATCGTGAAAGATCGTGGTCATGGCTCTTTGGTATGTGGTACTGGCGTTTTTCAAACCAAAGGGTATGACTGTATAGCAGTACGTGCCCCAGGGTGTGGTAAAAGCAGTTTTAGCCTGGTCTCTTGGGGCTAACTTGATTTGATTATAACTCGAGTAGCCATCCATAAAGAAAAATATTTCATGATTTTTCTAAAATCAATGCAAATTCGAATTTTCCCAATGGATTTTCGAACTACAACAATGTTTGAAAGACAATCAGAATATGCAATGGGTTTTATAAAACCAGCTGTAAACACCCCAAAATCCCACGAATTTCTCAAAAAGCCTGGTTTTACAAAAGCAGCCCCAAAGGGCTATTTTGAGTCTGGAAACCCAGGAGCCTTCCAAACAAACCCTGTACATAGGTTTAAACTATATATGTTTTAAATATGTATAATATTCTTTTAAAACCTTTAAAAAGATGTTTTGAAACCCTACAAAGCGACTTGGCCTGATGAAAGCAGGACCAGAAGATCAAAAGAGAGCCCGGAACCGGAGCACATATCGAGCCCAACACAACAACTCTCATATTAGATTCATCCCCAGAATCTCGAACATCCAAGCCCCTGTTATCAAACAAATCATCCGAAATCATCTCTAGAAGGTGAAAACAGATGCGGACGACCATGTTGGCGAAGACCCAACGCAAGATGGAGTACTGATGCTGTCAGGCACCGCACAAACCGTTCGTTTCGAACATATCCCGAAGGAGTCAGAATTCAGCTTTGGATTGGATCTGGACCATATATATCCAGATCCCAATCCAAACATATATGTGGATTTGGATTTGGATTTGGATCCAAAGATCCAATCCAATATCCACATCCAGGGCCCACATCACCTTCTCATAAATGGAGGTGAGGCCACTTGAAATTCACGTGGGATCTTGGGCATGAGAGAGAATGGGGAGGATTAAATGTGAGGAAAATGTATTAAGCTTGACTTGTGTGTCAAGTTTTTGGGTTAATCATGTGGGTTAGCCTAATTAGTGTGGGTTTAAGCTTGTATGAACCTACACCTAACCTAGGGCTGCACCAACATGACGCAATTAAGTCCACGGGCCATGCAAAGGGATGCTCCTAACCTAATCCCAAGCTAAACCCCCTAATCCTAGCCATTTACCCTAATCCCGGCCTAATCCCAACCTAATCACCTAACCTACTTCCCTAATCCTTCCCTAATCCCAACCTAATCACCTAACCCACCTCCCTAATCCTTCCCTAAACCTAGCCTAATTCCCCTAACCTCACCCTAATCCTAGCCTAAACATCTAACCCACCTCACTAAACCTCACCCTAAACCCAACCCACCTAGCTAAGCCCTAAACCTCTAAACCACCCCACCTCAAACCCTAGCACACCATATCCCTAAAACCACCTAACCTAAATATCTGCCCCCCCCTAAATATCTAGCCCACCTTATCCCCAAACCATCACCACCTAACCACTAAACCATCCCCCCAAAACCAGCCCCAACCGACCCCAACAAATCCTATAAACCCCCCCTAGTGGGCGGGTTTTTCAAGCCTTTTGGGCCAACCGAGCCCCCTCTCCTCTCTCATCTCTTTCCTTCTTCTCTCACTTGCTCCATGTTGGAACTCCAGCCAGCTCCACTCCACACCACCATCACCTCCCGGCCAGCTCCACTCCACGCCACCATCACCTCCCGGCCAGCTCCATTCCTTGACACCCGACTGCACCAACCTGCCATCGTTCGGCTGCCTCCCTTGGACATCCGCTACCTTCACCTTCCTCTCCGGTTAGTACCCTATCCTAACATCACCCTCTCTTCACTCCCCCTCCACTCTCAGCCACCACATACCACCCTTCCTTAGTCTAACCTCCACTTCATCCAGCCGGCCACCACCTAACTACCTGCCACCATTCAGCCACAACCGACTGCAACACCCGCAGCCTTACATCATTTTCCTTAGACAGACCCTAGTTAAGACCCTTAGCTCTATCTTCCCTAGGACCTGCCCCTACCTTCCCTTAGACAACCCCCACTACATAGTGACACACACCCTAGCTCCCCTTCCTTTCCTAAGCGCCCCCTCCGTTCGGCTAGCGCCAAGGCAGCGCCCCCTCCCATCACCCAGCTAGAGCCAAGGCGCCACCCCCGCAACACCTTGCTTCCCTTCGGCCAGCACCTCCTTTGCTGCACCCTTCCGAGGAGCTCCTTTTGCAGCCAAGGCGATATACCAGCCCAAGCGCAAGCAAGTCATGCCCGGACCAGCTATCCATAAGTGCCTCGCTCGGTCTTTGTTATATTGACTTGCTATACTTAATTAAATTTGATACGGGGTTATAATAACGGAGCATTGTCTCCCTCCGCTTGTAATAATGTGGTTTGGTACACCCACACACACGTGCACTTGAGCCTATCTCGCTCTTAGCTGCACACGATTTTGACACACACATGGGCCTAATCAGCCCTTAAGATATAGACTTATTTATATAATTTAAGTTGCGTGGGGTTTTGCTTAAGTTGTGTGCGTTGTCTTTCAATTCTCGCACTCACACACATTGAGCTTTCGCTCTTATTTTCAAGACCCAAGTAAGGGCCTAATACCATTTCGTTTTGGGTGTTTTACTTCATGTCGTGTGCGTAATACTTCAATTCTACACTCACACACATTGAGCTTTCGCTCTTACTCCCAAGACCTTAGTCAAGGCCTATTGCAATTTATATTTGGGTTTAATTTCATGTCATGTGCGTAGTACTTCAATTCTACACTCACACACATTGAGCTTTCGCTCTTACTCCCAAGACCTTAGTTAAGGCCATATTGCAATTTATATTTGGGTTTCATTTAAGTCGTGTGAGTTGCCTTTCAATATACACACAACACCCACGCAACACGTTGGCGACCTTCGGGCCCATATATATTATAAGTATTTCCCTTTCGGCTATATCTTTAAGATTTGGGTTTTAAGGTTCAGCTGTGTGCGTAGTCTTTATATATATACACGGCACACACTTGCACAATTGAGCCTTTCCGCTCTTAAGATATAGCCATATTTCCCTTCCGCAATTTCCCTTTTGCAATTTACATTTCAAGTCATTTCCCTTCCGCATTGTCTTTCAATTCGGGTTTTTCCTTTAGAGTTGCATGAGTTTGCATTGCATATACGCTATACCACGAGTTAAGACACATATTGCATCAAAGCAAACCCCATACTCCCGCTCAAAATCGCCCCACTTAGGTCACGTGTTCATAACACACACCTAGTTGGCCCGAAAAAGGGATAGAAAGAAAGACGTAGGCATGTGCAAATCCACGTGAAATAAAACTTGAAAATCATACAAAAAACAGCCCGAATCGAACACCTCAAACTTTTTCGTAGGTTCTCATATTTAAAACTCTATTTTCTAAGCGTACAGACTGACCCTTGTGCATCGGTGCAAGAAAGTCTGCGACGAAAAGAGCTTGCTTGCTCATAGTCGCCACGTTAGGAGTCAGATTTCAAAATATCTCTTCGCTAGCTTAAGTAAGCTAGTTGGCACACCCTTTTGCTTAAAATAGGACTTAGACACACGAAAAGATTCGCTTCAGGCCTAAGAACCAGGAGCGGGAACTTTCTACATCTACACCAGCTTTAAGCAGATCTTCTAAACCCTCTTTCACTTGAGAGTGTACGTTCGGATGGATCTTTCTAAGCTTTTGTTTTATGGGTCTAGACCCGGCATGTCTTCGTATGTCTATGCGAAAACGCCAAGGTAGGCTTTCAAGAATGCAATGAATGATGCTTTTTCATGCTCATGCAGACATGTGCCTATCTTAACACATTTTGGTTTTTCTTTACTCCCTAGGTTAATTTCTATGAAATCCCCTCCTACAGAATTCGAAGGTTTTTCCAAATCGAGAATTTTGTTAAACTTAGGAAGCTCAGAGGTTTGATCCTCCTCCGTGCTTTGATTATTCTCGAGAATTTTAAATCCTAGGGAATTTGGATTTGATGCATGGTTTTTAAAAACACATGGTTTTGGTTTTGGAATTTCTACGGGTTTTGAAGATTTTGGTCCTTTTATGAAGACGATTTTTTCTTCAAAATCTTTGGTTTTTTCCAAATTTCTACCAGGAGCTAGTATGTTACAAGATCTTTTTGGTATTTTCATAAATTTTTAATGTTTTTGGTTTTTGTAAATTTGTAATTTTTTTGGCTTTTTGTTTAAAAGAGGGGTCTTCCATCACACCTACAAAGAAAATGCCACGAATCAGTCTCTAAACAAGAGATCTAAACCGTAGGTCTCGGTTTTAGTAGGCTCTAGGGCACCCTTGACCCAAGTGGTCATGGGTGGTGGCTCTGGGGATATGGTGGGGATATATCCTATCCCATACCTATTTGGATTTGGATTTGGGAAGATAGGCTCTAGATGCCCATTGTTTTTGGTCCCTAAACTCTAGTAGGACATGTAGCTCATGTTGAGCAGCATGTGCTAAGGTTTTCGTATTTTAGAAAACTCTTTGTACAAAGGATGACCTTGGAACTTGCTGTCATCCATGGCATGCTCAAAGGGTTTTCAGTTTAAGGTTTTCTTTGGAAATATAGGGAGTTTGGATTTGCCTAGGATAGTTACGACTTTTGGGCCAGCTTTGGGCTACCCCTTGACGTACACAATCGTCCTAGGGTTTTGGGGAACGAACTCATATGGTTCATCCATGGATTTGATAGGGTTGGCCCCGTAGGCCTTTTCACTTGACAAGCAAAGGAAGTTTTGAACTCCCCTTAGCTGTGGGTGGCTCTCGCCCAGGATTACCACGATTTCATTTTTGTGGGGGATTTTCACACACCTATGGAAGGTGCATGGCACAGCACGAAGATTGTGTATCCAGGGTCTTCCCAGAAGTAGGTTGTAGTGGGGGTGTATGTCCAAGACATGGAACACCCCTGCGTGGGTTATTCCCCCAATTTCCATGGTTAACTCTATGGCTCCCAAAGGTTTTGACGCATTCCCATCGTATCTAGTGATAACGATGGGGCTCGGGTTTACGGAAGTCAAGGTGACTCCAATTTGACATGCCATGTGCAACGGAAGGATGTTGAGAGCTCCTCCCCCATCAACTAAGCACCTATCTAGAGGATGGTGATTCAATACCACCTCGATATGTAGGGCTTGGTTGTGGGTTTCATATGGTCTTTCGATTTCGTCTTTCGAAAATACAATTGGCGTTTTTGCATAGATGGGTGCAACTAGGAATGACAAGGACTCAGGAGTTATACTCGAGTTAACCTTGACTCTCTCTAAGATTTTTTCTAAAACTAGCCTATGCCTAGGTGAGGTTTGTATCACCTTTAGGATGGACATGTTTATCGGGATCTTAGAAAGATGATTTTCAAAATCATATGAGATTAAAACATTTTTACCTTTATCCGTTATTTGAAAAACCTTAGGAATGCATGCTTTTGAAGGGCCAGGAACACCGACCACTTTTTTAGCAGTTTTTTCTAAGTGTTGGGGTTGATAGATCCTCCCAGACCTGGTCACCTCCCCTACACTTTGCCTAAGGCTCGCTCCTAAGTTGGAGCTATTTGTGTGCTTTGGAGCACCGAGAATTCTTAAGACGGCTCTAGCCGGGGGCAGGACTCTAAGCGCTCCCCAGATCACTACTTGGGCGACTTTCTTATAAATGATGAGAGATGGTGGACAAGTAGTGAAGCCAGAACATGATGCATGCACAAAACCTTTAGAAGTTGGGAAAGCACACACCTTTTTTCCCTTCCCACTATACTTGCATGGTTGGGGAAGGGTTCTTTGAGCACAGTTTGGGTAGGCTTAGGTTCTTTAATGACCTAGAGCCGGCCTTACTCGATCAAGTTTTCAATTTTGTTCAAAAGGAAAAAGCATTTGTTCGTATTATGGCCTTTGAGCCGATGATATTTGCAATACCGGTTCAAAAACCTCCCTTTTGAAGTAGGGAAGTGGGATGCGGTAGGGCAGGAGGTGCTAGTTCGGTTGGGAGTTAGGCGGGTGGTCACGACAGGGAGCTGGGGACAGTGGGATGCGGTAGGGCAGGAGGTGATGCTGGCCGGGGGCTGGTGTGGTGTGGCGCTAGGTGCACCGAGAGCCGGGTGATGCAGGGTACCGGATGGTGCGCAGGAAGGTGAGGGAGTCGGGTGGTGCAGGGTGTTGGATGAGGTTTGAAGTAGGCTCAAACCGAGTGCAGTTGCACTCAGTTAGGTTTAGATTTAGTTTGGTGGGGAAGTGGGTTAGGTTAGGTTGGCCGGCTAGGGCTAGGTTAGGTTGGTTTAGGGTGGGGTTGAGCGGCTAGGTTGGGGTATATGGGATAGGTCGGTTGGGTCTAGGGTGGTCCAGCCAAGGGATAAAAGAGAGTCGGTTTGGGTGAGTTTGGGTTGGTTTAGGTGAAAGGGGCTAGGTTTGGGTTAGGTTTAGTGGGGCCGGTTAGGTGAAGTAGGCTAGGTTATGGTGAGGTTGAGAGACCTACCTCTTGGAGCCAGTCCACCATGCATAGCCCTTCCTTCCACGCCCTTTTGCAGCCATCCTTCAAGTTGGTGCAACCCTTTGGTTGAGCCTAGGTTCATACAAGGCTTGAACCCACACTCTTGATCAAGCCCACATGGCTATGGCCCACCATATCTACTTTATGCCCTCCACTCATTCTCTCTCTTTCCAAGCCTTCCACTTGCAAATTCACGTGAACTTGCTCCACCCCCTCACCTCTATTTATAGGCAAATGAGGTGGGTCTTGGATTTGGATCTTGGATTTGGATTTTGATATCTAAATCTAATCCAAACATTATTTGGGTCTAGATCTGGATATTTGGGTCTATATCCAATCTAAATTTTCATTTCTTCAGTCCTTCTTGGCATTTCGAGACGGACAGTTTTCGTGGGCCCTAGCTTCATCAATGCTCCGTCTTGGGCTGGGTCTTCCCCAACCTTTTCATCCAAACTCCTTCTCACCTTTCTAGACTCCGTTTTGGTTGATTTTTGATATTTCCAGCTTGGATTTCTGATGATTTGGTGGATGCTCTTGGCTTAGTATTTGATGCTCCAGGCTTGAAGTCTGCTTCTGGCTTGGGCTCTCCTTTTGCCTTTTGATCCTGCTTTTATCAGGCCCAACTGAATTCTGGGCTTTTGAACCTGTTTTTGAGGTTGCTTTTGATCAGGCTCCACCTGTTGGATTTGGCTTTTTACAAAATTGGGACTTGGCCTGAGTTTAAGGAATTTTCATTTTGAACAGGTTTTCAAACAGAAGTTTAAAGCTTTTGCAACTCTTAGGTTTTCGAAAACTCAAAATTTGGTTTTGAAATAGATTTTTCAAATCAGGTGTTTGTTTTGGGAAAATCATTTGATTTTGGGGTGTTTACAACCCCCACAACCCAGCCCATCGTAAGCCATAAAGCACTTGGCTGCCCCCAAGTGAACCCAAAACCTAAACTCTCACGTCAAAACCCACCTAGGGAGACCTATCTCGTGGTTGCCAAGGAGGACGGACCTGAGCAACTTAAGAGGCAAAACCGACCACTGGTAAGTATTTATTTACGTTCGGTTTTACATTACTCGCCTAAATTAAATTCAATTCGATATGAGGTTGTAATAATGAAGCAAAGTCTCCCTCCGAAATGTAATATTTGTGCTTGATACATATCTACACATGTGCACTTGAGCCTTTTCTCTCTTAATTGCACACAAAGGACACCCACGTGCATTTGAGCCTTTTCGCTCTTATATTGCACATGATTACACACACACATTTAGCCTTTCCACTCTTAAGCTAAAATATATATTTCAATTCGGGTATTTACTTTAGTGAAAGCTGTGTGAGTTGCAATTCAATTCAGGTATTTACATTCAAGTCGTGTGAGATGTCATTTAAATTTCACACTTACACACACGTGCATTGAGCCTTTCTGCTCTTAAGCTAAAGTATATATTTTAATTTGGGTATTTACTTTAGTGAAAGCTGTATGAGTTGTCATTTCAATTTCACACGAGAAGCACACAAAAGCACTCGAGCCTTTTCGCTCTCCACTCACACACATTGAGCCTTGTCGCTCTTATGATATAACATATTTATATACTTTCAAGTTGTGTGAGTTTACTTCACATCGAGTTGCATTTCCCTTTGTGTGGATTTACATTAAGTTGCATGAGTTGCTTTACATTTCGGGTATTTACATTTGTGAAAGCTGCGTGAGTTGCACTTCAATTTCGAGTATTTACATTTGTGAAAGTTGTGTGAGTTGCCCTTTCAATTCGAGCCTAGCTCACATCATCATCTCAAAACCCGAAAATATTTGTCGCATCTTTGCATTTATTAGCTTTCAAAGACGCCCTGAATCTATGCATAAACCACGTTGAAAATAGACCACATGTACGTACATATATCAGGCCTGAAATAGCTAAAACTCTAAAGACTTAAGTTCGTCCAAAGTCGCAATAAAACTTGCAAACTAGGCATACATCGAATTCTTTGAACACTGGTATTTTTCAAAGTTTTGTAAAAACGAAGTTTTAAGTGTTTAAACTTTCTCACAATCTCCTGAAAGTCAAATTATTTTTAAAAACTTCGCTAGTTTGAGTAAGCTAGCTGGCACACCCATAGAAACGACGTAGGCACAAAAATGTTCATTTTCAGTCTCAAGAACCAGGAGTGAAAATTTTCATGTTTACAGCATTCACCCATTTTAAACTTCTTGAGGATATAGTCAATATATCTCTCCTAACTCAGGCATAAGAGTCTAGATTCTCTATCTCGAGAAATCTTTATTCCCAGCATGTAGGATGCTTCCCCCATATCCTTCATTTCGAACTTGGAGTTCAACCATGACTTGGCTTTGACAATCATCTCATTGTCGTTTCTAGTCAACAATATGTCATCTACATATAATGATAAGATGACAAAGTGGCTCTCACTGTTCCAGACATATACACAGTGATCAAGTTTATTAGCCACAAACCTAAGTTCTACAATGGCATTTTGAAAAGTCAAATACCATTGGCGAGGTGACCGTTTTAGGCCATATACTTTATCTTCTTAGCCTTCAACCACAAATCCTTTGAGTTGCTGTATGTATATGATTTCTTCTAAATCTCCGTTTAGAAAAGCTATCTTTACATCTAACTGATGTAAATCCAAATCATAGTATGCAGATATTGCTAGGATTATACGTATACATGCAAATTTCGCAACTGAGGAATATGTCTCAACATAATCTATCCCCTCTTTTTGCGAAAAACCCTTTGCAACTAACCTCGCTTTAAACTTATCGATTGTACGATCGACCTTGTATTTCTTTTTCAGAACCCATTTACAGCCTATGACTTTCCTTCCTTTTGGCAAATCAGTCAATTCCCAAACTTGGTTTTTCTCAATAGATTCAATTTCCTCATCCATGGCTTTCCCCAAGTCTATTGCTTTTAATGAGTTCATGGTTTGTTGATAAGTCAAGTTATCAGTCAACTGATCTAAATCTACCAAATTACACTCTTCTTCTGTAAGATAAGTGTGATAATCCTTTAAGTAGGATGGAGTGACTCTTGGCCTTTTATGTCTACTTAAGGTATCGGTAGTTTCAGAAAGATATTCAATGGGATCAAAAGATGATTGGTGTAAGTCTACCAGATCATTAAGACATTCATCATTGTTTTCCAGGATGTCATTCTTAGTATCTTCTAAGAATTCAACATCTCTGCTTTCAATGAGTCCATGGTTCTTATGATAAAACCGATATCCTTTTGAACCTTTCGGATATCCAATGAATATACATCTCAAGGACCTACTGTCTAGCTTTTCTTCCAAACCACATCTCATATGGTGTAGTGAATACAGCCTTAAGGTAATCTATTGAGTATGTAAACCGCAGTACTTATTGCTTCTCCCCAAAATACCCTTGGAAGAGAGGCATCGATCAACATTGACCTTGTCATATTCAGCAAGGTTCTGTTGTATCTCTTAGCTACACCATTTTGCTGAGGAGTCCTAGGTATTGTATTTTGCTTTGAGGGGATGCGCCTTTCCACATCTGGTCCAAGGGATACCAAAGTCTTTACAGAATTCCGAAAATTCTTCCGAGATATACTCACCACCTCTGTCTGATCTTAAGACTTTGATCGAATACTCTAATTGGTTTTCCACTTCTTGCTTATATTTTTTGAAAGCATCATGTGCCTTAGATTTATGTGCCAAAAGATATAGATACATATATCTAGAGTAATCATCGATAAAGGTTATAAAATAACCCTTTACACGATGTGTCTTTACTCTAAAAGGCCCACATAAATCCGTGTAAATAACCTCCAACAAGGTTGTTGCCCTTGTTGATTCCTTAGGAAAAACCTTCCTTGTCATTTTTCCTTGTATACAAGCTTCACACTTGTTGAAAGTATTTTCCTCAAATACAGGCAATAAGTCAAAGTTGGATAATTTCCTCAACTTTTTCAGACTTATATGCCATAGGCATTTATGCCATATATTCACATCAATATAAGCAGAAGTTCTACATATTTCATTATCAGAAACCTTAAACAGTCCATGTTCTACATCGAATTCCCTAAAGAATAATATTCTCCCATGCTTTCCCATAGTCACCTTGTTAGGAATAAACCTAACCTCAAAACTTTTCTTTACCAAGACAGAGACCGAGACCAAATTGCACCTTATAGATGGCACAATTAACACATCAGTCAATATAATTGGTTTGCCTTGCACAAATATTCTGAAGGACCCAATACCCAAAACATCCGAGAAAGTATTATTTCCCATATAAACTCGATGTTCCCTGGGTTTATATTCCTTCAGATCCATTGCCCCTTCCTTGATATTCGAGATGTGCCATATAGCTCCTGAGTCGATCTACCAACCTATCATCGGGCTGTCCATATACAAGCACTCAAAAATCACGCAAATTATGTCATGTTTCTCCGACTGTTCATGTTGTGGGTTGTTTCCTCTACCTTGTTGCGGCAGTCCCTTTTGTAGTGTCCCATCTTTCTGCAGTTTAAACACTTGACCCGAGAAGCGGTTTCCTGCGATTTCTTAAAATTTTGACCGCCTTTCTTTTTATTCTTGCCGAACTTCTTGTTTGGTTTTTTCTTCTGATTGGTTTTGAAGCTAGACACTATCTCATCTTACACCACTAGCAACTATCTCATCTTGCACCGCTAGCAACTTTTCTTTCTTGTTTTTGACCATGTGTTCTTGTTCTATTGCTAGTTTAGGGACAACTCAGAAAGGTTAATTTCAAGCGTTAATCTGAGGGTTGTGGTGATCATGTTCCATGAAGGGGGTAGACTATTTAGTATGGTAGATATCTACATCGGTTCTGGGATTACTGATTTTGCTACGGCTAAGTCCCTAGCCATTATCAACATGTGGTTTACTTGCTCTACTACATTATCTCCTTCTTTCATTTTGAAGAAGTTATACTATTGTAGTAACTGCACATGCAATTTTGTAGTTGTATAATACTTAGCTGTTATTGAGTCAAACAACTCTTTAGCGGTCTCGTATTCTTCGAAGATCCTAATCAAGTCATCCTCCATGTAGGTAAAAATGATTGTCCTTGCTATAGTGTCGTCTTTTAGAAATATTTTATACATTTCTACTTGTTGCTCACTTGCGTCTAGAAGTGGCGGACGCAAAGTTTCCTTCAACACATACTCAACACCTTAAGTGTTAGAGCTAGTGGGATTTTTCTCTTCCATGTTTTGAAGTTAAGACCGTTCAACTTCTCAATTTTTGTCAACTCAGACACACATATCCTAGAGCTCATTTTTATGTGTTTGGCAATAATAACAATTAAACGGTCTAAAAAGGAAAAAAATATAAAACAAAGAGCACACATAGCAGGAATCATGTTAGAACGATGCATAATATCATAAAAGTAAATTAACGATAATTTCATAAGCTCCTTGGGACAAATTTGAAATTTTTCCAAAGAATTTCTGCTTTTGTACCCTTAAATAATACCAAGGGCAAAATCATAATTTTAACTGTCTGTCCTCTTTTGAAATTTTTGAAAAAGCCTAAGGACAAACTTATAAAATTACTCTTTGGTATTTCTATAAAATTCGTGACTGATCAGGGTTAAAACTGTAATTTTAACCCTTAGGCCGAATTTGTAATTTTCCAAAAGTATAGGGGCAATCTTATCTTTTGACTAAATGGCAGAACTGAAATTATCTCAACCAGGAGGGGCATAAACGTAAAATGACAGCCCAAAATTTCGTAATTTTCACAAACCGCCAGAGGGTAAAAGTGACTTTTTGGAGAATAAGGGCAAAATAGTCTTTTTCTTCCCAAAAATATCTAGACAATTCTATAATTTTGCCCAGCAAAACTATAAATAATGAAAACCGATGGGGCAGAACAGACTTTTTAGTCTGCTGCCTAAGGCGGTTTCTCAAAAACCGTTGGCGGTTTCCAAAATTACGGAATTTGTTCGCCTGAAAAGTTTGCAGCGGAAGTTGTTTATGTTTGAGGTTTCCACACAGGGGTTTCCCAGGAGAGGAACTCGGTTTGTTTTCCTTTCTCAAACTATTTCATCATATATGTTCTGTATCAACTGCTTTGTTTAAATAGGTAGCATGCTCCCCCCTCTTCTCGGATTTCTCTCCTCCGGCTTCCCTCATTTGGAGCGTTATCTAGAGCGTTACCGAAAATCTCGGTAACGTCCTCTGGTTATGACCTTTCCTTATCCAAGATACAGGTAACGGTCTGGATGGCCAGTCCAACCGTTACCTGTGCTGGATGAGCCAAAAATGGCTAGATCACATGAAAAACTTGGAACTCAAAAGTTTTTATCGAGGCTTGTCAAAGTGGTCAATTGGTGCCAACCATGGTACCCGTCACTTGTAGAGCATGAGTCTTACTTTATCATCCTTCAATCTCTTCTAAAGCATTCTTCAAGTTATCATACAGGTTAGTAGAGCATTTGGTATTGGTAAGAAGCACGGGACATCACAAATGTAATCCATCATGTTTGTCCTCATACAGCACCTTACGGAGATAAAACATGTGGGATTGGAGTTTAGAATGCCAAAATGATCCTGGCAGCATCTGTAAACCTGAAACTTACCAAAACTCCATATCCTAGTCAGGTTTTAAGGGTTTTGGGTTGGATTTGAGTCAGGGAAGTGACCCGAAAAAAGTCGGAGACTAATGTGGGAGTTTGGCGTGACATGGGGAAGCCTCTTTTGATCATATATGAGGCACCTCGATTGAGCATCCTTGTTGGGCATTATATTTTCCTAAGAGACATTGGAGTGTTTTTGCAAATGCAAAACTAGTGGGCTTTCTGTAAAGTATTGCACAAAAACCTATTTTGCCTCTGCTACTGCATACTTTTAGTTCTTTTTTATCCCTTGTGAGGTGGCCAGCCTCTCACTAATCATATATTTAATTGAGGCCAATATGATTGTAAAAACTTCCAATAGGAGTTATCTTCCATTTGGCTATATGAACTGAATCATGACACAATGAATTGTTCAAACGATTGAGTGGATTTTCCTATGTATCACATGTAGCATCTGTATTTATATATATATATATATATATATATATATATATATATATATATATATATATATATATATATATATATATATATATATATTCATAAATGTATATTCAAATAAATATATCTACACTCCTACAAATGTATTATCCATATCTTCTATATAGGTAAATATATACATATACATATTATGTATAAAATCTATACATTGATGTGTATTTATGTTATATTCACATATAAAATCTGCATATCATACATATCTTCGGCATAGGCAAATATATAAGATATATAGATGCATAAGATATAAATATTATATAATGTATATATTAAGTGTATTTTGTACACATTTGGGTTAACCAGAATTAATGCAAACTCGGCAGAGGTTGGTCCAGGTTCAAAGAATGCGATCGGATTAAAAATGGGTTGGATCTGAGTCAGGCCAATTATGTTCTCAACCTGAACTGACCCGAACCAAGTCTAAACCAATAACCGAAGATCTAAGAATATCTCAAGAAGATCAAGTGAAAGCATCCTCAAAGTGAAAGTAGAAAGAAGTCTAGAACCAAAGAAAATGATGCATGTGTTAAAAAGTATGCAAGATGAAGTGATAAAGATGTGAAAATGTGACCATGCGAAATGAAATCAAAAGATCTCCTCAAGTAGTAGGCTAGCCTAAGCAGTTATTATCAAGAAAAATTAACTGTAGCTCAATAAGGATGAAAACAAGTTCCTAAAAGACAAATGATCTAAAACCAGACTCTAACACAGGACTCAAAAAATGACTCTGAAAACGAAAAAGGTGCCTATGCGTGTAAGAAAGTTTAGCATAGGTGACTAGCTACTGCAACCTGATGGTTCTTTCATGATGCCAATGGGACTAGGACCCAAAAGAGAAAACAAATCCCAAAGGACCATATAGACAACTAGGTTCCCATCAGGTCGAATGGGGCAATGCCAGTGTCGAGATGTAAACTAAAACATGAGAATAACCATGTGGGACAAGTAGGTGCCCTTATGGGAAGAATGGGATTCTAAGTGAGTGAAGGTATTTGCTAAATGCAATCTATGGGTGCTAACCCACCATGATGTGGTATGTGGCTTACATGTGAGTTGAGTGAGATGGAGATGTGATAAATGCAATGCCATAGGCTTGATCTATGAAAACCGTCATTCATTCTTCATAGATGATTGTTGCTCCTATACAGTTCTGGAAAGTCATGACAGAAATTTTTCAGACCTTTTATAATAAACTTCATCAAATGAAATCCAGCTTAACAAAACATTTCACTCCAACTCTATCTCTGAATAAAAGATAACACCAATTTTAGAGATTGAAATCATAGATCTTAAAATAAAACAAAATATCATCCTTGTGACCCATAACTTAGTTGGCTGCCTAGGACTCTCTGATTTAGAGATAGCATGGTACCCCCTCTAATGTAATGGACTTTCATATACATAGCATATCAAAGCATAGAAGAAAGCGAAATACAAGGCGAACATGTTTCTTCTGAAGTGTCCCAAATATATATAGAAGATACAAACTCGAACACACAAGAATGGAACCCTCTTTCCTTTTTTCACCTTTTCCTTCTCTTTCTCTGTTTTCCAAAATTTCACCCTGAGTTCATTCTGTATTCCAAATATCAAGTGTTGGTGGTTTAATTTTCCATTCCTGAAGACAATTGTTATCACAATCTTTAGGCTTTATGTTAACCAATAGTACAAGAACTATGGCATTTGTGGGAAAAATGACTTTCAACTTCTTCAAGTTGGATAAGGCAAAAATGATACAATGATTAGAGAAAGTTGGGTAATAAATGTCAAGAAAAGAAGCTTTTTCTCCTTGTAAGGCTGTATACACCCTTAATTAGCATATGACCAGAAGACAAAAAAAGAAACTATTGAAAAGATCGTTTAAGGCAAAAATGAAACAATGATGATTATAGATATGTTGGTGGAGGATATGTCTTAAATGGAAGGGCAGATGCTTTCTTTTCTACGTATCAAAACTCCAAAAGCATCAATGAGCTATGAGAGAAATTGAGGTACATAACTTACCATGCTACATGTATGAACTTTTCAGTTTGGATCTTAATAATTATGAAATGGTTTCATCCGTTATATAACAAGTTGCATGAGATTAACAAACAGCAAGTTCCAAGAAGCAATACACTCAAGAGGAACTCCAAAATCTAAGAGACCTTCAAAAGAGAAAAACCAAGATCGTGGAAAAGTTCAAGAGAACAACGGCAATGAATCTAATGATAATAAACCAAAGAAAAATGAAAAGTACCAACATTCTGGCAATCCTGTTCGTTTGAAGAGTGAGTATCAATTCTTGAAGAAAATAAATATATAAAACAATATACTTTATTAAAGAAAACCTTGTCATATCCAAAGTTAATATGGTCAAAGATATTAAGTCATTGTAGGTTGACTTGGGTGCTAAACATCATGTCTGCAAAGACAGAAGTCTCCTTAAAACAACAAATCAAGAGCACATTGTATATATAAGTGGTGATTATGTGGTTCAAGTCAAAGGCAAAGAGATGGTCAAACTCAAATTCACATGAGGCAAGGTGCTTAATCTTATGAATATATTATATGCACCTACTGTAAGGAAGGTAAGGAAGAACTTAATATTGGTACACTTAATAATTAGGTTTACACATGTTTTTGAGGATGACAAGTTTATCTTAATTAAGGGGAGAATGTTTGCGAGAAAGGAATATTTATGTGATAGCATGTTTAGGTTGAATATGAATAATGAGAATCGTGATTCTGCTTATATGTTGAGCCTTTTGCTTGATGGTATCACCCTTTAGGATATATTTTGGAAAACTAAATGATATGATGAAACCGGAGTGAATCCTAAAATGATTAAAAACATGAAAACCTGGATTACATGAATGCTTTTTTCTTTGGGCACATACATGCACACTCACTAAGACAACTAGACTTCTTTTTCCAATCACCCCCAAACTCTCTTTTCTAGCATTTGAGTCTCCCTTCACTCTCAACATCTGCTAAGCCATACATTATTAAAGGTTGCCCTTAGGCCTCTATCTAGGAGATCCAAGTAGGCTTGATGATTGAGCCGATCTTCGTAAGTCATTGAAATCAACCTCATCATTGAAGAAGAATGAAAGGCCAATAGAAGGACCTCCTGATGGGCTGGCTTACCCTTGGTATCGGAGCCTAGAAGATCACCAAAGGCTATATTGTTGCACTGCAAGTGGACAAGTCAAGAATTCAAGGATGGAGATAGACTGGAACAGTCGAACGGTACATATCTCAAATATGTCTGCCAAGAAGTGTCGAGTTGAAACTTCAAGTTCAAGAACTATAGCTGAATACCATAGAGATTATGGGTTCGAGATTGACATTGTTTAAGAGTTGATTCATGGAGTTTAAGTCTATATAAATGCCGTCAATGAATGCTTATGAGGGTTTTGTTCGTGGCTTCGGCTTGGCCGTTGCCTTGAGGGTAGTAGGGTGATGAGAAGTGTTGAGTATAGATAGGTCTTACGTAACTTTTCCACTTTCTCATTTTTTAATGGAGTGCCATTATCCGATACTAGGTCTCTTGGAACTCCAAATCGAGCCAAGATATTTTTCTTAAAGAATGCCACTACATGTTGTCCTTAGACATTAGTCAAGGAGGTAACTTCAACCTATTTAGAAAATTTTTCAGTGGCTCCTAAAATAAACCTATGTCCATTTGATGCAGTAGCTGAGATTGATCCAATGATATCAAATACCCACATGGTGAAGGGCCATGGATTCATGGTGGAATGCAATGCAGATGGAATATGAATGATATTTCCATGCACTTGACATTGATGACACTTCCTAACATGGTTATGACAATCTTCATTCAAAGTGGACCAAAAATAACTTGCTCTAAGTATTTTCATGGCTATCATATTTGTATTGACATGACCTCCACACAGCCTCATCATGATTGACACATCTCAACAAGATGTCGGTAAAACTCTTTTTATAAAGAACCCCTCCCAAAATCACATATTGGGTTAAAAAGTTTCGAATAAAAGTCTTATCTTTAAAGAAAGCAAATTCGAGAAATCCTCCATTTTCTAAACAATTTTTAATGTCTTAAAACCAAGGTTTTCATTTGGATTTTAGTCATTTTAGCAAATCTCTAAATCATGGGTGGATGGAGTGGGCAAATACAGGATCTCTAGGGATTGAGTACCCATAGTAGGGTCGATCCTTAGAGAAGACCCTAAAGGGGAGAGAGCATCTGCTATGGTGTTGTCCTCTCTACATATGTAAGTGAGTGGAGTGTGCATGATTTGAAAAAATCAACTAACTGGGTGGCCAATTCATGGTATGGAATGAGTTTTTCATTTTTGAGTTGCCAAAATTTTAAAACTTGGTTTACAACAAGCATAGAATCTCCAAAGACTTCAATATATGATGCCCCTAGATTTTTCAAAAATTTTAAACCTTGTATGAGTTCCTCATATTCAGTCACATTATTTGAATAAGAAAAATCTAGTCGGAATGCTATTGGGATCTCTTCCTTCTCGGGAGATATGAGAATAATTCTCATGCCTGCCCCTTGTTGATTCTTTGCCCCATCAAAGTACATTTTTCATACTTGATCTTCATTACAACAATTTGATAAAACATGGTTTTCTAATTCATTTGTCAAGTATGGGATATGTATCTTCAAGGGATAACTCAGCCACATGATCGGTTAGGGCTTGTCCCTTAATAGAGTTTTGGTGGTGGAATTTCAGATCATACTCCATTAAGAGGAGCTTCCATTTACCTAGCCTACCCGTTAGGATAGGTTTTTCAAAAAGGTGCTTGATAGGGTCAAGTTTAGACATTATCCAAATTTCATGATCTAGGAAAAAATGTCTAAACTTTTGGCAAGCCCATACCAAGGCTAAGCACATTTTGTCCATGGCTTGATAATTTCTTTCATATGCCAATAGAGTTTTCGAAGTGTAGTAAATAACATACTCCTTAAGACTATCATCCTTGTATTGAGCAAGTAAAGTACCCAATGCATTCGTATGAATGAAAATATAAAGCAATAAAGGTTTTCCTAGCTTTGGAGGTTTTAAAATTTGAGGATTTACAAATAAGTTTAAATCTTTCGAAAGCTTTTGGCAATCGAAATCCCAATCAAATTTAATCCTTTTCTCAAAAGCCTATTAAAAGGTTCGCATCTTGTTGGTAAGTTAGAGATAAATCTCCTAATCGCTTGAAGTCGACCTTGGAGGCTTCAGATTTGGGTCAAGTTGAAGGGTGGAGGCATGTCTATGATGGCTCGACACTTAGAGGGGTCAACCTATATGCCCCTTTGGCTAACTATGAACCCTAAAAGTTTTCCCGATTCTGCTCCAAAAACACATTTTTGAAGGTTTAGTTTCACTTTATAAAGCCTAAGTGTTTCGAAAACCTTTTACAAAGATTCTATGTGTGTACATCGAGTTTTAGATTTTACCAAAAGATCATTCGCATATACTTCCAAGAGCTCATAGATTTAATCATGGAAAATAGTAGTCATGGCTCTTTGGTATGTGGTACCAAAATTTTTCAAATCAAAAGGCATAACAGTATAACAGTATATGTCCCAAGGTGTAGTAAAAGCAGTTTTAGCCTGATCTTTTGGTGCTAGCTTCATTTGGTTATAACCCAAGTAGCCATCTATGAAAGAAAATATTTCATGATTTACAGTGCTATCCACTATCAAATCAATATTTAGAAGTGGAAAATTATCTTTTGGAGTGACTGTTCAAATTTCTAAAATCAATGCAAATATGAATTTTCCCATTAGATTTTCAAACTACAACAATATTTGGAAGCTATTCAGAGTAAGCAAGGGGTTTTATAAATCCAGCTTTTAAAAGATCTTCTTATAAACCCTCTTTACTTGAGAGTGGACATTGGAGTGAATTTTTCTAAGCTTTTGTTTCACTGGTTTTGCATTTGGTTCTAGAGGCAAATAATACTCTATAATCCTAGAGTCTAAACCAAGCATGTATTCATAGGTCCAAGCAAATACATCTACATACGATTTCAAAAATGCAATGAATGATGCATTTTCATGCTCATTCAAACAAATGCCTATCTTGACATACTTTAGATTAGACTCACTCTCTAAATTGACCCCTAGAAAATCCCCTCCTACAGAATTTGAAGATTTTTTCAAGTCAAAGATTTTGTGAAAAGGAAACTCGGAGGCTTGATCATCCTCATTGATGAGGGGATCTTCCTTCTTGCTTTGATCACTCTCAAGTGCTTTGATTTCTAGGGAAGTATTACGCACAAGAGAAGGGTTATTCACAAAAAGATTATTTACAATGAGACAATTTGGGTTTGAGAATATACATGGTCTTTGTCAAAACCAAGTTTTGAGTTTATACACGGTTTTGAAAAGCAAAATTTTTTAATTTTCAACTTTTTTAATTTTTTAAGATTTTTCCAAACAAATGCTAGAAGGAAGAACATAAAAGATTTTCTTTTTGGAATTTTCAGAATTTTGAAATATTTTTGGTTTTTGTGAGTTTTCTAAATTTTTTTGGTTTTTCAAAATATATATATTTTTGGATTTTCTTCAAGAAAGGGTTGTTCTATCAAGCCTACAAAGAAAACACCATGAATTAGACTACAAACAAGAGGTCTAGACCATAGGTTTCAGTTTCAGTTGGCTTTAGGGCACCCTTGACCCAATTGGTCTTACGTGGTGGCTCAGGAGGTATGAATGGGTTGTATCCTAAGTCATGTCGACCCAAGTTAGGTAGAGGTAAGATGAGTTCTAGTCTACCTTGGTTCTTGGTTCCTAGACCCTGGTATGGTGCATACCCATATTCAATAACATATTCCAAGGCTTCTTAAATTTTAAAAAATTTTAATAAAGAGGATGACCTTGGAATAATGTATCGTCTATGGCATGGTTGTACACTTGAGTTTTGTTGAGTGTGCCTAGGAGGTGTATGGCTTTAAAGGTAGAAGGGTTTGACAACCCTAGGATGCATATGACCATAAGAGTGGAAGACTTGGGTGATTTGGGTGTTCATAGGAGATGGACGACCTTGGAAGTGTGAGACTTGGGTTCTCCTAGGATACCCTAGATGGTTCAGGATGGGATGATTTTGGTTCTCATAAGAGGTGAATGGTCTTGGGAATGGAGAGATTGGAGGTGGATGACTTGGGTGAATTAGGCATCTCCATGGCCCTTAGCACTCCACTCAATGGGTCACTTGATAGGCAATGGAAATTTTGTGTTTTCTTGAGATATGTATTGTTTTTTCCAAATACTACCACAACCATGGTTATCTCATAGGATTTTAAGGTACTTATGAAAGGTTGAAGGGATGGCTCGGAGGGAATGTATCAAAGGCCTCCCTAACAACAAATTGGGGTTTATGTCTAAGACATGAAACAACCCTACATATGGTATTTAGTCAACTTCCATGGGTAACTCTATGGAGCCTAAAGGATGGGATGAGTTGCTATCGTATCATGTGATGATAATTGGACTTGGTTGAAGCCTTGATATGGATACTCCTATTTGGAAGGTCACATTGAGAGGAAGAATATTTAGACCTCCTCCCCCAACAATCAAGCACTTGTTGAGAGTGTGGTGATTCAATACCGCCTCTATGTGCAAAGCTTGGTTGTGGGTTGTATCAGATCTTTCTAATTTATTCTCGGTAAACATAATTGGGGCCTTGGCAAAGATGGGAGTGATGGTAGTGTTAACTTTGGCCTTTTCTAAAATTCTCTCTAGTACTTGTTTATGCTTAGGTGAGGTTTGTATCAATTCAAAGATAGATATGTTTATGAAAAGTTTTGAAAGATGTAGTTCTAAATCATATGGGGTTAATATAATACTTTTACCCTTATTCATGCCATGAGATGAGTTAGGAATGCATGCTTTTGGGGGGGCGGGCAAAATGACTCACACCTTGCTAGCTTGATTAGCTAAGTGTGGAATTGATAGATAATTTTGGATCTAGTCACCTCCCCTACACTCTCCCTAGGTCTCGATCTTAACTTGGCTCTAATTTGATGCCTTGGAGCACCTTGAATCTTTACAAAGGCTCTAATCGGGTGCGGGACTCTAAACGCTCCCCAGATCACTACTTTCTTGTCTTTTTTTATTACGTGAAAGAGTGGTGTGTGGTAAGTAGTGTGAACTGTATGCAATGCATACTCAATCCCATAGACTTGGTTTGGATGAAGACATACCTCTTTATCCTTCCCACTTATGCTTACATGGTTTGGGAATGACTCTTTGAAAACAGCTTGAATGACTCCGGTTCCTCCGAGATATGGAGCCTACCCTACTCTATTAAGTTCTCGATTTTATTTTTCAAGGAAAAACATTTATTTGTATCATAGCCTTTGAGCTTATTATACTTACAAAAGTCATTCAAAAATTTTCCTTTAGGAGGTACTCTTTCAAGAATTGCCAGGAGACTCACAAGACCTTATGCTAACAAAATTTCTAAGACTTCCGTCAGTGGTTGTCCCATATTAGTGTATTGCCTTTTTTCAAACTTTTTTTCATTTTTTTGTTTTTTTTCAAAAGATCTTTGTCCGAAAGACTTCGAGGGCCTAGCCGAACTTGTTTTTACTCGGATGTTGACCACTTCTTGAGTTTTTACTCCTCCTTCCGGTGTATGTGGCCCATATACCCTAGGTTTTTCAAATTTGGTTTTAAATTTTTTTTTTCCTTTCCACATATCTTCGTAAACTCCCTTTTTCAAATTGGCTTCGAAGAGGGAAGTTTTTTTTATTAATTTTTGAAAATTTGAGATCTCGTGAAGGGAGAGGAGTGCTTTTAAATCAGTTTTAAAATTTTCAAGAATGAGCATCACTGCATGTCCTTCAGAAATAGGCTTTCTTTGGCCCAAGAGTGACCTCCACTTGACGATGAATGTGTCTGTATCCTCGTTAGGGGATTATTTAATATCTCTCAAAGTATTGAGAGTGGGCGTGACTTCCACGTTATGTGAAAACCTTTGCATAAAGCAATTCGCCAAATCCTTGAAACTGACAAATTGGCTTAAATCGTAAGAAGCCAGCCACTTTGATGCATTCTCCTTTAGAGAATAGGGAAACTAGTAAACCCACTTAGAAGAGTTCCTCTTTTTCTTATAAGCTCTTCTAGAAAATAGTTGGAGATAGGATCGAGGGTCCCCATTTCCATCATTCTAGTGAAACTCAGTATTTCATCATCACTATCCGTTTGATAATCAGAAGGTAAAAAATCAGATAGTGAGTATGACCTCTTTCTTTTGGTTTGACCCCTTAGCAATTTTTGGAGGACCTTCCTATCCTTAATAGTGAAGGACTCGAGTATTGGTTCCTCCTCTTCAAATTTGGAGCTCACCTTAGGCTTTTGTGAGTGGTAGGATCTCCTATGAGTCCTCAGTTTATTGCTATGGAGGAGTAGGATTCCACCATATCGGCTTCTTGGCTTAATGCAGCAATTTCCCCCTTGATCCTTAGCTCTTTTAATTTCCTTTTGAGGGAGACGATCATATCTTCCTATTTTTTAAAAAGTCTTTAAAAATTCTTTTTGAAAAATGACTTATAAAGCATGAGTCTCGACTCAACACATTATAAGAACCCTCTAAACTAGACATTATTTTGAGCTTTACAAAAATCAACCTATAACAAAAAAATGAATTAAGAATTACAATTTTGAAAATTGAATTATTTTAAAAACCAAGACCAGATCAACAACTTTCAAAGGTTCAAGTCCCACCGAGTGTGCCAAATTTGTAGATGTTATTTTTTGTTCCAAAGTCTATGTAAAGACTTGAAACTAAATCCACAAACTACGAGTGCGTGAGCATGCCTGCTAGTTTGCTCAAACTAACAAAGATGATTTCTGGCTTCTTTGGTGATTGTGAGTAAGTAGATTCTTTTTGTCATAGATCTTCTTGAACACATGCTCAAGGGCCAATCTATATTCTTTAAAAATTGTTTGAGATCCAATAAGTTTTCAACATCAAATTTAAATTCCAAAAGTTTTACAAAAATTGAGAACTTAATTCTTCACTCATAACATTTCAAATCTCGAAAAACATAAACTGGTTATGTTTTTAGAGACTTGTTTTCTTTTTTTTTTGGATAGCTTCTGACCTTCAAAAATCCTCAAACTTTTACAAAATGCGGAGTTGATGTGCAGATTCATAAACTATTTTTATTTTTATTTTAGGTGTTGTACATGTTGTAATTAAATCTAATAATATATCTTACTCTGGTATTCAGGACACATATGTGACAAAAATAGAGGTTTAGAAAAGTGATTGTATTTCGGTACTTCGATCTCCGATTTTTATGAATTTAGTATTGTTGAAAAGCTATTAATCTTAACTTTCCAATGAAATCTTTTTTAATCAAAATGGTTCACTATAGACAAAGTTATGAGATTATAACTCAACCTCTATTGCAGGAAATATGGTTTTATAGACTCTATTATGATTTTATTTGGTTTTCTCTTATTTTATTTATGATCTCATACAATTCTAAAATTCTTAAAAATTTTATTGACTGTGGTTTATGTGTGTCGATTATGTGTGCAAAATTTAATCGTATTTGGAGTAGGGAGTAAGAAAATAAAAATCATCCATGGGACGTATGCATAGTGCAAAAAATAGAGTTTTAGTTTCTACAAAATAGGTGAATTCATTTTGACCGAATTAAAAGATAATGTACAATAATTAAAATGTAAAGAACTGAAGCAAACAAAGAAAATTATTATTATAGCATAATCATAGAGTAAACTAGGAGATATAAGATCTTACAATGTATATTAGGGTAGATGGAACTGAAAATCAAACACATAGCATGTATCTATGAATATAAAGGAAATTGGGCAGCACAATCCCTTAATTATTACATCAAAGTTGGAGACATAAGCTCCTTAATTATAACTCTATTAAATTGAATGAAAGAGGAGAAGAAAGCATTGAAAAGAGAAGGGAAGATGAGACTTGTGACTTGGAAGAACCTCTAGTTGTCGGCGGATGATGGAGGCGGCTTGGGGAGGATGGGCCTCCTCCTCCTCCTTCTTCCTCTCTCCCTCTCTCTCTCTCTCTCTTTCTCTCCCTCTCTTACTGCTGGGATTTCCCTCTCTCTTGGATGCTCAAACTAGCCCCCGAAGACCCCTATTTATAGTTTTCAAGTGGGATTAGATTACCTTTGATTGAATGTAGTCAATGCCAAAGACCACTTGACTTGAGCTTGAGCTTCACTTTGAATTGTATCGAGCTTTGACTCACATCTTGACCTTGAATTTGAATTGGCTTTGATCATGGCCCTATCCTATTTGATTTGGTATGCTTGCTCTTGATCTCATACTTATCTTCTCCCAAAAATTATGCCTCTTGCTGATTTGGGCTTTGTTCTATCTTTGGGTAAATCAACATTCCCTTTTGAATTTCAAAATTTGATTTTTGGCAATCCTGAGATTTTCAAGAATATTTTCTTGAAACATTTGTTTTGAAAATGATGTTTGAAACTTTATGAAATTTGGGAGACAAGTTATGGATTTTAAAACTGTATCATGATTTATTTGAAAAATATTTTTGGGTGTTTATACCATCAACATGAGACTTGATCATCCCTAGAGTTCATCATCAATGATGAGGCAAAGAAGCAACTTCTCCTGTAATTTTGATAATCCTTAGTTGTTAAACTCTTAAGCCGAAAGATTGAGTGTAAGGTGTGGATTCAAGGTTGAGAGAAATATGGGCATCACAATTATACGTTTATGTGATGAGTTTTACATAGTCAAATTCCCTCATTCTCAAGATTATTTCTTTGCCCCCTCGGTGGGCCGTGGATGATCTTTGATCAACTGTTGTGATAACAGCAAACGAATGGCCACCTCATGGTGAAACAGTCACTAACAGTCTTCCCCAAAGTGCGCCAACACATTGTTGGGCTAGGGAGTGCCTCCAGGAAAAGGTCACCACCTTTCACCAAGGAGTTTCTTGCAGACATTGAGGGGGCACAACGCAGGGTTCCAAATAGTGTAACGAGACACCGACCTCCAACGGACAAAGTGCTACTCCACCAAATGAATTTCCACCAGCCTCTCGAAAAGAGGCCCTCCCAACACCGAACAAAATGTTGCTAAAAGGCCCCCTGCTTCACTCCATGATGTCGTAGTCATTAATCGAGTGACTTGATTGCCTCTCCAATCAATTGAATTCCAACCATCCACTCCTTGTCCCTCATGGTGCAGGCATCCTTCTATAAGGACTAGACCATGGAGGTAGAGGGTCTTGTAACCCATCTTCTCACATGTTATTATTAGATGAACAAGAGTATCACCTTGACCCACCAAAATTGAAGTGTGGAGATGCTTTTTCATCCAAGAAACGGTTGACCTGTCGGGATTACAGAGGTCTATTGCAAATAGTACGCAGCTTGATTAATTATGCAGTTGTTACTTCCTCGTTTAAGTATGGCTGATAAGATTTTAGTTTAGAATTATTGTGGAGCTAGCAACATCAAGTTTTCATGCTCTTCTAAAAGGTTGATCCATAAGCATAAGGTTTATATTTTGTAACAACCTACAAAACTCGTCCAACAAAGACAAAGGGTGGGGGTCCATGCCACATAATCAAATACTATCAACCGTTGACAATTCAATGGTGACATAAACCGTATAATACAAAATATAGTCAACACACATTTATTTATTTACAATCAAAGTTTAACTACATGCAGTGTTATCACAAAAAAGATAAAACTATTTACAATCAACTAATTAAGTACCATTATATGTTGTTATACTACTAGTATCACCTTCTTGTCCCTCTCAAACAATGATGTGATCTCTTTATAATCATAATCATACTAAAGACATGAATGTTTCAAATCACGTGCTATGGATAAAATTGTATCATAGTTTAAATAAACATTATTAGTTAAAGTATGCATGCATAATCAAACACATATTGCAATGTAATTTCAATATCAGGACCACTATCGTGTTCAACCACAAACACACCATAAGAGGCTCCTGATTCCTTTTTTTGTTCCAATGTGTGGCCTCTGATAGCCACAACAAATGCTCATCGAGTCTCAGACCTGGATGAACTATAAAACAAATCAACAAGTCGTACCCCACGGGTTTACAGGGCAAACGAAAACCATAGTAGTAGGGTCATACTTTCACGTGATATAAGAAGCTCAAAATCATATCCAGCCACATGAGACATCTCTCAGTTTTAAGGCATCCATAACAGTCTGTATCACATTTTTATTTTAAAGTATTCAGATCATATATCCAAATCTAATATCCAAAACCATTTCTTTTTAAAACACTCTCTACTCTCACTAGTTTACCATATGACTTAATATGTCCCCAACTTAGGTGTACATACAATACAACAAGAGTTGTTAAACACAAGCTACATATGAGCATGTATGACTAAGAAGTCAATGGGTTAGTATCATTCAATACGTCCACCCGAAAACTCATAACCTTTCATCCCAATGACAATATGTCCCAACAATTGGGATTACAAATTACAGATCCACGCTGTTGAGACTAACGAGTTAGCACTAGTGGATGTAACTCATGATGTCCCATACCACCATGAAGAGAGTGAATTCATATCTAATAATATTCACTCGCACTCAAGCACACTAATGCAATACATCAATACAGATAAGAAAGAATTTCCAATCACATCCAACAAAATCAATACATATTTAATCATTTCAAAATATTAACAAATATTTCATAATATCATCTATCATCCAAAACAAGTAAAACCATCTCTAGCATGAATCTAGAAAGAAAACACATCCACCTACCGGTTATTTTTATATAGATCCAAATCTCGCAATCTTTATCCCTTCCAATTACCTTGATTTAGTCTCTAAATCATAATAAAAACATAACATCAATACTCTTGCATTCAAATACAAACTAAGCAATTCAAATCACATAAAAAATTGGACTTTAAATAGTCTCAAAATGACTCAAAACACAATCTAGATTTGTTTGGATTTGTCAAGATCCGATTAAGGATCTCAATCCAGTTTTTGTCATTATGCAATGCATCAATGCAGATAAGAAAGTAGTTTCCAATCACATCAAATAAAATCCATACATATTTAATCATTTCAAAGCATTAACAAATATTTCATAATCTCATCTATCATCTAAAACAAGTAAAACGATATATAGCATGCATCTAGAAAGGAAACACATTTACCTACCAGTCATTTTTATATGGATCCAAATCTCACAATCTTTATCCCTTCTGATTACCTTGATTTAATCTGTAAATCATAATAAAAAGATAACAACAATACTTTGCATTCGAATACTAAGTGATTCAAATCAAATATAAAATTAGACTTCAATTAGTCTCGAAATAACTCAAAAACACAATCTAGATTTGTTTGGATTTGTCAAGATCTGATTAAGGATCTCGGTCCAATTTCTATCATTATGCTATGGATTTACCTAGAATCAACCCAAATCCAAACTGTGTCACCTCAAGACACATAATTAGGACACCATAGTATTCGATATGGTGTGATACAACCTAAAGAGGGATGACACGACACGTCCTACCTGAAAACCCATAGTTGCCTCTTTTGGAGCCAAAATGTATAGTTTCTAGTGGCGTTTCCAGTTCATCAATGACATGGTCAGGGACTAAAGTCCTTGTTTGTCATTTTCTCTCAAAGAATCATCAACGACAAGTGGTGATTTATCAAAATTCAATATGACATGAAAAACCATAGAGCGACAATCGTAGAGCGATGTTCTCTCTCAACCCCTTTTCCATCTCTTGCAGTTCCTTGTGATGTTCTCCCCTGCTACTAGAGCAACAGGACATTCAATGCATCTTGCGATGGCTCCTGTCCAAGCCATAGAGCGACAATCGTAGCTCCCTAATAGGGACCCCAGGCAGGGTCCCATGTGGATCCTGATCGGGCTGACCCGATGTCACATATTTTGATCATGCTAGAGATGCACATCTATCACTCTTGTGTCCAATGTTTCTTGCATAATCTTGGCTTTTATGTCATTCGCCTTATGTTGAGTGTCTTGATAATAATTAGTGGCCTTTAGATTTCATAAAATTCTTGTAAGTTTACCCAGTCATTACAAGATGAATTTCAGCAACATTATTATCTCAATGTCTCCCTCTAAACACCCAAAGATTTTCTAGAAAATCTATGTTGAACTACAAAAAATTGTTTTTGATTAGTCCCTTTAGAAGCGGCCACCAAAAAATTTGTTCCTTTAAAATTTGAGTTGACAACCTGTCTTATTTTTATATAAGCTTGTGTGATATGCAAAAAAGTTCTTTTGCTTATCTAGTCTATAAGTGGTTTATGCATGTTGTTACATGTGTTTATGACTTTTATTTTATAGATACCATTGGTCCTAAACCTAGTCGATTAAAAAGTTAGTGGAAATTTCATCAATACATATACAAACAACTAAGGTCCAAAGTGAGTACTTTTTCTTTATTCTTTTATAAGATTTTTTTATAGGAGAATAAACTTTCTTTATTCTTAAAAGAAATTAGGATTTAAAACTAAGTACTTGCTTCAAGTGTATTCATATAAATTAAGTGAGAAGTTTACTTTTTGTTCTCAATCATTGGATAATGACTAGTCTCCCTCATTGATTTAAAAACATTTAATATGTTTTTGTGTGGGATCTAGATATCTTAAAGTTTAACTCAGAGATTTTTTAGGAAATAATAAATGTTCCAAAGACTTTGTCTTCCATGATACCATGTCTCACCTCTTACTTCTTTGCATAGTTTCCCTTCCCTTGTTCTCATTAACCACCTTTCACAAATTGTCCCTTCAACCATCTTGCAATCCCTCTCACCTATGTTATTAACAATATCATCCTAGCCGATCTTGATTTGCTATTGAGAATTGCCAAGAACTCAAATACGATGGACCTTAGACCATGGATAAACAACTTTAAGAGGCTATGGGAAGTGTGGTCATTAGAACTCAGTGATGTGAAAAGGACGAGAAGCAGAGGAAGACATGCGATTATGTGTGATAGATCTATGGAAATATGATGATATGCTACAAAAATACCACACAATCTCGAAGATGAGTTCGAAAACTACCAGGGGTGAGTTGTCATGGCATCGATAGTGCACATCAAGTAGCATGAACCCACGTGTATATGCCCAACGATATGCGCTGCAGTGCTATCCACCCAAGACGGAAGTAGGCTTAACCTCCCTTAGGCCCAAGTGAGAGTAGGTTGTACTAGGGGAGCCCACACCTATCTAGTGAGTCGATCCATTGGATCCACTAAGAGTCAATAAAGGGCATGGATTGCTGCACCCCATAAAGGGCATTAGCATTATTGTGTCGCACCCTTGTGATATAAAAGGGAGCCGACTAGGAAAGAGAAGGTATTTAACCATCTAGAGGGAGAGAGAGTCTGAGAGAAGAAAGAAATGAGTGGGGCATCTGAGACACCCAAGAGAACCTCCATTGGTAGAGTCGGACTGACTAAGGAAGAATACTGCCTAGCGGTGTCTTAGTCGGTTGTGTGGTTTTCTCTTGAAGGGTTTAGAGTTGATCAATCAAGGACGTATAAACCCCTCTTATCTTCCATAAGAAACTGATTGGAGTAAGGTTGGTTGTCCTTAGATTCCAACATTAGATGCTGTTGCCAGTGCAATAATAATTATGAACTAGATTCTCATATTCTAGAGGCAAATATTTAAATCGTGGGACATCTGAAGGGGTGCTTTTCAGCACCAGAGTCATCTTACCTTAGGAGGAACAAAGTGTATCTTATGTCATTTGGATGACCTCTCATAGTTAAACTATTGGGATGCCATATTGGCTTCAAAACTTTAGAGACTTGACTGATGCATCCCTATGCCCTCCTAGAGATCATTAATGTCAATGATCTTTATAGCGACTTGTTTGTGGTCCAATTCTCTCACAAGAATGATTAGCAATTTAGATTAAAAGGTGGGTCATGGCGTATCTTTGATTACCTTGTGATCCATTAATGGAACCCAAAACTCTTTGAATTACTATTTTGTGAGTTTCACATGCAACTTGCCACGAAACTAAGAGAAGTAGATTTTGGATTAGGAACAAGAATGGATTATATTCAAATTTAGAAATGGATTTGACTTAGTTCAACTTGGGAGTGGACTTGATTGAATTAAGTGGGTGGAGTCTTGGGTTTTGTTGAATTCAATTAGATCCAATTAGTCCTTAAGTCATCGATCAAATTGGATCTAATTTGAAATGGATTTAGATTCTATGGATTCGATTAGGCTAGATGAATGGAGTTCGGGTTTAGTTGGACTCATTTAGATCCAACTTAAAATGGGCTTTAAATAAAAGGATTGAATTGGATCCAATCCAAGGGATTTGGGTGTGGACCTTGGAATGCGTTGGAATTTGAAGTGAATCAAGTATGTGGGATTAAGGGTAGCCATGTCGGATTGGATCTGGACATGGCCTGGTCCGACTAGGACTAGGATCTTGTTAAAATAATCTTAATGGAATTTAGGAACCAAATCCAAAGTAATTAGATCGAATTGGTCAATCAACCTAATTGAATTCACTTCAAGTTAAATGACTAGGACATGCTCTATTTTGATGAAGCAGACAAAGGAGGAGAATGGCAGTGTGGCGTTGCTAGCAGTTGAGTGGTGGCAATGGGAGAGTTCAGATGGTGGTGAAGGCAATGATAGGTATTGCAGTTGCTGGTGGCGGTTTGCAGTGGTTAGGGGCCATGATGGATGTAAGTTTTCCTCTATTTTTTTGGCAAATAGCTGGTGGATGGTGATGATAGTAGAACAAGTTGGACGAGGGTGGTCATGGCTATTCAGTAGTGGTGGCTAAGGAAGAAGGGTGTAGTGGTTCTGGTGATAGTGGGCAATGATTGGAGTGGAGTTGTGTTGGCATGGAAAAGGGAAGATGGGTGGATAATTGGGTGGCTCAAGTAGTTTTGTTGTCGGGTTGGCTGGCGGGAACGAAAGGAGGTAGCTGATTCTAGCAATGGTGGTTCTAATTAGGTGTTGTTCTCGGAAAATGGTCGTCTTGACAATCAGTAGAGAGAGGTGGGGCTACTTTTGTTAACACCAATATCAGTTGATGATGGATGCCTTCTATTCTATTTTCCTTGTTGTTGGGGCTTTTGCAGGATACATGCATGATAGGTATCGACTATTCTCTCTGTTTTCTTCAAAATTTTCACTCTTTTGTAAGACTCACAAAGAAGCAATGGATGCCTATTTGAAGGGCCTTATTTTGGCCTTTAATAGGGTTACTTAGTTGTTTCTCTTTGTTTTGATGCAAAAATTTTTCTATTGCACAATTGATTTGATTTTGGAGCAATATTTTTTTGTTGTAGGAAATTTGCTAACTTGGTGGCTCATTTTATACAAATTTTATAGCTTTAACAATCTGTTTTTAACCCCTTTTAGATAAGAAATATGGTATTAGTGGCTCAATTATTCTTTTGTGTAGATTTTACTGTTTGTACGTGGTGGTTGGTTGTATTCTTTTCTTTTTGTCTAAGAGACAAACTTGGTCCTGCAGTTACAAAGCCTTGTCTATTTGTTTTATGAGATTCAATCATCCATTATTCATCTTCATTATAGTGTAGCTTCAACTTTAATGATAAAGGTTGTATGTCCATTATATTCCTTTTAAATTTGGTAAATGTACATGTCACACCATTTATGTATTACTTTCTTGTAATCCATCTCTACTCATTAATGAACACCCTCATGAGTGCGGAGGCCTATGTTCATACCATATACTCGTATAAGGCCTATATTCGTGTATCATATCATATCATGAGTATATGGTATGATACAAGCACACATATGGTAATAAGCAATTTATCATACCATATCATATGATATGGGGATGTATCATACCATATCTACAACCCTTATCATAAAAGTTGATACTAATTTTTTTAGGTATAAGTTTCGAGAATTCGACATTGTGCAAATCATCTCTCCTTCCCAAACCTTTTTTCACACCATTCTCTTGCTCCCAAATACTTTTCTCATACTTGTTCTTATTGATTTTGTGATTTATTCATAAGATTCTGGAGTGTTTCACCCAATATAACTCTCCATTTCTAGAGTTTCTGTCAAATCCGTAGCATACCCCTTTCATTTGGCATTTTACCTTATTTTTCACTTGAAAATTTTAGGGTTTATAGATTCCGCAATTCTTAATTTCTAAAAAATTTTTTTCTTCTTATTGATTGTTTACTCTTATCTTAATGGTTTCTAATCGGATTGATCCGGTATAAAAATCTTATATTTCAATATTTGAAGGCAATAGGTTTGTGAATAAGTGCATGTTTTTGCAATATAGTAAAGCATGATGGTATTTCTCATATGAAACATTACCTTGTGTGAACTAAGAAGGATGCTAGTGCTTTTCCTCGAGTTCTCAAAATAGTGAAGTAAGAGATTGAACAGGTATTAGAGACTTCGAAGAAGAATAAGATATTAAGGGTGAGAGGGCAAAAATACGTGGTTGGGATATGTATCAACCAATTGAAGATACTTCTGAAGGGATGTATGATGATGAATTTCATAGTACAACTAAGAAGGAAGAAGAGATGATTGAAGACAAGAGGAGAATGCGAGGAAATGGAAAGAGTATAGGTTTTAGTGGTATTAGCAGTAGAGTTGGCTCTTGTTCCACTCAAGAGCTCTTATTGGCTCGATGACTACAAAGGGTACCAGAGGAGGAGCCAAAGCCAAAGGTAGTAGGATGCCTTCATTTTTTCCCTCATGTACGACTCTTGGAACTTAGTTAGGTATTAGATCAACTATGACTTTAAAGGAGGTAATAGAGAAAGTAGGTTTAAAGTATGTCGAATCTTTTTATGAAAATTATCTCTTTCAATGTTGCAATCTCTTTTTTTTTACAGTATGGTGGATGTTGTTGTCAGTGTGAGATCGGGTTATAGAGTCCTTATTTATCATGCTTTGAGGAGCACATTACTATAGAAATGGGTTGATATTGTTAATGCATAAAGTTATGAATTTAATGAGTCATGAAAGGACATAAGAAGGCAAACCATCCATCCTTAGTATGGACTCCATGTCTTTTACATTGCATAGACTTAATACTTGAATATTTGAGTGTAATGGCTGAAATAAAAACGATTATAAATGCATGTAAAAATGTCACAAAGTTTATTTATAATCATTCTTCTATATTGCATTTGATGCGAATCCATACAGGTGGAAGGGAATTGATTAGGTCTTCATTGACAAGATTTGCTACGAATGCCATTACTGTGCAAAGTCTTGTCATACAGAAAAATACATTGAAAAAATGTTTGCATCTGATGAACGAGGGTCTATTAGTTGGCCAAGAAAGAGGGAGGGGATTGTTAAGGTAGATTCTATTTTCAATACTAATTTTTGAAAAAATTATAGTAATTTTTTTAGGATGATTGTACCTTTAGTTAAGGTAATGAGGATGGTGGATAGTGAAGATAGGCCTACTATGCCTTATATATAATGCTATGAATAAGACCAAATTAGAAATACAAGCAAACCTTGCCATAAGCGGTCACTTCTAAAAAAGGTTTGAAAGATAATTGATGCACGCTGGAACTGCCAAATGCATCAAGATTTGCACGTTGCTATATATTTAATTAACCCTTCTATTTAATTTTCTCACAACTTTGTAAGGGATGAAGAAGTAAAAAAAGGGTATATTGAATGCAATTGGCGTACAAGATTAATCTACTCATTACAATACCGATTTGGAGTTAAGCAAGTATATAGAGTGTTGGAGATTTTGGAAGGTGAATTGCAATCCAACTCCACTCCCAAATACGACTAGGTATTATGTGTTTTTATTGATATTCATTTAAGTTATCAATTGATTGACTTTGAGTATTTCTTATTATAAACACCCAAAGTCAAAAAAAAATTCTAACACTCCCAATTTTGAAAAATCAAATGATTTAAAACCTTTTCAAAAATTCAAATCATTTAAAACCTTTTGTTTTAAATGAAAAGTTCAAATCTTTCAAAAATGTTTCAAATTGAAGTTAAAAAGCTCAAATGATTCGAGCAAATGAGGCGAACAGATGGGGCCCAATTCAATTCATGATCGAGCTCAAGCCCGGAGGCAAAGGAATAGACTAAGTCAAAAGCATATCTTTATCAACAAGTCAAATTAAATGGGTCAGCACCAAGGCAGCTCGAGTTGGTTATTAAATCAAATCAAGAATTCGTTTGGATCAAATGCAACCTTGGGATAAGGATTGGCCGGCTTATTCAAATTGAAAATGGTGGAACTTAGGCACTGATTCCCAAGGTTTATCAAATGTTTATTCAGCTCACATGTCAACAAAAGTCAAGTAAAGAAGAGCCATCAAGCAAGGTCGATCAAGGCCTTAAAACAAGCCTAGTCGAGTGCCTTCAAGTCCAATCGGCTAGGACCAAGTCATGGGACTCAAGACTAAACTAGCCCACATGGGATTGGTCCACATTTGACCACAAGAGACCACCAACGCCACGTGATTTGGAGGGCCTTGTGGCTGGGTTTGGACCTTGGGTCACCCGCCCCAAGGAATGGCCTAAAAGAGCCCCCCTTGGCCTATAAATTGAGGCCAAGGGGGAAGGGGGCGAGAACCATCTTGGAGTCATCTTGGGAGAGAGAAAGGGAAGGCCAGCAAAAGGGGCTACACTTTGAGAGTTTTGAGAGGTTTGTGAGAGCTGCAAGGGAGTAGCATTAAAGAGGGAAAGAGGGTAGAATCTAGAACACGGTTTGTGAGAGGTGAGTGTTTGATCAAAAGGGGAAAGGTTGAAGAAAGGGGTTGCAGCCATTGCCTTGGAGGACATTTTCTTGTATAAGTCTGGGTAAATGATGCTCCATTTTATTTCTTCCACATCTCTTCTTCAAATTCAATTCAAAAGGGGTTGTATTAATGGAGCTTTGTCTCCTCCCATGATATAATAGGAGTAGATGTTGCCGAAATTTCTCTTTCTTTGATTATGCACTCTATGTGTTTGATTTCTTGATTCTACCTCTCTATATTCGATAAACACTATATATTCTCTAATCCTCTCTATGCTTAAGCTATTAGGTATATTTCAATTCATTTCCCTTCAGCAATTTCAATTTGTGATGTTGTGTTGTTGCTTTTCAATTCGTGTGAGTTTGCATCACATATGATTCTAAAAACCTGAAAACTAGATTTTATCATCTCTGCATATGTGGATTGTTTGATTTTTAATTCTTGAACCTCTGCTCCAATGGTTCTGAAGCTTTGCACACTTCTTCTACACACATAGATCCACTTTTAATAAAATTTGCAAGAATTTTAGGACCGTACAACATCATAATTAAAATTATGCAAAATAGGAAAAGTTTTTGTAAACTGTTTGTCCAACCAGTTTTCTTGCAATAGAGCCTGGGTATTCATCCCGTAACTTTGTTTGTGGGTATTCAAAATTGATGAATTTTGATTCATTGGAAAGCTGACATCCATTGATTTCCATCAAGATTAAATTTATTAAATTTAGAACTCTGAGCATAGAGATACAGACTCATCTTTGAGTCTCTGTATTTTTGTGACAAAATAATTTCAGGTGTCTAAGCAGAGGCATTTCCCAGATTTAATTCTGTAACAATACAACTCTGAATCACAATATGAGAGATGCTCTAGACTCTCCACATCTTAGGCTTTGGCCTCCAAAATTTTGATGATTTTAGGAGGTCTGAAAGGCATTCAAAAGGATTCAGGAATCAAGCCTTGAAAATAGAACTTTATGTTTTTTAGAACTTGTTCATTTTGAAACTTGAGTCAAGTGCACATATTTTCATTCTCAACACCTTTGCTTTTCACCTTGTAAACACCCCAAAATAAAATAAATTTCGAAAACAAACACCTGGATTGAAAAATCATTTTAAAACCAGATTCTGGAGTTTTCTAAAACCCAGGGACTGTAAAAGCTCAAAATTTTGTCTAAACACCGTTTCAACTGAATTTCTCAAATATGGGCCAAGTCCCAATTTTGCAAAAGCCAAAATTCAATAGGTATTTGTGCATCCTTGCATTCACGTATTTTCAAAGAGAAAACCCCGAATCTACGCTCAAACTCGCTAAATCTAGGCCACTTGAAGCACACACATCCAGCCTAAATAGCTTAAAAACTCAAAGACTTGGATATGGATAACCCCGTAATAAAAACTGCAACTTAGGCAAACAAATCCTCATACTCACTTTTCTTTCAAAAAGAGTTCATGTTTACTTGAAAACGATGTTTTCTAAAGCACTTAAACCGACCCTTGAGCACCGGTTCAAGAAGGTTTTAAGCGAAAAGATCCCGCTTAGCCACAATTGCCTTTTAAAAGTCAGATATATTTCAAAATCTTTGCTAGTTTGAGTAAGCTAGCTGGCACGCCCTTAAAAGCGACGTAAACTCGAAAAGACTCGTTTTTGGTCTTGTAAACCAAGAGCAAGAGAATTTTTGTGAATATAGTATTGGCACGCCCAGTGGGACCTGGATCTTAAAACTTCGATAAAACAAGCAAAACTCTTGAAAAGTTTTCCAAAAAGTGTTTCAAAATTCATGCATTTTAAAATTTGCAAAAAAATAGAGCAAAAGCCAAGAAAATCCTCGTTTAGTAAGCTAAAGCAGGTTTTCAAAACGGCTAAAGCCCAAGAAGGGCTGCCTGATATTCAAAAAATATTTCAAAGGATGGATGCTTTAAGCAAAGAGCTTAAAGCCCATCGATCGCATAGCAGCTCATCTCAGGCACAAAAAGATCGTAAAAAGAAAACCTATCTCAAACTCGACGAAGGATTGAAAGGCAAAGACAAATCCCAAGAAAGGGACAAGTCAGCCACTCCCGAGTCTCCAAACTCTCAAAAATCTAAAGAAAAATCGAAAAAAGACTTTTCTATTTCAAAAACTCAAAAAAATCTTGAAAATCTTCAAAAAGACAAAAAAATTGAAAAACCAAACTTTGAAATTCCAAAAACTGAAAATGAAATCCCTAAATCTAGGCACACACACAGTGGGAAACAAAACCCACACCCCACAAAGAGACGAGAGTCACAAACAGGTCGGGTTCGAAAAGGAACGCCTCAGGAAGTCACGGGAGCTCGAAACAGAGTCACTCGGGAAAACGGCCTGTTCTCACCCTGAAAAGGTAGACAAGCCAAAAAGAGGTATGCCTGAAACCTATCCTCCTCAAAACTCTCTTCTCAAAATAGGGTCACCAGATGTATTGGATCACGTCCATGCACACACAAACCCACAACATGTGCCAGAAGTAAAGGATTTTAAAGGTACGCCAAATGTCCCACACCACCCAAAAGAATTTCAAAACAAAAAAGTTTAAAAAATGGTAGACATGGAGACCCCTAAGGCATGCATCGACATCTTAAGAGCTCATAACCCTACCATCAAAGAACCCACTTCTTCAAGCCTAGTCTAGTACTTTGAACCCAAGACTATGGCTTTGAAACAAAAAAATCCATCCCTAGGGGCACCACGAGTTGCACCTAGGGAGCAGGTCAAAAACTTCAAGGGAGCAAGCTTGGCTTCCCTTGAAGAAAATGTCTCCCAAGCCAGGGGCGTGTGGAAGCTCAAGCCTTCCATCACAGTGAAACATCCAAAATACTTCAAAGGACCAAGCTGGGCTTCCATTGAAGAAAAACTCTCCCAAAATCGGGTTGTATGGAAGCCCAAGTCTTCTGTCGCCCCGAAATATCCAAAATCTCTCAAGGGACCAAGCACGGCTTCCCTTGAAAGCCATAACTCCCAAACAAGGGTTGTGTGAAAGCCCAAGTCTTCCACCACCCCAAAATCCAAACTCCCACTATCCAAAACCAAACGGGTATATACCTCTGACATGGATGATTCCATGTTCCAAGACCATAAGTTATACCAAAACTTTTCAAAAAACAAAAACTCTTGGAACATGATTCTAAACATGGGATATAAACCCTACGTGGGCCTCGGAGCCAAAAACCAAGGTAGGCTAGAACCTGTCCTACCTAAAGCCAATAGAAATCGATATGGATTGGGCTACAGCCCACCCATACCTCCTGAGCCACCATCTACGACCGTCTGGGTCAAGGGTGCCCTATAGAACCTCTAAAACCGAAACCCATGTCTTAGACCTATTTGATATGAGAATCTCGAAAAAGGATTAGCATTTTACAAAAAGCCTTTCAAAAATATTTTGATAAAAACCTCCAAAGCATTGCAATTCTTGCATCGGGTGCTTGACTCAATCAAAATGAAGATGGTATTCATACAAAATGTGCCATACATTTCATAAACTCTATTGGCATGTGAAAGAAATCACCAAGCCAAAAGAGAAATCGTGCTTAGCCTTGCTGTAGGCCTCCAAAATTCGAGACATCATCTCCCACGTCATGAAAACGGAATGATGTTCATTAAAGCACTCATTTAAAAAAAAAACCTATCTTAAACAGATAGGCAAAATACATGGCAGCCCCTTTTCAAATGGAGTATGATTTTCAAACTCATGACTCCATTAAGGGACAAGCCCTAAGACGTGTGGCTGAAGTGTCTCTTCAAAACACATTCCCCACGATTGATCAAATGCCCCATGAAGGCATGAATGTTCAAAATGAATTCCAAAAACCATGCTTGACCAATTATTTCAAAGAAAACCAAGCATAGGAAACATATTTCTATCAAGGGGCTGGTATAGAAACCATCTTCATATAGAAAGGGAGGATTTCTCAAAATTACTTCTTCAAAAGAACCAAGTTTTAAATTTAACCCTACAAAGGACTTTGAAAAGAAAGAATTTTCAAGCCTCTTGTTAAAAATCTTGATGGTGTTGGGATAAGCACATGAGTTCCACGATGAAAAATGTGGAGATCATGTCAAATTCAAATATGATGGCCATGACGATTACTTAGGGCTGGTTATGTTTTTCATCCTTAAACCAAAAGTATCATGATCATGTTAGAAATGCCAAAAATACCAAAATGCATGGACATCCATCGTCCACCCAAAAATCTCTTTTGAAAAGTCGTGGCCTTTCACCAGGTGGCCATGGGAATCGTACATCTCCATCAAGCTAGGGGCATTTAAATGTATCCCCTAGACACCTTCCGTGGAGAACCAATTTCATAAGAATGTATCTCCATCATGACATGTGAGATACATTTCAAAGTTTTCATCATTGCATAAAGCATGTATTTCCATTTTAAGTCACATAGAGTGCATAGCATGCATCACATACATATCATATCACCCAAAGGGCCCAAAAAGGTGGCACCCCGAGTAGGAATGTCCCCATGTCTTAAAAACGGCAACAAAAATCAAAAATCATGTTGATATTGTGGGTAGAAATTTAGCAGACCCCGAAAATGCCCGAATATTCGAAAGGGCCTATGTTAAATTCTTTCGAAAAGATTTTTAAAATCGAACACCTTTGAAACTTCTTGAAAGAAGGATCAAGGTTGATTGTATAACCCCGAATGGATGAATTTATATTTTACGAAAAGTAGAGTCTTCCAAAAACGAAATTGACAACATTTCAAAAATCCTTGGCTTACAAGATTGAGCCTTGTTCAAAATATCAAAATATTTTCAAATAGCAGATGCTATTAAGAAATAGGACGATCTCAATAGAATCGAGTAACCAAAGGGATAAGCTTTCCCCCATTTTACTTTCTCTCCAAAAAGGAAAATTGGCGATGTCCAAAAGAAAAAAAAGAAAAAGGAGAATACAAAAACTCCTCCAAGAAGAGGTCTTCCCTTCATAAACAGGGAATACAAAAACTCCTCTGAAATAGGTCTTTTCTTTGAAAGAAAAGAGGGAATAAAGAAAAAATACTCCCAAAGGGAGACCCTCTATGAAAGAAAAAGAAAAAGCCAAAGCTCAAAAGAGCAATTTTCCGACTCTTTGCCTAAAACCACGGGACGCTTCAAAAGGGACCGTGGTATCTCTTTCCCATATCCCCGCAGCTTATCCCCAAGGAAAAAGGTTCAACTACAAAAATCCTAAAGTATGAATACAATCTACTTATTTGGATTTCATTTTGGTTGAGAACTCGACTTTGTTTTGTAGGAAATGGAACTTTGAAATATTTTCCAAGATTTCCTACCAAAAAAACCTCTACTTAGTAGTAGGTATTGAAACCCGAATAAAGGGAAGTATGAAAAATCGGAAGTCCTTTCAATAAAAGATAAAAGGAGTTCCTTTTGAAAAAGAAATTTTTAAAAACCCGCAAATGTCAAAAAGACAAATGGGTAGATCCTGCTTGGAGCAGACGGCCTCAAAAGGCTCTCTCCAAACTCGAAAGCTCGAAAACTCGAAAATGACAAAAAGATATAGGAAAAACCTGCTCGGAGCTGTCAGCCTCAAAAGGCTCTCTTCGGGCTCAAAAACCAAAAACAAAAATTTTGCTCACTCATGCATGCCTTCAAAGAGTCATTCATGCATGATCATGTATAGGGAAATAGCTAGGAAAAGTCCCCTTTTGCTAAAAATCCCCTCTTATGGTCAAAGAAAATAGGGTTTTACGAAACAAGGATGGTACATTCTCAAAAAAAAATTGAGAAAAACAACGAAAAGGGGTGTTTCATCTTTACCATTATCCAAATAAAGCCAAAGAGGAGCATCTGTAAACACCCCAAAATAAAACGAATTTCAAAAACAAACAACTGGTTTGAAAAATCATTTCAAAACCATATTCTAAAATTTTCGAAAACCCAGGGGCTATAAAAGCTCGAAATTTCGTCTAAACCCCGTTCCAACTGAATTTCTCAAATATGGTCTAAGTCCCAATTTTGCAAAAACCAAAATTCAACAGGTGAAGCATGAATGCAAAAGTAGCCTCAAAAGCAGGTTCAAAAGCCTAAAGGAAGCACCCTAGCCTGATAAAAGCCAGGATCAAAAGGCAAAAGGAAGGCCCAGGTCCAAAGTAGACTGCAAGCCCAGAGCACCAAAGAGCCAAGTCAAGAGCATCCACCCAAGCAGCAGAAATCCAAGCCAGAAACGGCGAAAATGAGTAGAAACGAAGTCCAAAAAGGTGAGAAGGAGTTCGGACGATAAAGTTGGGGAAAACCTAGCATAAAATGGAGCGCTGATGAAGCTAGGGCCCGCACAAACCGCCCGCCTCAAAAAATGCCAAAAAGGACTAAAGGAAAGAATTTTGGATTGGATCTGGACCCAAATATCCATATCCAAATAGTGTTTGGATTAGATTTGGACCCAAAATATCCGAGATCTGAGATCCAAAACTAACTAAATATTTGGGTCGGATCTGGATCCAAAATATTTGAGATCCGAGATCCAGACCCAAATAGTGTTTGGATCGGATCTGGATTCCAAGACCCAAATCCAAAACTCATATCCAAGACCCACCTCATTTGCCTATAAATAGAGGTGAGGGGGTCCCCAAATGAGATTCAGGTGAATTTGCTTGGAGGAGAGAGAGTGAGAGATAAACCTAGCCATGTTGGCTCAAGGGTGAGGTGGGTTCAACCCTTGTTGGCTAGTGGGTCTTAACATGGGCTGCAACCAAGGAGGTGGCTGCAACCAAGAAGGCTCGAAGTGGGTGCATGTGGTGGACCGGCTCCAAGAGGTAAGTCACTCTAAACCTAACCACCACCTAGCCTAGGTTCAACCCAACCTAACCCAACCCCTAAACCTAGACTGTGTTGCACCACGGTCACAAACCCCCTACACCACGGCCAAACCCCGTGCTAACCCCTAATCCCAGCCACACACCCGGCCTACTTAGCCCCACTGCGCGCAGTGCCCTACCGCGTGCCCTGTCACGCCGCAGCGCCCTACCGCTCACCCTGTCGCTCCGCAGTGCCCTACCGCGCGCCCTGCACGCAGTGCTCTACCGTTGTACCCCCGGCACCCTAGCGCCCTGCTGAACACTGCATGCCTAGCGCGCCCTGTCTTTCGCGTGCCCAACTCGCCGGCTCAACCGCGCCTAGCGCTTGCCGCTTGCAGGCCGCACCAAACCAAACGTCCTGCCCTTTTGCAGGCTGTTTCACTTACAAAACCCACGGCCTGCTAGTGCAGGCCATGTCCCATAAACCAAACCAAACCCACGGCCTGCCTTGTGGCAGGCCGTTACCTTTAGACAACCCGGCCACCTCCCTTGGCCGAACTCCCCAAAAGCCGCTCGAGCCACCTTGGCTCGAGTCACCCTAACCTAGACCTACCTAGTTAAGGCCAGTCCACATATCCCTCAAACTAAGCTCACTCGAGCCACCCTTGGCTCAAGTCACACCAAACCAAATCAGCCCACAAGGCCCTAAACGCGAGTGCTTCCAAACCATTTTGTTGCCCCCAAACAAGCTCTCAAGCTCCACTCTCACGTGTCCCCCCCCACTCCTACATAGCTTACCTCTTGGCTGCACGTCACCAAGGCTCGCCACTTGAAGGAGTGTGCCCCATTGCTGCCACATGAAGGCGTCGTGACCCGAGCTCAACAAGCAAGGCATACACCTCCTAGGGAAACCCCACATAGTGGGCTAGGTAAGTTGTAAGTCCTTTACACTCAAAGTTCAATTCAATTTTGATATGGGGTTGTAGTAATGGAGCGTTGCCTCCCCCTGAAATGTAATATTGGTGCTTGATACACAGGCACACACGCACACTTGAGCCTTAGCTCTTAGACGTACACAAGACATCCACGTGCACTTGAGCCTTTCCGCTCTTAGTTGCACACACATTGAGCCTTCGCTCTAATTCAAAAGACTTTAGTAAAAGCCGTGCAATTTTAATTCCGGGTTGTTACATTCTTGTCGTGTGAGTTTGTCATTTCAATTTCACACTCATACCCAAGAAGTACGTGAGCACTTGCTCCACACTCTCACGTAACTTTTGAGCCTGTGTTGCTCATATGATATAGTGTATTTATATACTTTCCAACTGCTTGAGTTTTACATTCCAAGTCGTGTAAGCACTTACATTTCGGGTGGTTAAATTCAAGTCATGTGAGTTGTCTTTCCATTTATACACAACACACACGAATACATTGAGCCTTTCTGCTCTTATACTTATATCTCCCTTTCGGCAAGTTCAATTCAAGTCGTGTGTGTGAGTTGTCTTTCCATTTATACACGACAAACACACACTCACATTGAGCCTTTCCGCTCTTAGAATATAAGTATATTTCAAATTCTACAATTTACATTCAAGTCGTGTGAGTTGCTTTAATGTTCGGGTATTTTCCTTAAGCTGCGTGAGTTGCACTTTAATTCGGGTATTTACTTAAGCTATGTGTGTGAGTTGCTTTCAATTCGAGCCTAGCTCACATCATCATATCAAACCCGACAAAGTATTTGTGTATCCTTGCATTCGCACGTTTTCAAAGAAGAAACCCTAAATCTACGCTCAAACTCGCTAAATCTAGGTCACTTGAAGTACACACATCCGGCCTAAATAGCTTAAAAACTCAAAGACTTGGATACGGATAACCCCGTAATAAAAACTACAACTTAAGCGAATAAATCCTCATACTCGCTTTTCTTTCAAAAAGAGTTCATGTTTGTTTGAAATCGACGTTTTCTAAAGCGCTTAAACCGACTCTTGAGCATCAGTTCAAGAAGGTTTCAAGTGAAAAGATTCTGCTTAGCCATAATTGCCTTTTAAAAGTTAGATATATTTCAAAATCTTTGCTAGTTTGAGTAAGCTAGCTGGCATGCCCTTAAAAGCGGCATAAACTCGAAAAGACTCGTTTTTGGTCTTATAAACCAGGAGCAAGAGAATTTTCGTTCTTACACACCTGAATTTGGAAGTCTCACCTGTTTAGCTAGAATCCATAAGCGCTTAGACTAACCCTTAAGCATCGGTTCAAGAAGGTCTAAAGCGAAAAGAGTCTGTTTAGTCATAATCGCTCGTCAAATTTATTTTTGCTAGTTTTTAGAAAACTAGCTAACACACTCACGCATCAAGTAGAGTTGAGAGTTTTATTCCAAGTCTCTACATAGGCGTGGAGTAAAAATTTCATGTCTACACTTATTAATCATTATCGTGTTTTATTTCAAATAAATAGTGGGCTCGCTTTGGTGTAGATGCACTGAATTTCACAAGGTTTGCTCAATGTATATTGAGCCAAACTTACAGTTCTAGTGGGTGTAAGAGAAATTACAGCTTTTTCGAATGCATTCACATGAAAAGTAGAAACATACTGGAGGTATAATGACAACATGCAGTTCTAGAGAAACATGCAGTTCTAGAGTCAAATGTTTCAAGGTTAACTCTAAAGCTTAGTGTTGGTGGAGACAAAGGTAGTAATAATGACAACATCCTATATAAAGGGAGTGATAATGAAGGAACTCTAAGAGACAATGTCTTTAGGAATAAATCCTCAATAGTTTGAGGCACACTCAAATGGTGGAGACTCAAGAAGGTGAACATCCTAAAAAGGCCTCAAAAGGATAATCAAAAGGTGTGAGAGGAGACCTTGGGAAATGAACCGATAAGGATGAAGGTAGGGGTTCTGAAGTGTGTCTAGGAGACATTAAGGATGAATATGCTTGGGCAAGCGAGCACAAGAGGTATTCCACTCGAGGAATAGAGGGGTGGATCCTAGAGACTGGCCATCTACCATCTAGAGTTAACGATAGAGGGATGAACCTCCGTTGGTGAGTAGGTAAGAGGGACATGTTGATGCTTAGAGGGCTCTAAAGGTGGATTCCAAGGTGGCGAAGATGCTTGATTAGTGAATGAAGTGGAAGATCCTAGTTGAGATTTTATAGAAGTTAAATGAATCGAGGAGATAGGAGGAGCTGAAAGTATTCCTATGGAAGGAATGCTATTTGGCATGCCCTTAAGAACTAGTTTTTTATCAATCTAGCTTCCTTCCAAACTTGACTCATTCGTGACTAGACATGGCTACTTCGAAACAACTTGATAGTTTGAACCAGAACTAAGCCAACCGTGAAAGTATTGGGACCCAAAACCAATGGTTTCAGGTTGAGAACTAGAATCGAAACTGGAGACCTCCTGGTTCAGTTATGGTTCATGAGTTTTTGAAACTAACCCAGAATTGAAACTAATGACTTCAAACCATCATTTATTAAATATATATTAATTTTAATATTTACAATTAAAAGAGTGCTCATGGCCTAATGGTAGGATGTAGTTTGTGTGTAGAAGTAAGTTGAGAGTTTGACTCTTGGGGTTTGCATTTTGTAATTTGAAACAATCATATATTAGGTATATAGGTATTATGAGTTTTTGAGTCATAAGAATCGTCTTGATCCAATGGTATAAGGTTGTCATTTTCAACTAAGTATGGAGGATTCGAGTTGCATAGGTTGAATTTATGGTTTTTAAAAATAATATTTTTAAATTAGTTTTATAATGATTCCATATCTCAAACCAAAACCATTCTAAAACGGATGGCTCTAGAACCATAACTGGAACTGGTCACCAGCCGATTCGATTATGGTTCCAAGTTTCGGGTAACTTAAAACCACCAATTTTGATTTACCTACCATATATGTCTATTCATGTCCTTTCTATAAGGATCAATAGAGTAGAGATTTTAAGGTTGCTCCAATCGATAACTCTATCACATTCTTCGATAATAAGATTTAGGACAATGATAACTCTAGAAATTAGAGGGTTGAACTTTATTCTTCGTCCTATAGAGTCAATTTCTAAATTCATATTTCTCTTCAAGACAAGGCGATATTTTATGATTTTTTTACTTCTTTCTAATTCACTTCAAATACCACCTCTTTCCTTTGAACTTTTCTATTTTACTCCAAAGGCAAGACAATGTTTCTACTTTTTCATGATCTATACTATTTGAAGGTTTTGAATCACTAGAATCATATTTTTCCTTAGACCAGTTGTTGTATCGGCCATGTAGAGCCATGTTCACAATTTAGATTAGTTGTCAAACAAACCTAAGGATACTAAGTGCATGTGTGTGCAAATAATACAAGTATACAAAACGATATACACAAGAATCTAGAGTGAGTATGTGCGTGCCCAAGTATGTTTCTATATGAATGTGTGAAACACATAAATGTTGCTCTACATTACATACACGATGTATGAAAATGCTGACTAAGATTCTCATCAAATGAAAGAATTTTAGATTTAAACTAAAGAAACAAATTTTGGCAGACTCACAAGATCTTATTGGGAATGATAAAAGAGAATTATACACAAATTTTGGTCTCAAAGAACCTTGATATACAATATCATACTCTTAAAAAGTATATAACTCTTCAAATTACGTATTCAATGAGCTTCATATGAAACTTGCTACTAAACTAAGAGAAGTGGATTTTGGATTAGGAGAAAGTAGAATGGACTGTGTTTGAATTTACAAATAAATTTGGCTTAGTTCAAGTTGGGAGTGGACGAGATTGAATTAGGTGGGTGAAGTCTTGGGTTTTGTTGAATTCAATCACTAGTTAAAAGGCTAGGGCATGATATGTTTTCATGGTGAGAAAAGAGGAGAAAATCAAACAGAGAGGAGGGCAATGACGATGAGGCATTACTAACGATCAAATGGCAGAAATGGGAGAGTTCATATGGTAGTAAAGGCGGCAATAAGTGATGCAGTTGCTGGTGGTGGTTTGCAATGGCTATAGGGCATGATAGAGGTATGCTTTTCCTCTATTTTTTTTCACAAACATTCAGTGGATCGATATGTTGGTGGAACATGCTCGTTGTATGAAGATGAGGGTGGCCAGTGGCTGGTCGGTACTGGTGGTGGCTAAGGAAGGAGGGTGCAGCTATGTTGCACAGGTACGTCAAATTGGTTGGCGTACCCGTATCTAGTACGCACTCGATATGGGTACACGTATCGGTATGTAGGATATGTACCGATACCACATACAATGTATAGGTACGTGTAGGCATGTACCAGTATGCGTAACCAATTTGGGTACATCAAGTACCTGTATCGGGTATGTATTGGATTCGGGTCGACCCATACCCGATCAAAAATACACATATAAAATCAATTTTAACTTTATTCTCAGTCGATCTCTGTGTGTGCTCTACCTCATTCTCAGCGTGCCGCGTCTCTCTACGATACGACCGTTCTAAGATGTCTATCTCTCTCTGCTCTGCCCCATTCCCAGCATGACAGCGTCTCTCCTCTCCCTCTCTCTGATATGCCCGTCTCTCTTTGCTCAACCACATTCCAAGGTACGTTCCTGTGATTTTTCACTATTGTAACTGTAAGTGATGCCGTTGAACGTTACGCACCAAAATTTGTTTGTGGACCATCTCCACCAGCACGCCCTAAACCCCGCATCTCCGGATGTTCATTCCTCCGGTGTAGAACCAGAAAGGAGGAGGGATTCCCATCACTCATGTTCTTTGACAGTGCAATCCCTCCGGAAAATCACGGTTCGTCAATTCTGCGTTCCTCTTCCATCCGATTGGAAGATCAATATCTTTAGGAAGAAACCCTCTATCAAGGGTTGGTTTTCCCTTCACCGCTTTGGTTATTTTCTCCTTCAAATTTTACTGTTTCTTCAATATGTGTTTGTGTCTCGTTTTTAATGCTAAATGTGTGCTTGCTCATCTAAGAGAAGGTTAAGAGTGGAGCCTTTTTCTAACAATTATATTTACCTTTTGCAAAGCAGTTGCAGTCAAGCGAAAGGGAAACGTCTGTCGCCACAAGAAGTAAGCTTTTTCCTTTTTCTACCTCCTTATGCGGGTAAACGTGTGATGGCTCATCTGTTTTTATGTCGCAATTTTTGCTTCAATATATATTTTCAAGTGTTTTTGCTTATGAAATTGAAGGTTGTCTTTTTTCTTTCTTGGTGTATGATGCGAGAAGACATTGAACATGAGATCGCTGCTCTTCAGATGGAGGTCTGTTTGATCTTTCACGTGCAATGCGGTTGTCCAATTTTAAATAGTGGCGACTGCTTTTGGTCTTTAACTTTTACTTGGACACGGTGGTTTGCAAGAGAGAAAACTAGTGGCCGAGATTAAGAAAGAAGCAAAAACTGGAAACGAGGTAAGCCAATCCACCATTAATTGTGCTCAGTACCACTGTGCTGATAGTGAAGGAAACGCATTCAGTTTGGTATTCTGCATTCAGTGAGGAGCTTACCTATACTTAAAGTTTGCTGTCTACTACTACATTTCATCTGTCATTCTTCTTTGAGGTCTTGAAATTAACTAAGGGACTCAATAGCTTTACTGTTTTCATAATATGCCTAGCATTAGTCATGCAACGTACGGCCTAGGCCCGATATGGTTTGTTTTTGAAAGCATTCACATATAATGTTTGATTTCTTTGAAATGTTTTGGTTTGGTACGAGGGACTCTATGCTGATAGTGAAGGAAATGCATTAAGTTTGGTATTATGTATTCGGTGCTGAGCTTGCCTGTACTTAATTTTGCGTCTGCTACTACATTGCATCTGTTAAGTTAGGAAAGCTTTTGTTATTACATTCAGTTTGGTATTCTGCATTCGGTGTTGAGCTTGCCTAGCATTACTGAAGGAAATGCATTAAGTTTGATTCATATTTAGTTTGATAGTCTGCATTCATTCCATCTGATAGTGAAGGAAATGCATTCTGTTTGGTAGTTTGCTACTACATTCAGTTTGGTATTCTACAGTCGGTGTTGAGTTTCCCTAGCTTTTGTTTTAAATGTGAATCTCTATTGCCTAGCCTTTGCAACTATGCCCAAGCCATAAAAAAGGTTGGACAATGAAGTTTCAGGTGAGGAGTCAATTTTGACATATTTGGTTGTTCTTATTGCAGTTATTGTTATTTAAAAAAATATTTGTTCATGTGACTTGATTTATTTACTTACAGAAATTATATTGGAAATTCAACCCATTGGCATTTGCTTGAAGATCATCTTGTTTGGTGCAGCAATAGCAGTCTTTGTAGAAAAATTGTAGATGGCTTGGATGTTTGGGTAAGCTGTCTAATTGTTTTGACTTTGAAGAAGAATATAAATGACATTTTCGTAGTTAGAATAAAATTATTCTCAAACACTAGAATGCTCTTTAAAATATAGAATGCCCTATATAATTGTGTGTATATATATATATATGTAAATTTATGTTTTATTATGTTTTTTAATAGTAACATACTCGTACCTTAGTTTTTAAAAAATTGCATATCCCATACCGGGTACCGGTACCATACCCACATCCATGCAACATAGGGATGCAGTGATTCGAGTAATGATGGGTAGTGGTTGTGATGGGGTTGTATCAGCAGGGAAAAGGGAAGATGGGTGGATGACTAGGTGGCTAATGCGGTTTTATCATTGGGTTGGCTGATAGATGGAAGGGGGTAGCCGATTCTGGTGGTGGTGGTTCTGATGGGGGTTGTTGTCGGTAAATAGACGTAATCTCTAGCTTCCTTGTTTTGCCAGGATACCAATGGTTTTAGTACCAAGTTGCATCCTGCCAACTTCTATATGCCCTTTTGTAGTATTGAGTTCATGTCTTCCTCTTATTATGCTAGTTTTATGAGGAACAAACCATTCTTTTCATCCATAAATGTGACTTCGTGCAGGTGATTCAATATGCATCAAAGATTCTCAAAAAAAAGTTTTTATTCCATCCGCTTATGTTGACCTTCACCAAAGAAGCCTGCCATTAAGGTCCATCAACAGAACTCGAGCTAATTATTATAAGTTTCTCGGGAGATAACCAAAGCTTTGTGTATTTAAACTGTTTCAACCAAGATAACTGCATTTGAAGTCCTCCCCCCCCGCTTCCCCTCCTAAGGAGCATGTGGCCACTGAGGTAATCTATCAGGCACTTGCTAGGCGAGTGCCTTATTTACTCAAAGCATCACAAGCACCTTTTTCTATTACAAAAGAGAAAACTAGCCTTCATACTTTATTAAACACTTTTATAACTTTTTAGAGACCCCTACCTTACAAAAACAATGGGTGACATGAGTATATACATACACACCATATACATATGTCACGCCCTGACCGTCAGAAGAGCCGACGGGCCTCGCAACGTGACCGGCACCCGGTCCTCGAGCTGGATCAGCCTTAGCGGATTTCACAAGTGCAGCAGAATAAGTAGTTCAGACGACCTCCAATAGAGAATGTGAGTTGGGCCCCTCTCCCGGATGCTAAGTGCTTAGGATGAGACTTGGCATCCGTTTAACTCAAACCACGCAACACGACAAATGTTTAAGAGTAAAAGCAATAAAGGCACATTCAATGCAAAGCCAAATGGTAATAGCTTTATTGATAGCAGAATAGAGTGCGCGGTGCGGCGCGACGCGCTACATTGGTATATTAGGGACTCTTTCCTTGAGGAGGGTTTTTGTATAAGGGGATGGCGTTAGGCTATGTGTTCGCAGTCGAAGGGTCACATTCTCCCCCACCCAAAATCGTTGTCGTTCTCGGCAACGTCCACCTCTTCGTTCCCGCCTGGGACCGAATCCGAATCAGCTCATCCCCATCTCTACTTGGTCCGCAATCTGGAAAGGCTTCCTTCGGCATCCTCCAGCATAGATGTAGTCCGTTAGAAGTTTGAAGGATCTGGGGCATGAACTCCCGAGCTACTCACCTTCACCCGGCATCACGAAGCACTTGAGTTGGCCAGAAGATTGGATGGCACACTTGAGGTCTGATGTGATCAAGGAGTTGCACCCGTCTACCTGGCACCTGTGTTGGTGCTTCAAACTACGGCACTCAGCATCACCAAAGCAACCACTAGAACTGATAATCCGCACAACCCTCCGTCGTGTGGCATCATTCAAGAACTTGGCATTGTATGTGAGGCATTGCTTCGCCTCACCGAAGGCAGCCTCCGTTCACGTTGTTGGCACCCCACCTCCATGGGTATGCAACGTCTTTCCAACCCGTGAGACGCTACCTTTGATGCTAGGATAACGTTGACCACTTCGACTCCTTCGGCTTATGTGCAATCGAATGCTTTCGTGATCATGCTGCTAAATCACGCATTTGGTCATGATTGGAATCTATCCGAGCCTCACCGAGGGTACCCAGACTTGACGATGGTCCGAGCACTCCTCACCTGTCTTTGAGGAAGCCAACACCAATGCCCATGTACTGACAGTCTTTACCACTGTGGCTTGCGTACATGGGCCACCGGGCCAACCTTGGCATTGTGGTGCAATCGCACATCCTCATCCATGCGGTACTCATCACGACTTACATTTGGTGACAATGCATAGGGTCTTGTGGGGTCCAGTGCGCCCCATTCGCATGAACATGTCCACCCACATTACCGACCTGCCTACCTAGGAGCGACCATGATCCTAGGGGTATCAAGAGGAACAACACCTCGTGTGTCGATCCTCCAATCCTCCTTTCTGATCTCCATGATCGTAGTGCACCCTTCGATGAGCAACACGAAGATCACTATTCGAGTCTCAATCTTAGAGTAGCACAAGGCTTTCGGATACTATCGTCTCGATAGGAGGTGATGCGGTCCTTCTACCGATAGCCTAATCAAGGGTCGCTCCATGTACCTTGAGGTTTTCAGCCTTCTGCTACCGTAGTGTTTCCTTTGGTTGGCATGCAAGCGATACAACCTTGACCCTCTCATTGTTCCACCATGCGAGTCTATGAGCAATCATGCTTCCCCATGAGTTCTTCGGCCGACAAACATCCAACGAGACCAAACATACTCTGATACCAAATCTGTTATGCCCTAACAGTCGAAAAAGTCTACGGGCCTCGCAAACCTCCAACAACGATGCTAGAATGCCCTACCATTGAGCCAAGGCTCTGGGTGTACAAAACTCACATTTTTGTAGTAGAAAGGCTTGTGATAGAGCCTTAGTTTTTGATAAGTCGTAATGTACTTTTATCTATGTGTGGTCTATAAATAGCCCATATAATTGATGTCTTATTCATGTAGTAAATGAGGGTTCATTGAAGTTTTTATTTCATCTTTGCATCTGTAACCACTTATTAAATTTGATATAATCACTCCGACGTGATTTGTTTGTATTGAAAAGCTAAATGTGTATATTGCAGCTTATGGCACTCACTAGAAAATGAGTTCGAAAAAGAAGAAACCAATAATTGTAGATTAAATTTCATGTTGCTTAACTACAATATTTTGCTCCTCATTTTCATTTTGTGTTGACAAATGCTACCATCATCCTAATATCTCATGGATAGAAACATGATATACTCATCTATGGGTGATGCAAGTGATTTTAAGGGGTTTCAAAACATAATTTGCAATATCAATTACCAACAAGTAGGCCGGAGACATACGACCAACACATCTAGCATCACTTTGGTAACTACAATAAACATATTAATTCATATCTTGCCCATCTTACACAAGAGTATAATGCCAACATAAGACACATGATGTATGATTACATCCCGAAAGCATCAAAATTAGTAATGAACATGTATGATTACATCCCCGAAGCATCAAAATTAGTAATGAACATTATTATTTCATGTACAACATAAGAGGGACAATTAATTGCATGTTCACTCACGAGATACTCTTCTCAAAAATGTATATTGGCACCTTTGAATAAACAAGGCTTCTCTCATGTTGAGTCAAGATTTAAGTTCATCTTTTTCCTTGAGGGTTTGACAATGTCGGATATATTTTTTTAATATTTTTTATAATTTAATAATTTATTCAAAATAACCCATTTTTAAACTCTTTAATTTTTCTCCAAAGCCATGCTATCATTTTTACTCTTCTTAGGTTATTTATATTTTCAAAGTCATCAAAATTATCTTCCTCACTGGACCACATGTTATATTTAGTATATGAAGTCATATCTAATTATCACGAATTGCAGCAAATTTTTGAACAACGATCGTAGATGCTTGTGTGTATATGTGGGCACTAGGGGTAACTACGTGGATGTGTACAATAGGTATGTGTGTTCTTACTCTACGTGCATCTTGTATGGAGTGTGGAAAACAAAGAAGCTCATAATCAAAACAAGTAATAAAAAACCTTAAAACTAGCTAGCAATTTTGAGTAGATTTACGGGTCCCACTAGACATACCGAAAGAGAATTGTGTACAAATTTTAGGTTTTGTAAAAACCTCAACTTGTATCCAATCTTTTTAATTTTAAAAAAGCAAGTAAAAAATAAGTTAAGAATGACTCCCATCTTATTCACTTTACTTTTATGCGTTGTGGATCTAAATCAAGTTCTTTTTACAATTATCTTCTTTTCCTGACGGGTAAGGGTCAGTTTTCGCACTACAAAATTTCTAATTAATAAAGGAAAAATACCTACACACACAAAAGGGGTTCCTATTTCTATTGGTTTCGGGTCCTAATTGGGTTAGAATCTCTAAATGGGACTTGAGTTAAATGGATATGAATCTCTAAGTGGATATAAGTCTAAAATGGACATGGGTCTCTAAGTGGATATGGCTAGAATCAACCCTAAGAAAAGGATACCCTAATTAACAATTATATAATAAATGAATTATGCAACTAATAAAAAGGTTTTAAATACAAAAATCCCAATTCGTAGAAAATCCAAGTTGCAAGAAATCTTGATTTGTAAGAGATCCTAATTTGCAGGAAATCCTGATTTGCAGTGTGCACAAATTTTAAATGTTTTATAAAATTAAATATCTACGAGATCTAAAGTAAACCTATGCAAAGGGAATGTAAGAATATTAATTACTAGGAAACTAGAACAAAAACTATGATACTACTTTGTATGCAGTGCTAAAGATATAAGGGATCAACCTATAGATGCAAAGCAACTAGGATAAATGATTAAAACAATGAAAAGGAAAATCAAAATATGTACTTTACTTGGGGAAGACTTAGATCAAGCACACTCCACCCTTCTTGATTGAAAGTACTAATAAAAACACTTAAACAAAGAAAACAAAAGGAGAAGAAGGAATCAAAGGAGCTCTTGAATCTTGAATGCTTTCTTGATCCTTCTAGATCTTTCTTTGTGGATGCTTACAATGGGAGAGGAGACTCTTTATTATAGAATAGGATTGGTGTACACAAAATTAGAAGGTTTACAATGAATTTACAATAAAATTTTAGCAACTACACCTTTCTATTTTCAATTCTAATGAATAAGAAAGTCTACAAAGAAAATAGCAGGTCTTCCAAGACAATAGTTGACCCTTTCCTTTAGGAAAATTTATTGTATTGTACTTAGGCTGGTTAATCCTTCTTGACATAGGCCATAATTGGTTGTCCTCTACCTTAGCATGAGTTTGTCATGCCCCCTTTTCAATTTCATACCAAATTTACCATTATCTTGAGAAGAAACTTATTTCATAACTTAGTCAAACCACAATAGTTTTAGCATGGGTCATTCAAAATAAGTAAATCGAATATGGGTTAAACCAAATAAATATATACATCAAATATAGGTAGAGTCATGTAGGGTGATTGATGGGTTAGGGTGTATGAATGTAGGTTAACTAAGCATCAAGTAGGTCAAGGTCATAAGGAGATAGAACCATGGGGTCAATTGACCCAATTAGATGAACCTATTTAACTTTTAAAATTAATTAATTTTAACTTAACCATATAACATATACCTAGGCTCATAATTCAGATTTTATACGAGTCAACTGGATGCATTACAATGCACAAGTTGAATTTATAACTTTCCAAATACATGAACATTTAATTCAGAATTTATGACTTTTCAAATTTTATGAATATATAATTCAGATTTTATATTTTCAAAATAAAAAACAGGTTTTCAACTTTTCAAGTCCTAAAACTAGATTTTTAACTTTCAAAACACCTCAATCAGATTTTTAACTTTACAAACTCATGAACATATTTCAAATTTTTGAAATTTAAAGACCATAAATATATAATTCAGATTTATATAACTTTCCAAATCCAAAAGTTAGATTCTTAACTTTCTAAAACAAAAAATCAGGTTTTTAACCTTTCCTATTCATGAACATAATTCATATTTTCAAAAGTTGAAAAATATATGTATAATCCAGATTTTGGAAGCTTTGGATAAGATTCAAAATTTGAAAACTTTTTTGAATAAGACTTAATTTATTTCTTTTTCTTTTTTGTAAACTTAGCATGTGCAGGAAAGGCCTTTTTCAAAATACATTTTCAACCAAATTTTTACGTCAAACTCATCATGCACATGTACTCAAGGTTGCACATGCCCCAAGAAAATCGAGCCCAAATATATATACACATATATATTTTCATACATCCATATGTATGTCTATAAATATGGGATATCAATACATAATGAAGATATGAGTCTGAGCGTAATGCATCATCTTTCTCTACCTAATTACTAATTATGAGCAAATTCAGAGCTCTTCGAAACTAAAACCCTTGACGACTCGAGAGAGAGAGAGCTCTTCATGATGCTACCGTTTTACTTCCAATAGAAGCACGTCAATGCATCAGCATTGTAGAGAGAGACAGAGAGGACGGGGCTTGTGGGTGGATGTGGTTAAATGCTATGTGATTTGCACACTTTTTATCCCAATCCAAATAAGTTTCCAAACAGTTCAGAAAAGGTGCATTCAATTCCAACTCCCCAAAGGTAACAGAACCAGGGCGGTGCCGGTTTCTTCACTTTTTTGCTCCATCTTCTTAATTGTCTACTCATACTATCAGAAATATTTGAAATGCCCTTCACAAACTTTCTTGCTACAATTTTAGATCAAGTAATTTGCAGGCCTGCCACCATCCGTTAAACTCATGAAAATGCACATATTAGATACTCATTTTTGGGCACAATTTAGGACAAAGTTCATGAATCAGATTTTTTTTGACTCTTTGACATGTTTCTAACATGTTCTTGGTTCATGACCTTAACTGATTTGAACATGAACAGTCTTCAATTCAACTTAGCTTGGCTCATGGAGCTCGTCCAAACTCGTCGTAGACTTGCAAACTCTAGTCAACCTTCTTTTTTACTACTTTCGTGTTTCAATTGTTACAGTCGATCAATTACATGTTAACTTGTTCATGTAGGTAATATATCACGACTTCATGTGATAAAATGAATACAAACATTAGGTCAATTTGAGCTCAAAAACCAGTTCAACTGAGTTCAACCATGGCTTGTCATGAAATATGGTAAACAATTCATGAATATGTTCCTATAAGATGCAAATATATGAAGAGCAGCTCATGTTCGGTTAGCCCAGCTAGTTTACCAGCCCTAACGAAGGAGCAGTGATACTTGTTACACATCAACGACATGTACAGAGTAATTTATACACCATAAACTAGCAACGGGAGGAGGAAAAAGAAAATTAAAAAACAGTGGCAAATATGAGGGGAACAAGTATTCCCAAAGTCCAAATATGGCAAGCTTTTTCAGCATCTGAATTTCTTCTAAGAAACTGAACCTATCTAGTACTGACAGGTTCCGAATAACAAGTCGCACCACGTATTCAGCACCCCGTGAAAGCTATAAAGAAAGACATCAGCTACCATATCTATTTATATCTCGCCCCCCCCACACACATGCACAAAGGGAGAGAGAGAGAGGGGAGTAGTTCATTGTTGTTTTAACTCTCAAGGATTCTGGAAGAAACGAATGGCAAGGGCTACTTTCTGTGAGAAGAGTGGTTTGAAGAAGGGTTCCTGGACTCCAGAAGAGGATCAAAAGCTCATTGATTTCATAAGTAAGAACGGCCGTGGAAGTTGGAGTGCTCTGCCCAAGAAAGCAGGCAAATTACTCTCATTCGCAGTTCTCAATTGGAACTTCATCTCAAGGACTAGGCAGTTTCAAACTATTTGTTTTGTTTTCATAGCCATAAATGGTGCTCACCACTCTTCTTGTTTCCAGTACACTCAGAAAATTTGGCCAAGAATTATGACGCTTTCTGGCCCTTAGAAATGTCTAGCGAAAATATCAATTTTCATATCATCACACCCATTTCTTTAGATTACATTTCCTACAACCCACTTAGGGTTGTTCAAACTTAAAGAAAAGGTGCATTTTTCTTTTATTACTTGGATATGTTCTCTTCTTGTTTCGTTAAGTTGCATGCGTGGAGGGAGTGATATAGTTCTTTCAAAAGCAGTAACTAGTCTTTGCCATTCAATGTTTAATCATTTAGCAAAGGCTTCGACTTATGTGAAACATTTCTCCCACCAATACATACATACATACACATATATGTAAAAATGTTCAATTGGTGAAATTTAAATAAGGCGCATAATGAATTCCCCTTTCATCAAAATATTTTAAGAAATAAAAGGTCGGTGCATCTTATGATTGTTGCCTTTTCTCTGCTTAAACTATAAACTCCGGGGATATCAACAGATAGGTGTTCTTTGCCTTCAGTTTTGCAACGTTGTGGGAAGAGTTGCAGACTGAGATGGACAAACTACGTTCGTCCAGATATCAAACGCGGACAGTTCTCCTATGAGGATGAAACCACCATCATCAGCCTGCACGCAGTCCTTGGGAACAAGTATGAAACGATTTTGGCCGTTCTTTCCCTCTTTTTATTTTGTTCTATTTTATTCTATCTTGCTGCTGAAAAAGTCGGTCAAATTCATTAACTTGAAGCTTTTGTTTAAAAATCCATGAGGAAACTTTTTTCCAGTGAACTTAATAAACTTTTCATAGGACTTTAAGCAGGTATAATTATAGATCAGCAATACCTTTAGGATTAACGAACAGCGCACTCTAACCTCGCTTTTGTAGGTACAGTTCAATCGTGGACTGTAATCTTTTTTTCTTTCCAAAATTTTGGATTGTTTGGATGGTCGCCTCACATCAATGTGAATGTGAATCTTCCAAATGACAGGGAAGATTTGTCTCATCCCATCAACTATATATATAGAGAGAGAATATATATATATATAAGAGAGAGAGTGGGAGTTACTAAACATACTAAACATTACTTGATCATCATCACTATCCATGCAACTCATCGGACGGTAACGATCAAAACACCCACCCGAATAGCATTTAATGCATTCATGCATTAAATGGCCTCGATTCATCTATTGATGTTGATGTGCAATTCGATCTGTGTTATTTGTATGATCGCATTAACGATAGAGTTTGGTATGAGATGGTGTCTAAACATATCTATTTATGCACATATTATATATATATATATATATATATATATATATATATATATATATATATATATAGAGAGAGAGAGAGAGAGAGAGAGAGAGAGAGAGAGATGGGGTGTTGTATAGTATAGGCCTAACTTTCAAGCACATCCTAAGGAATCAGTTCACATATCTTCCTAGCCAGCCCCGTCATCACCCTAAACAGTTGGCAGAGGAACAATAGGTTGCATCTACAATGCTCTCTCTATCTTTCTGATCACTTGCTTGTTTTAAAATTTGACTAGAGTATGCAAGAATGAGGGAGGCAATTATGTAGGTATTAGCTACCCCTTCCGCTTTTGCTCAGCCTGCATCAACATCTAACAGATGAAATGAAAATGAGGCTAAAAATTAATCAATCTCATTCTCTAAGAAGAAAGAGATTGTAAACCAACCTTTATACACTGTGCTTTTCATAAAAATGGCACTTGATGTGCTTATATTATATATTCGCCGCTAGCCAACGATCCCGAATGGGATAAGCTCTGCTCTTGGTCCTCGGGATGAGGTGATAACAACCACGGAAACCTGTTAATTGGTCCAATCAGCTTTCAACATAGGATGCTGGAGCCAAACACCTTCCCTGATTAATAATAAGCACAGCTCATTTACTGCCCAACATAAGAAAATGCGATCCAACGTTCTCTTATTGGTAGGTCAGATACAGTCAAGTTTTATTTGGATGCTGAATCGGATTAATTGGTTTTGGTACTTCAAACCAGATCTAATCAATAGCCAAATTCATATTTGTATTGCATTTGATCCATACAATGTCTTAATGGTATTAAAATCCTATTACAGCATAAGATGTCTCACTTGGTTTTGTTAAATTACCATCTCTAAACCTGTTTACCGAAACCCTCCCTACTTGAGTCTGATTTGGTGAACCACTATCTGCACCAAACCTGATCTGTTCATCCCATAATGGACATATGATGTGACAACTAAGACTAAAACTTGGGATGTTCAATGCGTAGAGAATCAAACATATAATAGTGCAAGCTAGCTACCCAGCTCTCCATCACATGTAGGCCTAACTTAGTTTTGAGTTCTGAACTCATGGTTGGCTAAGCATACAACCAAACACGAGCATAAATAACCCAAAGAACTATTTGAAGCTTAAATCCCTGCATAGTCCGTAAGTGAGAGATTAGAATAACGGAATAGGCGCAATTCATGAGGACAAAACCTGATTTGTGCCCTGATTTTAACAGCTAAACTAGCCTTAGTTTTATCGCGCATTGTAAGTTTTCTTACTTGCAAATATTACTTTGCTCAAGGAAACTCTCTCTCTCTAGGTGATCGGCAATAGCTGCAACCTTGCCTGGAAGAACTGATAATGAAATAAAGAACCACTGGAACACCCACATCAAGAAAAAGCTGATCAAGATGGGGATCAACCCCGTGACTCACCAGGCAATTCCTGGTGCGCAAGATCCAAATCCTGGTGCAGATTTTGACCTACCAAGTCTCTCATATCAGGCCTCTACGTGGGACCGCTCAGGAAGACAAGTGCAGAGAACACACACCGACCTGCTGCTTGCTCCATTAGCCAAACACGATCTGCAGCCACGTACTCATGAGTTTGATTCGCCAGTGTGTATAAGTTGCATCGAAGGCTTAAGCAAGCTCCCCGGCACCATGATTCTCGGCCCCAAAGTTGATGATGAGAAGACAAAAGGCGTCATGTTTATCAAGGAGTAACAGTTGGTGCTCCAGTTGCAGTGAAACACGGGGTGTCTGGCAACATCTTTGGCTCTACTCAAGAAGCAATTGCTCATAGCTCAAAGCAATAAGCTAATATAGTGGCAACCAAGTATGCAGCATTTTCCGGCCACTTGTTCTTCGCATGGCAAGACAACCCAAAACATGGAAGATGTTAACGCCCAGCTGGGTTTTGAAAGAATGAGCTCAAAAAGAAAAGACTTGTCCTGCATATAGCTCTCGTCGCAGTTCTCATCGAGACGGATTGTGATTTCTCGGAAGCAATGCAACATAATCCCTTAATAGGATGGTGCACCTGCCGACTTGCAGCGTATTAAATATCTTTTGTAAATAAATTTGTTAAGTTAGAATCGATGAGATCAACATACGCCCTCTCTGGCGGACCCACATTTCATTAAGGTCGTTCAAGGCAGCCCACTTTATGTGGCTTCCTTTATCGCATGTTACATGCCCAAACCACATGGCTTATAACCAGGGTTCTAAGGAACCATTGTTAATGTTTGATTTGCGAGTTCTCATGCGAAGCAGGGGAGGCGGCGGTTGGCTTTTATTGCAAAACCCCTGGGAGCACTTCATGTAGCCCACTATCCCGTCCCTGGTGTCAAAGCTTTTGACTCGAATTGGACTTGGGAAATCAAAGTTCCTTGGCAACAACAGGTTTCACATTTTGATAAACAATAAAACTTGAAACCGCAAGCACCGAAAATCAAGCTTCAGCTCTCCTGAAACCTTAAAAGAACACACATTAGACCTTTTCCCAATCAGTTTATGAGCAGAGAATCAAGCCATGTGACTGAATGGAACGACTAAACGGTCTTCGAGAACTCCCATTCGCCAACATCAAATGTTATATCCGTTGGTAGATGAAATTTTGACAACAGCTATGTCTAGAGTACATGACAAGGAGAATTTGTAGTACTTCCACAGAATCATTGATCAAACACAATGAGCTTCCTACAAAAGTGACTAATTACAGTCAGAGCTTTTCATCGAGATAGCCCATCAATACCACATGACACGATATATCTAAAGAATATTTCATGTATCACGATATTATCTAAATCAAGAAGGGAATATATTTCAAAGTAAACCGTGGGTTCCAGAAGGGTACATACTTAACGCTAGTCAAACAGCCATTCCACTCGAAGAGGCAAGGCAGTGACTCAAAACACTGGGTCTTCTACTGATACTCTATCATCGATAGAATTTGAAATTACTGTCTTAAGATATTCACGTATTGTTGAAGGTAAAACAAATAATTCAACTTCAGTTATACAGATGGTTTACTCGAAAAAGCAAAACGACTTTCTACTGCACACATTAAGAAGTTATTAATGAGCAACTAATACAAGTGAAGCCACATGCTTGGCAGAGGTCTCTTAGGCAAACAACTTTAACACGGACGATAGTAACAATGTGAGTGAGAAAGAGCACATTTACTATTCTTTTTTCCACGCAAGGAGCTGCTGCTTAACAGACCCTAATGTTGAAGCACTATATCCACCCGCACTAGCTAAGTTATCATGGACATTAGGATAATACTTGATGATGCAGGGATGAACAACCATCCGAAACCAAGTCTTTTCCCAAACTACGTGGGCAAGGCTGCATAGATTCTTAGTCACCAGCTTGATTAACTGCAAGAAGCAAGATCATGATTTATCGTTTCCTTCCAACACTTCAAAAGCCTTAGAAGACACTTAGAAACCAAAGGATTACTATGATTAATAAAAGCTTCAAGTTAGGTATCGCCTTGCCACAACTTAGAAGTAAATATCTTTTCCTACCTATAAATACCCTTCATTGGTGTTTCAACAGGAAGTAAAGAATAAGAACAAGGATCCTCGTTCAATTGGTATGTCTGCATAAAAGCCCAAGATGTTCGTAAGGTGCACGATTAACATTGTCATGATAAGGGACTAACGTCACATAGATGAAAAAAACACTAACATTTTTACAGTTACCGGTCAGTAGTATTGATGAATTTAGGCAGACTACCCGACATAGGTAGGCATCATTCTAGTTTCAATTCCATCGAAACTTCATTGATACAAAGCCATCTCCAACACCAAAAGGACCAATGTATCAAACTCTAGAGGTAAAGGGGAATGGAGCAACTATAAAACTAAATGAAAAGCCTGACTATTCGTCTTATATCATGATCTCCAGCAGACTCAAACTAATGACTCGTACATGGAGCACCACATTCTTAATACATTGAAGATGGCCCACAACTTACACAAGAAAGAGATCGATGATAGAGTATCAGTATTTCATTCCAATGCCTTGGGTATTTGCTGGCTTGCACATTCTTATATCATGATCTCTAGAGTTCAATTAGTTTTTGTTTCTTAAACCGTGGGTTTTCAGAAGCCAGCAAATGAAACAAAAACTGGCACAAAGAAAGAGATCAATAAAAAATCCTCCCAAGTCCTGTACTTGCTGGGTAAAACCAATCGTGGTGAATCCAGTTCACCATCAAAAGCAGAATGAGTCGAAGGCCACTTCATTCCAATGCAAATACAAAAATAATGTTGAGGCCAGACCATCAAACACATATACACTAATCCGAGCAATTAGAATGTAAAAAACATTAAACAATGGATACATCATCGGAAAAGTTCATATGAGAAACACATGAAATCTAGAAGTCTAATAGTACTCATCAATGAGGTTAAACTTTCAGATTCAAAATTGACTAGAGAAAAAAGAAGCCAGCACCTGATCGTCATGGCTATGACCTCGGGCGATACACATCCTGGAAGCATAATGCAGGAGGTGAATGAATACAACACATTTTAGTTCACTGGTCTATTTCTACCACGTAACAGTAACATCAGGCAGCAGCTCTCTAACTTGATGAAAGTACCAGGACCGAAACGAAAGGAGAAAGTGAATGAGAATACAACATACCTTCGTGTTCATGCCTTTGGCTTCAATGATAGTCCTGTCTCGACTTTCTTGATCTCAAAAATGAGCATTCTCCACATCTTGAGCACAAACATTTCAGCCTCCTCATCCAGAATAGATTGCAGCAATTCTAGCATCTGGGAGGCTTTCACATGCTCTTTAGTACTAGATACAATATAATCCACCAATGTCGCTTCTTCCTCTCCAAGAAACTCGGTTATTTTCTTTGAAAGCCAAGGCCTCATTCTCTCATGCAGCTCATGCTGTGGAAAAGACCAGCCTTCGTCATTATTTACAAAGAAAGAAGCCACACTTTAGAAAAAATCTACAAGATCTGAGTTAGATGTCCAAAATCATAACGAAATATGTAAATACAGAAACCCCTATCACATTTGCCAGTTTGGGATTTAAATTGTTGGAACAAGAAAGGTTGTTTGCAAAATGTAAATCAAAACACCATGTCCCACACACTCACATCAGGTGTAAATCATCCATGTCTTGAAACAAATTCCCAGGTCAAAGGAGGTGCCAACAATTTTCATGATAGGTCACAAGGAGTGAAGACAAAACATAATCTTAGAGACATATTGCAAGCCTACCAAACAGAAAACCCATCTAGATAGAAGTACAAAGGAGTCATCCCATAACAATGTCACTTTCGTTTCATCTTCTTCGTCCTTCCAATGAATTTCCATGTTCCTATGAATTTTCTTTACGTCTTTTTTTATCATATTGTCAGTTGTAGAGATCCCTCCCATTCGAGGTAGCAAACTTTATTAGATGCTTATCATAAAACAGAGGGTAATTCTCACCTTATCATATATTGCCCAATTAATGTTGTAAGAGAACAGTTCCTCCTTTGTCTTTGGAATCATATCGATCAACTGTTTAGCATCCAAAAGCTTCTTATTTTCTGTGGTCTTCTTATCAATGACACGGTTACGATCTTTGTCATGACCTTTGTCACGTGTTCTCTCCTTGATTTCATCATCAAGGTGTTCCTTTTCTCTCTGGCCAGATCTATCGCTTGCTCGCCTACTTCTTTCTTTTTCCGGTTGTGACTTTTCTTCCTTGGCGTTGTTACCTGAAATGCGCTTTGCAAACTCGGCAGCTGCAGCCAAATTTGCAGATGGACCAGAAGCTGCAGGTTGGACTGCCTGCAATTCCTCTGTGGAGTAGTCAATTGGTACCAAAGGCCTCATCTTCTTCTCCTTCTCACCATCCTCATCATCTTCAGCCTGAAATACTGATGACACAGCTGCACGTTTTGAGCCTACAAGCCCAAAGCCCAGCTTCCAAGTAGGTACATTACTGGTTTGCTGCATATCTGATGCAATAATTGATGCAACATTCGGCTCATCAATTGACATGACACTGTCACTTCTTGAATCTAGTATTTACCAAACAGAGAAAGAAACTGATTAACACTTGTGCAATATAATGGAGTTGCAAAAACACAAACCAACTCAAATATTAAAATGTGTGCAAGTAAACTGGTGGAAGTCTTGTATGAGCTTTTGCTTTTAGAGTCATACCACCATTATGGACATCTCCATGATCGGCTTCATAACTCTCATCTCTGTCTCTGCCTTCTTCAATAGATTTCATGAACTTCGCATTCCCATTTGGTAACTCACTGGACGAAATTCTATGCTCATCCTTTTTCTTCTGGTCTTCAATAGCCCTCCTATTAGCCTCAGCTACTTCCTCTTCTTCTCTTGATCTATCCATCATATCATCCTCCTTTTCACGTTGACGTTTTCTTCTCCCCTCCTCATATGTGCTACCCCTGCCCCTTCTTTTCCTCGAGTCATCATCATCACTTTCATCTTCTTGCTCCTTTATCTCCCTCCTGCGCTCTCGCTCCCTTTCCTTCTCTCTCTCTTTCTCATGCAACTTTTGGTAGTCTTTCTCCCTCTCTCTAGATTCCCATTCTTTAACGCGATCCTTGTACAGTCGCTCAGCCTCTCGAAGCTTGTGCTCCCTCTCTCGATCTCTCCTCACTCTCTCTCGATCTCTCTCTCTCTCATATCTCTCTAGTTCTCTCTCCTCCCGTTTCAAGCCATGTTCATGATCACCTTCTTTGTTCCTTTTATCCTTTCTCCCTCGATCAGATGAGCTTGTTTCAGGCCTTTCATGGTCAGTGGAATGTTTCTGTTCACTAGTTGTTTCATCATCATTTTGGTCTTCGGCAGCATCTGCACCAAGAACAGTGAAACACTTACAACCTTCCTAATGAAATAACAGGTTAATGTCAATCATCATTTGATAGTTACTTTGAAATACATATTATCAAAAGACAAACCACTTTTTATTATGTCCACATCAGAATCCCAATCTCTTGATTTGGATGGCACTTCAGAATTGGACTTTCCTGAAGCATCAAAAGGAGCACGGATAGATGGAGGAGGAGGAGGTCTATTTTTGGCCCTCTCTTCCAGCATGCTTGTAAGTTTCTCCAGCGCATCTCTATCACCCTCTCGGTCTTCTTCTGTCACAATGCCAAATCTCTTAGCAGCAGCAACATCCGGTTTGTCACTAGAGCCATCCTTCTCTTTTAATTCATCAGCGGCAGTAGGAATAGAAGCTTCCAATGCATCAACACCAGGAGCTGCTTCCTCTTTCTTAGGATTTTCGGAACTTTCCTCTTTGAATACTCTTTGTCTCTCAATTTTCTTCTCAACATAACGCTCTAGATAGTCCCTTGTTGCTTGACTGACATTCAACTGTATTAATAAAATAACAGCAAGATACAAGTCACAAAAACTTCCCCATTTCTGTAAGCATGAAACTCTGGCAGGTTAAATTCTCTTCCCCCGCTTAGGTCCTTTCTCCTTGGTTCACAGAGCCAAAATGTAGGAGCTCAGAGAGAGAGAGAGACCTTCTTCGCAAAGATAAAAGAAGTAATGCATGAAATCATAGGTTGTGGCTCTATTACCATTTGCAAATGGCATCACTTCAGCCTTTAGAAAATTTAAAGACATGCATAATTGTAAATTGGGTGAACAGACGTAAATGAGTCCACCATAGCTTAGAAAGCTCAAAAGGTGCAAATTTTGGGGTGAGGAAACCGTTACAACTTATTAAGATAGCTAACAAATGCTTATGAGATGCAGGAGTATAGGTTGCAGGAACTTTGAGCAGTTCATGTCTAGCCAAAAATGAAAACCTTGCGCAATCTAGGCAGATCAAAAACAAATATGGTTATATGTGTGCTGGTGTATCACACACATCCTATTGTCATGTGGCATTTGATAAATCATTCCTGGATATGATGATGAATTTGTTACCATGCACACAAGCCCTAGTGGGAGAAGTACTATCACCCTCCCTCTGTCTTGTCCATTGAGAGCATGAGGTGATTTGATGCAGACCAGGTGCACAATTTTGTATCAAAAGTATTTTAGTGATGGAAGATTAATGTTCCACAGAAAGTCTCACCAATACCGTGATGCCAGTATCAAATTTTAAACAAACATCACTCAGTACAGAATTATAAATGAAGAAAAAGAATTGGAGATGAGGCTTTTCATGTTCAATATCAATGCTCAAGCATACCATTTAACTGGTCTATCATCACAGCAAAGTAATACTCTGGTGATAACTAGCATATGCTATGCAAACAGTGACATAAACCTTCATTACTGGTCTCTCTCTCTCTCTCTCTCTCTCTCTCTCTCTCTCTCTCTCTCTCTCTCTCTCTCTCTCACTCACACACACACACACGCTCTTAGCAAGCCATCCCTTAGTTTCTTTGATGTTTTCAAAGATGATGAGAAATTCTTTTGGGTGTTGACTTTACCCACCCACCCCTTTGTTTCTTTCTTTTTGTTATGTACTGCAAGTAAAACTGTCATAAGCATCTCCATAATGAAGGAAAATTGATAAAAGAATAGGAGACAATTATACGCAACATCAACTCCTTAGGATCAATTTATCACCTATAGCAAAAAGAACCATGACTGCACAGAAAGGTGTTATGGCAGAGAACATATAGAAACATGGAATACATACCATTAGCTCTTGCCCGTCAACACTAAGCTTAGAAAGCAAGCGAAGCGCACGAAGGACCCCTTCTGCAGCCTCAAATTCACAAAATCCATAACCCTTAGGTGCACCAGTTGACGGATCTTGAGCACGTTTCCAACTCTTGACAGGTCCACATAACTGATACAAGGACATAGTAAAAACGATCAATAAAGAAGACAGAGTTGTGCATAACATAGGGAAAGAATTCCAAGGTATCTAGAAACCTACTCGTAGCAAGGATAAAAGAAAATCGTTTTCTACAGAGGTAGCAATTTTTCCAACATAAACAGTGGTTTGTGGCTTCTCTGCCACTGGAACTATTGGAATTACGGGCCTGGCCCCAGGACCAACAATTGGAGAAATCCCGCGGATAGCTAGCATCGGTGGGCGTGACAACTGGGGAATCATTCCCATTGCTCCAGGTGGGTACAGTTGGAAGGGAGGCCTCACAGCAGATGCATATGGAGGATAACGAACAATTCCTGCAGAAACACAAACAGTAGCTAGCAAGAATGTCAGTGTACTGGAAATGAACAAGAATAGTAAGATGAACATACAGAAACAGATAATGCATTAGAAAGGTAACAGTGAAACCTTTTTAGAATTCCACTTTGTTTTTGGTGCCATTCAGAAAAGCAGAGATATATCAGGTGTAGATCACAATGAAATCTCTTATAATCATAAAGTAGAGAAATAATAAAAGAAGCCAAGGGAAGTGTGATACTCAAACAAACACATACATAAACTTGACTTACCTTGTTCTTCTCAAACACCACGCCTTACATTGGGATATTGGACATTCAAGAGACACGAAGATTCTCACCAAAGGCATTGATGGCACAACTGTAGAATATGAATGATTCTTACCTTTATGCCAATGATCTTTTATATCATATTGAATTCAATATATAAAGTATTAAAAGGGGGGAAATGTAAGTAAAACGCATAGAAGCAAATCCAGGTACCTTGAGGCTTGAAATAAAAGGTGCAATCAGGATTCTTTAACATGACCAGCTGTAGTGCAAATCAAGAATCCATAAAGGTCAAAGCAACCTTAGATCTATGTGAAATCTACAGAACAAAAGGATACAACGGTTTGCACGGAAGGTTCTTCAGTGCAGTAAACCAAGCATCACAAAATTTTAAACATTGTCCACAGCCACGGGTGGAAGTTATTATTAGGCCATTTATTACTCTAAACAGAAATTAAAAAATGATAAAATTCAGAAAGTATTCAACAACCACTGAAGGCACATTATATGGAAATTTAAGCATACCAAGATGAGGCAGACTCTTTATATGAACTGCAAGATGTATGTGGCCGAACTGTCAGAATACTAACTTATAGGAGACAACACCGAAGCTTCATTGCGCATTTGTTGGTGAACGCAACCTTTTACATATAATCACTAAACCACATGATTCATGTCCACCCTAAAGTTTGCAGCAAAAACAACACATGGAACATAGAGAGACAAAAATAGAAGAAACTTGAACGGTAGCCTAGCATCAAACGTTCATCTTCCCCATGCCTCAAAGTCATTGAGCACCACAAGCTTGGCTGTGATTATGATCCTCAGTATCACGAGAAGGATCAATAACCAGAGATCAGTATAGTGAACCGAATGAATACGGGACAAAGTTACATAAAAAAGCATCATTTATTTGTTAATTATGCATCACTACATTTGATATTCAGAAACAATCCATACCAGAAAACAAACTCTCCCTTGTCACGAAGTTTCCAACAGCTTATCAAAACAAGACCCCACAACAAATTTTCTGACGTTCTGCAGTACCCATATAGAAAAAAACCATAAACTCGTAGAAAACGGAACCCTAACAACAACCAACTTCCCATCTCCAGCACTGTAACACAATTACCAGAAAAAGGAACACCGACAAAATTTCAACAAGTTTAGCGACTACCCACCAGCTGGCATCGACGGCACAGGCAAAGGCACCGGTGCTGCAGGGTAGCCGTTCTGCATCTGAGCGTACGGCTGCAGCATAACGGGGTACCGGACGAGCGGCAACGTGGCCGAAGGAACCACAGGAGAAACGCCAGGAGGCTGGATTGAAGAGCTGGGAATTGGTGAGAACTGAGGTGCACCAACCGGTATCGATGGAACCGGCCGGAACGAGGGGAACGAAGGGATTGGGGGTGCCGGAGCGGCCGGAGGAAGGGATCCCGTGGCCATCGGAGAGGGAGCAGAAGGTATGGAAAAGGAAGGAGAGGAACTCGTGATGGTGGCTGACGAAGAAGAAGAAGGAAGGAGAGGGTTCGATGGGTCCCTTGGATCTGAGTTGGGCAACGAAGAGGAAACGGGGAGATTTTCCTGTGATGGTTGTTCGAATTTTGGTTCGGCCGTGACTATTTGGCCGGAGGAAGAAGAAAGGGAAGCGACGGCCATGGCAGAGGGAGAAAGCGAAGGAGAAATTGGCCCGAGCGTATTTATTTACCCTAGCGAGAGAGAGAGGTCGCGGGTAAACATGGCCAGTTCCTGTTTCCCAGAAACAAGAATTGGAACCGAAGCGAGACAGGCCGGTTACAGTTTCGGTTCAGAATTGTTGGTTTTATTTTCGGTTCTTGATAAGTTCTAAAAAAGAGTACCAGACTCTTTCGAGCCGATTCCAAACTGACGATATCTACTTACAGGTCTTGAAATCCAGCTGACAGTGGTAGTTGGCTCAGTACCAAGAAGCCAAAAATAGAAAATAGGACTTGGACAAATTTATTTTTGGCACCCTCATTTCACAAAATTTTGAGTGTCATTATTGTACACCTAATTTGTTGTGCAACTACTTTCCCAAATAAGAGAAAATCATCTGTGAATAGAAAATGTGTTACTTGAGGCACACTCTTCCCAACTTGAGAACCATGCCATTCATTCCTTTTTACTGTTTCTTGCATTAGATGAGTAAGCCTCTCCATGCTAAGAATGAGCAAGTATGGGGACATGGGATCACCTTGACTTATCCCATGCGATGGAGTGAATGGGGCTCTAACTTCATAGCATTCGACATGAGGCTGGTTCAAACTAAAGTAACACATTGCATTGGCATATTGATAAGTTGATTTTGTAGATGAATTTCCTGCAAGATTTGTTAGATTAATCTCCACAATGACCCGTCATATGACCTTTACTGAAAAGAGCATCTCATACCCTTCTGTAGTTGAACGACAAATCTCTTGAGCAACCAAGATGCCCTATATTAGACAGCATGGAGTGAAACTTGATTGGTCTGGTGATACCAATTGAGGGGATAGTGGATTCAATCGACCAACTATGGTTTTCATGACACATTTATAAATCATGTTACAAATAGAAATTGGTGAACATTCATTAATTGATTCTGGATTATTGACCTTTAGAATGAGAACAAATAGTGTACTATTGATGTCTTAAATAGAATCAAGGTGCTAAAACATTTTTTTAATGCATAGTATACACATCGACTTCAACTAGCACCCAAATATGCTAAAAAAAGGAGAGAAACCATGAGGTACGGGCACTTGAAACTTCCAATATCAAACATTACTTGTTTAATTTCTAGATCAATAGTGTTGCTCACAAATGGGGCCGATTAGTCAAGTGGGAGAGTAGTGAAGGTGCAACTGGTAGGTGCCAAATAAGTTGCACGCACTTCTTATGCAAATAGACTTTTAAAATGCTCTAACACCATGAACTATAATCCAATAGAGTCATCTTCCCACAACCCAACCTCCCCCTTTAGCATCTTAATATGATCATATCTCCATCTAAACAATGTTTTGAGGTTGAAGCATTCACATGATCACATAAATGATGGCCTTCGAGAATCTCAAAAACCATGAAGAGTTGCTTAGTCCTCATCCTACCTCTCACGCAAGCTAACGATGGGACCCCAACAAGTAAGCTTATTGCTAAATAGATTTTTAGTAAACCGCATTGAGTGATTTAGGAGTCAAACTCATGATATCTAATAGGAGTAGATCTCCCCCTAGTTGTTCCTCAATCACCCTTATGTTGTTTATGTTTTTTACAAGTGTCCATGATTTGTTTTAGAGAGGGAACACACATAGAGTCGCAACCACAAGTTTCTCTTTTCGGCCACATTTATCTGTGGATAGATAGGAGTAGAAGTTCAACTGTCCTCTCCATCCATACTTACTCTAATATGACGATATTGATCAGCTTCCTTAATGATCCTAGGGACAACCAAATTCTTTTTTCATCCTGTACATATCCTACTAGTAAAGCGTTCCATGAACAACCCAGTTTGTGGAGAATTGTCTTAGCACGGTATATTGAATTATGGTCTCTAATTGAAGGATAATACCAACTTTATGATTGTGAACAAGTATTGATACTATGCATCTAAATTGAGTATGTCTGTCTACACTTAGGTTGATCCATGCTAAAATATTGGCTCCGAGATCAGGCATTTTCTGGTTGATAAGCATTGTCTAGTTGAATTGGGCTACGTCAGATCTTCTCTAGACGGTTGCATTTCTTTAAAGATAGAAGGCATTGGCGAACTAAGCGTCATGTTAATACATGGAATTTCACCTATGGTTTGCTCCTCCACGTTCGATCAGGTTGACAAGCACCACGACTATAGTGTTAACATTCTCTTAAGCTGAAAGTGTAGCAACTAGGATCTCCAAGTTGGGTATCGGAGCTACGACAATCTTGTTATGAGTTCGGATGTTTGGCTGCAGTTGGGAGCTGGGAAGAGTACAATGAGAGGAGAGGATGCATAGAATGAGCTAGGAAGAGCAGCTTGGGTGTCCACATCTTCTAATATCAAATGGCTAAATCAAAAACCAAAGTTAAGGAACGAATGATGAACATTAGCCAACTTTTGTTGCCTAAGTTTCACCTATATTGTTCGACATATGTGGTTAATGCCTTCGGGCTTTTTGCGTAAAGATCCATGAAACAAACAAGATATCCGTCAAAGGTTTAGGGGCTAGTTGCTCTTGGGAGATGGTTATTTTAATAGCTTGTTCACGTCGACTAGGACATATTTAAAAATACATCCAATGCAACCTATAAACACCCAAAATTGCTTCCCTTGAATTTAACGCATTAATTTGCATCAACAAAAGCATAATTAACAAGATAAATAGCAAAAAAAGAAAGAAAATGGCATTTATAGTGAAATCTTATACAGAGGCATTATACATCACGCAAACCCATTTTAAGGGGATACAAAAACATTGAAGCAATACATAAATGGAGTGATATGCACATTTACTAAATTTACGATGAATGCCGTGGATATACAACCTTTACAATCAAAGATGAACCTACAAAACATGTTAAAATGAAGAAGGGATGACCGAATCCTATAGAACAAATAGAGAAGGCTTCGCAACTACAGGACTAAGTATCTCTCTTTCACAAAAAGAGAAAAATTCATCCAACCATCACATACAAACTATAAAATCTATACAAAAAAATAATCGAACCACTAATAGCAGATTTCTTCCATAAAAGGTGTCAAAAACATATTGCTAAAGCTGTAAAATTTGTATAAAAGAATTGTTGAGCCATCAAGTTAGCAGATTTACTGTAACAAAAATGCATTGTTACAAAATAGTTGATACACAGGTTACCCGTATCCTGGAAAAATCTCTAAAAAAAGGAAAATAGAAGAGAAGAAATAGCCCCACCTCTCTCTGTTGATTGCCTAAACTACTATACTCGTCTGGCTGCGAATACTCAACCTCAACCCAAAACTTTAGAGAGAAGAAGTCCTTGAGGGCATAACTAAATTCTTTGAACGCCGGTTGACCTCAACGGATGACAAAACTGCCTCTCTAAAGAGATTAGCCTTTACTCAAATTTGTTTAGAAATTCCATGCAATGTAGAACCTATATGCAGCATTCCCCTTTTCTTAGGTAAAGAGATAGCCTACAATCTCTCATTGGAGTGAGAGGCTCGCATTTCTTATTCTGAAACTTGTGGCTAAACGTACCACAAGGATGGAGCCTGCAAGACAAGAAAGGAGAATGTAATTCCCAAACCAAGTCAACCCCAAATGAATGGCAATCTATCAAAACTTGTAAAGCTTGAAAAAGAAAGAGGTGAAAGAAGCTCTAGAACCTTCCAACTTTTGAAATCATCCAAGATCTAGTAGGGGAGATGGAACAAGATGACTCTAACACAAAGCTTGTTAAGGCAGCAAAAGCAAGCTTATCAAGGGGAGATGAATTGTATTAAAACCAATAACGAGGAAAGATCGAAGGTTAGGTCTCAATACACAAGAGTGCACCACAAGATGGATGGAAGTATTGTAGAAGGAAGTCACAAAGATGCGGCTAATGCTAACATCAAACAAAATTTGGTGTTAACAATAGCAGAATCACAAGCCAATATAGAACAATATCAGTTTTCAAATCATGCATTAATGACCATTAACTCATTTTACTAGACACACACCTCGACTCTTCAATTGTCATCACCAAGCTCCACCTCAGGGGAAAAATGGCAAAAATACTCGATAGATTGGCTTACAGTTGCCCCAATTCAGTGAGGAAAAATCTATTCGAAGAGAGGACTACCCCCTCCCTACTTTGTCTGTTAACTCCAATTGATTGCAATAGTAATGCTTCATCGAGTAAGAACACTGTAACTAGGAGGAACGGAGGTCATAACATAAAGGCGTGCATTAAAGAGAAGCAATTTACAAGAGCTAAAGTGAGTTGACGAGGGGGAAAAGGCAAAAATAATCGATAGATTGGCTGACAGTTGCCCCAATTCACTGAGGAAAAATCTATTCGAAGAGAGGACTACCCTCTCCCTACTTTGCCTCTTAACTCCAAGAGATTGCAATAGTAATGACTGATCAAGTAAGAACACTGTAACTAAGAGGAACGGAGGCCATAACATAAAGGCGTGCATTAAAGAGAAGCAATTTACAAGAGCTAAAGGGGTAATTGATGATGATATAAGGGGATCCTCGGTCAAACTTCTCATTGATTCCTACCAAGCCAGATCGGCAAGCAATGAAAATGTTTGAGATGGACCATGGGCCTTCGACAAACATTAACTCCAACCCCCACGAAGATCCTAGCAATTAATAAAAGAATACTACGACGAGGTTGGGCCCGGATTGAATTCAAAGCTTCACTTGCAAAACACAAAGTTGGCATCACCGTTCTCCTTGAAAATAAATTCCCTAAAGAAGCAACAATCGGTTTTTTGCTAGTTTTGGCAGATATACGATGCAAGGCAACTTTGTCCATTCACCGTTGGCATGAATCATATGCCTTACCAAGAGTAACATCACCACAATTTGTCTTCTTAACATGTCGGATCAGCACTATACCCTTGAGATATATAACAATAACAACATATTCTACATCTCAAGTATCTACAACCACAATATCTATGTGGCTCGACGGGCACTATGGACTCCCTACTGCAGTCAAATATTACAGATTCATGACCATTAGTTGGAGATTAGAACTCCACGAGACCCGGAAATTAACGAATTGGTGGTAAAGGAAACATGTGCACCGAATCTAAATTCGACGACTTCAACACCAACTACAATTTGGTAGAGATTTCAACTTGTGGCCCTACCTTCACTTGGACAAATCGGCAAAAAGGAACCCAATGCATAGCCAATAAACTTGATAGAGGCTTGGCCAAACCCTCATGGATGCAAACCTTGACTCGTGGATAAGAGTGCTTCCTCGGACATTTTCAAATCACAACGGATTATTAATAGCTATCAATAATATCAGTCAGCCTCCTAAATCACCATTTAAGTTCTTCAAGATGTGGACACATATTCCCTCATGTGAGCAAGTGGTAGCTTGGTCTACTCCTGTGCATGGATCGCATATGTATAAAATAGTTAAAAAGCTAAGGTATGTCAAGGCAAATCTAATTGCATGGAATACTACAACCATCGGTGACATCTCGTAAAATGTTAGGGAGTGTCACTCTCAATTGGAAGACATACAACATCTAGCAAATACGGGACACTCCTCAACGATGGATCGGGGAAACTCTAATTCGCAATAGGTTGCATGAACTGAGAAACCTTTAAGAGTGCTTATAGAAGCAAAAATGTCACAGCAGATGGCTTTTAGAAGGTGATCGCACACCTCTTACTATCACTCCCGCTTCAAAAGGAACATCGACAACAATAATATAATAATATTTGGTGTTTGGTACGAGAAGATGGATCAAAATGTACCACCTTAGAAATGAAGGTTTTTTCTTGCCTGATTCTGGCTGATTGCAAGCTTCCGGTTGTCTGTCGTCGAGCTCTTTCAAGTACGCCTGCAGCAGAAGGAAAATATGATCCTTTTTGTTTTTTAGGTTTCCTCACAGCGGATTTCTTTGAAAAAAATATCAGAAGGAAAATATAATCCTTTTTGTTTTTGAGGTTTCTTCACACCGGATTTCTTCGGGAAAAAATATGTATGTTTATATTTCAGAATCTATATTTTTCAAATTGATATTTAAATGCATGCACTACTCTGTATTTATAGAGCAATGCAAGCTCCTCCCTTTTTCCCGGTTATACCTACTGGGTTTTCCTCTTCAAGAACCTTATCTTGGATCATTACCGTGATTTCCTGTAATGGTATGTTTGTTAATATTCTTCTGTTTAATGTGATTTCTCCTTAAACCGAAATCACTGATAACGGCTAGATGGTCAGTCTAGCCGTTACCTATGTTGGGTTATCGAGAATGGTCACATTCTAACATCTCCTACTTGACCATTCGAGCCAAGTATACTGACATACTAGTTTTTCTCCCACTTCTGCAAGGTTTACCTAGTAATGTTCTTTCATAATTGTTGTTGCAATCACGACCCGTTGTGTAGTTATTTTCCTACACAACAATCAAATATACCTCAAACCCATGTTCGTAACATGTTTTGAGAAAAGTTTCTCTGTTATGCCTTTAGTTAAGGGGTCTGCCAACATATCATTTGTTGGCATGTATGAGATGGATATTTTCTTTCTCATAACCATATCATGAACATAGTGGTATTTAACCATTATATGCTTACTTTTTGAGTAATCAGCTCCACTCTTGATGAGAGTAATCGCTCCGTTGTTATCACAGTAAATGACAACTGGCTCGTCGTTTATTTTCAACTTTAAATCAGGTATGAAGCAATTTATCGAGACAATACTCATTGCAGCCATACAATAAGCCACATACTCAACTTCTTGTGTATGCAATGTTACACAGCCTTGTTTCTTACATGCCAAAGAAACAACATCACCTCCAAATAAGAATATTTGACCTGAAGTTGATTTGTTGTCATCTTTGCTTCCAGCAAAGTCAATATATGAGTATCCTACCACTTTCAATTCATCTGCTTGAAAACACTATTCAAGTCTCTTTTTCCTTTTAGATATCTTAAAATCCTTTTTACAGTTATCCAATGCTGCCATCTAGGATTACTTTGATATCTACTTATAAAACCAACAACAAAGTTGATATCAGGTCTTGTACACAACATAGCATACATCAAGCTACCCACAACTTGTGCATAAGGAATGTTAGGCTTATCGTCTCCTTCACCTAGACAATCAGCCTTACTTAGTTTAACCCCTTTTGCAACAAGTGTAACAGCAGACTTGCATTCACTCATTTTCAACTTTTTCAGGATATATTCAATATATCTCTCCTAACTCAGGCATAAGAGTCTAGATTCTCTATCTAAAGATATCTTTATACCCAGGATATAGGATGCTTTCTCTATATCCTTCATTTTGAACTTTGAGTTTAACCATAACTTGGTTTTGACAATCATCTCATTGTCATTTCCAGTCAACAATATGTCATCTACATATAATGATAGGATGACAAAGTGGCTCCCACTTTCCAAACATATACACAATGATTAAGTTTATTAGCCACAAACCCAAGTTCTATGGCATTTTGAAAAGTCAAATACCATTGGCGAGGTGACTCTTTCAGGCCATATAGGGATTTTCTCAACCTATATACTTTATCTTATTGGTTTTCAACCACAAATCCTTCGGGTTGCTACATGTATATGATTTCATTTAAATCTCTGTTTAGAAATGTTGTCTTTACATCTAACTGATGTAAGTCTAAATCATAATATGTAGATATTGCTAAGATTATTCTTATGGATGCAAATTTCACAACTGGAGAATATGTCTCAACATAATTTATCCTCTCTTTTTGCGAAAAACACTTTGCAACCAACCTCACTTTAAACTTTTTATTATACCATCGACCTTGTATTTTCTTTTCAGAACTCATTTACAACTTATGGTTTTCCTTCGTTTTGGCAAATCAACTAATTCCCAGACTTGATTTTTCTCAATGGATTCAATTTCTTCATTCATGGCTTTCCTCTAGTCTGATGCTTTCGATGAGTTCATAGCTTCCTCATAAGTTAAGTTATCAGTCAACTCATCTAAATCCATCGAATTACACACTTCTTCTGCAAGATAATTGTGATAATCCTTTAAGTAGGACAGAGTGACCCTTGGCCTTTTATATCCACTTAAGGTTTCAGTTGTTTCAAGAAGATCTTCTATGGGCTCAAAAGATGATTGATCTAGGTCTATTAGATCATCAACACATTCATCATTGTTTTCCACGATGTCATTCTTAGTATCTTCTAAGTATTCAACATCTCTGCTTTCAATTAGTCTGTGGTCCTTATGATAAAATCGATATCCTTTTGAATCTTTTAGATATCCAATGAATATACATATTAAGGACCTACTATCTAGCTTATCTCTACACTGATCAAGGATCTTTACATGTTCAACAAATCCCCACCTCCTGAGATGACCCAGGTTGGGTTTCCAAACCACATCTCATATGGTTTAGTGAATACAGCTTTACACGATACTCTATTGAGTATATAAACCGCTGGACTTACTGCTTCTCCCAAAAATATCCTTAGTAGGGAGGCATCGATCAACATTGACCTTGTCATATTGAACAAGGTTTTGTTGTATCTCTCAGCTACACCATTTTGTTGAGGTGTCTTGGGCATTATATTTTGCTTTATAATACTAAAGTCTTTACAGAATTCAAGAAATTCTGCAAAGGTATGTTCACTACCTCTATCTGATCTTAAGACTTTGATTAATGCCCTAGTTGGTTTTCCACTTCATACTTATATTCTTTAAAAGCTTTTAGTGCCTTAAATTTATGTATCAAAAGATATAAATATGTATATCTAGAGTAATCATCGATAAAGGTTATAAAATAAATATTTTCATGATGTGACTTTACTTTAAATGGTCCATATAAATCCATGTGAATGACTTCTAAGAGGGTTGTTGCCCTTGTTATCTCTTTAGAAAAAACTTTCCTTGTTATTTTTCCTTTTATACAAGCTTCGCACTTGTTGAAAGTATTTTTCTCAAATTGAGGTAGTAAGTCAAAGTTGGATAATTTCCTCAACTTTTTCAGACTTATATGCCCAAGGCGTTTATGCCACATATTCACATCAACATTAAAGGCACACTCAATATAAGCAGAATAACTTCCAATTTCATTATCATTTAATTTAAACAATCCATGCTCTACATCAAACTCTTTAGAGAATAATATTCTTTCATGTTTTTCCATAGTTACCTTACTAGGAATAAACCTAACCTCAAAACCTTTCTTTATTAAGGCAGGAACCGAGACTAAATTGCTCCTTATAAATGGCACAATTAATACATCAGCCAGTACAATCGGTTTACCTTGTACAAAGATTCTAAAGGACCCAGTACCCAAAACATCTGAGAAGGTGTTGTTTCTCATGTACACCTGATGTTTTCCTGGTTTGTATTTCTTTAGATCCATTATTTCTTCTTTGGTCTTTGAGATGTGTCTAGTAGCTCTGGAGTCGATCTACCAACCTATCACCGGGCGGTCTATGTATAGACATTCTGATACCATGCATATTATATCCTGCTTCTCTGACTGTCCGCGCTATGAGTTGTTTCCTTCACTTTTTTGATTGCGGCAATCCCTCTTGTAGTGTCTCATCTTTCCATAGCTGAAACACTTGATTCGAGAAGCGGTTTACTGTGATTTCTTAAAATTTTGACCGCCCTTTTTATTATTTTTGCCAAACTTTTTGTTTGGTTTGTTTTTCTTTTGGTTGGTTTTAGAGCTAGACCTAATCTCATCTTTTACCATTAGCAATTTTTCTTTCTTATTCTTATTCATGTATTTTTGTTCTATTACTAGTTTCAAAGGCAACTCAAAAAGGTTAATTTCTAGCCCTAACCTAAGGGCAGTGGTGACCATGTTCCATGATAGGAGTAGACTGTTTAGGATTGTTGATATTTGCATCGGTTTTGAGATGATTGGCTTTACCACTGTTAGGTCTCTAGCCATTATCAACATGTGATTTATATATTTTACTACCTATCTCTTTCTTTCATTTTAAAGGAGTTGTATTTTTATAGTAGCAACTATACATGTAATTTGGCAGTTGTGACATACTTGGTTGTTATTGAATCAAATAACTCTTTTGTGGTCTCGTATTCTTCGAAGACCCTAATCAAGTCATCCTCCATGCATGTCAACATGATTGTCCTTGCTATTGTGTCATCTTTTAGAAATGTTTTACACATTTCTATTTGTTGCTCAATTGCGTTTGGTGGTGACGGACGCACAATTTCCTTCAATACATACTCAACACCTTCAAGTGTTAGAGCCTATGGGATTCTCCTCTTCCATGTTTGGAACTTTAGACCGTTTAGTTTTTCGATTTTTACCAATTCTGACACACATATTCTTGAATTCTTTTTTATATGTTTGGTAATTATAACAATTAGATGGTCTAAAAAGGAAACAATCAATAAGCAACAAACACACATAGCAGGGATCTTGTTAGAACAATGCATAATATCATAAAAATGAGCTAAAAATAACTCATAAGCAACTTGGGATAAATTTATAATTTTCCCAAAAATTTCTAACTATAACATTTTTCAAAAAATAATAAGGGTAAAACTATAATTTTGACTATATGTCCACTTTTGTAATTTTCTAAAAGCCTAAGAATAGACCCATAAAATTACTCTTGATATTTATGTAAAATTCGTAACTGATTGGGGTTAAATCTATAATTTTAACCCTCAGTCCGAATCTCAAATTTTTCAAAAGTACAGGGATAAATCTATCTTTTGACATAATGGTAGTAATGTAATAATTTAAACCTGAAAGGGCAATAATGTGAAACAATAGCCCAGTATTTCATACTTTTCACAAATCGTCGGAGGGTAAAACAAACTTTTCGCTCAATAAGGGCAAAACTATCTTTTTATTCAAAAATATCTAGATATTCTCATAATTTTGTCCAGGGGTAGTTTGATAATATTTAAAAACCGGCCGAGGCAGAACAAACTTTTTAGTCTGTTGCCCAAAGCGGTTTCTAGGAAACCACTCATGGTTTTTCAAAACTAGGGGCAGTTTTAGAAAACCGCTGGTTTCAACCCACGATTTTCTGAAACCGCCTGGCGGTTTTTAAAAAACCGCTGGTCTCATCCCATGGTTTTCGGAGGGTATATAACCTAAGGAGAGAGAAAAAGCATGTCTCACTAGGAGAGAGAGAGAGAGTAATAGTCGGTTCCTGGCCTGTGTTTCTTTGTGGCAGTTGGTGGCCTTCTGTGGCAGTTTTCGGCCTCGTGGCTTGCTGCCTTTCGGTTGTGGTTCTTGGCCTATTTGCCTACGGCCTTTCGGCCTCCTACGGCTTGTTGCCGCTTTCTAGTCTGCGACCTTTAGGCATTCTGTGGCTTTTTGCCGCCTTTTGGCCTGCGGCCTTTCGCAGCTTTTTGTCACCTTCTGGCCTGTGGCCTTCTGCGTGTGTAATAATTTAAACCTGAAAAGGCAATAATGTAAAACAATAGCCCAGTATTTCATACTTTTCACAAATCGCTGGAGGGTAAAACAAACTTTTCGCTCAATAAGGGTAAAATTGTATTTCATTCAAAAATATCTGGATATTCTCATAATTTTATCCAGGGGTAGTTTGGTAATATTTAAAAATCGGTCGGGGCAGAACAAACTTTTTAGTCTATTGCCCGAAGCAGTTTCTAGGAAACCACTCGTGGTTTTTCAAAACTAGGGGCGGTTTCGGAAAACCGCTGGTTTCAACCCACGATTTTCTGAAACCGCCTGGCAGTTTTTAAAAAGCTGCTGGTCTCATCCCACAGTTTTTGGAGGGTATATAACTTGAGGAGAGAGAAAAAGAGTGTCTCACTAGGAGAGAGAAAGTAACAGTCGGTTCCTGGCCTGCGTTTCTTTGTGGCAGCTGGTGGCCTTCTGTGGCAGTTTTGGCCTCGTGGCTTGCTGCCTTTTGGTTGTGGTTCTCGACCTTTCGGCCTCCTACGGCTTGTTGCCGCCTTCTAGTCTGTGACCTTTGGGCATTCCGCGGCTTTTTGCCGCCTTCTGGCCTGCGGCCTTTCGCAGCTTTTTGCCACCTTCTAGCCTCTGGCCTTCCAAGTCTTTTTGCCGCCGGTGGCCTTTCGACCTTCTCTTCTCTCTCTCTCTTTTCTTTTTTTCTCTCCCTTTTTTTTTCAAAAAAAGTAACTTGCGTACCTGTTTTTGCAAGGTCAACAACGAGGCCTTGATACCAAATGAAGGTTTTTTCTTGCCTGATTCCAACTGATTGCAAGCTTTTGATTGTCTGTCGTCGAGCTCTTCCAGGTACACTTGCAACAGAAGGTGAATATGATCTTTTTTGTTTTTGAGGTTTCCTCACAGCGGATTTCTTCGAGAAAAAATCTGTATGTGTATATTTCAGAATCTATATTTTTTAGATCGATGTTTAAATGCAGCATTTCTCTATATTTATAGAGAAGTGCAAGCTCCTCCCTTTTTCTCGGTTATACCTATTGGGTTTTCCTCTTCAGGAGCCTTATCTGGATTGTTACCGTGATTTCCGGTAACGGTCTGTCTGTTAATATTCTTCTGTTCAATGTGATCTCTCCTGAAACCTAAATCACTAGTAACGGCTGGATGGCCAGTCCTACCATTACCTGTTCTGGGTTACCGAGAATGGCCACATTCCAACAAAAAAATACTCAAGAAGAGGCTAGTAACTATTCACGAAATCTTTTCACTCATGAGGACCCAATTGCATTGAGTGGTGTGGCATAGCGGAACCAAGAGTGTCTATACAAGAGAATGCCTCTCTTCTGGCTCTAGTGACCAAATTAAGAAATCGGACAACCTACCTTCACACTTAAAACTGATAGTGCCCCAGACTCAAACAGATGCTCAAGTGTGTTTTACCAATCTTACTGTCATATAATAGGGCATGATATTTGCATGATAATTAAAGCCGCCTTCAAAACAGGTCAACTTCTCAAGGAAGCAAATACAACTAATATAGTTCTCATTCCCAAGCGAGTGGGTGTTGATAACATATCCGAGTTCCGCACAATCAATCTTTGTAACTTCATATACAAAATCAAAGCCAAGATAACCGTCACAAGGATGAGGCTTATTCTCGCAAAGATCATCTCTGTCAATCAACGAGCATTTCTTAGAGGCCGATCCATTCAAGAAAGCATCGTAATTGCTCATGAATTGATTGACTTGGTGTCTTAGCAAGAAAGCATCTGCTATGTTCAAAATGGATCTACAAAAGGAAGGCATATGTTCAGGTAGACTGGTCCTTTCTAAAAGGTTCTCTCCAACTCCTTCGCTTTGATGATACATGGGTCAATCTCATCATGACTTATGTTACCCAGTTATGCCTTACTCATCAATGGAGAAGCTGGGAATCTTTTCACTGGATCGCGAGGCATCGGGTAGGGTGGCCCCATTTCCTCATATCTATTCTTGATTGTTATGAAGAGGTTGTCATGGAGGCTAGTTATTGCAAAGGCTAAAAAAGAAATAACCTTAATCAATCTCACATGTTTTCAATGGAGACACTTCTTGTTTGTTTTTCTTTTATGATCAGAAACAATCTATTGCCAACTTTCTAAAAATCATTGAGGAATTTGAAGAACATTCAAGCATGAGGGTGAACCTTGAAAAGTCAGAGAAGTGGAGCACCTTCGTGGATGGCTCGAGAAGAAACCCCATATGCAGTATATAGGCATTCCATTATTTACTGGCAAGTTGTCTTCCACTTTGTGCCAGCCCATTATTATCAATATATGGCATTGATTAGAAATATGAGCTTCGTCTTTATTATCACTGGATAGGCATATTGTCATGATCAATTCAGTCCTAACTGTGGTTATGCTCAATGGCATGCTCTCCTTTAAGTTCTCTCATGACTATTACAAACAAATTGAAATCATGATGAAACAATTTTTATGGGGAGGCAACAACGACAAGCATCATGTGCACTTACTAGGATGGAAAACAATTTGCAAACCCCACAAAGAAAGAGGCACATCTACTGAATTCTGGTTCAATCACGGTTTAATGCTGAGCCCTTAGCTTGTATGATCAAGTGTAGCATTTTTCGGCTTTAATATAAAGAGCTTAGGTAAATTAAAGTTAGCAATGTGGATTCATATCCTACACTGAACAATTCATGAGAGCAATCCCTAATAACACCCTTGCTAAATGGGAAGGCCTTAAGTGTTACAGTTGTTACAGAGTGGTCATTCTCGGCAACTCAGCACGGTAATGGTTGGACTGGTCATCTAGACCGTTGTCGTGGCGGGAGTTACAGATAAGGCCTGGTAACCAACGAACCGTCATCGGAAAATACGGTAACCATCTGGATATAGATGCTCCAAATGAGGGAAACCCAACTGAAAAACCGAGAGACGTGGAGCAAGCACTGCTCTATAAATAAGAGCAGTGCATATACAATAAAATACACTAAAAAATACATTACTGTCACTCTCGAAAAGGCCGTTGTAAGGAAACCTCAAATGACATACGCACACACTATTTTCTCCTACAGGTGTACCTGGGAGACTGACAGAGAACGAAAGGCAACGGACTCCAGAAACCGGCTTCAAAAAACTCCATCACTGGTATGAGGGCCTCACTATTGACCCTACAAAAAAAAAATCAGGTACGGCTTTTTAACACAGGAAGAGGGAGAAGAAGAAAAAAAAATTTAAGAGTCAAAGGAGGAGAGGTTGAAGACAATCGACCGGAAAGCCAAAGACAGCCGCAGACAGCAAAAAGCAGAAGAAGGTCATCGGCCGTAGTTGGGAAAAGAAACAACAAGAACGTCGGCCAGTGACAGCTGCCCGCAGAACCCCCCTCTCTCTCTCCCTCTTTGTAGAAACAAAATAGTCTCTCTCTCTCTTCATTTAAATTGAAAAACAAAACCGCTAGGTGGTTTTCACAAAACCGCTGGCCGAAACCAGTGATTTTTCGAAACCGTCGACGGTTTCGCAGAAATTGGCTCGGGCAGCGGACTAAAAAGTCCGTTCTGCCCCGACTGATTTTCTGATATTACGAAACTACTCCTAATAAAAAAGATCGTTTTGCCCTTATTGAGCAAAAAGTCATTTTTACCCTTCGGTAGTTTATAAAAATTACAACATACCAGGTTACTATTTTATGTTATTGCCCTTCTTGGTTTTAGTTATTACATTTCTACCATTGTGTCAAAAGACAAGTTTGTCCTTGTACTTTTGAGAAAATTACTTATTCGGACTAAGGGTTAAAATTACATATTTAACCTCGATCAGTTACGAATTTTACATAAATACCAAAGAGTAATTTTACGAGTTTGTCCTCAGGCTTTTCAAAAAAATTCAAAAGTGGACAAATAGTTAAAATTATAGTTTTACCCCTCATATTATTTTTTGAAAAATTGTAAAGGTAGAAATTTTTGGGTAAATTGCAAATTTATGCCAAGTTGCTTATAAGATGTTTTTAGCTTGCTTTTATGATATTATACATCGTTCTAACATGATTCTCTGCTATGTGTGCTTGTTACTTATTGTTTGTTTTCTTTTTAGACCGTTTAATTGTTATAATTGCTAAACACATAAAAATGAGTTCAAGAATATTTGTATCTGAATTGGCAAAAACCGAAAAAATGAACGGTTTGAACTTCCAAACATTGAAAAGGAGAATCCCATTTACTCTAACACTTAAAGGTGTTGAATATGTATTAAAGGAAACCATGCATCCACCACTACCAGACGCAACTGAGCAACAAATAGAAATGTATAAAACATTTCTAAAAGATGACACAATAGCAAGGACAGTCATGCTGACTTACATGGAGGATGACTTGATTAGGGTCTTCAAAGAATATGAGACCACCAAAGAACTGTTTGATTCAATAACAGCTAAGTATGACACAACTATCAAATTACATATGCAGTTGCTACTACAAAAGTACAACTTCTTCAAAATAAAAGGAGATAATGTAGTAGAACATGTAAACCACATGTTAGTAATGGCTAGGGACTTAGCCGTGACAAAATCAGTCATCCCAAAACCGATGCAAATATCAACAATCTTAAATAGTTTACCCCCGTCATGGAACATGGTCACCACTGCTCTTAGATTAGGGCCTGAGATTAACTTTTCTGAATTGCCCCTAAAACTAGCAATAGAGCAAGAACATATGATAAAAAATAAGAAAGAGAAATTACTAGTGATAGAAGATGAGATAGGGTCTAGCTCCAAACCCAACCAGAAGAAAAATAAACCAAACAAGAGGTTTGAAAAGAATAACAAGAAGGGCGATCAAAATTTTAAAAAATCACAGGAAACCGCTTCTCAGGTCAAGTGTTTCAACTGTGGAAAGATTGGACACTAAAATAGGAATTGTTGCAATAAGAAAGGTGGAGGAAACAACCCACAGCATGGACAGTCAGAGAAGTAGGACATAATCTGCATGATTTTATAGTGTTTACATGAACAACCCTGTGACAGGTTGGTGGATAGACTTCGAAGTTACCAAATGCATCTCAAAGACCAAGGAAGGGGCAATGGATCTAAAGGAATACAAACCACGCGAACATCGAGTATACATGGTTAACAATACCTTCTGGAATTTTTGGGTACTGGGTTCTTTAGAATATTTATACAAGGCTAACCGATTGTATTAACTGATGTATTAATTGTGTCATCTATAAGACGCAATATGGCCTCCGTCCCTCCCTTAATAAAGAAAGCTTTTGAGGTTAGGTTTATTCTTGGCAAGGTGACTGTGGGAAAGCATGGGAGAATATTATTCTCTAGGGTATTTCATGTAGAGCATGGACTGTTTAAATTCTATGATAATATTGATGTGAATATGTGGCATAAACGCCTTGAGTATGTAAGTATGGAAAAGTTGAGAAAATTATTCAACTTTCACTTATTGTCTTGATGTGAGAAAAATACTTTCAACAAGTGCGAAACTTGTATAGAAGGAAAGATGACAAGGAAAGTTTTTCCCAAGGAATCAACAAGGGCAACAATCCTACTGGAGGTTATTCACACAGATTTATGTAGACCTTTTAGAGTAAAGTCACATCGTGAAAAGGTTTATTTTATAACCTTTATCTATGGTTACTTTAGATATACGTATTTATATCTTTTGGCACAAAAATTTGAAGCACTAGAGGCTTTTAAAGAATATAAGCATAAAGTGAAAAACCAATTAAGACATTCAATCAAAGTCTTAAGATCATATAGAGGTAGTGAATATACCTATGTAGAATTTCTTAAATTCTATAAAGGCTTTAGTATTGCAAAGCAAAATACAATGCTCAAGATACCTTAACAAAATGGTGTAGTTGAGAGATACAACAGAACCTTATTGAATATGACAAGATCAATATTGATCGATGCCTCCCTACCGAGGACATTTTGGGGAGAACCAGTAAGTATAGTGATTTACATACTCAATAGAGTACCGTGTAAAGCTTTATTCACTAAACCATATGAGATATGGTTTGGAAGAAAACCCAACCTAGGTCATCTCAAGAGGTAGGGATTTGTTGCACATGTAAAGATCCTTGATCAGTGTAGAGATAAGCTAAACAATAGGTCCTTAAGATGTATATTCATTAGATATCTGAAAGGTTCAAAAGGATATCGGTTTTATCATAAGGATCACGGACTAATTAAAAGTAGAGATGTTGAATTCTTAGAAGATACTAAGAATGACATCCTAGAAAACAATGATGAATGTGTTGATGATCTAGTAGACCTAGATCAATCATCTTTTGAGCTCATAGAACATCTTCCTGAAACAACTGAAACCTTAAGTGGATATAAAAGGCCAAGGGTCACTCCGTCCTACTTAAAGGATTATCACACTTATTTTGCAGAAAAAGTGTGTAATTCGGTGGATTTATATGAGTTGACTAATAACTTCTTATAGTAAGCTATGAACTCATCAAAAGCATCACACTAGAGGAAAGCCATGGATGAAGAAATTGATTCCATTGAGAAAACCAAGTCTAGGAATTGGTTGATTTGTCAAAACGAAGGAAAACCATAGACTGTAAATGGGTTCTGAAAAAGAAATACAAGGTCGATGGTATAATTGCAAAGTTTAAAGCGAGGTTGGTTGCAAAGAATTTTTCGCAAAAAGAGGGGATAAATTATGTTGAGACATATTCTCCAATTGTGAAATTTGCGTCCATAAGAATAATCTTGGCAATATCTACATATTATGATTTGGACTTACATCACTTAGATGTAAAAACAACATTTCTAAACGGAGATTTAGATGAAATCATATACATGCAGCAACCCAAAGGATTTGTAGTTGAAGGCCAAGAAAATAAAGTATATAGGTTGAGAAAATTCCTATATGACCTCAAAGAGTCACCTCGCTAATGGTATTTGACTTTTCAAAATGCCATTATAGAACTTGGGTTTGTGGCTAATAAACTTGATCACTGTATATGTTTGGAAAGTGGGAGCCACTTTGTCATCTTATCATTATATGTAGATGATATATTGTTGACTGGGAATGACAATGAGATGATTGTCAAAACCAAGTCATGGTTAAACTCAAAGTTCGAAATGAAGGATATGGGGGAAGCATCCTATATCTTTAGTATAAAAATCTCTCGAGATAGAGAATCTAGACTCTTATGCCTGAGTCAAGAGAGATATATTGAATATATCCTCAAGAAGTTGAAAATGGGTGAATGCAAGTATGTTGTTACACCTATTGCAAAAGGGGTTAAACTAAGTAAGGTTGATTGACAAAGTGAATGAGACGATAAGCCTAACATTCCTTATGCACAAGTTATGGGTAGCTTGATTTATGCTATGTTGTGTAGAATACCTGATATCAGCTTTGTTGTTGGTCTTGTAAATAAATATCAAAGTAATCTTAGATGGCAGCACTGGATAGCTGTAAAAAGGATTTTAAGATATCTAAAAGGAAAAAGAGGCTTGAAATTATGTTTTTAAACAGATGAATTGAAAGTGGTAGGATACTCAGATGCTGACTTTGCTGGAAGCAAAAATGACAACAAATCAACATTAGGTCAAATATTCTTATTTGAAGGTGTTGTTGTTTCTTGGGCATGTAAGAAACAAGGCTTTGTAGCATTGCATACACAGGAAGTTGAGTATGTGGCTTGCTATATGGTTGCAATGAGTGTTGTCTCGATAAATCGTTTCATACGTGATTTAAAGTTGGAAATAACTGACGAGCCAGTTGTCATTTACTATGATAACAATGCAGCGATTACTCTTATCAAGAGTGAAGCTGATTGCTCAAAAAGCAAGCATATAATGGTTAAATACCACTATGTTCATGATATGGTTATGAGAAAGGAAATATCCATCTCATACATGCCAACAAATGATATGTTGGCAGACCCCTTAACTAAAGGCATAACAGAGGAATTTTTCTCAAAATATGTTACGAACATGGGTTTGAGGTATGTTTGATTGTTGTGTAGGGAAATAACCACAACAAGTAAAATGTTGTGTAAGAAAATAACCACACAACGGATAGATTCTTGTGTAGGAAAATAACCACACAACGGGTATTGATTGCAGCAGTAATCATGAATTGACATTACTAGGTAAACCCTCAAAAAGTGAGAGGAAAACCAGTACGTCAGTACACTTGGCTCGAATGGCCAAGTGGGAGATGTTATAGTTGTTATAGAGTGGCCATTCTTAGCAACTCAGCACGGTAACAGCTGGACTGGTCATCCAGACCGTTGTCGTGGCGGGAGTTACACATAAAGCCTGGTAACCGCCGGACCGTTACTGGAAAACACGGTAACCGTTCGGATATAGATGTTTCGAAAGAGGGAAACCTAACTGGAAAACCGAGAGACATAGAGCAGGCACTACTCTATAAATAAGAGCAGTGCGTATACAAGAAAATACACCGAAAAATACATTATTGTCTCTCTAAGAAAGGCCGTTGTGAGGAAACCTTAAACGACACACCCACACACCATTTTCCACTGCAGGTGTACCTGGGAGACCGACGGAGAATGAAAGGCAATGAACTCCGACAACCGGCTTCAGAAAACTCCATCATTAAGAGTAGTAGTTCAAATGCTTAATGTGGGTCTCTATGAAGAAACCTCTTCTTCCCTAGCATGGGAAGAAATAAGAAGTAAAGGTTTGTTCTTTCCCATGACAAAGCACATCTAGTGTAAATCACACTTCTCTCGAACGTCTATAACTCTACTAATTGCACTTAAGGGAAATCTCCCCACACTAGACACACTCCAATACTTTGGAATTGGAGATGGCGGACAGTGTGTAATGTGTAGACAGTTTCCATAATCATCCTCTCATTTATTCACCCTATGCGGAATCTCCTGATCCATCTTTAACGAGGAATGTTATCTTTTTGGTGTAGCTTGAAAACCACATAGAGATCTTAAGTCTACCCTACAAGATCGGATAAAATGCAAAATCAATCCTAACACGGTCAAGAAGATATGGACATCACCTTCCAATTAATCATCAGATTCCTTTGGGACTAACAAAATCTCATTTTGCATAATAGGATCAACAAATATTCTATGAAAATTCAGCAAGAGGTTCTATACAAAATCAGTGAATACATTACAGCAAGTTTATGTTCTGTACAACATCACATTCTATACAGATAATCCGATGAATACATTACACCGAGATTATGTTCTGTACAACATCACAATCCATACACATTGTCCAGTTAATACATTACACCAATATTATGTTCTGTACAACATCACATTCCATACAGATGGTCCTTTATAAATCGCTAGATTCCGCCACCACAAGGATGGTCTAAACTCTCCATCTACGACAAAAGGACCTTTATTTGGCAAATTGGTTTCATGGTTCGCAATCATAGAAGTGGGTTCCAAAATATTGGTTGGATTGCTCAAGACACCAAGGAGCACGCTCCAGAATGTGTTAGATGTTTGCAAGGACTTCAAGACACTACTAGGGAAAATCTCGTTATTGAATCATCACGCATTGATGTTGTAGCAAGATTCAATAAAGCAATATCCATAGTGTCCAATACACAGTAGATAGATGTCAACATTTCTCAACTCCTAAAGAAATTGAAAGGACTCCAATACCAGTGGATTGCATGGGAACGTAACACAACGCCCTTGCTACTAGCTCATATGGCAACAGTTGGCCACTCATACCACTCGAAAGACAAACCCACGACTTAAGACCAACAACTTAACAAACGCGCAGATGGATTTATCTACATTTCACAAAGAAACATTATTGCTATTATCACTGTTGAATCCTTTATCTGAAGCATGGGCAATCCAACAATAGGTATATCTGATAAAACAATTGCTCAAGTAAAATTACAGATTCTAATGCTGAAGATCTTCTCGAAGGAATTACCAATTGTTCCTTACTCGCACTGTTATTAGCATTAGAAACACTTTTTCAGTTTTGGGATCATACCTTGGTGTCCAGACTACTGCTTCTGTATTAGGTATCTCAGAAAACTTGTAATTTAAGGTTGTGAGTACTGGTTCCTCTTCTTGTTCCTGAAGTGCTCCATAATGAACCCTTGCTTTTGTATAGCTTCTTAAATTGTACTCTAATAGGGGTCTGCCTAATCCCCATCTTGATAATAAAAAAAAAAAGCATGAAGACTGGGCATGATGAACATACATCTGTGAAAGGTTGCAGGATCATATATATATATATATAACATAAGTGCATACAACATATGTTGATAGGGTCCTGCACCCATCCCATAACAGGTGAAAGATATGAGGGTTTTCTTGATTCAAACCACACCTAGAAAACCCGGGTCATTATCGGCTTGTTCAGGTCTGATTAGGTCTGGTGCCCACGGGTGGGGACACTACAGCCATCCTTAACAGCGCGCAGCAGTCCTAACCGTGGCTTAGATAAAAACCAGAAGAGGGAAATTTTTTTGGCAATAAATTAACGAAAAAATGTCAACACACTAAATAGCACACGGAGTTCTGTATATTTCTCGCTGAATCTGACGCTTAATTTCTTATATTAAAACATGTTCAACCTTCCTCCTTGTGAAGTTTTAAAATGTGCTCCACCATTCATAAGCTTTACAGTTAATTAGTCTAATTATAATTTGTATTAAATTTGGAGTTTAAAGCCGCAACGTTGGATTTACTTGGATAAGACCGAAATCAATGGCGGAACCAGGTGAGGTGAAGCGTATCTCATTTGAAATCTGAAATATTCCTGGGTCCGCCACCACGCATAGAGAACTAATAGTGCTTTGTTGAGTTAAAATACAAATGTGCTTCTCTCCAAAAGAATTCTTGGGTCCACCACTAACCGAAATCAATATTTTCGCTATGCAAATGGATCAGATCACTTCCAAAATTGAATGTAATAGCACAAACCAGTGATATGAATCAGGCACCAACACCTTTTTCTTCCACCATCCATATCGAAAAATACAACACCGAATGCAGATCGGAGGTTGGACTATTTCTCTCCATTGCATCCATATCCATGTGAAATGCAAGTTTGACCGTTAATGTTCGACCATGTCACTAAAAAACTCAAGCTTATGTGACTTCAGAAATTTCTAAGAGTATATGCATCCCATATATGGCTGCTTCATGTAGGCATTGAGTCACATCATCAACGTCCTAGATTGTACATCATATGTTATTTTATTTATTCGTGAGCACGTCACGACTAAAAGGTCCATGTTTTCACGTTCCTCTCTCTCTCTCTCTCTCTCTCTCTCTCTCTCTCTCTCTCTCTCTCTCTCTCTCTCTCTCTCTCTCTCTCTCTCTCTCTCTCTCTCTCTCTCTCTCTATATATATATATATATATATATATAAAAATGTATGCATATATATATATATGGCATACATATGTATGTATATATGTATAAGATATGTATGTATGTATGCATATATATATATATATATATATATATATATATATATATATATATATATATATATATATATATATATATATATATATATGTGTGTGTGTGTGTATGACATACATATGTATGTATATATGTATAACATATGTATGTATGTATGTATGTATGTATGTATGTATATGTATAACATTTGTATGTCTGTTATATTTATGTGCTGTGAGGAAGCGTGGAATCAGGGACCTTTTAATTCTGATATGGGTGCTTGTGCAGAAAACCCACGAATAAATAAAATAACACATTGATATACAATCTAGAACGTTATGTTGTTACCCAATGCCTAGATGAAGCAGTCATATACGGGACGCATGTAATCTTATTATCATATTATTTTATTTATTGATGGGTTTTTTGCACAAGCACCCACATCACAACTGAAGGGTTCTTGATTCCACGCTTCCTCACGAAAGATATATATATACGTTTCCTGCCTATGGATTGCTTATCTTTCTTGCCTTGTAGATCGAATTCCTATCCTTGCGGCAATGAATCATCATTTGCCTGAGATCTACACTCGGGGAACTTGCCTCCAACACATAAAAGGATTAGCTTTCCCTCTAGTGTTGATGTTAGTCATTCTTACAGTCTTTCCTCTCTTCGTCTCTGTTTCTTCTCCCTTGGTTTTCTGGAGTATTTTGCGCAACTCCCCGACTGGTGGCGCAAGAGGAAATAACCTTGTGAGGCAGCAATACTGCGACACATTCAGAGGAGAATGGGTTCCTAATCCTGAGTCTCCTTATTATACAAACCTCAGCTGCCCGTTTATCCATGAACTGCAGAATTGCATGAAGTATGGGCGACCAGATTCAGAGTACCTCAAGTGGAGGTGGAAACCAAACGATTGTGAACTTCCGGTTTTCGATCCTGGGAAATTCTTCGAGTTCGTTAGAGGGAAGTCCATGGCCTTTGTGGGGGACTCTGTTGCAAGGAACCATATGCAGTCCTTAATGTGCCTCTTATCAAGGGTAATCATCTCCTTTTACCAACAAAACTCCTTTCTTATTTACTAGCCCAATAAATCATCTTTGTGAGGTTTGCACCTGTATCACCCTGGCCTTTTGTAGGCATATGCTTGAACTGAATCTTCTCTGATTTCGATTTGGTTACATACTGGTTCAAGTTCATGCTGAAAGTTGAAACTCTACCTTGATGCGGGAGCAATATCGTTACCTTCGCCAAGGTTTATTACCATGATCTCCATAAAATGACCAACTTAAAAAAAATTGAAGTAAACACACACACACACACACACACACACACACACACACACACACACACACACACACACATATATATATATATATATATATATATGTGTGTGTGTGTGTGTGTGTGTGTGTGTGTATTACCAACAAAACTCTTCTTCTTAATTTACTAGCCCACTAAATCATCTTTGTCAGGTTTGCACTTGGATCACCCTGGCCTTTGTAGCATATACTTGAACTGAATCTTCTCTGGTTTCGATTTGGTTACGTACTGGTTAAACTTCATGCTGAATTTTGAAATTCTACCTTTGTTGGGGAGCAATATCGTTACCTTCGCCAGGGTTTGTTACCACGATCTCCATAAAGTGACCAACTTAAAAAAAGTTTGAAGTAATAACTATATATATGTACATATGTATATATATACATACTACGATAATATTGGCTGAATTACTTAAGAAATGAATGTTTTTCATGTATAATTATTTCAAGTGCTAAGTGATCAAACTTCATTGAAAATGCTGAGCAATGGCCAATGGCGTCATCTAGGTTGTCAAGCATATTTTGGTTGGGCTGTCTACCTTCTGACATTACGGTTTACTTTATTTAACTGCTCCTCTCTGTTGATTGAAAATTATGGTTTACTTTTTTATTGTCATAATATAAATATGATGCACTAGAAATGAAGATGAGACGGTGCAACTGGTTTGACATAAGATATGACCGAATAAAACTTTCGAGTTGACTTCAACTGTTGGCTCGTATATACTTGGGTGCATTTGGATTCACACCATCTTCTTCACCCGAAAGAAAAGAGCTCCAATCAGCTGCCCAATGTCGAGGACAAATATTGATAAAAATTATTACATCCACTCATCCTAATTTGTTGTTCGGCCTTTCCTGGCAAATGTCAGCATTTCATGCATAAATGCCAACGTTCGATCTTTCTCACCAAATGGCTATTGATCGATTTCGTTGACAGAATTTTGGCTTTGAATCTTTCACGTTGAATTCCATCATTTAGCCGCAGAGATAGCCATTCGTCTTTTCTCATCGAATGTATGCATTCAGTGTTTCATATTGAATGGTTGCATTCACCTTTTCATGCCAAATGCTGTTATTTGGCCCTTCTCACTGAATACCCATATGTATTTTGCTTTTCATTTTGAATGTCGACGTTCGTTTTTTCTCGATAGATACCAATATTCGGCCTTCTCATGCTGAATGAATGGATGTTCAGCCTTTCCCGCTGAATGACAATTATAAGTGTGTTCCATTGCTGAATGCCGACGTTCAACATATCCCACTAAAAGAATGATTCAGCCCAATTCCAAAAGCCGATCTTTCTCACTGAAATACCTATTTGTCCTTTACTGCTAAATGGCTCTACTTAGTAGAGGTCAGCTTTTTGGCAGAAATATTCATCCTTTTCTTTTATTTCATTCTTCTGTCATTTCTACAACCGTATATCTTCAGCAAGTTAGAGGCAGTGATTCTGGTAAAAACGCTACTCTTTTTCAGGAGAGGCGAGGATAGTGATCCGATGACCCTTCTTTAGCTTTTTCTTGTTTCTGTCATTTGAAACTGGTATTCCGCCAAGAGATACACATTAAATTGATTCATTGTTACCAAATTAACTTGTATTATAAAAACTGTGTCAAATCACAAATTGTCAGCATTCGACCTACTGCGACTAGTTGGCGACTTTGCACTTCAGCACTTAAACCACGGAAAGATTGGAATGGTTACAGGCCTTCTATAAATTTTCATAGTTAAATTTTGTAATGTAGTGTAAATTTATCAGGTAGGACATACGTTTTCCAATACATGGATAAGCTGTACACTTTCTTTTTTGGCGAGCCCAAATTTAGGGATGGCAATATTGTCCCGGCCCGTGGGAACCCGAACACAACTCGATCTGAATGGGAGGAGGTATCATCCGGTTCAATCAGGTTCAGATGCAGAGATTACCACAATTGCTTTGACAGGGTATGCGGTGGATTTGGGTAATACCCAACCCATACCCATTCCAAGATGTGTGTATGTGCTTGTGTATGAGAGAGAGAGAGACAGATTAAACTTTTAAAAGTTCAACTGTCAAACCTTTAAAAAAATTACTCTAAAGAATTACAAATAATTTGATGTTATTGATGAAGCTTTTGCTTTGAAAAAGTTTATTAACTTGGAATTGGTGTACAGGGTGGCTCGCACCCGCTCTATTGCCTGAGGGTGAAAAGACACAAAAGCGTATGTCTCTGTGGGTACTGGGGTGGGCATAGGGCACAGAAATATTCAAGTACAGGATCAGGTGTAAGAATATCCGTCCTCCCAGCAAACCCCACTCTGTTGCCATCCCTCCCCATTTTGTGCATTTTAATAGGATTGAAGCATTAAGAAAGGTTCAGTGAACCATTATATATATATATATATATATATATATATATATATATATATGGAAAATGAGTTGAATATGCTTGCCATATGTTACACAGTGCAACGATTCAATCAAGGAGAGGATGGTTGAAACTAAAAAAAAGGCATCCAAATACTTTTTATTTGGTTGAAATTGGTTCACATGTATATATTTTGTTAGTTGCTTTTATTTCTAACATTAATCTCTTTAACCGGATGATTGATATTTGTAAGGTTATGCAAGTATATAATATGATAAGTATTAGACTTTTCATATATATAGAGAGAGAATCAGAGAGAGGGATGAGTCTTAGGTGTGTTTGGTGCATAATCTTTTATAAACATCTTTGTTGTATGTTATTTAAGATGGATGGTAGATATTTGAATTAAATGATCCATTGTACCTATGTATTTGTATTTAATGCATGTAACGCAAAGTGATCCAAATTTCTACTGTTGATCTCAAAAATCGAACAGAAATGTTTATACAATATTAAGCATCAACCACCGTTATGAAGCTATGACTCCTACTTTCTATATATAGAAAGAGAAAAGGAGAGAAACTGGGAGTGAAAATGTTTGAATAACAGACATCTTCAATGTTGTGATAGACAACTTGTGGTATACTAAATATGGTATTGATACAATAACACAATAACAATAACTTTGTGTTATTGTTGTACAATGTGAGATAGACAACTTCATCACGGTCATATGATTGATGGTACATATGGTGTTGATAGTGAAGCAACACATGAGCATGTCTTAAATGTCAAGTTGTATCGTCAATGTTGTGCTCTCAATAATATTGTCTTTTCAAAAACCAACAACCACCCTTGCCATAATTCAAAGAGTAGCCTTCGTCATTAATTTGCATGATTTAACTAATAGTGACTTTCAAAAATAACTCCTTTCGTATTATTTTGATAATACAGGTAGAACACCCAATAGATGTCTCTAAAGGCGGGGATGAGACTCTAAAGAGATGGTACTATGCCACCAACAATTTCACTGTCCAACATTTCTGGTCAACGTTTTTAGTGAAGGCCAAAGAGGTTGACAACCATGGCCCAGCATTCACAGGCCTATATTCTCTTTACCTTGATGAAGCAGACGAGCGGTGGAGTACTAGAATACATGAATTTGACTATGTCATCTTCTCCGGTGGGCATTGGTTCTCTAGACCGCTCTACTACTATGAGTCCGGCAAGCTCGTCGGTTGCCACGACTGCCCAGACAAGAACGTAACACGCCTAAACATGATGCATGGCTACAGAAGAGCATTTAGAACTGCATTTGGAGTCATTAATGAAATGAAGGAATTCAATGGCATCACATACTTAAGGACATACTCCCCCGATCATTTCGAGGATGGTGCATGGAATAACGGGGGCAATTGCCTAAGAACAAGGCCTTTTGATAGTCGTCAAACACCATTAAAAGGTTTTATCTTTGATCTCTATATGGCTCAGGTGAAAGAATTGAAGACAGCAGAGAAAGAGGGGAAGAAGAGAGGATTGAAATTCAGTTTGCTGGACATTACTAGGGCCATGTTGTTGAGACCAGATGGGCACCCGGGAAGCTATGGGCGCCTTCCGAAAGAAAATGGCGTACGGTATAATGATTGTGTGCACTGGTGCTTACCTGGTCCTATTGATTCTTGGAATGATTTCCTGTTGGAACTGTTGACGATGGATAAACAGAGAGTCATGATCTGAGCAATTCATGTTGCTCAGTTATTGTGAAGTTAAACAAAGGTACATAATTCTTATTTCCATATGCAAAGATATATTGCTGGAACATGTACGTTCATTTGTTTATAAATAATGGATATTGCAAAGTGAATATTCTAAATGTTAGTATATGATCATGCACAATTAGGGGGCGCTTGATTGCACAACCTCTCTGTTTTGTCTCGGAGAGGCCATCCCTGCTTCTTTGTTCAGCCTCCTCGGCTTCCACTCCCCAATGAAATTTGCCCATTTCCAAAGCACTCATTGATTGGTGTCTTCACCTTGCATTCACCCACTTGAAGTCCACCACCACTAACAAAACCCAAGAAAACATGCTTTATTTGAAGGAAAACACACTTCCTTAGGTTAACATAAGCCATTCCATGCACTGGCGCACTCTATAGGCCAGCCCTCTCAATGTTTGCATCAAGAAAAATGAAGATGCTCAATATCCCCATTTTCTGGGTCTCAGCTGCCCCATTGCAAGCAAACACTCGGTTGTGATTGGGTCTGGTTTGATTATATGAAACTGTAGGTTAGACCCAACCAAAATGGATTTTGCAAAACTATGAGATTTGAGTTGGATAAAGGATTTGGAGCAGTTTCTAAGATCTGTTTGATTTTGGGTTTAATATATGCAGAAGCATTCAACCTAAATTGGTTTAAACTTGAACCTGCTTTGTTTTAGAACAATACTACGAACGGTCCAAACCCTTACTTTGATGTTCATCAGACGCCACTAAGGCTGGTCAAGAAATAGGCATGATTCCTCTTTGGCTTGTGACCTTTACCATGCCGAACATGTGATCGTGTGTTTTAGACTACAGTTGGCTAGTGAAGATCTTCACAAAAGGATGAGTTGTTCATGAACTGTTTGTTTGTAGCTCAGTTCTCTAATGGTTAGGTAGCTTTCGTGAGCTAAAACAAACAGAAACATGACTATATGACTACAGATGAGATCAACCATGAGTTCAATAACCAACAACTGCTTTGTTATTGGCAAGATGGGGTTAGGCAGGCCCCTACTTGTAAGAGAATGGGAATAAGTAATTTACGTTGGAGGCCACCAAGGAGGCGGTATATTTTCCCAAGAAGGAGAATTACCCGAGAACCCAATCTTCGCCAAAGTATAAGATAGATTGTTCCTTTTTTGGGGTATCAGAAACATAAAAGTCAATGAAGTGTTTGGAGGGTTTGTCGTAGGCTAGAGACAAACAAAATTTAGACAACAAGACATTACGAAATCACCACAAGCCAGAAACAATCCATCTATGTGAAAATCAGCAAAGCCAACAACCGATTTTGCACGAGGGAGGTTAGGGTTTGCATAGGAAGTCATGGGAGGAGGAAGGCAAAGAGTTCTCCAGAAAATGTAAGAAAAGTGTAAGAAGTGAGAAGGAATTCAACCTTTATAAACCTCAAATATTTTCTCACAAGAAACAAAATCCCGGAAATCGTATCGAGGAAACAGATTTGTAAGTACCTTTTAAGCATGTTATCAATATAAGTATGGCTCATGCTCTGAATAACTATAGACGTAAAGTTGTAGAGGGCATGTATTGATGTCTAAAAATGTAAAAAGATATGTGGCATAAGTCCAGGAGTCTCGAAGAGAGAGACACTTGGCATGAATATTGGGAGACTATAACTAGTAAATCGGACTCATCATGCTTACATATCATGAAGTATGGAGGGATCATGGGGTTAGTTAGCACATTCCAACTGATACGACAATGAAAAGTAGGTAATGACAAGAAAATGAAGAGTTGTTGAGAATCATGTCCAAAAAAGACTCATTTGCTCTCTATAGTTTTAATGAAAATCTATAAATAACAATTGTAATAAGGATCAAAGCATCAATTAATACAATCTCAACTCTTACTTTCTTGTTTTCTCTTGCTTTTCCTAGGAGCAGAGGTAACATAATGTTCTCGATGTATCTCGAAGCATGATGTCGAGTGCACTCCTTCTTGTGACCTCAAAGACAGCCATGATAGGCATAATCGAATTCCTCAACCCATTCCATTGCCTAAAGCCTTATCTATTCTCCTTTGAGAATGAGGATTAGAGTTCTCTAAAAGGTCTTGCATCCTACTCAATTCTCATGAGTTTTTGAATTGCTATTTAAATTGCATAAACACTTTTGACGACATCAGAATCAAAACTAAATGTCACCTAATTTCTGTAATGAGTTCTGTTTTCATCTTGTTTGTATTCATAATCTCATAGCCATGGATTAGACTATTTCTTTGACACTAAATGTTCCAACCACCAATTGAAAAAAGCAACCATCCATGCCTTTATACATGTTTGTCATGGAGTTTCTACTTGCGCTATTGCTTTAAGCTTGTCCAATGTCATTTTGCCTCTTCTAATAACGATCAAACAGGCAAGCCATCTCTCACCAAACATTACTAGCAATCCTTCATTTCAAAAATATATGCATGTGGATCAACACCTTAGGGTTGCAGAAATCATGGTCCTTAGCATCATCACATTGAATCCCAAGGTGACCTTCCTCATTGGGTTGCCATACCACCTTCCATTAAAGCGACCTTCCTCAATGAGATTTTGAAAAAGGACATCCAATATTGTGGTATTGATGAAAGTATCGCCCGCAACATAACTAGATACTATTGATAGGGTGCTTAACATCCAAGAATCTAGGTGAATGAGACATTCTCTGAATAGGAGGGCTACAAAGAGCATTTGCTAGCTTCCCTATCAATATTAGAGCACCTATGTGCTTTACTAGTAAAGGCAGTGGCTCGTTTGAACTGTTTTTTGCACTCCATAGAAGAACCATGATTAGTTGAGGATGGAATGGCAAAAATATTGGTCTCTAATTGAACAAATTAACAGTAAGTAAAGGAGACAGAGAGGACCAAATTGCCACTTTGATACCTTGGCAAGAAATAAAATATGTGACCAATTAAGAATGATCTTAATAAATAGACGCCACAAAATTCTTGAAAGTAAAATGCAGAATTCATGTAAATATCTTTGTCTTTGTTCCTAATCAATCATGTGTGATATCCTTGGGAGAATGACTAAATTAGAAAAGGTGGAAGACTAATATGTTGGGATTTGGAATTGTGTTGAGTCCAATTACTGTTACCTTAATCTCATCTAACTTAAGTAACCCATGTTTGAAGGTTTTATAAATGTGATGTTGAACGCCTCGTAATATAACTTGACAATATGGGTACAGGGTTCTCCATTTAATGGTGAGCTTTCATTATTCCATTTGATGGAAGCATAACACTACAAAAAGAGGCTTTTATAACTTGTTATTCCACTATCAGTGTATAATTCATGTTATTGATGACAAATTTGTGCAAAAAGGAAACTGAGGGTTCATACTTAAGAAAGACATGTTTTAGTTTTTGTCGCTTTTGCTAGCATTTATGAATTTGATGGAATCTTTTTCTAACATCTTGGTACATTAAATGTTTTTCATTCAAACCTCTAATGCTCGATAAGTATGATCAAATGATGAAAATATTTAAGTAGATTTAAGCATAGATGGGAGTGCGCATGAACTATGCTCATATATATAAAGAGAGATTGGATCCAGCCCACAACTGATACTACTAACTCATACTATACCATTGCCTTTTGGAGACATGTGCCTAATAACATTGTTCTTCATCCTTTGTTTAAGATCCTCAAAAATTTTAATTTATATGCGTGATACGAAAAAACAATGGATAGACATGACTAAACATATTGGAGGTGAGCAGGATTCAGTTTTCCTCTCTCTCTCTATATATATATATATAGATATAAAAGCGAAAGAGTTTATATAGTGTGTGCAAACACACAATTTTTTTTTTAAATAAAAAATTTTCATCTTTTAGAAAATGGGTTATTTTTGGTAGCTTTAAATTTTTTAAATAAAAATACATCAAATGAACTCATTTTGGCATCAAAATGTTGTAGCAACCTCAAAACGATGGTATATTGCATCCCTCTCAAAAAAATAAAATTTGGACAAAATTACACAAAAATGACTATTTTGCCCTCAAGACAAAATTGGCAGGATTTTGCCTTTTTAAATGATTGCCTTTAAAGAAAAGATAATTTCAAACGATTGAGAATCAAACCCAAAAATATTTGTAAATTGATAAATTTATAAAATTCCAAAACCCTTGAAATTTATAAAAAAGTTAAATTCAAACCAAACCTCATAAATTCGCTCAGTTTGAGAAGGGTCTCGTTCCAAGACCTAATACTCAAGTTAAAGTGGTTTGATACCCTACACCCGTTAAAGTGGTTAAAGTGGTTTGATACCCTACACCCATGAAAAGAGTTAAATGGTCAAGGTGGTTATAGACTGACTCACGGAACAAAAGTAGGTCACCCTTGCAAACAAAAACTGAGAATGAAACCCAGTGCTTTTCCAAAATAATATTTGCAGATTTCATTAAATTTGATGTTTCCAAATATAAAATGTTTTTTATTGGTATGAACCAAAAAGACAACAATCGAGCACCTGCCAATTTTGATGTTGCTGGGCAAGGTAACTTGTCATTTTTAGTTTCAGGTATTAAAAAGGAATATCGACGTTCAAAAAAAAAGGAAGGTTGGCGTCAAAGACGGAAATCTAATGTCCGAGAAAGAAAGTCGACGTTCAAGGAAGGAAAGTCGGCATTTAGAAAGAAGGACGATGTTTCAAAAGGGAAAGTCGTTATCATCTGAAATGGTGCATTTGGCAAGTTGTGATGCTCAATTTGGTAAGTCACCAAGTCGTGCCCACTTCAACATAGAAGGAAGGTGACTTTCCATGCCTAGCCCAGTCATCAAGCTGCTAAGGGTTGACTGGTTTTATCGTGGCTTGATGCCAAAGATTACGACCTTCTCTCCGAGAAATAATTACATCCAAGATAAAATGTCGAGTGACTGAGCTGACATCTTTAAGGCAAGGAGCTGATCAAGCACTGCAAAGCCCAGGGACTAGTACAAACTTCAAGAGACTGGGAACCCAAGAAAACTACTATGTTTTGAAGCAAAGAAGCCATACCGAAATAGTTACAGGAGCTATATCATCAGTTGGTCCTGTCTCACCAGCAATGGCGCCCACTGGTGTTGCTCAGGCATTGTCACAAGAACTTTTAGTTTGTGTTGGATGCTTTGGTTCAGGTTCTTGAAAACCATGTTATTGTTGGATCACTGATGGAAGCAAAGGCAGCACAACAAGGTGACATGAGCACTGCCACTCCAAAGATTATTAATGCTGATGCAAACGGGGGTCCTGATTCTGAAGCTAATCAGGTGACCGGGTCTACAATGTTGGGTTCTCTTTAGCTGTCTTGCTAAGAGAATGTCAACAAGTCATATGTGAGATCCTGCGAGCTACACCTGAAGTTGCCTCTGCAGATGCTGCTGTACAGACAGCAAGACTTGCAAGCAAGGCTCCTTCCAAGGAAAAGAGGAATAAAGCTAATGAGGGCCTTTCCTTTGCATTCTACTTTATAGATTCAGTTATTTTTGTACCTAATCAAGGAGATGCTATATGTCAAGGATGGAGCAAGAGGAACGCTACTGCACAAGAAGGTTATGGAACTGCATCTATTCTTCCTGAGCAGGGAATCTACCTAGTAGCATCCATTTATAGACTAGTTCTTCAGTTCACACAAGGTTGCTTCCTTGCTTCTTGAAAAATATTCACAACTTGGCAATGATGGATTGCAAGCATTTGTTGAGAATTTTGTGAAGGGTCACTTTTTGCCAGCCATGTTAATGGACTATAGGCAATGCGTCCAGCAAGCTATATCAAGTCCTGCTGCTTTTAGACCAAGGACACATACTACATCTGCATATACCCCTTTGATCAGTAAGGGGCGTCCTGTACTTCAGGGTCTTTTGGCTATTGACTTCCTCGCAAAAGAGGTCCTTTGTTGGGCTCAAGCAATGCCAAAATATGGCAGGCGAGCTTTTGGAGTACATTCAGACTTACCTTCCACAACAGCTGGTCGAACCCACCTGAGTAAACTCGTTTTTGGCTGAGCCCACTTGCCAAAAGATGGTCAAGTGACAAGTTTGGAAGGTATGTACAGCACCTCAATTGCCTAAAAACGAATGGACACATTTTGGCAAGAATGGCCAGCATTCACTTGCCAAAATGCTGCCCTTTTTAATAAGGCAACTTGTTTTGAAAAGATTTGCAACAAAGAGGCATCCTTTGGCCTATAAAAGGGGCCTCAAAAGTACCACAAACAATCAATCCGTGTTCAGCAAACCATCCAGCAAGAGGGAGAGAAAGAGAGAAAGAAAGAGAGGGAGAGAAAGAGAGGGAGGGAGAGAAAGAAAGGAAGCTGCTGCCCGCCGCCAACTACCAGTAGTTGCAGACCTTCCTCCGCCTTCTATCACAGGTTCTTCCTTGTTTCAATCATCTCCTTTTTCAGTAAATATCATGGGTTTTTAATTAAGGAGCTTAAGTGTCCATGAAGATGTATTGATTCATATTCGTTGGACAACCCCATCTTTCTTTCGTGTGGCCTTTGTTACATGCTTTGATATTGGTTCTTTCGACTCCATAGCACAAGTTAAGATCATGAACCTCTTGATCTCCCCATGTTCACGTGATCCTTAGGATTTAGAATATCATTTTAATTTGGATTAAAACACAAACACACTTCTAAAAAATCTAAAAATTGTTTTTCTGCACTCTGCATGTGTTCGGTAAACAATTTCTCTTTGATTATCCCTTGTTCCAAATATATCTAAATTTGGCACGTCTAATCTAGACATATAGAGGCACTTCTGATAAAAATTTCAAGAATTTTGGGTTTGTTAAACATCATTAACAAAATCAGAAAAGTTTTACAAAAATCAGAATAAATTCTGGAAAACCAGAAGTTCCTGTGACACAGGTTGGGTTATTCCTGAATATCTTTGCGCATAATTAACCAAATTTATTGAAAATGGTCTCTTTGGAAAGCTGAAATCAATAAATTTCCAACAAGACTAATTTCATATAAATCAAAAGTCTAAGCACAAAAATATATCACTTTTTCTAAACCTTTGATATTTTGGCATAGGTCTGTCCTGAATGTCTAAGTGAGGTCTGTTTCCATATTTAATTACATAAATATTAAAATAAAAATAAAATTATTTTTTGAATCTGTACATGAAAGTCTATCCTTTGTAAAAAATTTAGAATATTTGGAAACTCAAAAATATTTTTAAAAAATCAGAAAACAGGCCTTTGAAAACCGAACCAGTTTATGTTTTTTAGGACTTGAAATATTTCTAAGTCAAGAACCAAAATCACGATTTTATCAAACTTTTGAAGTTGGAATCTTGTTTTTAAAAACTTACCAGATCTCGAATAATTTTCAAAGTTTCTAGACTGACCCTTGAGCATTGGTTCAAGAAGGCCTACATCGATAAAAGTTCACTTGTCCACAATCGCTTAACGAAGTCATAAATCAATCTTTGTTAGTTTGAGCAAACTAGCTAGCACGCTCGCACACACGACGTAGTTTGAGAATTTCTTTTCAAATCTTCATATAGGTTTTGAAATAAAAATTCACATCTACAGTGTGCTAACTTATGTTGCATGGATACGGGTACGGTACCAGTACCCGGTACGGGTATGGGTACGGGGTACACAATTTTCTAAAAACTAAGGTACGGGTATGCCACTATTAAAAAATTATATATATATATATATATATATATATATATATATATATATATATATATATATATATATATACACACACAATTATATAGATCATTCTATATTTTAAAGAGCATTCTAGTGTTTGTGAATAATTTTATTCTAAGTTTATGAGAATGACATTTATATTATTCTTCAAAGTAAGAACAATCAAACAACAAACACATACGAGAAGTCGTCAATTGAATTTGCAAGGAAAGATCTGAAACCAGCATAAAAGGTGATCCCCATCATTGGGGTTGCAATGCTTACCATAAGAGAATCAAGAGTTCCTGAAGAAGCATCGTTTCGAGAATATCATAAATTAGAATAATGAAGTCAACAACATATAAGCAAGACCGCAAAAAGAATTAATGAAGAGACAGATAGACCTTTATCAATCACAACAGCCTAATGATCTCCACCTCAATCTCCATGAAAGCAAAGTTTTGCACAAATATGTTTCTCAATGCGTAACATGAACCAGAATAACTAATTAATCACAGTAAAGATACCTTGCAAAAGCTAATAGTGCTTGTAAACCAAATAACTTACAAACATCCAAGTCAACTAGTCTTAGATAGGTGTTACAAACGTCCAAGTCAACTAGTCTTAGATAGGTGAACTAGTAAGGACAAATATAAACAGCAGCAACCACTACCAAGGACAAACATAAAAACCACGAAATCGAAATGTAACCATAAGAGGTGAAAGCGCATATACTCCTGGAACTTTCCTGCTTCCTCTCCCAAACAGGATTACTGCACATTGTCTAAAAGGACAGAATATCACGCAGCTAATTGCAGTACATATAACACAGATCAACGTTGTAACTTGTAAGTGTATATATCCATTGACAACTATTTCACATAAACCACATAACGTTGTAACTTGTAAGTGTGCATAAACCACATAATGTCAAAACATGAAACATATCGGCATGCCTTCAATGTTTCAATATGAAATGAGCCCCGTTAACCTCTAGCATGCCTTCAATGTTTCAATATGAAATGAGCCCCATTTCCACCTAAATGCACGCATAAAAAGAAAATTTCATGTTTCAATATGCAGGAGGTGAGTGAGACGAAGGACGGAAAGAGAGAGCCCAAATACAACAACTTAGATGAAGGAGGTGAGTGAGACGAAGGATGGAAGGAGAGAGCTCAAATGCCCCATCTCCACGATAGCTCGACATGCCTTCAATACGAAATGAGCCCCGTTCTGAACAACCAACAAGGCAACAATTGTACCAGGAGGTGAGTGAGACGAAGGACGGTGGTCGTCGGTCGCTGGTCGGCGATCGACGGTCGGCCTGAGACGAAGGAGAAACGCAGGAGGTGAGTGAGACAAAGGACGAAAGGAGAGAGAGAGTCAGTCTGCCAGAGGGAAGAATCGAGAGAGAGTTAGGGTTTTAAAAAAATTTTGGATCGGATTGGGTCAGCTGATCCGAATTCGATCCAGCCACATACCGGGTACCAGTACGTGGCGTACCCAAAGTCGGGCACGCGTACCCGAATACGTATTCACGTACCGATACGCTGCAGGCCGTATGGGTATGTACCCGACATACCCATATGCGTACCCATACCCGGTACGTACCGGATACGGGTACGACGCCCAAAAGAGCATACCCGTGCAACATAGGTGCTAACTATTCGCGTTAATGCAATCTCCATACCAAGCAACCATAGTCACATATTATAACCTCAGATGGCCAAAACCACATCTTTTGGTTTCCTATTGAAAACTTTTTAGGGTAAGGTGAAAATTCATAATGGGCTTAAGCAAGTACTCTACTGTTGTAACTAAGCATTATGATTATATATAGCCTATGGTTTTAAACATTTGGTTAGCCATATTCTTTAATGCCATGCTACATGCCCCCATGGCAATGGATGACCAAGGTGTTGAGAAGTTATATGGCCTTTATGGCCATGTATGCACATGGTGTTGATACTTTTAGAGGATATTGAGTGTGCGTTAAAGTTGTCTCTAATTAAGTATCTTTTCTTATTTAGCTTTGAAAATCTTTTATAATTTCTATTTTAGCATGAATAGATTAAGCATTTGGTTAGTTGTAAACTTTAATGCCATGCTACATGCTTCCAGGGAAATGTATGACCAAGGTGTTGAGAAGTTATATAGCTTTTATGTTCGTGTATGCTCATGGTGTTGATCCTTTTGGAAGATATTGAGTTCACGCTAAAACTATCTCCAATTAAGTTCTTTTTTTGTTTAGCTTTGAAAACCTTCTATAATTTTTATTTTAACATTAATAGGATTTATAACCGCATCATCTACAGTCAGATTTCTTTATGACTTAATTGTGTTTTTTTAAGATGAACTGAGGGTCTTTGTTAGATCTATTATATCCTGTAGGTGGTGATCATGAAGATCCACTACCATAACAATTGAGCATGCACTTCAATGTGTAATATCATCACAATGTAAAACATACATATAAATATACATGAAGAGAAAAGGTTGATTGAGAACATCCATAAGAAGCAAAAATAATATTCTATCTTTAACCGTGCAAAGATCGCGTTCTCATTGTACACTCTATTTCTCCCTAGCTATTTGCTTAGAAAAGAAATTTTAAAAGGACAAAACTTCTTGCTTTTCTAAACATATTATCTACAAAGTTTTCTCAACATTCTTCTAGTGTTTACAATACAAACATATAAGCACAACACAAAAAGATAACATAAAACCAAACCCCAAATTATATGGTCATGTCCAACCAAAACAAGAAAAAGATCAGGTCATATCCAGGTTGACCTATATTTTATGCCATTGTGAATCACAGGACACAAATACAACCTAAAACTTGGAATCAATGACAATAGAAAGTGGCATGAGAACCCAGATCAAGAAGATCCCAAAAGGTTCCAACCTTATATGTATTCACAACATTATCTATGTTATATTGGATGAGAAGCCGAAGACTGACCAAACGATTCCTGTGACACTAGTATGTGATGATTGTTGATTGGTGAGGTATGTTCATGGTTGGGCATATCAATACCAGTTGAAGTCATTGGATACTCTCAACCACATTGTTTTCACATTCACTGCATAGTAGCATCTTACCTATGTGCCAAGGAATGTATTGTCATTGAGGACAACTCAATTTGAGTAGTACACGTTTGATCCCACTAGATGGCATTCATGAAGTATGGGACATGCTAGAGAGCATCGGCCTCCACACTTAGAATGTCCAGGTAAGGCTCAGTGATGATTGTGAGTCCTTGAGAATCTGTTTGGGCATATCTTAGTGCTCTCAATACTAGTAGGTAAAGTAGATCGCAATATGGTCATCAAAGAGAGCAACAAGATAGAAGTCTGGAAGGCAACTACTATCAGGCATATCTTAATGCTACGTTATACTACTCATAGGAAAGGAAAGAGAAAAAAACTAAAGAATAGGTTTTTGAATGATTGGTTGTTGCATTGATTGGTCTCTCTGATTCTCATTTATAGAGTTCTTAAGGCGGTAACAAGTTACCCTTCATTTATATCGGTACATCCCTTAGCTTCATCTTTCCATCATTTGATTCCTATGCTCTAGCACCATAAAGATAGGTCTAATCTTTGTTTGATTGTAGAACTCATTAACCATTGTGGAGCACCTCGGCTCCCTTCTATGTAATTGATATGCTCGTGCTCGATGTTGGGTACCTAGTAAGTTACCCATGCTTCCTCGATTTTCAGCTCAACAAAACCCATATTGTTGTTTGAAGTTTTTTGCAAGTCCTACCGCATCAAATGCAGTGAGGGTCATTGTCGTTATATGTCGGGGGACAATTTTATATTGGATACCTCCCACTACATATATATATATTATTTATGACACTCAGGTCGGATTGGATCACATTGGCTCTAACCTGGACTAGTGGATTTGCATAGAGCCCAGCCAAGGGTTCCTTCTCGACATCCACAATGGTGGTTTTGTGAGAGTCATCATAGGAACGCAGTGGCAACAAGAGTGTGTAAAAGAGGGAGAGAGACGAGACTAAGAAGGAACCAGAAAGAAATCACGAAACCGAGAGGAAGAAGAAGAGAAAGAGAGCTGAGGAGAAGTATTGCGTATAGAGGGCATGTCGAAAAAGCTGGAAAGGAGTGGAAAGAGGCTAGGAAACAACATGATTCATCATATTTGAGGTAAACCAAGGTTTCCTTTTTCATTTTGAATTTCTAATAAAAATTTTGGTGAATTTCCACTCTCCAGTGGTGGTTCTTTGAGCGATAAGGATGACCAGGAAGTCTAGTCCCTGTCCATGTCCTTGGTGAACCAAAAATACCACCAAAAATGATTAATTTTGATCTCAAAATAAGCAGTTATGGGTGGTTCGGGTAGGACGTGTAGTGTCCTTCCTTGTCAAGTCATATCAGATATTATAGTGTCCTAGTTATGTATTTTGGGGTTGACACAGTTCGGATCTTGGATAGTTTAGGATGGATGCAAAACAAACTGGACTCAGATCTTGACAGGTCAAAATAGATTCAATTTGAGTTGGGCCATTCTGGGTCCATTTGAAGTCCGATTTTTATGTAGTTTGAACCACTGAGTATATAGTCAAACATGATTTAGGGACTAAATCAATGTTATTTAAAGGGATAAGTATTATGGGATTCAGATTCGTATATAAGCAACAAGTAGGTGAATGTGTTTCCTTTTTTAGACACATGCTACAGATAATTTTAATTGATTTTAAATATTGCATATGGTTATGAATTGTCATGCAAATGCCTTCAAATGACTATATATATTGGTTTGCTTAATGTGTGTATCGAAATATACTTTATTAGTTGTATTTATGCATTGCAGGAATGTGCTTGAGTGTAAGTGAACATTATTGGATATAGATTCACTCTCTTCGCATTGATATGGGATATCATTGAATGGTGGATGGTTGTATATGATAGTATAAACTCGTGGGTCTCAGTGTATGGGGTAAAACATTGGATGGGTGTGTCGGATGATGCTAACATGTTGGGTACTTCAATGGTCATACATGCTTACATGGAGTTTTTATCCTAGCTTATATTTTATAATATTAAAGGATCACATTCATATATGGAGATATGCTAATATTATATATGGTCGTATCCAACCGTATCAACTCGTGGGTCTCAGTTGTTTGTGCAAAGTCATTGAGAGGATTGTGGAGGTTGTAGTATCAAAAATAGTGCATCCGCATCAACATTATACCTAGTTAGCTTGTAAATAGGTTGATTGTTGTTGTTATACGACCACGTGTACTTCAATTTTGATTTTATAAACAAATGGATGTTGGCTATATTTTAGATTTTATTGAGTTATGCCACCATTGAAGTATCAACGGTCAATAGAATTTGGTCACATGGTATGGATGAACTCTATGTTTATATTGGACAAGTTCTGTGGGGAAAAAATTATTTACACATAAAAGAGAAATAGCTTATACAGTGTCTAATTGTCTGCCATAGTGCAATCTCCATAAGAGAGGCATGGTCGTGTATTATAACCTGAGATGAACAAAACCATGTGATTTGATTTTGTACTGAAAACTTTGTGGGCAAGGTAAAAATGATTGTACAGGCTTAAGTAAGTTCTCTATTGTTGAAACCAAGCACTATGATTATATATAGTCTATGGTTTTAACCATTTGGTTAGCCATAATCTTTTGCTTATTATCGAAATTTCAATGAAGTGGATGCCTCACCCTTCGTGAGATGATTTTTCTAAACATATATAATTGCCATACATACTCTTTATGGTCATGTATTATCATGATGTTGACAAGATACATGGCCTTTATCGCCATGTATGCTCATGGTGTTAATCCTTTTAGATGATATTGAATTCCCGCTAGAGTCATGAGCATAATGGCCTTCAATATCGTGCTTGTTCATGGGGTACGGCTGCTCTTTATGACTACCACTTTCAGGGGCTTACATGTTATTAGATGGTTTAATCCATGAACCATGAATTGAAAAGATGGCTAAACAAAGTCTATATAAGTCTTTGTGGTAGTATGAGTTGAGGATTAATTTATGTGGTTATTTTTGTTGATCCTTGTTTAAGGCCATTTCTAATTATATGTCTTTTCTTGCCTAGCTTTGAAAACATTCTATATATTCTTTTTTAGTGCTAATAGGACTTGTAACTATATCCTCTAGAGTTTATTGGTTTTGTTTATAACTCGGTTACTTTGTATAAGATGAATTGAGGGTCCTCGTTGTATCTTGAAGGTATTCACTGAGGTGTTTTGCATTCGGTAATTTGATGTAAGTGACAATAAATAAAGCTAAAGTTTAACATTTATCACGTCTAAAAGACCAGCACTTTCCTGATCTCCTTTTTCACAGTGTTGAATTTGATCTCTTAGTTGCCAACTTCTTGACTCTCAAGAAGCCGCGTGATCTCTCAAAAGTCTACACCAACAGGTCATGCAGATCCACTACTCAAACAATGGGCATGTACAGCAAATAGTAACATATGACCCTAGTGTCGAACATATTCAAATATATAAATGGACATGGAGAGCAAAACATCGATGGAGAACATCCATAAAAGCAATGATCATATTCTCTCCTTTTTCTCTTTGACGGACCAAAGATTCTAGTCTCACGTATGCTCCTTAGTTTTTTGAGTAGAAAAGAATTTTGTAAGGACAAAACTTCCTGCTTTGAGAAAACTATTGTCTTAAAAGTTTTCTCAACATTTTCTAGGGTCTGCAATACACAGATGAGCAAGGCACAAAAAGCCTAACATGTAACCGAACAACCAAAATATGTGCTTATTTCCAGCGAAAACAAGAAAAGATCAGGCCATATCCAGCAGGTTGACCTATCTTTTACACCACTGGGAATCACAAGACACAAATTAAACGTGAAACACGAAATTGCTGACGCTATAAAGCGACAGGAGAACCCAGCACAGATGATCCCAAAAGGTCCATATTTATGCTCACAGAAAAATACCAGGTTTTTTCTAAGAGGGAAAAATATATATTTTTACTTTGGGAAGGATTGCTGCAGTAAAGTTGAGTGTCTGAACATATGTATATGTATATATGATGCATTTAGCGTGCTAAAATCATCAAAGCCAAGATGATCTTTTTGACCTTGCCTGGATCAACACATAGAACTGCCCCACTAAATTATGCCTCACTGTTTAGAAGTAGGATGCCGACATACCGTTGCTTTTCTTCACATTTGTTTTCGTCCACGCTTTTCCAGATTATTTTTGTTCTGAGAATCAATTCAGCATTATCTTGAAATTCCCCACTCTCAAAGTATTTCAGCCCCATGCATTCCGTGTAAAAAGAAAGATGCTTGTATTGGACCATATATGTGAATGACGGTATGTAGACTGCGTCTTCACACAATCAAGATATGTAAAGTTGGTGTTAATTTCAAATCTAGGAAGCCATATATATTTTATTTACTGGTGGAGTTAGAAATTAACGTATTTGTTCAGCGAAATTACAGAATTGAAAATACAGGTATCTTTTATAATTGTAAAACAGTTTCTTATCATATGTGTGTATGTATTGGTACAGAAATGGAGCCCAACTCCAGAAGCAGGAGCTTCTTTTATGTGTGTGTGTGTGTGTGCTTCAGTGTAATTACATTTCTACTGAAAAGGAAAACTCATATAGATCCAAAACTGTGCAACTACATTTTCAGACTTATAAATGTGACCTATTGTTCTTTCCATCAGTAGTTTTTCATATATATATATATATTATAGATCCATTACATTTATATTTGAAATGGAAAGTTTATACAGTGCCGAATGTCAAACATAGAAATGAGAATTATTATTCTTTCCTTCTAAAAGAAAAGAATATTTTAATCGACAAAGCTTTTCTCCATTTCATAGTCGTATTGTCCCAAAAGTTTTCGCTACGTTTCCTTTCAGCGCACGTTATGCCTTGCCTCTTCCATTTTCCTTCCCCTCGCTGATTACCTCTAAGACAAGTAAATTTCCCTCTGATTATCTCCATCTCCACTCCACATGACATCATTCGCATCTAAGCTTAAAAATGTCCATTTAATGTTCCTAAATGGTGGCCAGTGGCGGACCAGAAGATTATATCGGATCGGGACTTGGGTGTATACCCGAAGAAATATTTTAGAGCATATGTAAATTCATATGGAAGATTATATAGGGTTAATTGGGCTCAGGCGTATAGCCAAAGAAATATTCTAGAGCATGGGGAGCTATGTATTATTATCCACTGGTTCCACCGTCAGTATACCTTCTCTCTCTCTCTCTCTCTCTCTCTCTCTCTCTCTCTCTCTCTCTCTCTCTCTCTCTCTCTCTCTCTCTCTCTCTCTCTCTCTCTCTCTCTCTCTCTCTCTCTCTCTCTCTCTCTCTCTCTCTCTCTCTCTCTCTCTCTCTATCTATCTATCTATCTATATATATATATATATTCTAAAATTTTGGAATGGCAGCTGCCCCAACTTAGTTTGATTTATTTTCAGACTTTTGGTTCTTAACTAATCCCATTTACTTCAATTTGATTTGCCTAATTCCCTGAATCTTAAAAGAAGAAAAAAGGAAAGGAAGCATTCAATCAATTATTCTAGCGAACCTTCTCAAGACGGGTTGGATTTCATTAGGCCGAACCAACCTAGGTAATTGGTTGAGTTATTTCAAGTCGATATTGGGTCGGGCCAAAGACCCGGTAGGGTCTGAATGAAGCTAGGTGTATAGATGTCATCGGTTCCGATTACCCTACAACCTAGAACTGGAAGCAAACCATTCTGGGGCTGGTTCTAGTTTGAGTCCTAAACCGCCTGGCAAAAAATATTTTTAAAAATCTAAAACCGACAATTCTGGTTCAGGAAAGGACGCAATCAACCGCTCCATGGGCTGTTCTTTGCTTTTAGGGTTTCATGAAAGGTGGGAACCCTGACCGAACCGGATAGTCCCCGGGTTCTGGTTACCATCAGACCTGTTCCAAACCGGCCATGTCTAGCTAGGTGTTTACGATAGTGGACTGAATCGTCACGGCATGCAATTAAATGACTGGCTCGCGTGCTTTTTAAGATAGATGAAGTGCATGGTAGAAACAAGCATTTTCAATAACCCTCGTTTTCCTAACAAGTTCATTGTACTTTGATAATCCGTCCTCCTTTGCATGCTTGCCACTTGATTCATTAAGGAGGCTTTCTATTCAAAGCAAAAGATTAAATTGGATCACAATTAGTCTTCCTTAAATGCCTGTTTTAAGGTCGCAATAGTGCTTACCTGGTGGGCAACTAATTAAGTGCAAGATAAAGAAATAATACGATCACTATCAAAGAAAAGCACAATGAAGAGGTCCTTGTCACAGTTAATGACACTCCACTGAGAAAGGTACTTAAGCAAACGGCACCACTTCACGGTAAAGATCATCATACCACAATACCGACAAATTAACCTCCCTCTGTTAATAATGCACCTTTGCCAACCGAAGCCTGCAACTTAGGCATTTGCCACTCCACACACACACACAAATACACACTCACACACAGATATAGATAGATAGATAGATAGATATAGATATAGATAGTGAGAGAGAGAGAGAGAGAAGTTGGTATATGCGAATTCATTCCTTTTCGACATGAAAGCTCCTTTTGTACTATTTTCTGATTTCTTTACCTCCCAAATTGATTGAAAGACGAAGATCGTCCGCTTCCTATAAACTAAACCAGTAAAAGAGAGGCGGCGATCTGAGAACGTTGAAATTGATTAGAGCTTTAATCGCAGTACCATCTTTTTGTGTACTGGCTTTCAAAAAGCTTCCTGAGAAATTTTTGAAAGCTACCTTGTTTTGTCTTTATGTATCATGTGAGAACCTTTATTAGTGTCGTACAAGGAGCTGCAGCTCTCCTGGCTAGAGGATATACTTAAAAGGACCTTCGACTTGAAGGTCTTGAATTCCCTAGGAACATTGTGCATATCTGGCATGGCTCTCCTAAAACCATCTTGCTTATAGAACGGAAAACTTTATTGGTGGGTGCCCAATTTGATGACTATTTTGTGCCTTTTCCTTCACTAGGATAGTGTCCTACCTCCCAGCTAAAAGCAAAGCAAGCAAGCAATCCATATAAAAACATAGCATCTTGATATTGGCATCTTCTGTTTGGTATTTTAATTATATTATAAATTCATACATACTCCTTTCATGATTAATAAAGCGATGCATATGTACACAAACTATATTTTCATACTTCATATATACATAGTCCTTTTACTGATCAATAAATCGATGTATCTGTGTACACAAACTATATTCATACTCACGGTACAACGTCCTCTAGCTGAAAAACACTTGATTTTGTTTGCAAAACTAACCATTCATACGTGATCTCACTATCGGAAAACCATAGATTTATACATATTTCCTGGAGAAAGATATCAAGTTTTCTATATGATTCAAAAGTCAACAGTTATAGTTTTCTTTTAGCTTTAAGAATCCCAGATAAAGTATGTGCATGTACATACGTACACATATGTGTGTGTGTTGTATATACACATACCAAACAATGTTAATGCCGTTAATATTAAGGTTAGTAAATCATGCAAGTGAACATTTGATTGGCCCAATTCTCACGTTAAGCTGATTTAGCTTAGATGATCTTTATATGAATCTACAGGAAACCAGCTAGCATGTCCAAGATATAAGAAATTGCTTGTTACATGTGTACTGTGCTTGCATCTAGCTTGGAGTTCGAGTTGGGTGGTTCTTATGTCTGTGCCTAAGCAAAAGCCTCGTGTAGCCCAAGTTGGCCAAGCGTCGTAGCCATCGAGGTTCTTTTAATTTGCTTTGATCTTCTAAATTTCTCTTTTTTTGGAAAAAAAAATTATAAGAAGACTTTAAAGTGGCCCCTATCGTGTGGCTATTTTGACAACATTACGACATAATTTGCTTTTCTCACATGTTGGATGAGTCATCCAACTTCGTGATCAGAGGCTACAAAGGAAGGTGGTCGTAGCTTATATTTTCTGATCACAAACTTTCTCCAAGTTGTGAAAAGGACGGAAATTTATTCTCAGGTGAGCTAAAGAATCACATAATCTTGCAGTTTGTCAAGCTTTCCCTTTTTCCAACTTGAGGAAGTGATTGAGCTGAGTGCAACTTTCTCGTAAAATCGCTCCTAGTGGTTGCAAATATGCCTGGCTTTTATTGAAAGAGTTGGATACTAGGCGACTTTGACTGTGCTTGGCACCCCTAAGAGGGAGGTAGCCTCCTTGCAGTCATTGCAACTTTATTTATTTATCTATTTATTTACTTTTTTTATGTGACTGTTGTGAAGAGAGACTACATGAACCGTCTAGGTGTGCTTAAAAACAATATTGCTTTACTAATCTAACTATATATAGATATAGACAGGTACTGCAGTCATGATTTAATGAAAATAAACTCGGGTAATTGTCTGATTTTGATGCACAAGTACTATTCCGCTTGTATTGGTCGAAAAATAAAGTTTAAGCGGGAAAAACTATGGTTTCACATCAGAATATTTGAATTCTTGAACAGTTTGGTCTAAAAGACCAACCCCCAATGCTCATATGAGAGAGAGAGAGAGACCACTTTCTCATGCTTGAAGGTGATTGTAGAGCGGTTTAGAAACAGCAGACCGTGCTGTAACAAGAGTTGGCCAATGGAACTCGTATTCGTCCAAGCTTATCGATAGTTTGGACCAACTGCATGGCCGTGTACGTGCTCATACTGAAGTGGAAACATCACAAGTATGCGTTTTTAAAGTGCCAACTTTAGAAAGCTACTCTTTCTCTCTCTCTCTCTCTCAAAACACACACAGGCACATGTTTTAAAACTTGTGGCCTTCGGATTATGACAAATGGAATCTAACCATCCAGATATTTGTTCCTGTTACCAAGTTCTGAAGCTTACTTAGTGACTAAGAATTGAGACAATGAAATCGATTTCAAACTTTGAATGAGTGCTTCCTGACTTTTACAACAGAGAGATAGAGCATCTTTATTTAAAAGGATGGAAAACGCTTTAGTGATTCCATAAAAGTGATGAATCAGCATCGTTTGTATGCTTGTAACTTTCACCACCATGCCCTTTCAGTATTCGTCGTCTTTACGGAAAGAGAAAATCCCACTGATTGATGCTCCCACTTCCTCGCCATCTTGGTGTGATGAAAAGCGGGGAGTTGTTGCTCTTGTTGATTGTTTCCTACTTATAATGGAAACAACAACAATAAAATTATCTCAAAGGATGTATTTAAGATTTTGACACGAACTGTGGTGGATCTTGAAGGTCTTTTCGGGTCAGACAGATTGCTCAGTGTTTTACTATCCATTGGCTCTGTATTCCCACCCACGTAAGAGTGGCGATCTAATTCCAGGACGTTAAATACAGCAAGAATTCAGCTGTGAATTATACTTTTTTATTTTTAAGATTCTACTGAGGAAAGCGACCCCACTTCCCCTCATCATAGAACACCACTACACAAGTAACAATAAAGTTTTATTGAATGAATCGTGTCTATTTGGGAACTTGATTTAAAATGAAGAACAATAAAATTCAAGAGAGAGAGAGAGGGGAGGGAATCTTAACCACACGACTCTAAAAGTAATTCATGATATACATATTGAATAAATCAGATCCCTAGACTGCTCATAATTTGAGTACATTAGTTACAACTTTATAATTGTGTGAGTTTATTCAAACACTATCCAGCTCAATATCTTCATTTCTGCTATGGACATTTTTTATACATCTTCATCATTAATTGTCCAACACTTAGAACTATAAAATATAATGGGTCTAATTCCTTCTCTATAATATTTACCTTTCAACTTTAATGTTAACTTCTTGTCACAAAATATTTGATCTATCTCTCTATTTTGATCAACTTGCATTAATTCTATACATATGTAACATCTCCATTATGGTCATCTCAAACTTCTACTAACACTAGCAGGACCTCATATATAGAGATCACATATTATATGTGTGTGAAGCAGATATTAGGAGAACAACTTTTCTCTTTGCACTAGAAAAAAGAAGCATTGAATATCCTCCACTTTCCACATAGATTTCGTATTTCTGCCATGCTCACGTTAAATGTTGTACTTAATTAACGGGAAATTTAATACTAGAAGACCTGGCTTTTATGTAATCATGGTTCCTCTTAGCCTAGTCGAGTGGGCCTGCAGCTGCTAAACAGTCTCATTTTGAGGTTCAACTCACATACAGCCACCTTCATCTCAAGCCAGTACCAAGCGTAGGCCCAAGGCCTCGAAGGCTGGTCTCTTCAGGTAAAAAGTAAAAAACAAAAGTGACTGTAGTTAATTTTCAATTTGTTGCTGCAATAATCTTTCTTTAATAACTGATTGCTAATGGCAATAGTAGAATTGTTTTATTATTCAAAGTAGAAAGAGGAGATCCAAAAGAATTCAAAAGCTCTTAAAGTTCTAGGCTGCAACCACGTAAAACAAAAAATGATCCTTCCGTTTAGCTTACATGCCATAATCCGTTTACCATATACTATAAAAATTAAAAATGCCATTCACGAGCTTTCATGAGCCAAACCAAGCCGTACACATTCTCGGGACATACGAACGAACACATTTGACCTATGGACAAGCCGAACTAGCCGATTCATTTACCAGCCCTATGTGAGGCACTATTTATCTTGATCTTTTTTTTTTATGTGTTGAAAGGAAATATTATCATTTTCTTTTAAATTACAGAATGCTCTACCTTTACTCTCCACGGTGTGAATTTTTTTATTTAAATAATGGTGATGCTGATTGATCTGGATTTTCGTACAAGATAAGCCCTCTTATATTTCAAAAATCAATTTTTGGATGTGTGCTTACTTACTCTAGGGAGTTTCTTGCACGTTATTTCTTCTCTTCCATTGTAAAAGATGAATTCATTGTCAACAGCCAGTTTTCTGAGTTTATGTGGGTAGGAAAATTCCTGATTTATATGAAGTAACAGCTCTCGCATCCAAATACACTCTTCATCTTTGTGGTTGTAAGTACCGTCCCAAGCCAAGCTTAACTCGAGCATTATCCCATTCCAAATGGAGTCGGCTATACGGGTTCTTGGTCGCTTATTGTTTGGTGTTAGCATTTAACTTGAAAAGAACTATATCATGGTTTTTTGTGAGGTCCAACTTTTCACTAATTTCTCTCTTCTTTTTGAAACTTCATGTTACTCTCTCTTTCATGGTCTTTCTCCGCAACAGAGTGGGTTTCTTTTGAGAACTCATCTCTTGTTGGATTAAGACCAGTACTTTTACTGGGTTTCTTATTTCTTTACGTAGAAATAATTATTGTATTTGTTTTTACCTTTTAACTTCCACTAGAGGAAAGCAGGAAGAAAAGGTGATGATTCTTGGGCCGCACCTCTCACCTTTAAGAATATTACTGATGGACTGTAGACCGACTGCTTAATGCCCCGTCAGACTTTAAATTAACTAAACTATTCTGCTGTCATGGTTGGACAACCCGGCTCTCAGCATCCTTCATAATTACTGCATTTATCAAACCGCCCTTTATGGGGGGAGCCACTACTAAACTGACTCATCACTACTTGAGAAAGACAGAGGAAATTCTTAATTGACCAAAAAAAAAGATGTAGGTGTGTTGTCGCACCGAGAGCGTACGCTCAGCAGCCGGAAGGGGATGTAACACGGTTGCAAGTTTCCAAAACATATATATTGTATCTTGTGTATTGACGCTCGAAAATAGTACGTGGTAAGTGGTTGGAAGTCTTACAAAAAGAAGGAACACTTGGCTTAGAAAAATTGAAACCGAAATAGACCTGTTATCCGGAGTTGGTCTTAGAAACTATAAAATAAGTTGGCACACCCCAATCAGTATGGTGGCATAAAGAGTGGCATGAAAATAAAAGTGAGAAATTATCAAGGATCACGTCTAAAAAGTTTGCTATGATATGTGTCATTTTTGTGAAAGTCTATAAATATGTATGTGTAATTGATGATATGCATGAGAAATCAATAATACAATTACAATTTTTTCTTCATTTACCTTTTCTTAGAAGCAGAAGTAACGGAGTCTCCTCATCTTCTCGAGAACACCGAGTGCTCTCCCTTTACATAACCCCCATTGGCAATCGAGATATGCCCAATCAGATTTTTTATGACCTATCTCGCCACTTGATACCTTATTGAATTCTTTCCCTCTTGAAAAAGAGGATAGAGCTCTTTGGCACACCCCAATCAGTATGATAGCATAAAGAGTGGCATGAAAATAGAAGTGAGAAATTATCAAGGATCACATCCAAAAAGTTTGCTATGATATGTGTCATTTTTGTGAAAGTCTATAAATATGTATGTGTAATTGATGATATGCATGAGAAATCAATAATACAATTACAATTTTTTCTTCATTTACCTTTTCTTAGAAGCAGAAGTAACGGAGTCTCCTCATCTTCTCGAAAACACCAAGTGCTCTCCCTTTACATAACCCCCATTGGCAATCGAGATATGCCCAATCAGATTTTCTATGACCTATCTCACCACTTGATACCTCATCCATTTCTTTCCCTCTTGAGAAAGAGGATAGCGTTCTTTGGCACGCCCCCTTATCTTCTAACATTTCAGTCTCGTGTAACATACTCTGTCATTCGTATGGGACCATCAATTCAAAGGGCAACATATTTTTGGTTCACCTGATGGGATGCATATGCTTGCTCATGGGTTACCTAATTTATGCAAACTCAATCTGGTTGAGCATACTCGATGAAATCTTCTAGTACATATACTATCATTCGTCACCATCACTAAATCGTAGCTCTCGATTGTCAGGCCCGAACAATCTAGTGGATCATCCCCTACCCGAGCAAAGAGAGAATGTACCAGTTATGCCTCATGTTCAAATAAATAAAAATGTTGTCCTCAAATGCCTTTGACAATCAACTAATGATTGGTTACAAGAGCAGTTTGGAGATCTCTAGGCGGTATTATTCTGTCAAATGGTGGAAATTACGTCCACATAATCGCCAATCAACTAGCTACCATTTGAGATCAGAATTCGCTTGCCAACAGATAAAGGTAAGTTATAGAAGCAACCACACAAGCAACATTCCAGAAAGCATCAATGTTTGGTACTTATAAAGGGAGCCAGATCATCCTAGGACCACCTCGTGGACCAGATTTGTAATATGCATGAGTCAATATCACTCGATAATCACCTGAGTTTTTAGTTCCCATTTCATCTTTTCAAATGATAATTATTGCCCAGACTTATGTTACTTAGATACTATGTGCATCTACGATCTCATCTCATAGTGCCACCACTTGCTTCGAGATTCATGGCTAACCAAGCAAGAATGGGCTTCCAGCCAACCGTATAATCAGTAGATTTTGGACCACCAGTTCACCCACAATAACTCATATATCAACCCAAAGTGCAGCCATTTCAACCTCAATAAGTTCTGCACCCACCACCACATAGTTTATTTTCATTTGGCAATCAAATACTAAATCAATTCCTTGAGTTTGAAAATACCTCGGTGAACCAAGGTGGGGTCATTGGCTTGATTTAGAACTTGTTTGAGATTGAGATCCAGACACCCAATACTGAAGTTGATCATAAGCATTACCTTGATTGTGTGGATAGGCTTATATCAATCCTGAGGGTTTGAAAAGCTAAGTTTACTACTTTTTTGAGATAAGAAGGTAAATATTAAGGGGAACATTTGACTCGATTTACTCTTGAGTGTGATAATTAGGTGATAGTGAGTTTCATAAACTCAAGCTTTTCGTACCTTTTCTCATGAGTCAAGCTTATGTTTGGTATACTTCGTTAAAGCACACATCGATTTGAACATAAAATGAGATGGAAAAGGCATTTCTCAAATATTACAATAAGGTTTGTCCTCAGCAAATACCGACAAATTTGATGAACCTTTGCCAAAAAGTAGAGAAATTATGTAGGCCATGTTCGAAAATTTCCATGAATTGGTCACACATTGTCAAATGCAATTCATTGAGACTCATTACATAATGTTGAAGAAAAATTGTCTACACGCAGAAATTAAGAAGGGTTTGGTAAGACACTTTTGCTCGACCTTGGTCCAACTCGATAATCCTGAATACCCTAGATGCAACAAGTAACAAACAAGAAATTCTGGGACATAATCAACCATAAGCTTTAATTTTTTTTGCTTGGAAGATAAATGCAAGATACCAATGATGAGTTTACTCAACTGAAGTCATGACTATCAATTAACACATGGCTCATTTGGCCCCCAAAGGAGAAAAAGAAACAAGTCAATGAGAAAGAATTGTGGCTTTTGGATATCTCAAAAACCAATCAGATTTTTTATTTACTTTTGAAGTATCAACAAATTTGTTTGCTAGAAGGACATTCAATATCATCCTAAGACGAGCTCAAAATGATTTCATGATACTATAAGTGGCATAAATCAATATGTTAAGTTTTTTTATTATATAATAGGCTATTAGGGATGGATGTCTTAGGTTCATAGAAAGAAAACTTGGGACTGATGCAAATTCATTCCTACCTATATCAAATGTAGCAGAAAATTATCATCTTTTGTCATGAGAGAAAAGACTTAAATCATTCGAGACAAGAGAAGTAGATCATCATCACACGTGTCTCCTAATCAAATGAGACTAGAGTGTGTGACGCTACATGAAAAATTAGAGGTAGTGGATGAACAAGATTTTTCTAGACTAGTTCATTTGTCAAGTATCCTCATGTACCCAGCTCAAATACATGTATATAGGAATCCTTGTTTTCACCAATCGAAGTCGTGGCAGAATTTGAAGTTTCATCTAAGGCCACATGGTCAATTATGTCTTCAAAGAGTTATCTTGAGTCGATAGGAATGGTGGTCCATTATTTATAACCCTGGACTAGTCTCGGGATTATCCTCAAAAGAGAGAGGTAAGCCAATATCAGTGTTTCATCAGCATTATCGACATCCACCTTAAACTATCAAAGTTCGAGTAGATAATGGCCTAACTTTGTTAGATACTTCATGAGACAAAAAATTGTTTTCCTTTACAAAGTTGGATTATCAAGCCTCGAATCAACCCCTCAAGTGTTGAGCAATGGATATAGAATTCTCAACTAAATATCTGGTTCTCATTCGATGGTTGGCTGGTTATTCATACTTAGGAGCAGTGCGCTCAACGAAGGACTCTCCATAAAAGAGGAGGATAGAACGTGATGGGCTCTTTAATGGTCATGAGAAACATCATTCAAATGAACAATCTCAAGTCATCATGGACTCTTATGAGGAGTCGGAGCATGATTACTCTGGATACGAAGATGGAGTCATCAACCCTCATAGGCGAACATACCTCAAAATCACGATCGGTTGAGTTACTTAATCAATACAATGATTGCTTCACTAGGAAATATCATGAATGTTCAATTACCTCAAAATTGGTCGAGTTCACTATTTTGTTAAAAGCAAGGATAAAATCGCACAAACAACCATTAAGAAGATTCAAACTTAAGATACTTTTAGTTATTAAGTAGGAGATACAACATCTTCTAGAGACCAAGTTTATCTGAACAACTAGGTATATAGATTGGTTGTCTACTATTGTTTTGGTCATTAATAATAATAACAACAACAACAACAACTAAGCCTTTTCCCATACCGCACGAGGTCAGCTACATGGATTCTTTGTTTCCACAGAGCTCTATCATGTGGCATGTTAACAGTTAACTCACAATAAGCTAGATCATTCTTTATTGTTTCTTTCCAACACTTTTGTGGTCATCCTCTACCTCTTTTAATACTTTCCAAATTTAGTTTTTCATACTTTCTTACAAGTTCTTCTTCTCATCTTCTTTCTATATGTCCAAACCATCTTAAATGATATTCTCTCATTTTATCCTCTACTTGTGTCACTCCTAATTTGTTTCTAATAACCTCATTTTGTATATGGTCTTTTCTTATATGACCACTCATCCATCTCAACATCTTTATTTTTGTCACAGACATCTTTTGTACATGTTAATGGTTAACTGCCCAACACTCAGAACCATAAAACATGGCAAGTCTAATTGTTGCTCTATAATATTTACCTTTTAACTTTAATGGTATCTTCTTATCACAAAGAATACTTGATGCTCCTCTCTATTTTAACTACCCAGCATTAATTCTATGCATAACATCTCCATCAATTCTTCCATCACTCTGAAAAATTGACCCTAGGTACTTAAAACTTTCCTTTTGAGAGATGCAATGTGTGCCAATTTTAATTTCTATGTCCTCTAAAGTAACTAAATGATCAAACTTACCTTTCATATATTATGTCTTTGTTCTACTAAGTTGAAGGCCTTTGCTTTCTAATGCTTCTCTCCATAGTTATAATTTTCTATTAACTTTTTCCTTAGACTATTTCACTAACACAATGTCATATGCAAATAAGATACACCAAGGCACTTCATCTTGAATATGTTTTGTTTACTCATCAATCACCATTATAAATAAGTATGGACTTAAACCCAATATTAACTTCAAAAAAGTCTGACATTCATTCATGAGTCCTCACACATGTTTTTGCACCATCGTACATGTCTCTTATAAGGTTAATGTATGTCAATGGGATACCTCTTTTTTCCAAGGTTTTATAAAGAACCTCTCTCGGTACCCTATCATAAGTTTTTTCTAGATCAATAAATATCATGTGAAGGTCTTTCTTTTTTGCTTGACATGAATCCAAATTGGTTTTGTATTATACTTGATACTTATCTTAACCTACGTTCGATAATTCTTTCCCACAATTTCATAGTATAACTCATTAACTTGATACCTCGATAATTCACAAAATTCTAAATGTCTCCCTTGTTCCTATATATGGGTATAAGTGTACTCGCTCTCCATTGCTCGAGCATCTTTTGGTTTCTCCATATTTCATTAAATAGTCTTGTGAGCCAAGTGATTCCTATTTCCGCTAGTATTTTCCAAACTTGTATAGTTTGGTTCTACCGATTTACCACCCTTCATATGTTTAAGAGCCTCTTTGACTTCATTCTTTTGAATACATCAGTAGAAATTGTGGTTTATATACTTTTAAGATTTAGCTAACTCTCTTAAGTTAATACTAACATCTTTATTTTCTTTAAAAAGCTTATAAAAATAGTTTTTCCATCTATTTCTTATATCATCATTTGCCACTATAATTTTTTCATCCTCATCTTTGATGCATTTAACATAATTAAGATCTTTAGTTTTCTTATGTCTAGCCCTAGCTATCCTAAAAATATCTCTTTCACCCTCTTTTGAGTTGAGTTTTTTATATAAATCCTCTCAAATTTTAGCTTTTACTTCATTGACAGCCTATTGCGCTTCCTTCTTTGCTTTCTTATAAGCCTCTAAAGTTTCACTAGTTTTCTTAGCATAATGTAATTTGTAGCATGCCCTCGTTGCCTTGATTTTATTTTGCACTATTTGACTCCACCACCACTTTTTGTAATGGTACACTTTCCTTAGATTCACCTAACACATCTTTCGCCACTTTCCTAATATGTATAGCCATATTGTTTCACATATCACAAGGTGTACCAACATAATTCCAAGCATCTCCTTGAAGAACTTTTTGTTTAAATATATCTTCTTTCTCGCTGTTGAGGTTCCACCTTTAGTCCGAATAACTTGATGCACTCTTTTCTTCTTTATCTATTTTTTTATTTGTAAATCCATAACTAAAAGTCTATGGTAGGTGGTTAAACTTTCTCCTGAAATTACCTTGTAATTTTTACAACATGCTCTATCTTTTTTTCTACAAATAAAATAATCAATTTGTGTTTGTGATAAGCCACTCTTATAAGTAATTAAATGTTCATCTCATTTTTTGAAGATTGTATTGACTATAAAAAATATCAAATGCCATAACAAAATTTAAAATCTCCCTACTTTCCTCATTTATATCCCCAAAACCAAAGTTTTCATGAATACCTTGATATCTTAATGCCTCTTTATCAACATGTTCATTTAAGTCTCCTCTTAAACAAATCATCTCCCTTTGTGGAATCTTTTGAATCACCTTATCTAACTCTTCCCAAAAAGTTGTCCTTATACTATCTTCTAGGCCTACTTGGAGTGCGTAAGTACAAAATATATTCAAAACCTATGCTCCTAACACTAATTTCAATGTCATGATTCGGTCACTATATCATTGTATATCTACTACACTATCCTTTAAATCTTTATTTATGATAATACCAACTCCATTTCGACCCTTTCCTTACCTGAGTATCATAATTTAAAACTTGTATCCTCTATATCTTTTGCTTTTTCTCTAACCCACTTTGTCTCTTGTAAACATAGAATATGAATCTTTCTTCGAATCATAGTATCTACCACCTCCATTAGCTTACCGGATAATATTTTGATATTTTAAGAACCAATACGAATCTTATTATCTAGGACTAGTTTCCTTACCCCCCGCATCCATCCATATTGAAAATGCGGAGACCCTCTCTGTAAATTATTCACTACATTCAGGCGTTAATGTAGTGGGACTAACTTCTTTACCCACACCCGTCCATGATGTGGGAACTCTCTCTACAATTGATTCACTACATTCAGGCAAAAATATAGTGTTCATTGCTTACTTATCACTGCATCTAAGCTCTGCAGTACGTTATTAGGTGGGAACACCCCAAAGCAATGCTTATAATTTATGTAATCCATGGTATAAAAATCTGACAAAATTTTACGTTGGCTGTCGGAAGCCTAACACAACCGTCCTCCTATATCCGAGCTTGGGACCGGTAATGCAAAGGTGATCCCTTACATGGGCGGAGTTTGTTTTGGTCATTAATAAAATAAAAAATTATGAGTATCCATTAATTATCATAATCTTAACTTGGTCACTAGAGAGAATCAATATGTCATGCTAATGGTTGATATGTTTATCGATACTGCGGGTGTCCATGAAATTTTATCGCTTATCGACGGTGCCTCGGGATATAACCAAATTAAGATAAATCCCGAGGATATGCATGAAATGATGTTCTAATACCGAGAGGAATTAAAGATCTAAGAATGGGTAGTAATACCATTTGGACTTAAAGAATGTTGGTGCTACATATCATCAAGTGATGAATTTTATTTTTCATGATTTAATCGAGAAAACCATAGAAATATACATAGATAATATTGTGGTCAAATCTAAGAGTTTCAAAAAATATTTGTTTGATCTTAAGCAAGCTTTTCAGCAAATGTGAAGGCTAACATTTAAAGATGAATCCTAACAAGTGTGCTTTTTTGGTTTCTACCACATATTTATTAGGTTTCTTGATACATAATAGAGGGGTCAAAGTCAACCCAAACAAGGACAAGGCTATCATTAATACCCAACCACTCAAGATAAAGAAGGAATTATGAAGTTTGATTGAGTATGCTTATTAATAATGACACCAAATATTGGTTATAATCTATGGCCTGAGTTTGGTCTATATTTCTCATATAAGAAAGGCTCATATTTATGGTGATTCTCAAGTCGTATTGAGCCAATTGATAAGGACTACCGAGGCCTTAGTTCGAACTTGCAACCATTGCATCAGAACACAAAAGATTTGTTAGAAACCTTCCTCGAACCAAAACTATTATATATTCACATAGATGAAAACTAGGTTGCAAATAATTTAGCTCAGACTGCCTCGAGATAGTGATAGCCTTGATTAAGGAGATAGAAGAATCTCATGATTGGAGAGATTTGTTTGTGAAATACCTGAGTGAACCTTTACAATGTTTGAAAGTTAAGACTCGACATAGAGAGCTAAGTTATACCTTATTAGATGGCGAGTTGTATAAGTGAAGTCATCAAGGTTTACTTTTGAGATGTTGGAGTAGGGTTGAAGATCAAATGATAATGATCGAGATTCATGAAGGAATCTACATGGCTCATTGGTGATGGCCTAAAATGAATTAGCTAATATATCCGTATTGGTATTATTAGCCAACTATGCATCAAGATTGTATTACTTTTATAAAAAAAGATATTAATAGTTTTAACGTTTCGGCCCCTTATAAAAAGTGTGTAGGTATAATTACATCTAATAATCAAACCATGGCCATTTTAAGGTTGGGCCATAGACTTAATTGGAAAGATCTATTTGAGATCATCTAAAAGACATATTTTCATCATAATGGCAACATATTCACTAAATGGGTTGAGGCTTATTATTGAAAGAGGTGACCTAAGATGATGTGATCAAGTTCAACAATGACTATATTATCTTTTGATTTGGAATTCTATGATCGATTACGGCTAGCTAAGGGATGATGTTTACAAGAGAAAAGGTAATGGCTTTTCTCGAGAGCTTCGGCATTATTTTGGTACATTCAACCCCTTTTTATGTACCAGAGAATGGTGAAGTTGAAGTTACCAATAAGGTGATTATTGATTTAATTAAGAAATCCCTCAAAAACAATCTATGGAAATGACACAAGGTATTACATGAGGTCCTTCGGGCATACCAAAACTCCAAAGTAAATATATTATATATACTCACCAATTACCTTGGTTTCACAAATGCAGGTGATGTAATGGTAGAACCACAATAGTACGAATGTATAGTGTTTGTCATCCATTACTGGTTTGATACCTAAATGGTGATAAATAAAGTTTTTCAAAAAAAGTTGTAGTGAGAGTTTTTCGGTACGAAAATCTTGATCTACTAAAGAGATAATATCAATACCATTGACTGAAACTTATAATCGCTTGAATATCTAGAACGGTGAGAGACATCATTCTGAAAAGCAATTAGAAGTGGTTATGCTGGAAATAAAAAAAGATAAGCAATTAGAAGGTTGCTATCAAATTGTATGGCTAGAAAGAACAACATGATGAAATAATGGATAACCTATTGCATCTAAATGTGGCATTTTTTGTCTCTAACCCTATGTGGATTGAAAGTATTGAAAAAGAAAAGAGCACCTGACTTATGAAATATCAAGACCTTGAACGTGTGAAATAGACCTAGCACCTAGAGTTGATCTTACATATCATGAGATCATTTTGTACACCCCAACTAGTGTGGCAGCAAAAATAGTAGCATGAACATAGAAGTGGAGAGTTATCAAGGATCACGCCTAAAAGGTTTGACACGATATGTATCATTTTTGTGAAAGTTTATAAAAGGCATGTGTACTCAATAATATGCATCAGAAATCAATGACACAATTACATATTTTTCTTCCTTTACCTTTTTTAAGAGTAGAAGTAATATAGTCTCCTCATCTTTTTAAGCATATTGAGTGTTATTCCTTTTTATGTAACCCTCATTGGAGATCGAGATATGCACAATCGGATTCTTAAGAATCCATCTTGTCGTTGATACCTTATCCAATTCTTTTCTTTTTAAAAACGAGGGTTAGAGTTTTTTCACATGCTCTCTTATCTTATGATGTTTTAGTCATGTGTAATGTGTTCTATCATTCGTATATATGTGTATATGCATATATACATATATTGTGTGTGTACATATATAGGTCAGTGTATGCATACCACTTTGTATGCAAACCTATGGAACGACCGTTTAATTGAACGATATGAAGATATTAGATTCAAAAGTAATAAGTAGAATGGTTTAATGTACACTTTCAGGTACATTCACCTAAAAACGTAAAGTATGAAATACCTTTCTACCGTTCACTTTTTTAACCTAATTTGATCAAATGGTAAAAATCAGTTTTCATGAGTTTGCATATTCAAGTTCGCATACATCTCTCTCTCTCTCTCTCTCTCTCTCTCTCTCTCTCTCTCTCTCTCTCTCTCTCTCTCTCTCTCTCTCTATATATATATATATATATATATATATATATATATATATATATATATATATATAGAGAGAGAGAGAGAGAGAGAAGGTTAGGTTGGTCAATTCTCCAAACAGGTACCAAAGGAGACTTTCATAACCAGTGGCGTCTTGGTCATATCCAAGAGAATACTAAGCAAAGAGAATGCAAGTAATGTTAGTTTTGACACATCCGGCTATGTAGGTCAGATTCCGATCACCTGAAAATTTCACAAACTTTTTAAAATGCGAAGAGGAAAGCAAGCCACTATATCTGAATAAAATAAAGCGAAAAAAGAATAGCACAGTGGATTCGTTTCCTTCCTCCTTTTATACCATATCGCCGAAGTGCAATCTCTTAGTCGCCTCTTGTTTTATCACCACCACTGTCACAAAGTTCCCCTCATTCTGCTCTTTTGCTAAGCCTCCTTTCCTGTGCTTCCACTGCCGGAAATACGCGATTCCGCCGGAGAATTCAATAATCTCCGGACTCCTCCGTGATGGGATTTGCTCTCTCCCCCTTGCAAACTTGGATCAGGCTGCCGTGGAGCACCAGCTTCTTTCGCCACAAGTTTGTTGACTGCTAGTACAGACTTTGTTTGGGGAGTGGGGGTGTAGCGGAAAGGGGAGATTTGGTAGTGGAAGGTTCTATTTTTTCGGTTGTCTTGTCGGAAAGATCGTAGCTTTGAGCAGTCTACCAGATGGATTCCGGCCGTCTTGTCTTCGATGGTAGCTCAAATAATATGCTCTTCATCGGAAACAACGATCCAGTTTTGCGTGGTAATTTTTCTGTTTACTGTTAATAAATCTTATCATACTTCTTGACCTTTTCGATATCGGTTGTCATACTTGTTGAATTTTTCGTTTACATGGAAAGCTTGGGACGAATCCTTTCGAAGAGAAAATTCTTCGCATGAGATATTTCGAGTTAGGAGTATCATGTGATCCGTGATCGAAATCATCAGTCGGATGGATATGATTTCAATCACATATCAATTGGCCTTTCTTCTCATGAGAAATGATTTAGGACCTACAGATGGTCCCTTCATGGCCTTTCTTCTCTGTCTTGAGTGTGTGTTTCATGCTGACACTTTCTTCCATTAAGGATGTATTTGGAGAGTTAGTTTTCTAATAATATCTAACGATATCCTTGACAAAGCAGGACATTCCACTTCCCTCACGGCCGTTCCTGGGTCGATGATCGGCTTTGGCCCAGCCTTTCACCTGCCATTCTATGCCACGACTGACAATCTGATGGACGACGAGTTCCTCGACGAGCACGCCTCGGAGAAGAAGCGGAGGCTCACGTCTGAGCAGGTCCATCAGCTGGAGATCAGCTTTGAGGCTGAAAACAAGCTTGAACCAGACCGCAAGGTGCAGCTGGCGAAGAAACTTGGGCTCCAGCCTAGACAGGTGGCTGTTTGGTTCCAAAACAGGCGGGCTCGATGGAAGACCAAGCAGCTCGAGCGAGATTTTGACCTCCTCAAAACCGCTTATGACTCGCTTTCCTCTGATTATCAAAGCCTAGTCAAAGGGAGCGAAAAGCTCAAATCGGAGGTTCGTATCATTTACTGTTTCGAATCCAAATGGGTCTCATTCCTTTTATTCATTTCTCAACATCCAACCCTTTTCGAGTATATTTCTGAGCAGGCTTGCTAAGAAGCTAGCCGTCCATCTTGGAGATCGACGGTGCTCAACTTCTATCCTTTTCAAATAGATTTCTAAGCCGACTTGCGTCTCTTTTTCAGAAGAATATGGTTTAGCACCATTGATGTACAAAATGGACGACGCTGGTAGGAGCAAGAATGATACAGCACCCACCATGCTGGATCACGTACAAAGGCTCATGTTGGAGACCGGCAGGGTGAACCCTTTGGCTGTGAAATGGGGCCCATGACACGTAATGTGCACAATTCATTGGTTGGATGACAGTGAACAAAGTTTTCGTGGTGGGGCCCGCTGGGTCCCCCTTCACCTTCCAAAAATGTCTTAAGGGCATTTTTATAACGATCTGTGTTTTAGGGAGTGGCCCTCTTTGTCGGGTCGGGCACACCAAACTTGGAGTCTTGAGAAGAAATAGATGCAAATCATTGAGATGAGGAGACGAGCATATTAACAGCATTACATCCTCCCATGTTTTCATTGTATCATATTGTAAATTATTTTATGCATTACATACATATATACATGCATAACACATATACATATACGTATGTACATATGTATACATACAATTTATATGGCATATCACATTATTTTTCTTCGTTTAGTGAATAAAAATTGTAAGAACCAAAAATTATAGATGAAATCATATTGTAATATATAATATGATACACAATATATCCTATGCTATGGTGCTTGACACACACGGATAATTGGGCGAACATAATACGAGTATGATCCAAATGTTATATGTGATGTATTTTATATATATATATATATATATATATATATATATATATATGTCATCATATGATATGATTCGGGTTTAAATGTAGGTTGCATCACTGCAAGAGAAGTTGCTGGCAAAGGAGATGGGAAGCGAGAACGCTGGCTTCTTGTCAACTGAAAACGTAGCTGCCAACTTGCAGTGCAAAGTTGAAGATGGCCTGAGCTCCGGCGGAAGCGTGGTCATGGACGACGACAGCACGCATCTCATTGATAGTGGTAACTCAAACTTTCCATACTATATGGGCATGGAAATGGTGCGATCTGAAGAAGATGAGAAGAGGTACTCCTCCAATGAGCCATTTTGTGTCGGAAACCTCGATGGAGATGGCTCAAGCTATTTTGCAGGTACTTATGGTGTCGTTCCGGTGCAAGCAGAAGAAGAACAACTTGGATTGTTTGAATGGTCTTAGAGGGCAAGCCTAAGGATTACTTGCTTTTATAAAATGGAATAGTAAAGAAGTGTGTATTTGGGGACGTATTAAACCTAATTAAGCGTGCAAAATTTAGATAGTATTATCAATATCTAGTGTATGGTTTATATCTAAATAAATTTCTGAGGTCATTTGGTTGTTGTGGCAGTGACAGACCTATATCTAGGTGAGGTGCGAGACGTTATCCATACCCACTTTTCTTTACAGGGTCCAGCCATAGTTGAACTTTTAGGCCATAATAGAGAGAGCCCAAATAGCAGGGGCTTAGCTAGAAATGAATATTAAATCTTTTAAATATAGGGCAGGCCATAATATAAGCTGCTTTCAATCAAAGTGGTGTTGAATTAATTGGCTTGAAAGATTTTGATACGTAGGTGAGCTTTACATATGTGTATGTATATGTATATATATATATGTGTGTGTGTGTGTGTGTGTGTGTATATATACATATACATATATATATATATACATATATATATATATATATATATATATATATATATATATATATACATATATATGTATGTATGTATGTATGTATGTATATAGGTGGATAAAGAAAAAGAAAGAGAAGGAGTCTTAACTGTATATACCAATATCTTCTTTGTTCGATTTTTCCAATATCTTCTTTGTTCGATTTTTCATATCAAGGATGGGGATTTAAATTAAAGGTTCCGTTATATTCTTGAATTTTGAATTTAATATATAATAAATATAAATAATTCAAATCTTTGTAATTGATTTAAGATTAAACAGTAGAAAGATTTATGCAAGATTATGCATGACTATGATAGATCGAACAATATATATATATATAGTAGGCACTGATTTAATTAATCTTTAGTTAAAATTTCTGCCTTGCAAACCCTTGATCTAGCGCCTTCCCATGCTGGGGTTTCTGCCAAGCACAAATTGCTGTATGGCGCGCACGTAGAAGTGGGGCAGGTTTATGGATTGGTTGGCAACCTTGCCAGCAATTTTATACATAGTATTTGCAAAAAGAACAATGCCCCCTCCAGCGTGATTCAAATAAATGTAATGGCTAGCCATGTGGCATTTGAGTCCAAAATAATGAATTACAGGCGACATGGACACCCTACCAGCTTGTAGGATTTCAATACCTTTTGTCAACTACCATTACAATCTCTCTCTCTCTCTCTCTCTCTCTCTCTCTCTCTCTCTCTCTCTCTCTCTCTCTCTCTCTCTCTCTCTCTCTCTCTCTCTCTCTCTCTCTCTCTCTCTCTCTCTCTCTCTCTCTCTCCATACATACGCATATGTGTATGTATCTATATATTTATGTACATTAAATATATAATATATCAAATGATACATCAATGATCTTGTATCCCACATGCCGTGTCATGAATTTTCTTTCTTTGTCGTTCTATCGTCATCATCTAAGTCAAAGATGAACCACACTTCTCTTTGTGAAGGTTTATTGCTATCTATCCCTGTGAATGTTGTAGAAATCATATGGGATCGTTTGAATCACCCCATCCAAATCAAAATATTGCATATCCGAGCTGATCGTGACCTGTTTCTTTTCTGATTTTATGTTTTTACATATTTTTTGAAGTTTTTAATTATCACAGTGGCTACTGATTTCCTGAACCATTTGGCAAGGCGAATAAAGTGCAATCCGGCAAACAATGTGGCTCAGTCCTTATCCCCTTCTCCAAGGGGGCTTAGCATAGTAAAGGGGTCAGAGCAGTCACCGTTTCGATTCCCATGGCTGCTAATCCATTGCACCAGACATAGCTGTAGAATAGAAATAGAAGCAATAGTCTTCGACCGTCATATTGTGCCTTCTAATGAGCTTTCCTTTGTTCTCCTTTTCCATGGTAGTGTTATAATAATTACAACATACATACTTTGGTCACCCCCTTTCATCCTAAAGCAGGCATAGATACCATCCCTAACTCCTGCTTGGAAGACCCCTTACTTCGTAATCCGTGGCCAGGGGTTCAACTCACAAATCCAAGCTCATGAGTTCAACATTTAGGACATGATGCCTGCGGCCGGCCCATTGCTAGGACAAAAAAAAACTTATTATGTTAGAAATACAAAGTTTATAAACAATAGATGCTTGCAAAAAGGAAAGGAAGTATCGCTTAGGTCATTTTTCGAGTGATCCAGATCCCGAACTACTAAGCGTAGGTTGTACTCGTGAGGTAGAAGATTGGGCATCACATTACAAGTCATAAAAGGAGAATCTCGTGTCAGGGATAACAGTCATAGCACACACACGACGAAGTTGGCTCTGAAGGGTTTCAAGGCCAGGTTGTCCTTTCATAACGGGTTTATTTAACAATGACCACTTTGAAATTGGATTGACCCTGAAACCGACCCTTGAACCGAAACCGGAATCAAAGTCCTCCTAATTTTATTACAATCTGTGCCAGCCCCCTAACCCCACTGCTAAAGAATTTGAATTTAAGGGCACAACCTGACTGACAACCATGGAATGACTGAACCACTGATCCGGTCATTCAAAAAAAATCAATAATAGTTATATATTTTATAAATATAAAAATTGATTTTTAAAATTGATTTTACTTATTCCATACAGTTTTGAACTCAAACCAGAGCCGATGGTTCTAGGTTCCAGGATAACTAGAATAAGCAGTTCAGAAGTGCCGATTTCAGTTTACCTGAAATATGCCATGCCTCAGTCTACCAAACCCCACTTGCGCCTATATATAAATAAATATATAAATAAGTAAAACAAGCTTCAAAATAAATCAATTCAAACGGTCGTTATTGTATCACGGACATTCATGGTTGATTGGCATCATTAGTAAAATGACTTAAATTCTGTAACGGTGCAAATTAGCCTGATGATGCATGGATCAAGTAATAAGGTTATATCACAATATCACAGAAATGCAACCAGAACTTGCATGCACATTACACGCACACACAGAGTTAGTTTGAGAGACAGAGGGGGAGAGGTTGATAAAGAATGATACACTTAGACTACATTTCCTGGGTTACATGATTCTTTGACGCGTATAATGTTTAGAACCTGTTAGCAAGCCTACTACAATGGATGGGAAAATGCTGTCGCGCATTTCTCATAACAGATATTAGAAGCTCTACAAGTTTCTCCTTCTGCTGTTTCACAAATCTCACTTTGCTGTGCATCCGAATAGTCATCAGTGTTAGCATCGTCTATATATACACGGGCGCAGTGGCAGCAGCAGCAGTGATGGCAGCAGATCAGCATGAGCCACAGAAAAAGCAACTCAATGACCGATCAACAGCAAGAAGAAACTCAATGATTGGTCAACCTTCAAAGCAGCGGTACCACAAGTGATTTCAATGTGGATATCGACTGTTAAATTTCATTCTTCACCAGAAGATCAGAGCTAGCAATTTGACCCTTACGTGTTTTCCTGTGGTAAGGCCGCCAACTAATAATGCTCCAAAAATGTGAAGTCGAGAATGTAAACGTTAGCTGTATGTGCCTGAGATCAAACATCAGGGTCCTTTCTTTTCTTCCCTGGCTTCACTATCTTAGGGTTCTCTTGTTGGTCCAAAGCAGGGGTGGCCTTTTGGTATATGATCGCAGCATCCAAAGCATATATTCGCAGCGCGAGTGATGAAACTGTGGATGTCTTTACAGCTGCAGAGAGAGATGACCAATACCACCATCCATTTCTTAAGAACTGTGTCTTGATCATGTTCTCAAATATGATCGTGGCTTGAACCATCTGTACCATTGTCAAGTATAAAAAAAAGGGTTGTTAAAAGTTATCAAACTAGTATGTTATCAAGGTATGACATAAAGGTAGCAAATTGTTGGGTACATTGAGAGCCTGGGGAAACGTATGCAACAAACAAAAGGTGAAGTCACTAAACAAAGACATAGATACTTATTGCATAATTTTGGTATATCGTGAGATCATCCACTGCAATTCAAGTTAGGGTACCAGAATTTACTAGTTTAGGTATATGTTGCTGAATGCAAAATAACCGACACTTCATATAAATTGACCGATTATTACCTAATGAATTGACTTGTAAAAAAAATTGATAGATTGATTCAAAATTTCAAATATTAATGTTAACTGATTTTGATAGTTGTCAGTATATTTACAGTTTTATCAAATATTATCAATTATATATAATAATATGCAAATTATGCTTATATATAGCACTGTCCTCATGGAAAACTGTTGTGTCTCGAATCCGCTCCCGCACCATGTCCACACCCACGTGACATAACGGCGAACCTTTTTCCAAGAAATAGCATAACTGCAAGAAGCTGAAGTGTTTATTTGCCACACCCACAGGTTTCAATCAGGGTCAACGATGCGGCTCCGACATGAAGCCAACCCATATGAAACCTGTAATGGTGAGGACCAATAAGACAAACAACAGGTCCATTGTTGGGGTCAAGCCTACAAGGTTAATATATACAAGTTACAGTTTTTTGAAATTAGAAATGAGGATCCAACCTGCACCCCAGTTAAGATCCACAAGATTTAAATGTAAAAAGATCTTTATATTATTTTCCCAATATGGTATACATTTTTCTTGAAGGATCCGATTACCATTTTCCTTATAATAGATTTTGTCTGATGCAGATCCAAGGAAACTACCAGCATCCTTAAGATAGACCTGGATCTGCCCATACCCAGGGTAGGTCCCACCAGTTGGGACACCTAGTTTAGAATATCCTACGTTAAATATCAATTTGTAAGTGTTTTCAACAACATCAGTATGGCCTCATATTCTAAGAAGTAAGAACATAAGGCACTCTTCTTGCATAAAGTTTCTACCTATGGCTTAAGTTCATAAAAATTATAATATGACAAACATCTTATCATTCACGATAGAACTGCAAACATAATCACTAATTTGCAGCTTATCTTACCTCAAATATTGATTCTGCAGACTTAACAAAAGAGCGCCATGCATGTCTTTTTGACAAAGATGTTCTGGATGGTTTCACTGCTTCGTCAACCAAAGCTGCATCCATATCAAGCAAGTTGATCTTAAGACGCTTCAGGATTTGAGATGCTTTACCAAACAGCGGTCTTAGTGATGTTTCTGGGACAACACAGTTCTGGGCACTTCCAAAATCTGATATTGTGTCATCTAAAGGATACCATGAATCTTTAGTCTCTGAGGTACCAGGAGCGCATCTATCATATTTTAGTACCACTGCTTCAATCGCCTTCTCTTCCACATTTTTACTTAAGTCATTTGTGGGTATAGCATTTAATACTACTTTATCACCATCATCTTTCTCCAGTGCAGAAGTTAATATTTCTTCTGTCTGAGCAGCCAAACAAAAGGCTGGATCACTTTGATGCATACGTTCATGAAAGATCAGAAGGGAAGGATCAAAGATGGATGAAAATGGTGGAGCTGAAAAGAATGATGTGACACCACCAGACCCAAGAAACCCTATTTCTCCTACTAGCTCTCTGTTGGAATCCTTTGTGACAAATTTACTGCTGATATCTTCAATGTCATAAGGGCAAAGAGCATCTTTCTTTCTGGACTTGCTATATCTGAAACTCAAGTCTACCTTCCCGTTATTTGTTCCCTCCAAAGCATCTGCTTCAACAGTATACTCATTAAGACGGTGGCTCTCAGACTTTATTCCCCTTCCCCTGGATGCTTCATCATTTTCCTTGTTCTCATCCAAAGCTGAGTTGCACTTTCCCTGATTATGCTCCTCAAGTTCCGTATTTGTGCTAAATGTATGATGGCATGAAATGCAATGACACCGAGAAGGCCATACTGGTTCCAAACACTCGCATCTAAACATTCGTTCTTCATAGTTTACTTTTGTCTTTCTTCCTCGCCGTTTGGGTGCATCACCTGCATCAGATTCCAAGAAATAGCCATACGTCTTCTCCAGTATGCCAGTAGCCTGGGTGTTCAGAAGCTGAGGAGATAAAATCTTTTCATTAGCTTTAGGAAAACCATTTGTCTGTGGACACTCCGGGGTACTACTAGCTTGTGAAGGCCTAATTCTCTGTAGCTGTAAAACCCATTCCCTCAAGTCTATCTCCCGTGAATTACTGCACCTTAGCCAATCCATAAGTTCATGAATTTCTGAAGCAGTTTCATAGATGACCCAAGGATAAGAACCTTGTGCCAGAGAATTCTGATCATAATGATATAAGTTGGTGTGAGCCAATGGATATCCAAACCTAGCCCCTAAGTCTGTAACAGTATCCTGTTGATATTTTCCACTAGGAGGGGCAGTAGATGTAGATGGTAAATCTCCGGTAGGGTCTGAAGATGTGTCCATAACCTCAGCTGCTTCCTCGACCATTTTTGCCTGCATAGTTCCATCAACAACCAACCAAGGATAATTATTTCTTCTGAGGAAAGACCAGTACAGTCTACCAATAGAATCTCGACCTAAGAACTCCCTTCTCATGCAAACTTTGAGAAGTTGTGATTCTGTGTTGGCAATCGCTTCCAGCAACCGCAAAATTTCTTGCTTCAAATGGTCAGGTAGACAAGTCTCCTGAGGCTCAGGCATGCCAAGGCAAGTATTACTGCCATGGCCTATAAAGATATTTTCTTTGTTGAATTTTGCTGATGAATCCACAGTGCATTTCATTGCCGCAGAGCCCATGGAACTCGCAGAAACTTGTTCCACAAAAAGGGGTCTCCCTCTTTCAGATGAGACACCAGAACCTTCCATGATTTCTGCAGCAGATAATGGCACCAAATTACTCTTCTCAGAATTCAAGTCATGAATCTTTTCATTTAACCCATTAGGGAAGCTTGGATACCTGGCGTCCCGAAGTTCAACATCACAACCCTGACGGAGTACGTCATTCTGATGAATTCCAATAAGTGCTCTCTGCTGTTCAATTTTCGGGCTCTGTTTAACTACTTTGCCAGAAACCATAATAGGAAAACTTTTAACTGCATTATCCCTGGCTTGACTGCCAATGCCCAAATTCTTTACACCTGATTCCTCGGAATACTCGCAAACATTGTTTTCATGCATACTTCTAGGGAAAAAGTACCCCACATGCTTATTAAGACCATTTGAACCACTCCCTGTAAAAGGTGTGTCGAACTTATTAAACAAGCACTGTTGCAAGTAACTGGAAAACGTCATCCTCTGATCAAATCCACTAGTAAACAGCTGGTGCTGCCCTATCCAATCACTCACAAAGTTGCCAGCATGCCCCTTACTTCTAATATCTTCAATGGACCTGCTAGCATTTTCCTTGGCCATCTTAATGTATACTTCTTCCCTAAAGCTTAGGTTCCTCCACTCTATAGACTGCAAACGCAACTTGTTCTGTAGCTCAACAGATACATCTTGGCATCGTTCAAGGTGCTCACGAATGGTAGCAGAATTCAGTCCTTCGTCACATAGAAATTTAAGAAGAAATATCCTCTGCATCAGGGAATTTTAAATATGCAACAGCATCAGTTATTAAGCTCATTCATCTAAGATATGTAACAGACAGTTTATGACAATGTAAAAAGGAAATACAGCATCCAGTTAAAATTTTTAGCTAAAAGAACCCTATTCATCTTGACCAATCATGCTGAGATGGTACAACGACAACTCAAGCAAAAGGAAAAGAATTGTGTCACCGTTCGTTGAAAGGCATGAACACAAGCCTGGAGGCATGCAAACTAATCACCGTGTACACATGCAACTTTGGAAGAAGCTCAATAAACCATAAAACGTAACTTTAATATACAAAATAATAAGAAAGTATTTCCTGTATCCACATGCTGTTCCACATCATACTCTGCACCCAGTAAAACTTTTAGGTGCACCTATTCTAGAGATGCAAGAAGTTTTGATAAGTTGGAGGCACATCAAGCTGAGATCATAACTTCTATCGCGGTTGCATATGTGCATTCATATTAAGAAAAGAACCGTATGGATAGATTAGATATTTTGGGCCTTACCATACAACAAATACTAGAAATAGCTTATGCATTCCAACTAATATAAGCTTTTTCCAATGAGTGAATCAGTATCAGTGGCAAAGTACCGGTCAATTATCTACCTAACCAACTTATACCTATGTCATTTTTGTAAATATCATATAAAAGGGGCACCACCACGCATTTACCATACCATATCACACTGCACGTAGGAAAGGTTTTGTTTCCATTTTCATTTTGATTATAGATGTTCTGCACATATACTTCATGTACTGAGGATGTGATCTAACAATTCAAATGTTTTTTATGTGATCTAACAATTCAAGTGCTTTTTATGTTATATTTGATGCTTTGATGTTGTTCTTAACTTTTCTTACAACATTTGATTTTTCCTTTTGTGATCTTTTACATATTTTTGTATCTTTATTTTTGTGTTTTATTGTTTATTAGGTGCACAAAATTTGTTGGGTTTACCTACTATGCCTTTATGTAACTACTGTATTATATGGTACTGTAACCATGTAGTTGTACCCCTTCTGATTTGAGGTCAAATAAGTTTTCCACACCAATTGTCTCTCTACTTCATACATGGTAACCTCTATTTTATGCATCTGGAATTGGTTCTCGACCACGTCTTACATCACACCATGCATTAGCAAATGATGAATCCCACTATGAGAAGATATTCCATAGTATACATCCAGGACATACTTCATAGTCCTGGAATCTTAGATCATACCCCTTCCCAACAACAACTAAGTCGTTTCCCATTAGATGGGGTCAGCTACATGGATTATACGTCTTGTACCATGCTAATAGTTACCTCAACAAAAGCCTGATCATTTTCTTATTGTTTTCATCTTCTTCTTACTTTTTTAACATATCCACCATCTAGTTTCTTGCACTTCCTTCTTAGAGCTTCCTTCAGTAGCATTTCCAGTTGTTGAAACAATCTTAAATGATTTTTCATTATTTTATCATCTATTGATATCACTCCCAATTTGTCTATGATAACCTCATTGCCAACACAGTCTTTCCTTGTATGACCATATATACATATCAGAATCTTCAATTATGCCACAGACATATGATTAACATCCCAACACTGAGCATCATATAATATAATGGGTCTAATTGTTGTTTACCTTTCAACTGTAATGGTAACTTTTTCACATAAAATACTTGATTTACCTCTTCATTTTGACCGACTTCTATTAATTTTATATGTGATATCTCCATCAATTTTACTATCGCTATAAAAAAACTAACACTAAGTATTTAAAACTTTCTTTTTGAGGGATGTAATGTATGTCAATCTTAATTTTCATGACATTTGTGGTAACAAAATGATCAAATTTGCATTCTATATATTTTATCTTTGTTTTATAAATTAAAACTTTTATTTTCTCAAGTCTCTCTCCATAATTTCAATTTCTTGTCAACTTTTTTCTTAGGCTCATCCATTGATGCAATGTCATCCGCAAATAACTTACGCTTAATTATTTTATCTTGAATATGGTTTGTTAATTCATCAATAACTAAAAGAAATAAATACATGACTTAAAGTTGATCCTTCATGTAATCTACTATTAACTACTTAATTATTTTATCTTGAATATGGTTTGTTGACTCGTCAATAACTAAAAGAAATAAATACATGAGTTAAAGTTGATCCTTCATGTAATCTACTATTAACTTAAGAGAAATCCGTCATTCCTTTATAAGTCCTCACACATATTTATGCACCATCATACATATCTAAGATTGATGTATGCCAATAGGATTCCTCTCTTTCAAAGGTTCCGTATACATAATGAGGTTATTAGAAACAAATTAGGAGTGGCACCAATAGAGGATAAAATGAGAGAATATCGTTTAAGATGGTTTGGACATATAGAAAGAAGATCAAAAGAAGAACCTGTAAGAAGGTATGAAAAACTAAATTTGGAAAGTATTAAAAGATCTAGAGGACGACCACAAAAGTGTTGGAAAGAAACAATAAAGAATGATCTAGCTTATTGAGAGTTAACTGCTAACATGGCACACGATAGGGATCTGTGGAAACAAAGAATCCATGTAGCCGACCCCGTCTAGTATGGGAAAAGGCTTAGTTGTTGTTGTTGTACCATGTGAAAGTTCTTTTACGCTCTAAAATTTTCTATAAAACATTTCAATATGTGAATAACCTCAATAGTGGATCTTCCTAAATCCAAGTTAGGTTATTCGTTATACTTCATACTTATCTCAACTTTTGTCAAATAACTCTTTTAGAATACAGGAATATTAAATCACACCCCCTTCCCACCACAAGATTATAGATAGGAAACTAGTGTTTTAGAAATAGTGACAAGATAAACATAGTGAAGGTTCAAAGTTATGAGGACAGGCATGAACGAGGCACAAACATAGGGGTAGAAATAGGTAAAAGGTTTACCCAAATCTTGGTGATGTACACAAAAAGAGGTGCAAACCAAAGGTCTAAATCGACAGAAACACTGTTTTCGAGGTTGGCCTTGAGTAAGTCCCAGATAACAGGCATAAGCCCAGCTTAAGCAAACAGTTGAATGGCTTTATGCAAAAAGCCACATCCTTCAAAATTCATAAGTAGCACAAGGAAACATGGGAACCAAACTTCAAGTTCATTCAAATATTGAAGCAAATTGCACTACCACCAGCACTTTTCCTTACCCACAGAAACAAACGCTCAGGCCAAGCAAAATGTTTGTTCCATCAATCTCATGCATGGGAGGAAAACTACAATATATCAGAAAGCACAGAACAAAAAGACCATGACTATCCTCTTGATTCTATATAGGAAATAACATGCAGCAATATGGATAATGCAGTGATGCATTGAGGGACAGGAAGCACTGCCATCCTTCACCCACTTTCAAGCAGCTAACCTTGTAATATCTCACAATTATCAAAAAGTACCACTATAGCCTTCTTGGTTCGCCATCTTACACCCGAGAACAAAGTCGTAATGACTGTATCAAGAGAAAAACGGTAGTCGAAGCATAAATCAGGAAAATAGGCAACAGGCACGCTTCACTAGTACCTGACCATATCAAAATCAAAGCAACTTCTCTCGCAATGCTCCAAAATCCACCGGTTCAACAACTTGTCTATGTCTAAACCCTTATGTCTTGTGCTTGTGCACCAATGCGTGCAAGTAAACACAAAACCATTTCAGTCCTTCACACAACAAAAGTACCAGAAAGTGTGCATGAATTCATTTGAAAACCAGGATAGCTTACATGCATTTATTCACGGGTATACATGCATTTTTTCCTCAAGGTCATGCATTTTCCTCAAAGTCTCACATAATCTGCTTATGGTCGACACTATTAATTACGAAATCAATCATGATCCACACTAAGCAATATCTCGTCCTCTTTAGATACAGATAAGTTCACTAGATCATGAAGCCTTGCTTCGATAACATCTAAAATTAAACTGAATATGAATATCTCATAGGACATGACCTTACCCATCATTCCGAAACAAATCTCAGCCCTATAACAGAAAGGGAAAAGAACCAGCTCGAATTAGCCAACAAATCAAAGAAGATAGATGAATAAGATGGCTTTTATAGTTTCACACAGTCTCAGGTGGAACATCACTCAACATGCCTGATGAATCACCTAGCAGATAACAGAGTCATCAATAGAACTTTGAGATCTCTAGGCACACTGCATTTCTTATTACCTAACAAAATCATTTTATTAAGAAGTATGGAAAAAGCAGAAGAAAGTATGGTGAATAGAACATACCAAGGAAAAGAAGTAACTGTATTGATATTCACCATTTATGTTTTCTTGGGGTATATACAGTTAACGCTTGTTTCTTAGTAGTACAATTTAGAATTTTTAAATCAAAGACATCACACTCTCATGTGCTTCGGTTTTTTCCAGTAATTCCAACAAAATATGAATGTGGAATTCCAGTGACCAAAGGAAAACAAATCCAACAATTTCTCAAAATCCACTTGTCATTGCTTCCATTTTATGGCATCAAATCAATTGAAATGGAATATAATACCCACTAACCTCTTTAGTGCCGAATTCCCAGTATTCACTTTCTCCAATTGCAGCAAACAACTCTTCTAATGCATCTGGCGATGCACGATTGTGGACTACCTTTGATTTTTTCTTTGGTTCATGATTCTTTATCACTTGAGAAAGCAACAAAACTTGAACACCACTTTGCGCAGCAACACATGAAGGACAATACCAATTTCCCTCAGGGATCCTTGCAAGTGGCGGATTCAAACAATAGGTATGGTATTCTGAATCACATGTATCGCATAGTAACACACTTTCATCATCCTTATCTATGCCACATACTTTACAGACACCTTCTTCCCAGGGAGCTTTAGGAATTTCACAGACAAAAGCAAGAGGATCTCTGGAGTCCTTTTGTGTCTCTGAATTTACACCATCGGGATCAGCAGTTCCTTTTAGTTTCTGTACAAGGCCAAGGACCTGCAAGAGGTTGTCTCAGGAGTTAAACCACACATGTGAGCACACACACAAAGGATCCTAGTACTGGCAAAGAAGCATATTAGATGAATGAACATGGGCATGTCAATAAACAAAACTGATCTTCCTAATTGTCACCTCACCATAGTCTATGAAATCTCTTCTCGACTATATACATTGTTCAGTTCTGTCAATATATCGCTGTTCCATTTTCATCGTATCCCTGACAACGTCGTGCTTATCATTTATCAATCCTTTCTCTTACCTAAATCAAGTTATAAGTGACCCATCAGTTTCTTCGACAACAGATGTTGTTGCAACATTAACTTTGCCTTCAAGGGCAGACTGAGAATGTACAGATCATGATTGAACTGTAGGATTAGAACATTTTTGTTATCCTGTTGGCAATTTCCATGCATTGCATCCCAAATGGAAGGTGCATGTGAACGTAGGTATTGCTAAGAAGCAAATTTAATTCCTCAAAGCTTGCTTATCTACTTTGCTTCATCTTTTGCTTTCATGATCATTTGTGTACCCAGAAACTCTATGTAACAAAACAGTATTTTAGGAACAAAACAATATCCTCTAGCATATATATCTAGAAAATAAATAGTGAACTTTTTGTTGTCATTGTTCTAACATATCTATATTTGGATGAAGTGGTGAACCATGTATCAATTTGCATAATGTGTTCAAATCCTATAGTGGCTGCCATCAAGCTAGTCACCTATGTATCAAGGTCGTAATATTGCAAAGCATTGGATGGTTATGTCAGATCCCGAACTTGCCAGGTCTAGACCACTTGTGCACTATAAACGAGACAAGTAAGCTAGTCACCTGCGATACACGATATGATACGATACAGGTTATCGTGCCGTATCGCACGATACGCCCAGGGACCCGTATAAAGGGTCCCTGGCCGAACATAAATCCAAACAACAACAACAACAACTAAGCCTTTTCCCATACTGGCCGAACATAAATCCACATTTAGGAAATTAAAAAAGGTAAATAGAGAAGAAAGCCAATTTGATACAATAAGTTTGGATAATTTTGATATATTAGAAGACTGGATTATGGAAGATAATGAAGAAAATGCCCTCCTAACTCAATAAGATATTGCATGGATAAATTTGGAAGGAGCGCAACAACATTATCAAGGAGATGAAGATTTTGATTTTGAAGCAGAAGGTGGTGATGAGGATCTTCAACAAGGAGAAGATGAAGATTATTTAGTTGATGATCCTGATTATAATATGTAAATGTAAATGTATTTCATTTTTTGCTTCAAAATTTTTAATAAAAAAAAATCAATTGTTCAATGGTGAATGATCAATATGTACTAAACTTTGCATTATATGAATTCTTTGCAATTACCAGAATTTTCCTAAATTTTTTCTTTTTTTTTTGGTTTTTTACTAATTTTTCTTGATTTTTTTATATTTTTTCTATTTTTTAATATTAAAGTATGATACGATACGATACGCCCGTATCGTGGAGCAAAACGATGCATGATACGATACGCATCGAACAACACTGCTTATCATAGTGTCAAAGACAGGTAGAAGTAGACATTGGAAGAGGAATACAATCCTAAAGTATCTAACATGCCTTTTATGAAAGCCAAACACACTACTGATGGATACATGAAATAGCATCATATAACAGTATTTCCATTAGAAGAGCAAATAAGGCTCAACGAAGAACTTGAAAATTGGCAACAAGGCCCACAACTCCACAATATTGGGGACACCGAAGGGAACTTCAAGTTTATTTGGTACGTGAGAGGCAGTAAAAGGCCTGCTTCTATGGGAGGTTTGTGGACAAAAACCTTGGCTTTGTTCAACATGGGTTTGTTAACTATGTGGCTGTGCAGATTTATTTTGGAGGACTTTGGAGGAGAGAGGTGGTGGCTAGATATGGGGTAGAAGAGACGGGACGCATGACTGACAAGAAGGGGGTGGTTGGTTGATGGAGTAGTTGGTTGATCATCGAGAATGGATCTTTAAGGACAGGTTTTGAGATAGAAGGGAGAATTTGATGGGGCTTTTAAAGGCATGTTTGCATCGCAGAACATGGTGGAAGGAAAAATTATAATTTCTACAATTATACTTTCTGAAAAAGTAGGTCCTGGACTAACAATTTTACTGTCTGCAACAAAAGTAGAACAGAACCTATAAGTTTTGGAACTATTAAATATTAATTATGTGTTTGAATATAATATGAATACAAAAAATACTTATGAGCCATGTTTCAGATGAAATACTTGCACACCCATACCTATCCTACTCCACAGATACAATCATAACATTTCACATTGTTTGTGGAGTTCATCTGCAGAGACTCGATCTCTTGGTATTATGCTATGCATAAGGCCTTCCTTCTTGTGGTGGCACTTTTCCTATGTGACTTACTCAACCTGGGCACTAGTTCCATATCATTGCCCTACTGTAATTTTTCCTTATAGTTTCAAAAGCTGGTACTGGTAGAGTATTAGTCTTCTACTAGAAGCAAGACACTCCAAAGAAAGTGACCATTCTTCCTGCTTTTACATTCATTTACGAAGTAGAAATGTTTTTAACTTCTTTTCAAAGGAAAAAGGACAACACAAACAGGAGGAACACAAATTCCTCCATATCATATATTTCTTCAGCTAGATAAAATAGTAACTCCATGTGATTCTGGAAATGAAGACCTGATATGGGAATTCAAGGTAGAAGAAAATCCCTAGTGCCAATTGAAATGAGTGAAGAATGTTACATTCAGAACATACCATGAATCAAGGATCAATAGAACATCAATAGAAAGATAGGGAGGGAGTGAAAGATTGGGTTTCATGGTTTCACGCAGAACAGCTGGATTCCCCATGGCTTTTGGTATGAACCCGAGTATGCTCTCTCTCTCATCAATCTTATTAAGCATTCATTTCTCAAGGTTACCTTTCTGCAGGAAATGAGAGAAGGTTAGGAGAAAGGGAGGGGGAGAGAGAGAGTGTGTGTCAGTCTGATAAGGGGGAGCAAGACAGAGGCAGAGAGAGGGCATACCTGTGATAGCTATGAGTACAGACAAGGGAGAGAGAGAGAGGAGAAAAAAGAAGAGTGTGGTTTCTCAATGGAGAGACCTTGCATACCTTCATGCATTTCCAGAAAAGTTTTACTGGAAATTCAAGTGGCCTATTTAAGAGGCAATTTCGCGTTTTTCTAGGTTTTGATAACAGGAACAACTTTTACAGGGAAAAGAACCAGTGTCTGCATAACATGGGAAGCAGACCTCAACTTTTTGAGTCACCTCACTATTTCGTTGATGAAAACAGGCCCTAAAACAAATATCTTTTATCATGCCTACAAGAGTTGGGAAGACCTAAGTGATGCCTATCAAGCTTTCGTGAAAATTGAATCTCCTCAAGCTTCTTTTTCACATCAGACACAGGGTGGAACCTAGTTTCTTTGATTTTATATTCGGGGATGGGTCTTGCCTTGGTAAATTGTTGTCATATGTGCAGGTGGGACTCAAGAGTCATTGGATGCTTTTATCTTATGAGTGGATGTGACATTTTTGGTGATACCCTTGCCAATTTTTCGAATTAGAGAAGCGTTGGATAGGACTGTAAGAGGAAATATGGGCATGAAGTAATTATTTTAAATACCACAAAAGAAATAGTAGAATTCTTTGCAATTTTTTAGATTGTTTGAAAGGAAACAAAAAAACTCCGCCTATGTAAGGAATCACCCTTTCATGGCCGGTCCCAAGCCCGGAAAAAGGAGGAGGGTTGTGTTAGGCTTCCGACAGCCAGCGTAAAACTTTGTCGGACTTAACATGGATTCTACAAAAGAAAAAAACAAAGAGTCCATGTAGCTGACCCCATCTAGTATGGGAAAAGGCTTAGTTGTAGTTGTAGTTGTAGTTGTAGTAGTTTGAAAGGAAACAAAAAGAAGGGTTCTTGATGGGGTGGAGAAAACCTGCACAAATGGTATAACGGCAGTGCTCTTTGACCGAGCTCCCAAAGAGTTGGCATAGTGTTTTTTTGGCATAGTAGTTCTTTTAGGGATCTTAGGAATTTGGAGAGTGTACAGTCCTACACTGTTCTTTCTTGATGCATTTGGTGAACAACTTTGGTGCCTGAAGGGGAACTTGCCTTATTTATGTAAAAACAGAAAGAGTCAAAGTTACAAGTTCTCTTTTTCCTTTTGAGAAGCTTCACGTGAATATCAAACTTATTAATATAAAACCTATGCCTCCTAACAGCAGCTAAGTCCTTAATAAGCAAGAACAACTTGAAAATGCAAGAAAAGAAGATAGAAAGCTGACCTCCCTTTGATATAAAGATTCGAAATTCCGCAACAGGCATTCTGCTAGCTGAATAAGATGTGGCCTATCAGCGTACACTGTAGCAATGTTACTCCATACCTGCTGAGAGAACACAAAGCTGAGATGTACAGAATGGGAATGATCATTGTTAAATAATGATGCAGAAGTAATAAAGGAAGAATACACAAACTCATAGTTGACTAGAGAGATAAAATCAAGTAATACTCAACAAACAAGAATTGATTATCTAGTTAACAACAAAGAGAGTAACTTTTGTAACTTCATGTAATATTACATCCAACCATCAGAACTCATTGTATCTTTACAGTCTTTATCAGAGATTTTTACAGAAACAACAACAACAAACAACAAAAACTAAGCCTTTTCTCATACTAGATGGGGTCTGTTGGAATTCGCAGGGAAAGGCAGTGGATGAACGAACATGAGAAACAGTCAAGCGAAAATGGTGAAGATTGGAGGAGGGGGCAGGCCCTCCAATGGAGGTCGCCCCCCTCTTTATCTCTCTCTATTAATTGAAACCCTTAAACCTAATACAAAGTATCCAATCCTTATAAAGATGACCAAACTGCCCTTAATAATAAGAATTATGACAATAATACCTAAAATCTGCAGAATTACTAGAAATATTAAATTATCATATTCTTCGATACCCCCTCAAGTTGGGAGTGAGATACTTCAAACTCCAAGTTTGCAAAACCAACTAGGTAAAAGAAAGAACACTGCTTAATCATCTCAAGAGCATATTATCACTGTGAAAAAGAAATGAGTTACTTCCACCAAGGGTCTTGTTCCGCCACACATGCGGCCACGAACTTTCTAAGGTTGTTGGTTTCTTCTCCGTGATTGGGCAGCAACACTACTACCCTCTTCTGGCAACATTGTCATAGTAAACGTGAAAGAAGATGACTTGGGTAAGCCGGTTGTTCATGATGCAGCCGCCCCTCTCTCACTTTCTTCGTTTCAATCATGAGAAGATGGAATTGGACAGCCTCTCTCTTTCTTCTTTTCAATCACGAAAACAGAAGATGGAATTGGATGACCTGTCTAACTTTCTTCTTCAATTGCACACCACCTTGTTTAGCCTTCTTCGTTATCCACTTTTTAGCAACCTTCCTGGTTGCAATACTTTTCAAGCAACCTTCATGGTTGCAACACTCTTTTAGCAACCTTTATGGCTGCAAAACTCTTTAACTCATCCTACATGGTTGTTCACTTCAGCAGCCTTCATGACTGAAAACTTCCAGCAAGCCATTTGAAGTCCTCGTGACTGCAATCTTCAACAGTCTTCATGTTTGTTCATCTTCCAATAACTCTCATGACTGCAACAATCTTTCACCAGCGTACATGGTTTGTTCATCTTTCAGCAACCCTCCTGACAGAACCTTCAATCAACTCTCTTAGTTGCACACATTCAGCAGCTTTCTCTAAAAAATGTGCTAACATCATCAACCAATTCACATTCTTATCTTTGAACCTGTTGAAACATGGATCGCTCCATTGACATTTTGAGTCCAAGCCATCAACGAGTGGGAGCAAATTAATGATCAAGACATCATTTGGACGTACACCATCTTCGCTCTGCATCCTTTTGAATAAGGTTAGCGCGAGCCCAATTATTACTGCAGTCCATGGATTCACATCCTTCTCCTTCAATATGTTGAACACTCGGAGAGAAACATCTATCCTGCCACTCTTCACATACATATCTATTAAAAAAGCCCCAAGCATACTCATTAAATGAATGCCTTTCTTCTTCGAACACGCATGGATGGATCGACCATGATCCAAGCATCCCACATCAGCACAAGCAAATAGTGCACCAATCATTATCACTTGATCATGTTCAATCCCTTCCAGCAGGGAGTCTGGAAGAAAACAAGTGCATCTTCAGGACATTCGTTCTGAACATAGTCTGTCATCATAGAAGCCCAAGAGATTACATTTCTCAGGCATTTCATTAAACAGATGGCGAGCAGCATCAACCAAATCAATGCATTATTAACAATCACATTGAGACCAAAACATGATTACAATCAATGTATCACCTTCCTTTTTCAGAACATTATACAAAATCTGGAATGGATGAGACCATTGGGCAACCAAACACCTTCTTTTTCTATCATTTCTTTCTCTCCAACCACTTTCTCTATGTGAATGATGGGCTGCAGTAAACAATTTTCTTTCCTAAAATTGTGGGGATAATCCCTGATTTCCTTCCCTTTTTTATCTTATTTTTTCCATGAAATCAGGAAGGTTTTGATCTTCCATAACTACTTTTCTATTTTGCTTTCCCACAAATTCAGTAAAGTAATCTGTAATTTATTTTTCCAGCATTTGATATTCAAAAAAAGAGAATGAAATCACCAGAGTCATGATTGCAGTTTTGCACACAGCACTTCTTGGATTTTTCAAGGACTTGCTAATTTCTCCTAGATTTGATTTAATAAGTAATTGTCTGCCATCAAGATGAGAGAGCAAATTGAAAATGGCAAAGGGCCTCTATCAGGCTGAGGGTGTGTTCCACAAAGAAATCATCTGTCTTCCGCTTGAACTTTGCATGATCTTTCAGTTGCAAAATGAATACAATGTCTTCTATTACTGAAAAATCAGGAGCTTCATCAGCTTCGCCTGAAAAATAATTTTCTGGCCATGCAGTATCCCTTTCTCAACATGTGCCTCAAGTACCTTCTTCTCCTGAACAACTTTTCCCTCCTTTGCACCATCCACATCTATCTTTCTTATTTATTACTTCACCAGATCCTCTGCACTCAGGACAAACATGTTGCATCTGTTGGATCATGCCTTCTTAAGCTCTCGTCCTGGCTTGCATTTTTGGTAACACCAAGAATCTCACAATATTTGGTGATATCTCTCTTCTTTGGTGCATGACCAAACATGATTGAATATTTTCAAGAACAAATATATTCTATCAAAAAAGGGACCACAAATTTTGGGAGATTCAGCAGCACCTCTCGAATAGTGTCATGATGCATTCCTCCAATCTGTTCCAGTTTTCATCATAGCCACAAATTCATCGTAGCTAATACGACCATCCTTGTAAGTGTCCACTTCTCAAAGGACATCACCTAAAGAACCAATGAGATAGGAAAAACTTATCTCCAACACCTACTTCTTCAATGGATAAATGGACAGCAGTACCCCCTACACTCTCTCTTTAGGGTTATCAAATGTAGGGAGCTATGTCACACGAGTGCGGGTGTGGGTGCGGCAAATTTCAAAAATTTTGGGTGCGGCGACACGGCTAGGGTATATAATATTATATATTATATATAATATTCAAGCTACATAAATCAACCATAATACAACTAGTATTTGCTAATTTTGGGTGCACGTAGGTATCAATTTGCAAGTTCCCTCATAATGATCTGAAACTTAGAATGATTTTACGAGCTACAAAATATCCAAGTTATGGATTTCAAAGAGTTTCGAGATCTTTTGTAGGATATAGCATATACTAGTATTTGTACTAGGATCCACTAGTGATGTCATACTCTTCTATTCTATTGATCAGGCAATGTAATTGGTCTTCAAATATGTTTGGTGACAGAGATTATTCCGTGCAAAGGCATACAGTATGGAATCAAGAATCCAATCAGATTGAGTAATAAGAAACCAATTACCAATTGTCCCCACCCAAAATCATTCAAGCTAATATTGTATACAGCTACAATAGCAAGTACACAACTTTATATTAAAGCAAAACACATAAATGGTAAACAACTACTAATTTCATCATAATACACAAATCAATCTTCATTATTCGGACCCATTTATCCGTGAGTTAAAAAAAAATTGCATTTTTTTTTTGGCCATGCCGCACCGACATGGTGTCGGTGTCGCACCAATGTCAAGGTCGACACTCCACCCCTTAGAAGTTTATGTGTGACTTAGGTAGGGAGGATTATGCTCAAAAAACTTGAATATGAGATAACCACGAGGGTTATTACACAAATTGTCATCATCACTTAAAGAACCTTCTTGACTTATAGATGACTTTCCTCTTGAAGATTATCTCCATCATAGGGATGTTTACCCCATACAACGGGCAACAACTCAATGCCTTTTTGTTTGGAATCTTCAAGCTTCTCTCATACTCAAGATCAAAGCTGCCATCATTACTTATATCTCTACACAAGGAAACACAACGGATGAATGAACACGAGAACCAGTGAAACAGGGAAGGGAAAATGGTGAAGATTGGAGGAGGGGGCAGGCCCTCCAATGAAAGTCTCCCCCCTCTTTCTCTCTCTATTAATTGAAACCCTTAAACCTAACACAAACTGTCCAGTCATTATATAGTAGATTGTTAAACATAAAATAACTAAACTGCCCTTACTAATAAGAATTATTACAACAACAACAACAACTAAGCCTTTTCCCATACTAGACGGGGTCGGCTACATGGATTCTTTGTTTCCACAGATCCCTATTGTGTGCCATGTTAGCAGTTAACTCTCAATAAGCTAGATCATTCTTTATTGTTTCTTTCCAACACTTTTGTGGTTGTCCTCTACCTCTTTTAATACTTTCCAAATTTAGTTTTTCTAACCTTCTTACAGGTTCTTCTTTTGATCTTCTTTCTATATGTCCAAACCATCTTAAACGATGTTCTCTCATTTTATCCTCTATTGGTGCCACTCCTAATTTGTTTCTAATAACCTCAAATACCTAAAATCCACAGAATTACTAGAAATATTAAATTATCATATTCTTGAACAAGGTCGGCTACATGGATTCTTGGTTTACATATAAAGTCTGATGATGTGTCATGCTAGCAGTTAACAACATAAGCTAGATCATTCTTTATTGTTTCTTTCTAACACTTTTGTGGTCTTTTCTTCCTCTTTTAACATTTTCACAATGTAGTTTCTCATATTTTCTTACATGATCTTCCTTTGGTCGCTTTTTTACATGTCCAAACCATCTAAACGATTTTCCCTCATGTTATCAATTTATTAGTCACTCTCAATTTATTTCTAATAACTTACGTACTTCGTTCTTTCCTTGTGTGACCACTTATTCATCTCACCATCTTCATTTCTACCACGAACATATTTTGTACACGTTGATGATTATAATTGATGTTCTATAATATTTACATATCTTCTTGTCACATAGAATGCCTGATGGCTCTCTCCATTTTAACAAACCTGCATTAATTCTATAGTAACATCTTCATCAATTTTTCCACTTATCCTAGGTATTTATCAGAGATTTTTGCATACTGAAAAAATATAAGGTACTGAGATTCAGCCACTGAGAGAAAACTAATGACAGAAACATAAATAGCTAAAATGGACTATAAGATTTTTCATTAGAGGTAAATATAGTTAAAGCCGAGTCATCTAGTATCAAGCAATTAGAAACAGCATGCCCTTTGTTTTATTATGTAATAAATTACAATTGCAGAGCTACACAAAAGAGAAAAACCAGTTATAAAAAGGGATTGTACCATACCAGAATGTAACAAAAATACCATATGAGGAAGGCTAACTGATCATCGAGATATGCTGAATACCTTCCTTGAATATGAAAATTAATTACCACTAAAGCCAGGAACAGATTCAGTGAGCTAGCATTAGATACGAATCATGTCTGTTTTGAACATCAAGCCTTTGAATGGAATCATTAATTATCTTTGAATGTGAAGCCTTTTCAATTGAACCATTAGACAGATGGCCAAACGGAGTTCCAGTACAAAGATGTGAGAAGCTGGAGGACTTGAACTATGAAGGAGTCCGAGGAAGAAGTAAAAGGTTTTCAAAAGAAACTGTAGAACATGATTTTGAGGTAAATGGCCCAAGACACATCAGAATGGCAATCAAGATTCAAGAACTTATGTAGTTCACCTTTCCATTTGTTGGAAATGTTCTGGTTTCATGTTGTTCTATATCCTTTTTCAAAACATCAATTAGTTTACTACACCCATTGTCACTCTTCCTGCAGTGCTGTTCATAGATAACTAATCAACATATCGACACATTGGGTGTAGAAGGGTAATGTCACAAAAAATATTTTCCATTAACAGAAGAGAGAAAGAGATTGAGCAGGGAAACTCTAAAGGGATCCTTCTTTATGATATCTTAGACTCTTAGTTAAGGACCCTGAAATGCATGAAAGAACTATGTCACCACGTGATGCTGTTTTCTGACACGAGCAATAGAAATAATTAGACTATGGAAGTTCCTAATCAGACTCGTAGATGAATCACCTGGACAAGATCTTTTTTTTGTTTCATGAGCACAAGATATTCCACAAATATAGCAGCACACTCATAAACAGAAACAATTTCATTTGGCTTTTCATTTGTCCACTAGAAAGCAAGGGCTATTGCAACAAAGACATCTCCGTATGAAAAGATTTTATATTATCTTGAACCGAATTGAGTCACAATAAAACTGGAAAAAGGTTGTAAGACGAGACATGCCTCTCGAACATCTTCTAGGAAAGCTTCATGGGATCCACTATAGGCACCCATGGCCAATCTTAAATCAATGGTTCGGAAATCCAGAGGCCGAGAAACCAATGCAGGAGGCCCGAGTAAGCCCTCATCCTCATTATCATTGATGTTACTAAGCGTTGTTCCTAGAAGATTGCAGAAAACCTTTCCCTCGTCTGCAGCAACAGCACTACGTAGCACAGCACGACATTGCTTCATTATGATGTCAGAAAATGAATGACCACTTTTCTGTTTTCTTGCTTTATCAGGTTTGTGATGAGCTCCATCCCCACATACCTCAGCCAATACAGAGAGAACCGCTTTCTACAGCACGCAGACAAAAAATCATTAGTTGATCCAAGTTTCCCAAGAGCACAGTCACATGCAATGCCTCCCTCCCCCAGGATGTCAAGTTGTCCACGTGACTGGACCAGCATAAAAATGAGCACACGCTAAGCATATGATATACTACACATGCAGGTAGACCTAATGCATTAAAGGACAACAAAGATTTGAAACCGATATCAACACAATATCACAAAGATATCAATTTCTTGTTGCTAACAGGTCAAACTTATATTAATCGTATTCTACTTCCATAAATAGATAAGTTTGTCAAAAATACATGTTTCCAGCTTGGTTATTGCCTAGTCCTTATTGCCAAGCTTTTTTATTTTTAAATGCCCCGACTTTCAAACATTTAGTTGTGAGCGCCAAAAGAGAGAACAAAAAAAAATACAGAGCATAGCAATTCGCTCTGCAAAAATTTAACTTGGACCCTACCAAAACAGAGACTTCAATACAGCCTCATTTGTTATCTACCTACAGACAGCTTATAGAGCAGGCTGACTTTATTTATTGAATTCAATAAGGGAATATTCCCCCGTGACCGTTATTTTCACATTACCTATGTCATACTGAAAATTTAATATTCAATAAAAGCAATTTGAATTTTCAAAGAATCTAAACAACAGCCTTGTAATGGAACACGAGATGCAGGAAACAAAAAGTATAATCAGAACCAAGAAGCACTTCCTAGACGTACCAAAAAAAATTCTGACAACTCATGAGGGTAAAAGCAAGGGAAGCGGGAAGCTTTACCTTGGTTGGCCCTGAAGCATTTCCCTTGTAAACATCTTTGCTGATAGAATGCAACAAAATTTCTCGTGCCCAATCAGGTGGATCTTTGTTCAGAGCATCATGTATGCACTTTCTAATCCTTGTCCCTACATTGGTCGGAAGCTTTCTCACAGGTTCCAAAAGTTGAGCCCATTCTGGTAGACTACCACCATTACTGGCAACCTTTTCAGATACACCATTCATATCTGATCCTTTAGAATCCACCAGACAAATAATATCCTCATTTGCCACATCATAGATTTGCTTTTCAGCCTCTGCAAGAAGCTGAAATCATATAAATTAGTTTGAATTCGCTCATTCATATGATGATTCAAAATGCTGATGAGATGTTCTCCATACAACATACTGATTTCCATAAAATACTCCTTACAGTCACATATCAATTAGGCAGATAATTTTAGTCTTAAAGAAAAGAAATCCCAAAAACATTACTAGATACTTGGAAGGTACAAGTATCTGACTTTTGAGGACTCTCTTGTATGATCTGCTTATGAATTAGGACAGAAAGCAAGTAGCCTTTTAGAATCAAATGTAAATAAACATAATCATCATTTGGCTCTCTTTGTGGCCACCTCGAAGTCTCACTCGCTCAGGTACATTCTAAATGGTTAGGTTCCAAATGAATACTGAAATTCCAGATGAGTACTAAAAATGTGAGTCGAAACTTTTTCTTATCTAGGTCAAATTGAGTTATAATAATCTAGACTAATGGAAACGAATGTCAATTAAGCATGTAAATCTTCGTTGCATATACACAGTGCTACTTATGTTCACAGCAACTGAATCAGACCCCTTTTGGAAGAGTTCTTTTCTTTTTAATTACTAATATACATGACAACTAGAATTTTCTGTTACTTACCCTAGAGTAAGGCTAGGTTAGAGTCAAACAAAACGTTATGTCCAACAACCAAAGCTCATGAATAGATCGCTAGGTGAAGATAAGCTGAAGCAGGAGAAGTAGCTTGCCATTTTCAAGTGAGAAAGCCCGAACAGCTTCACACATTTCAGTTATCAGTTGGGACGCCAGTGATGGCACAAACTCTATTCCAACAAAAAAAAGAAATTCAAAGAGAAGGCACACGAGATTTATATCATAAATTGTGGAAGCTGGCATTTTTAACTCAGAGGAAATCACAGAAAACCTACCAATGCATCTGCTTCCATCCCAGCCAAACCAGCAAGTGCCCCAGTCAGAACCCCACCATCTCCCCTTAAGCAACGCAAGACTTTTGCACTATCTCGACTAGAAATCTCTCCAGATTCATGTGTACCATCCAAGGCCAGGACAGCTAAAACATATCTCCGGGCCAACTCTGGCCAGGTTAACTCATTAATTGGGAGCATGTCAACCTTTTGTCTCTTTGAAGGGATTGGATCAGAATCTTTCTTCCTTCCTCTCTTTGATCTTGTCTCCCCAGCATCAGCATTGGGATCTAGAATTGATGTAACCTTTGACTGCAGCTCACCAACTAGTAACTTCAACAGAGCAGTATGTACCTTTGCCAGAGCTACACCAGTGCACCTGACATAGGTACGTGAAGCACCTCGAGCTTGAACAGCTTCCTTCAAGGGGCCTGTTTGCACCTGAATGAAAGCATGGGGGTCTTCCTTGTCAACGGCTACACCAAATTCATTTTCAGCTGGTAAGGAGTGAGCACTCAGATTATCGTTTTTACTTTTCCCTGTTGAATCGCGATTTTCTTGAATTTCCTTCTCCAATTTCTCAAGGAAGCTGGGTTCATCAGGCCATGGCTCAATAAGCTCCTCTTCAAGTTCGTCAAATGACAATGAATCCTTAATACCCAAAATATCATGAAAGCGTCCTAAAAACTCCCATATCTTGTTAAAGGCACAAAATTCATCATCAGCAACAAGACAGAAAACAAAGGAAAAGAACAAATATCTACCATATAATGCATGTATTAGATGAAAAAACAAATTCTACCTGAATAACATCGCCAACCAACTCTGGAGACAGCCTCATACTCACAGGCCTGCCAGGAGGAGGATTTTTGCCCTTTACTTCATCTTCTAGAATAAGATCCTGATATCTGGATCTTTTGACAATTCGACGTAATTCATCCAACTCGTGTTCACTCTGACTTTGACTTCCAGCCTTCCGCTTTAACAGAAGCCCACTTCCATGTTTTTGTGACACAGTGGATGAATTTCTCTTGGAAAGTAGTTCCTGAACAAAGTCCACATCTAATCCAAATCTATCCTGGTCTAACCATTTCACCAGCTCCTTGCTATATGTCTTTAGGTCACTTTCCTTTCGAATTACACGTGGAATGCGTTTAGGACCATTTGCAGAACAGAATCTTCTTAAGCTTTCAATATGTTTTCCCATCATAGCAGAGGATTCTGATAGTGACGACGGAACTCCCCTTACCTCATTGAGGTCATGGTTGCAGCAAAACCGTAGCTCACCCGACTGCTTGAAAACTTCACAGCATGCATCAACAAGCGTTTGAGACACCATGCTCCACACTGAAGAAGAAGATCGTCCTTCAACAAAGAATTCACCAATTTCATCCTTATAGTATGCACTCTCATGGGATTGTTCAGTGGATTTAGGAAACAAGGACCCATCAATCTGACAGCTCTTTCCTGGATCTGGTGAAATATGTAAAGAATAGTTATCAGAAGAAATTGTTTCACTAGGATCCAGGAGAAGCATCTGAATCTCTTCATCCTGATCATAGTCTATCTCAGATGAAGATTTTTCAATATCTAATCTCTCGTTATCAACATTCTCTGGGTTCACGTGAGAAAGCATTGTAACTGCAACTGGAAGAGAAACTGCAGAGCATGGACTTCTCCGAACTCTGAATATTTGTCCAAGATCACCCCCATCAGTAATTTTGCATGTAAAAAGTGACCCTGTGATCCTATCATGCCAACTAGATTCATATCCAGTAGGCCAGATTAGATTACCACCGTGATTCAATGGTTGGCTATCAATTTTACCAACATGATGAATAAAGAAGTCCTCGTATTGAATTGGAAAATCAATCTGTAAACGTAGAGGGAACAGTAAATACAATCAACTAGATTGATTTGAAATTTTGATATGCTAAAGATATTAAATTGTTAAAGTTGCTCTTTTGGCTAATTGAAGGACCAAAATCCCAAAATTATTAAAGCAAGCATAATGCTCTTCCAATTGGCCTTTGAATAAAACTGACTTCTATACATTGAAGTCAATGAACAATAGCTAAAAATATCAACAAGGTAACTCCTTCAATAAAAAGAAATTGAAACTTAAGCAAGCACTCACGTTAATGTCAGAAGAACACAAAACATTATGTGCAGCAGCATGTTCTCCTTCACTTCCATCAAACATGGGATGAGATTCACCTGGTTCCTCCATTTCCATATCAGAAGACAGTTCACCCGTAACGCTCCTATCTTGACTGCAACTATTTGTGGTGGCCAAATCTTCATCAGCACATTTGGACCTCATTGGTTCGCACCTTTTCGTATTAAGAGAGGGCAATCGGTTATGAGAGGATAGGAAACCATTTCCAAACTCTCCACCTGTCCTAAGCCCAAGATAGTTGGCGACTTCCTCCATAGATTCAAACGTTTTACCCTCAGGAGCACAATAAAGGAAACCAACTTCTGAATCAATTGCACTTTGTCTATACTCAACCCGCCAACCTTCTCCCAAAGCACCATGGTTCTTTGAAATGTAATCTTGCAAGGCCTCTAACAAAGCATCCTGTTGTGACCTGCTAAATGCTCGAAGCTTACCTCTCCGAGTTAGTTTTGCCTTAGGAACGATGCTCGAGCCCAAAGCGTTCAAACTACTAGCTTTCCCTGACTCTTCATCGGACCTTCCATCTACAGCATCCAGTTTCCTACCAAAATCTGCTGCTCCTGAATTCTTCCTATTCAATGAATCATACACATTACTTATACCATCCATTTTCGATGACCACCGTGAGAAAAAATCGTCATTGAGTCTACAATACATACAAGATGTTAAAGTGGTCTTCAAAGATTTAGTTTTCCTACTCTAGCAACGAAAGAAACAAGCAAGACAAGGAACAACACGAACATATAAATCAAAAAGTACAAATATACTTGCTTTTGCTTACTGAAACCCAAAGATCAACAAAAACAACAAGAGAGAGAGAGAGAGAGGGAATGAGGGGGAGAGGGAGAGGGAGAGAGAGACTAACAGCAATACCGCCTAGAAACAGAAAAAGGATAAGTTGTGATTACTGAACTCATGAAAGTTTCTCAGGAGCAACTAAAGCGACAATTCTTACCCACAAAGAAAGAGACATAGACAGTGAGAGGTGAGACACACACACACACACGGAAAATGCGTGAAAGTACAAAGAATAAAGAAGGGCACCTCGGGTGAGAAGTGGGAGTATCTCCGCCACCACTGGCAGCGGTGCCATGGACACCACCGTCGGCGTCGCTCTCGCTCTCGTTTGGAGGCAACGCATTAATGTCCAACAATCTAACTCCACTGTCACCGCTACTCTTCCGTCCCGAGCCTCCGCTCGCCGTGCCCAGCCGCCACCGTCGGCTCCCTTCGCCGCTCTCCTCGCACTCGCCGCACACCCATTCGTCGAGCTCGGCGGCGCGGCGCTGCCGCATCCGGACGCAGCTCAGATGGAACCCACGCTCGCACAAGTCACAGACAATCGTGTTTCCCTTCGACTCCGGCCGCCCGCACACGGCGCATGCCAGCACCGGACTCACGCCGGGCTCGCCGGGGTGCTCGGCCGGCGCGCCCGTTGCCGGGGCCACGTTCTCGTGGAGTCGCCTCACGAAAGCGTAAGCGTCCGTCGAGACGATGCTCTCAGGCATCTCGTTCAGATCGATGCAGAGCAACAACCCGGGATCCCTCGGCCTGATCTCGTCCTTTTCTTCCATACGGGAAGCCGCCGGAAATTACTACTTCCGGCAACCAACAAAGATCCTCTCCATCCCCACCACCAAACCACCAAGATCGAGCGAGCAAGAGAGAGAACGAGCCCTTGCCTTCTTCCAATTCGGACGGAGAAGACAGGAGACGAAAATGGGCGGGGGGAGAGAGAGAGAGATGCTTCGGTCGGGTATTGTTGGGTTTGGGGGTTGGGAAGAGTGAAAGGGGAAAGGGAAAAGGTGTGTCGAATGAGGAGAAGCGGAAACGGCAAAACAGAGTGTGAATTTATTTACTTGTATTTATGTCCAAATCCTATTATAAAAAAGAAAATCTCTCTCTCCTCGTCTTGGACTCTCTGTTTTTCCTTCTTTTACCGTTGTTGCTGTTGCAGAGGTCAACTCCATATGTGTATGGGCCTTCTCTTGAAAACAAAAACAAAAGAACATGGTTCGTCATTTCCTCGCTTTTGTCAAGTGTTGTGTTCTTTACCGTTCTGTGAGGTCAGGTGAGAGTGAGTGGTTAGCATTTTTACCTTTGGTGGTGCACTGGGTGAGGGTTTCATATGGATTGGATGGTGATTGGTTTGTCCTTTCTTAACTGTATATCCCAATGCCAATCTTTCTGGATTGCTATTACAGTTGCCTTGTTAATACTAGCCTTAAATATCTCTCATGTGGTTTACCTAATTGAAAAAATATAAAAACTGTATGTTGCATTTTTAGATACTCTCAAACTGGTTATTTGAAATTGCATTATCTAATTTACTTTGATTGATATATGTCTAAACGATTTAGCAGATGGGTGCATGTGTCGATGATAGCTACATCTATATGGTTTAAGATTTAATTGCAATGGAAAATGATGTGCATACCTCTACGCATGTTAAGCTTTGGTTTGAAATTGTCCAAGTATTATAATGGATATGGACCTTTTTCTTGGTGCAATGGGGAGACCAAAGCCTGATGCATGTCCTGATCGGTATCAAACTCATGACCTTCTAGTTGTGATTTGACCCCATAGCCAGGTGAACTAGTGCTTGTGGTGCTAATGGATATGAAAATGTCATTTTCGTTCATTCTAATCTTTTGGGCCTTCTAATAAGTAGTCCATCTTATGCTGCTTTGGCTTATGGCGATTGATGTTTAATTGTGGATTTTAATGGAATCTTGTGGATAATCGGTGAATTCCAAAAGGTATGTGATAAATAAGTACGTTATATGTTTCCTGAACAAGTTTTTTTTGTCTTGTGGTGAGTGTTATTTCATTGTGGATCTTAATGGAGTCTTGTCAATAATTGGTGAATTTCAAAACTTATGTGAACAAGTCTTTTTTGGCTTATGGTGGTTGATATTTTATCGTGGATCTTAATGGAGTCTCGGGAAAAATTATGAATCACAAAACTTTTGTGACAAAGAAGTACGCTGTATGTTTCCTGTACAAGTTTTTTTACAAGATATTAATAAGCTAAATACATGAAATATGAGCCATTTTTGGCATTAGTTTTACATATTTGCATAAATAAAGCTTAATTTTGTAAAGCCTAAATAGATCATAATATGATACTATACAATAATTAAGCTTTTTAGGATATGAATATTTAAAATATCACTGTTTATTGATGTTACAAAAAAAAAATTAATAGGAGAAAGAATTGCTCCTAAGACTAGCTATTTGTGTATAAGGTTAAAGAAGATACCGAACAATTTCATTGTACCCGAGTTAAAGTTAATGTTGTATGTAGTTGCTTTATAAAAGACCTAATAGATGTAAAAATAGTCTTCCAAACAGGCCAATGGTGTATGGAGGTGCATTAAAGAGTCAAACGGGTGAAAGAACTTCATCCTAATTTGATAGAAGACCAAACATATTGAAGAAGTTGTTGGCCATTGGAATAAAGATTGTCACATTAGACCAACAACTTAGGAATTTGAACACAAGGGCAACAAATCCAAAAGGCATGAGGAAAAGAAATCAAATCAAATCAAAGATCAACCAAATAATATTAGAACATAAAACATGAGTTACTTGTCTAAAGAAAGGTTATTCAAACTTGAAGTTATCCCATGGAAGGACCTCAACAATATAGAGGAAGGATTTGATCAAAACGCTAAGAATTAAAAATGGGCAAGTAAGAGATGGAAATGATGGTAAATTCACGACCCTTTTTACTAGCACCTCATTTTAGAATTTTAAAGATGCACTTAGTAGAGATTTTGTAGAAGTCAGTGTAGATATGAATGCATTCTTAGAGTTGTCATTTACTTGTTATGAAGCAAAAGAAGCACTTTTATAGATGAGACTTTCAAATCTCCTAAGGTAAGGTAAATTCAAAAATACTAGAGAATCATAGACAATGATATCATTGATGATGCATTGAGATTTTTAGGTAAGGAAATTCAAGATCTCAATCATACCCTTATAATGGTAGACCCTAAAGTGCACATTTGTAAAGTAACGACACAATTTAGACTAATGTTACTTTACAATATGATTTATAAGATTATTGAGTTTAGCAGACACAATTTCAGCCATCAGGAGGATTGAGGCAAGGAGACCCCTTATCCTGCACCTTGTTTTTGCTTCACTCATTAGCATTGTCATTCCTAATTCTTGAAACAGAAAATTTAGGATCACTCAAAGGTCTTAAGGAAATGGTATAATTCAAGACATTATCATTATTGATTACTTATCTATTTTTTACATATAATAATATAATTTTTACACTATCCATGTAAGATTTAAAGGTTATTCAAGTCACCCCTACATTGTGGACAAACATAAGAACAATTAATCAACTATGACAAGTCAACCATATTGTTCAGCCCTAATATAGTTCATTTTCAAAGGCATGAAATGTTTCAAAAAAATGGCATACAAAAAGTAACCCTTTTAGAGAACTATATTGTTTTGCTTATAGTGATGAGAATGTCTAAAAACTCAACATTCCAAATGCTTAAAATAAGATATAAAAGAGAATTCAAGGATAAAAGAAGAAGCTACTCTTGGTTAGGGAGAAGGAGATACTAATAAAAGTAATGATAACTTATTCCATGAGTTCCTTTAAGCTTCTCCATACTTTGTACATAACATTGGAGCAAATGATGGACAACTTTGAGAAGAGATATCGAATTGATGCTAAAAAGATATATTTGCTCTCTTGATAAGAATTATGTTTATCTAAAACAATGCTATAGGGTAAAAGATCTTTGTTATTGTAACTTAGCCATATCTCTTTCCTCCGAGTAAAATCAGGAACAAAACCTTTCCTAACTTGAAGAAGTACTATAACAAGAAGAAATATGCTGGAACAAGGTATTATCAAGAGAGTAGGAGGCCATATGAATGTAGATGTGGAGGATGGCTGCCAACACTAGAGAAAATGCTACTAAGGGCCAACTTACACAACAAGGTGCATCACACAAAGGTAGCTCAACTCATTAAATGAGAAGGCAATACTATCACTTGAATACTAAAATTTCAAGTTCTTCTTTCTTGTCACATGAGATTGATATGATTCAATCTATCCCTCTTACTATAAGAACAAGCACAAACACCCTATGATTGCTTGGAGATCCTAAGGAATAATTTCCAATTAGAAGTGCATATAAAATTATGTAAATGAAAGAATCAAGGAAGAATAGAAGGGTCTAAACAAACAAGGAATGCAAGCCTTTTCCTTATGGAAGATGACATAAAATCTAAAGATTCCTTCAAAAATCAACTATTAAGGTGGTGAGCTTGTAGAGAGATGTTGTCAACCAAATTCATTATAGTATCATGTTTCTTATATGTGCAATCAATCCTTTGAAACAACATATCACCTATGTTGTTTTACCCCTATATACGTAGTCTTTCCTATTGAGATGTTGTAGAAAGTGATATTGACACCTTCAACTAGCTTGTTTATTAAAAGAGTTAGCAGTTTATCCATGCAATTCGAGATTCCTCAAAGGAATTGATAAATAAGATACAGTATGTATACATGCTTTCACATTTATTCTTTATTGAAATTCACTAGTTTGGTACTTCCTGTATCCATAGCATGTAATTCAACCTATTATTAATCATGCCTTTATAGTTTGTGTAATTTAGATTTCTTAGATTCAAGCATGACTAACAATGAAGATAAAGACCTCTTGACATGGGTGAAGAATGACATAGATACATATTAGAAGGAATGTTTGAATAAGTCCCACACCCTTTGGATGAAAGCAAGAGGATTGCTAAAAGCTTAAAGGTATAAGAATTATGGAAAGCAAAATGTGTGAAAATATAGTTCAAAAATCAATTTAGAAAAAAATCAGAAACAAGCTTAGGAAGTTGAAAGAAAAACTTGTGTTTTGAAAGATATTACTTCTGAGTAGTCTTGGTTACAACCACGAGCATAAATGTTTGGTAGTAGACAATGAAGTTTAAGTTGAGCATGTTAAGTATCATACTAAACACAAGCTTTATCATTAGCATAATAGCATAAGTAATGGGAGCATTATGAATTACTGAGTAAAAAACTTTGGAAAGTCCACAACAAGTTAACGATTAGGTAGTTTCTTACATCCAAGTCCACATCACCTCTAGGAGGTAATTGATTATGGCCCAAGTTATGTGCCATAAGCTATAGATTTAGATACCAATGATGCACATTACTTATTGTTTGATACTGATAAGTTTTGTTATGCATATTCTCTATTATGTGATGTATACATGTACTTTGATGCAAATTCTATAATGTTATGTGCTATATTGTAAACCGATTTGCATGTGAAACTAAAACCATGCCTAATAGGATGTGGATGTTGATGATATCTAGAAGGATGAGGATGATTTCTTAGTTTCTCATGTTAGTTGTAGCTAAGGTGCAATTTATATAACTTTTGACTAAAATTTATTATTTTAATTTGATGATTTAATGGTTGCTTTTGAAAGCTTGATCTAGTATGTGCATCGGTTAATGTTGTCATATTTAGATAGGAGTTATTCCAGGTTAGAATGTTTTTGTGTTTGCTTAGGAGACATTCCATTTGCATTACATGTTTTATTGTAAAATATCTATATATTTGTTGTATATTCTATTAGAATGACTTCCTTTCTTGATTTTTGTTATTAGTTTTACTCTATTATTTAGCCCCGATTCTAAGGTGATTTTTTTACTATGAGTTTGTTTATCTCAGTTTTCATATATTCTTAATGGTATCTATTCTTTAAATATTTCCGGTTGTATGACAATGCTATTAAATATGTATCTTTTCATGCATTGTAAACCTTATTTATGTTATTCTTTACTTACTAACATTTATTTGGTGTTCAATGTTTTTGTTCAACATTTCTAAGAAAACAAATTTTGAAATAGCTCTTATATAGTTTGTTGTTGTTGGCACATATAAAAAAGATGATTCACTCTCTTTACACAACCAACAACACATGTTGACTTTGAATATTGAAAAAAATCACCAAAAGTACAAAAATAATTAAAGGAGAAAACTAGAAAAAAGAGTTAAGTCCCGTATGTGATGCACAAATAGGAAATCGATAGTACCACGGTTTTGGTTTGAGTGGCTACAAACAAAGAATGAATCGACTATGGTGTCCTATCCATGTTGGTACAACCAACTTTGCTAGTACTTACCATTGTCGTAAATACTCTCTAAAGGAGACATGCAATAAGGTTGTATCTCAACTAAATGGGTGACACGGCCAAGATCCATCTCTCTTTTATGTGTGTGTAGATAGACACATACATAGCCCTTACCTTATCCTTATCTCATGGTTAATATATTTTGTAAGATGCAAACGACGAAATCTCGACTAAAAGCATTTGTTATGATGGTGTAAATTCTTAATGTATAATGGACAATGATTGTGGTGAACCAAGCAATTTTGTTAACTGTGATGTTGATGGAGTTGATTATTCACCTATATTTGAGAAAAATTAGCTTTTTATGGTTGAGATGATAATTCAATATACAAGATGTATGGGAAAAATAACACCATAGTTGTAATGCTTCATTTGAAACAAAAGGTGGTATGGCTTGGATGTAAAAGAAATTGTGCATATTGAAGCATGAAACAAATTGATGCTGAAAATCGGCCTCAAATTGTTAAGGAAAAAGTAAAATAACTACTTTTACTTAGAGGTTGATTGTAGTTAATGAAATGCATAATCATTCATTAAGGTATCTTGAAGAGCATGTAGGTGTAGGTAGATTGATTGGTCCAGAGTTTCAATTGACAAAGAAGATGAGAAAAAGTCATTGCAAGCCCAAACATTTTATTTTTTAGTTGAACTTAATGATAACCTTAAAGTTAACATGAAAATGCACATCTATAATGTGACCATAAAAGCTTACTAGAAAGAAATGAGCAATCAAATGGTCTCCAACAATTCTTGTATAAAATGAGCTCTCACGAGTACTGCAAATAGCATAGAAGATGAATTTTGTCAGCGATATTATATTTACCCATTTTGATCACATATATAAAACATATATAAGATATTTTTTCTTAAGGATGTGTGCTTTACATCAATTAATAAAAATTTGTTTATGGTGTTTGTTTTCATTAGTCGTGAGAAAGAGGATAATCATGTTTAAGTGTTGAGGTGTATAAGATAGTTCTTTACCTCAAATAGATTTTCTAAAATAACATGTACTAATGATTAGTTAGCACTAATGAATGCAACAACAATTGATTTTATAAAGTCAACTCATTTTTATGCATATGTCATATTATAAAAGATATTGAAAGTTTTTTTATTTAAGCGATAAAAAAGAAATAATTGTTTAGTACATTTTGTGTAAGTTGGAAGAAAGTTGATAAGGATTGGTAAATGAGAGGATTTACGTAGAGCAGTTGGTTATCGTAGATGTGAAGTGAAAAAAATTCTTGTTAGCTTTTCACATATTAAAAAAGAGGTGGTGAGTCTACACAAGGAAAAGCTAGTGTCTCGAAGGAGATTGGATCATAAATTATGAAACTTATACAATTGGGAGGTATGCATATATATATATATATATATATATATATATATATATATATATATATATATATATATATATATATATATATATATATACATAATGATGTATGTGTACACATATATATATTGGGTTTTAAATGTCAAAATGCCTAATTCCATAGTATACAAGGTCGATGGTATCTTGTAAAGTTAAAAGGATTCATTGACATCTCAACTAGGAGGATGAATACGATATGAACCCAACTCCATTCATTAATTAACGTCCATATTACATAATTATAGTCATTTTAGGACCGTTGAACCGTTAGCAAGCATTACCATATAGATTATTTTAAGGTAGTTACACATTTAAAGAAAAAGTGTCATGCTATGTAATTGATTTGATTGAAAAAAGTGATATACGAAGAAAAAGTTGGGTCCTTTTGCAATGGTATGTGGATGTTATATCAACATTCACATAGATTACTATGTTCTCATGAGATCAAAGTGCTTTTGAAAGTTAGTTAGTCGATCTAGCTGTCATCAATAACCATTGAGGAGAAAGCTTCATATAATGGTAGCAGGATCTAGAGAAAGCTTCACATAGAGGTGGAATGATCTGATGTACCCGATAATGATGATGTTGAATTGATAGAGTTGTTTGAGTTAGAATAAATTTTCTAATACTTTGAGATCGATGAGAGCAAGTAGTTGAGTTGTTACTTGACCATTTGAATCCTTAGTTTAGAGCCTTAGAGGAGCTACATACATTCACATTTTTAGAGGTCAACTATCTCAGAAATTCATGAAGAGAGAGTTGTTATCATGAAAGCATGTTGATAGGAGTGTTTCTCGAGCTAATTCTATATCAGGCATTGATTGTGTCACTATTGTTGCATCAAATGATAATGCAAATATCAAAGTAGTTGTGGACATGGCCATGGTTGAGGATGTGAGGTATATCCTAGATGTGGTATATCTTCCTTGCCAAGTAGTATTGTCCCTTTCTTGGAAGAAGATTCCCTGTCTACACTGAAGACATTTAGAGTAAACATGTCCAGAATTGGTAGTTTTGGGTTACTCAAAACCTGAAACTATAACCAAATTGGTTGGTAGTTGGTTTTAGTTGTGGAATTGCCAATTTTGGAGTAGTTTGATTTTAAATTTGAAACCGCCCCAAAACCGATTTAAAATGATTGTTTGAAAAATTGTGAACGCAGTTCATGCTACTCGAGCCCTTGATGCTTAGTTGAAAATGATAGCATTATATCATTGGCTCAAGATGGTTCTTATAACTGAAAACATCATAATGCCTATATATATCCAATATATAAGTGTTTGAAATTATAAAATGCAAACTAAAAGAGTCAATCTCTCCACTTACTTTCACACATAAAGTACATCCTACTGTTAAGCCATAAGCATTTTTGTGAATGTAAATGTTAAATATAATATATATTGAATAACTAACAGTTTGAAATCATTGGTTCCAGTTTTGGTTTCTAAAATTCATGAGTCATAATTGAATTGGGAGGTCCCTCATTATGGTTACGATTCTCAACCTAGATTTACCGGTTCTGAATCCCAGCAGTTTTGAGGCTGGTTTGAACTATCAGGCCTGTTCTGAACCAGCCATGCTAATTTGGAGTACTAAACTTTGAGAAGTTGTACAATGAAGAGATGCCTTGGTTTATAGTACTATGTGTTGCTAGATGAGTGAATACTAGTGTTGATCCTTTCCTTGGAGTTGAGTCATCTTGTTTACAAAAGACATCTAAAGCACTAAACTTTAGAAAGTTGTACGATGATAAGATATTTTATTTTATGATATCATATGTTACTAGATGGGTGAATATTGTAGGAGATGATAACTATGGGTATGGGGTAGTCAAAGAGCATTTGGAATGAGAGACAATGTTTTTGAGATCTCCAAAAACATTGTGATATTATGATATGTATTTTCAAATTCTTATAAAATGGTAGTGTTGATATGGTTTATCATTGTATCACACATTGAGTGGACAATTCATCTTAGATGTTGATGCCCTTTATTTTGTGTTCATTTTGCTTGCAATTGCATACAATTGACGATTTTCCAATACTACCCATCTTTTCAACTCGGGGGAAACATCAACATGGAAGCATGGCTAATTAAGATCCATCATTCTGCATATGTATTGATATGCACAATTCAGATGGCTAGTTTATATATTATTGTCATTTTTTAATTCATTTGTAATTTATGTTGTTTCTAAAAGTTGTAACTTGCTTCTCATAATAATATTAGTTTGTTTCTTTACCAATTTCTTGTATTTGTATGTGTCTCTCCCTCTATATATATAAACATATACATGGATGAATGACAACAAGTATATGCATTTCCTTCTATCATGATACATAACAAGAGAGAGGATTGCCAACCATTGAATAACTATGATTAGCATAAGTTGAAAAGTTAATTCCATAAGGTGGTTTGATACATATCTATATGCATAAATGCTAACCAAAATTCAAAGAACACTCCTGATCATGAAAGTCACTCTGTATTGTCAAGCGATAGAGTGACTGACAACATTGGCCAAGAGTTGTCACTCTACAATGGTCATAGAAGTTGCTTCAACCTTTGCATTATAGGTACTTCCATCTCATAAAAGTTTGGAATGCACTTCGATGCTCAAGGATGACTATTGAGTGGATATTGAAGTTGTATGTAGCGACCCACTCAAGTGTTGTGGTCATAAGCAACATGAGTCATACTTCACTTGATAACTTCTTAGGCCTACACGAGTACCAATAGAGCCATGAGGATGTGCCAATGATAACCAAATTGATGAGGCATGTATCTAGGATATTCAAACAAAGGATATATTTATGATATCTTGACAACTTTACTTTAATCGATGTAATTCTTTTAAAAGTAAGGCAGGCAATTATTTTATACCAAAATAAAAGAAGTGATAATCAACATTATGGTCAAATGTATAACTTTTCTTGTTCAAATGTATAACTTTCTTCATTTATTGTAAATTCAACTAAATATCTAGCATTAGTGACCATGTACTTGATCCACCATCATCATAGACAATTGTTCAATACAAAGCAAGATAAAGAGTAGAAGGGTGACTATACATGTCATGGTTGTTTGTCAATCCATCCCGAATGAAAGCTCACTTTAATGGTTAGAAAGTAATGGTAAATTCATGCCTGTAACATAAATAAAAAAACTAATTGTATTAACTTAAATACACTAGACAACTATTATATAAAGTAGAGTACTATAGATATTGGCTAGTTGTGCCTCGGTGCAAGAAACTTTTTTCTTGTCTATGTAGATAAGACAATATCAACACATCCCATGCATATTATTTGTGTGCAAATTTTTTGGTCCTGCGAAACCTAATACATCTCTATTGGGTAAAGAGGTCAACAAAACTTATGCTAAAGAATTATTCAACGTAACTCAATATGTATGGAACCTTAATGAAATTGATATGGCATTGATGGGGTCGATATGCTCATGAGCTGCCAAAATCGATATGACTTGACTAGATGGGATAAATTTAACTACTAATGGATAACTAGTATTAGACATGTCCGGTTCCGGGTTACCCAAAACCATGAACCATAACCGAACCGTCTAGTGACGGTTCCTGTTCAAGTTCCAGTTTCATGACAATTTCAATTCTAGATTCAGTTTTTATGGTTTTGAATCCGGTTTTAGGATGGTTTCGGATCCAAAACCAATAATTTGATTCCTAACTAGACCCAGAACTGGCGATTCATTTTGAAATTGGATATGGAATCGGAAGTTCAATTCGGAACCAGTCTCGGAACCGACGGTTTGATTCGGAATCGGCCCAATGGTTCGAACCAAGTTTTACAGCAGTTCAGGTTCTGGGCTAGTTTTTAAAATAAACAAACCGTAACTGGGCTGGGACATATCCAGTTATGGTTCTAGAACCGGAACCGATGCAGTTTTGGGTCAAACCACCGGGCCGGTTTCGAACCGGCCATGTCTAACCATATGTCATATGTAATCAAGCATTGAAAAATAAATAGGCACGATTTTAAATATGCTAAAAGTAATTAGAATGCATAATTTTAATATATGCATAATTTTAAATATGAAAGGAATTCTGTAGAAAAATCTAATGTGATGCAGAAAGAACCATCAAACGTAGAAATCCTAAGATGTAGAAAACTATGATTTGCAAAAATCTTAAGATGCAAAAATAGGATAAAATATACACAAAATTTAAATGTATTTATCCTAACAAATTGAAAGTACTAAAATGATGAAACTCCTAATATGCATACGTCTAATGTAATGCAGAATTTTTAATCACAAAAGTGCTTGTGAACAACCAAACATGCACAAACTTAAATATGTTTCAATAAGAAACTTTAAAGAAAGCAAATGCAAGGGGATGCAAGTGTATCAAGTAGGATTATGGCAATTGACCATGCAAGGACTGATGTGCTCGACTAATGTCAAAGTGTCTAAGAATGCCTAGTATGTAAAAAGACCAAATGATATTTTTAATAAAGCAAGGGAATATAAGGTACATGAGAAAATAAAAAATCGGCTAAGCAAGAAGTACTAGGATGCACGATTAATTTAACAAGAAAGAATCCTAACATGTAAGGTTATTTAATGATCAATTAAAAAGGGCTAATATGTAAGGGATGAATTAAATATGCTAGAATTAAATTCAAATGTGCAAAATCAAATAAGCAAGTGGACTAATGTAAGAACCTTGATAAAAGATACAAGAACCAGATTTTGTATGCAATGGTCTAAATTGAGTACGTAGGAACTAAATTAATATGTAAGAAAAATATGCAAGAACAGAAGCTAATATGCAAGAACAAAATTTAAACATGCAAGAATTAAATCTAATATGCAGGAATAGAATTAGGACATGCAAGAATTAAAACTAACATGCAAGAACATAATTAAAACATCAAAATTAAGTTCAACTAAAGGAAGAGGACCTAATAAAAAACTGCTATGTAAGATGCAAAAGGGGAATCGATGCAATGTGTATCTATAATAATAACAATACCCTAATGGTATGCCTACCTAGATGCAAAGGACTAATAAAGGACAGTAGGGATCGACGATGAAGGCAAGGAAAGAAAATAAAGGTGCAAAGAACTAAAGTAAAGTCGATGGACATAAAGAATCAATGGATGCAAAGGAACTAATTATGCATTCCTACTGTAAGACCTAAGAAATAATAAGAGCATTAGGATGAATTTTGTTGGTACCTTAAAGGACCAACCACTCTTGTTTGATCTCACACTTAACTCTCACCAAGGAACAAAGGAGAGAGGAAATCGAAATCTTTATTGAGACTTGGAGGAACTTGTTGAGTTGAGATATTGAGAGATGATTACAATGCGGTTTGATGCTCTATTTTGATTACAGTCCAAAAGAGGTAAAAACAGCAGTAAATATTCCCTACAAAGTAGGAAAAGATACCATACAACATTATCTGAAAATTCCAGCAAAGGTGCCCCTCATTTGGCTTAATGGGCTGAATCAGAGGTGCACCCATGTGTGGGCCGCCCCAAGCCATCTTGACTTTGACTTGATTATGCACCAAGGCACCTTGTGAATTTCGTGGATCAGCCCTTGCACCTTAGTCGATCAAAGTAAGTCGAACCAAGTCTTGGGTCTTGAGTCAATAAGCTTTCAATTGTCTCAAGCAAAATGCAAGGATTGAGTGGTTTAAATGGACAAACAAAGTTCAAATGATGTTAAGCCCAGCTTAGGCTAAGGAGGATTGACTCAACTAGGTAAGAGATCGAATAGGACTTGGCTTAGGTCGATTGACTCAATTAGGTAGGTTAACTTGGTTTAGTCAAACTTAGGTAGGCCAAGTCGAAATTGAGCCATATTAATTAAATCCTAGATGTTTATAAATTATTTAATTACATAAGTATAAATGTAAAGCCTATAATTAATTTACTTATGTAAATAAAAGAAAATGTTAGTTTCTTAAATAGATAAGTACAAAAACCTTTTTAAGCACAAAAATAAGAACCAAAAGCAAAAGGACATTTTCCACGATTTTCAGCAACCCATGTACATTTGCATCAATAATAAAGCTTTACATATACAATATATATTGAAAATAACTCCCTTATATATACATACACATACTTTGAAGTCTCATTTATGCATGTAAAACCACATTTGACGCATTATGTGTGTGTGTATATATATATTATGAAATTCTCATGCACTCATATGTACAAAAAGTTGACTTATGTTATGTATCCAATATATATAATTTTTTTAATAAAACCTCATTGGTACTATAAAATAATTTAGGTTCAACTCAACTTAGTAGGCTTTTTAGAACGGAATAGGTGTATCTGAGCTAAGATTTTTTAAAAGGGGTTTATGTGGGTTCAAATATGCCTAAGTGGTGTCGGAACTTGGCATGGGTCGACTCAAACATGATGGACTGATTTTGGTGGGATCAACTTGTATTGTTGTTACCAAATCTTCAAGCCGGACCAAGTTTATTTTTCTTGTAATATTCATATCCATTTAAATGTATTGGTGAAGCGGATCCAGATATGCTCCATGAACACTTGCTCTGGATTTGTCTTCTTCCAAAGTGATGGCTGTATTGAATTTGACTTGCAATAGGGCTCCAACTTAAGGGCTCTTTCTTCTTCTTGAACCATCTCAACTTGATTTTTATATAAGCTAAATTTTGTGAAAAATCAAGACTAAGTATCACTCCCGTGCTTTGAAATTGACTTTTTAAAATTAGTTTTTAAAACAATAATTTTCTAAATTTTTTTAGATGTTTACACTAGTCATACTGCAAATATCATTGACCAATAATTACACAATTAAAGCTGACACCCTATCCATCAACTTGTCTTAATAGATGATATATATGATATGATACATTCAAACCATCCTCTTTAGCGCATCTCCCTAGTTCGAGCTCTTTGTTGGATCAACTTAACTTCATAGCTTCAAATTTATCTGGTGTCCACATACTCGACATCCATGTCCGTCGTATTCGCTAGAATAACTTCCTTACTCACAAGCCTCATCTCTCTCTTTAAAGCAACAAAGAATTCATCCATCAGAAATTCGATGGTCTCATGGACAATGTATAGGGTGATAAAGAATTCATCCATCCGAAGGTCGACGGTCTCTCATGGTGATCGTATCTTACCCTATGGCATATAGAAGATCTTGATGTCAGGCTATCGTCGTATATGATAAAGATGCTCCTAAAAAATTTGGTCCAACACCTGGTACAACAACCCTCTCTAGGTGGATAACACAAATGAGTGCACAATGTCCTTTCAACTGCTTGGTTCAATAAAACTTACTCGAAAAATGCTCTTCCTTCACAATTTTGTACCTTGTTTGAACTGCAAACTTTTAAGAATCCAAACATATAATTTACATACAACATATAAGTCATAATCATGATTAGAGAAACAATCTTAATTATCTATCAAACATCAACTTCAAGATGGTTATTAGAATTATCTACTCTTCTAACACCTTATAGAGGACGTGGCTTGCAAAGTTGGCACAAAATTAAGGATAGGAGGGTGGTTGGTGTCGCAATTTGGTGTTAAAACCTACATTATAATGATGCTTTGAAGGACCGGCATTATCATGATGGTGTGATGGGTGGGTGCCAGCCAATCTTTGTCCTCTATTCAAATGGAGATCAATTGATCCTTCTCTAACAATAACAATATTGTATGGTCCATCTCACTTTGTCGCTTGAAAAATCTCAGGTCTCCTATAAGGTGCTGTGCTAGCATTGCACCGTCTAGACCATGTATGGGCTTTCTAACCTTCGGTTCATCTATGTCTATCGATCATTGCTATTATAACAACAAAAAATGTTAGAATAGAAAAGGAAACTAAAGAATTCACGAGTCAAGGTAGGGACCTCTCCCTTTCATGGGACATGTAGTCGGGGTCTGTCTCCTTTCCACGGGAGACACAAACTTTAGTCTCCCTTTGATGGAAGAACTGACCTCAGATGGAGAGGAGAGGAAGAGGAAGGGACCTGAACAGTGAAGTGGGTCCTGTCCATTTCAACAAGTTTTTGACTCGGTCCCTAGGTGAGCTGACCTGAATTCGACACACCGACCTTATTTGCCACCACTACTAGAAGGTAGGGCAGAGTTTTACACGTGCCCTCGGGGAAGGGTTTATTTGGAAACATCGCGTAAAAAAGATTATTTTAAAAACTTACATGCTTGTTGAGTTATTTGTTGCATTAGTGATCAAAGCAGATTTATGTGTGCCACAGTGATGCAAGTTTCTTCGTGTGCATATTTGTATGCTAACCTTAAATAAAATAATTAGCATGCTTAATCTTCCCCTTCATTGGCTTGTGTAACAAGGATGATTAATAACTCCATTTGTTCATTGATTTACGTACATTAGAGTGGCCAATTAGATGGATGATTGCTTGTTAAGCCCAATGAATCATGCGAATGCAGGGTACTCAAGTTGAGGGCCCAAAGGGTATTTTTTGGGATTAGCAAGATAGGATTAAGCAAAGCCCTACCAATTACAATTAGAGAGAATCACAAAAACATATTTACAGTAGAGGCCCCAAATCGGGTGGTTTATCCTTATGACAAAAACAATTTTCTAAGGAACCTAATCATGTAAGAAGTTGCTTTAATTTGTTCCTTTCTATTGGATCCATTTAATTTGTAATCCAGAATATATTTTTATGAAAAAAAAAAGACTGAATAAACACCACTGAATTGAATTTGGTCCATAGTACTCTCTCATTTGAATAAAAGGCATTTCATTTCATTGATTTTCCTCAAACGAAAGATTATGATTGAACTGCATGTATGCGAATTGGAATGCCACTAATGGAAACTGATTTCCTCCGTCAATGATATTAAGTAGTCGATGGATAGAACGTTTACACCAATTGAAACAATACTCTACAAGAAGAGTATACGTGTGAGTCCCTAAAAATTTATCTTTTTTAAAATATTTTTTTAAATGATTGGACTTATTAAGATTGAATAATTGGAAAATGGTTTTGTTATAAAAGTTTAGGAGATGTCACTGATTTCCTCAAATGAATGGAAACTGATTTCCTCCATATCTTTTTTTTACTAAGCCACCGGCATCCGGTAGCCACAAGGATCCCAACTAACCAGTTCCTGTTGGATTGCCCCACTATAGGGGTAAAGTTCTGCCAGTGCTGGTTTTCTCTATTTCCTGTACTTGAAGCGGAGATGTCACATAAGGGGAATCAGTGGAGGACCAGTTGAACAACCAAACATTTATTATTATTTTTAAAGTATTTATCTTTTACTATGCAATAAAAGAAACATAATTGATATGCACACACCTTTTTACTATTCACACTCCTTTTTCTAAAAATACTTAAATTACTTCTAACACAATTTCCTTTTTTCTCTCTCCTACAAACAATATGATTTTAGAGCTCAAAACTTCCTAAAGTTTCTGACAATTGTTTGAAGTATTTTTTGATACATTTTAAGCATTATTGATTTATATTCAACATTTAAAAAAATAATTGAATCAATGAACTAACAAACCCTTAAAATAATCAACAATGTTCTCCTTGAATTGAAAAAAGAAAAGAGAACAAAATCTATTATATTTAAGGTTAAATTATTGATTAAATATAAAAATAGATATTATAAGTCTTTCACTGAATCTTATTCTTCTTTGTCTAATTATCACATACGTGATTGAGTCATGTTTTTCCATCCACATAGATATAGTTGAACCATATCACTCTAGACGTGAAAACACGATTTCATCATGTTTCTATAAATAAGGAGATGTAACTCCTCTCTTGTGTCTCTATCCAACTCACAACTTCATGGTTGCCAAATCAATGAAATCAAATAAAAAATTCAATTAAATTTATGAACATACCTCTAAAAATATAAAATATCTTATTAAGTCAAACTTACAATTTTTTTTTCTTTCTCTCTTTATTTTTTTACAAGAGAAAGTGACGGAGCTACAATAAGGTTCACTTATACATCATCTAATTATGGAAAAATGTGCTAACTATAAGATGAAAGATCAATGAGTGAAAAGAGAAGAATGAAAACTTAGGGCAACATAAAGGGAATCATAATAGAGAACAGGAACAATATCAAGATTTAAAAAAAAGATAGGAGTATTTTAAAAATCATAAAAAAAGAGACTATGTGTGTATGTGTATAGTAATTTAGGGTGTACAAATAATAGTAATCCCCTAAAGAAAATACTTTCTTTCGCGCGCACACCATCTCTCTCTGTCAATCCAGGAAATGTACCCTTCCGCGCGCGCAACAATCTCTTTCTCTGTGTGTGTGCGTAGATGTGTTTAACTGCATTACTGCTTCAGTTAATAAAAGAGGGAAACTCTGCTGAACCCTCTCTCTCAGATGAGAAAGTACAAACGGGAACAAGAGGGCCCTGCATGTGATCACTGGCGGATCCATTTATTATCATTTATTATAGGAAGCGATTCTCCTCTCCCTCTCATTTCCTTCCTAGAGTATGCATCTCAGGAGGCGCAGATTGGACACGGTAGAAGGAAAGGAGCCCTGATTTCTCGCTTACCTATCGATATTTGTCTGGTCTCCTCATCTGAGTCGTGGAGAAGCGGAAGAGGAAGCGACAATCGCTTCTTCTTCTTCTTCTTGCTTGTTCTTTGCAGATCGACCGCTCCTTGGTTCCGCTTTGGCTTCGGTGAGTTTCCTTTGCAGAGGCTGCGTCTTCTTGTCTTCGCTCTTTCTTATTTTTGTCGCCTTATGAGCGGGTGGGCTTATACTGCACTAGCGCTCGCTGATGGAGCATTTGTTCGCGATCTATTTCATGGACTGTCTGATCTGTCGTTTCGTTATATTGTTTTCCTATTATGTTGAAAAACGAAGGCTTTTCCAGCGATTAACCTTGAAAAAATTGCCACATTTTGCCTTCTCTTCTCTTCATTGGGCCTAAATGCTCATTTTTATCCACATTTTGTCTAGATGTGATTTTGTAAAGTGAATTTCGGTTGTAGTTACGTCATTATCTTGATCCGTCGTGATTGCGTGGAGATCTGTTTTGAAGGAAAACAGGTAATTGGATGTTGAATCTTTAGCGAAGTGCTTATTCGGATTAGACTCTTTCGATTCATGGGAATTGCTCCGTTGAGTTTTTGAAATTGCAGACCTTTATTTCTTCTTTCGAGATCCGTGGTATTGTGCTGTCACTGCTATGCACGAGATGCTTCTTGGTTTTCATGGATAGTCCTTCTTGTGAGTGTAAAGTTTTTCTTCCAATATTTATGCATCATTAAATGGATTCCAGTGTTGGATACTTTTGGTTAGTGGTCAACTGGGTTTTATAGTTGAACAGTTGAATGAGTTTCCCCTGTTCTTTTTAGGATCTGATCAAAATTTTAGTCAATGACAGAAAAAATGTCCAATGTTAAGTATATTGTTATTTAATTGTCAGCCAACTAATTATCTTAAAATCGGTTTTAGTTTTAGTTCATATTGATAGTCTATGGCTTAAAATGCAATTTTATTGGGCATGCTGAAAACCAAAATCAGGCCAAGCTTTTCCCCACATTGTGCAGAGATGGCTAAATGCGTTTCTTGGTCTCATTTGAATCTATCTTCCGTTGTTCCTTTATGTTGCTGATATTTCCTACTGGTTTATAATATTGCCTTTGAATTTGGGTGATATCTTCTTTGTCATAGAGGTCAGATGCATCTTTCTTCTTATTCAACCCACATTAGTTTTAGGGAAAAGTTCGGATTAGTATCCTATGGTTTGACCACCATTTGGTAGCCTATGGCACGAGTTATCATATTCATACTCTTTACTTTCCATCTGGGATATCAATGTAGGTCCAAGACCAAACCTAGCCAAGCCTTTTCCCTCACTAAATGGGTTTCCTACATGGATTCTAAGTGTCCATTGAGCTTGATATTTTGCCATATTAGCACTCCTTACCTTACCTTACCTAATCCTTTTCTCACACTAAGTGGAGTCGGCTAGAGGGGTGCAAACGAGGACTTCCTAGGAGGTCACCCATCCTAGTACTATTCTCGTTCAAGCATGCTTAGCTTCAGACTTTGGATGGATCCAGCGCATTCATGCTTGATTCCACTTTCTGTAGCCTCCAAATACTGAAGTACATCTCATGGTTGATGGTTTGTTCTTTAGTTCTTAGTGGCGCTGATATTTTTTATCCCTTCAATACTTTGTCAAAATAAAAGCACAACTTTTTCACGATCACTACTTTGTGTGAGTCTGCTGGCTGGATGACACTCATGCATCACAATTATAGGTTTTTCAATTGTTTCTTATGCCTGTTATCTGTATTATTTTCTAAACTTGTTCAAGAGTCATTTGTTACTAGTGATTGGATTTTTAGTTGCTTTGCCTTTCTTATGCAGCACCCAAAGCTTAGAAGGGATGTCTCAGAAAGCACTTAGAGATCTCAATGTACTGCCAGGGCCTGATAAGAATAGTGTATATTCATCCAAGGATTTGTCAGTGTTATCCCTGGAGTCTGAAAATGAGACAGTTAAGAAAAGGCAGCCAGTCCAACCTCCATCACTGGTTTCATCTGATTTAGCAAACGGGGTTCAAGTTTCGGATTCTTATTCTGGTTCAGCAAATGCAAATGTTGAAGTAGAGTATATAGAATCAGACAGTTTGCCTGACCTGAAAGATGTTGATAGACACCTAAGTGTATGTTGCACATCGCTGCCATCACTCCTATTTGATATACTAGATATCATCCATGAGCAAGAGGCGTAGTTTCTCCTTGAAGGAGTCAAGGGACATAGGCCTTTCTTATGGTGATTTTCTGTTTCTTGCAGACTCTTTTAGCTAGGCTTGACTCCAAAGACTGGGTTTTGGTCTGTGATGCCCTTAATCATGTGCGACAATTAGCTCTCTTTCACAAGGAATCCATCATTGAAACACTGTAAGTAGTTTTAATACAAAAGCAGACACTCTATGGTTCTGCTGTCATAATAGCTTCATTCTCTTATTTATTAATGCTTGTTCAATCTCTTTTCCTCTAGTCGACATAGTGGGCCTCAAACAGTGGAATAAGGGTTTGTAGTGATGGTGATGATGATGAATATTGTTTCTTTTAGCTGATTGACCCTTTGTCCTCTGTATTCTTGGGTTATAGTATTTGCTTGACATGTGGACCAGGGGTGATGTTATCTCACTTGTGTTTAAGTCCTTGAAGAATCCAAGAAGTGCTGTATGCAAAACTGCAATCATGACCTCTGCTGATATCTTCAAGATCTACAGAGACCAGACAATTGATCTTTTTGAGCCTTTGGTTAGAATTATCTGTTCTCTCCTTCAGTTGTTTTTGCCTTTAACTACAGTTCCATAACTTGCCAACTTCTCCAGTATAAATATGGCAGTCTTCTTTTGCTTGAAACAGCTCGTACAATTACTTTTGAAGTCTTCACAAGATAAGCGTTTTGTCTGTGATGCTGCTGAGAGGGCATTAATTACAATGACCACATGTCTTTCTCCCAGTCTGCTATTACCAAAGTTGCAGCCTTTTCTGCAAGACAGGAATCCTCGCATTCGTGCAAAGGCTTTGGCATGTATATCCAGAAGTGTACCAAGACTGGTAAAGTATTGAATAACTAATTTTCTTGGCTTATTGTTCTTAGTTTCTGGTCCACAGTTTTATGCTTTCATCATGGTGCACCTTTTACTCCAGCACACACTTCTCGAACTTGATTTCTCTGGCTCTAGAGCTCTACCTATTTATCTTTTAAGCTTTGAATTTAATTGCTTAACTAATTTCATGATTATTTATCTGTTTGGTTTCAGCCGATTCTTCTGGGTATTAGTTTCTTTTATTCTTTTCTTTTTTGGTGAAGAACCAAAAAACACTGAACCCTCATTAATTGAACTCTGTAATTAAAAACATCAAGGGAGGCAACAGTAGAGACAGGATCACAACTCTTCGAAGAGGATAGGTATAGTCCCATTCTAGGAGAGGCATCATGTTATCAACCATGTGTACGCCCATGCCTTCCACTGCACGAGGCAGTCGTGCCTGCATGCTCCCAAGCTGACAAGTTTCACCTAGTACATTCATAAGATGATCTCCATTTAGACCGACGAATTGGTGGTTCCTATAAGGTAGTGTACTCATGACTCAAAAGCTTATCCAATATCTTAACACATTTCTTGCATTGTGGATGATTCTATAACTTTCTTCAAACAATATCCATAAATGTTCATGCATCCTCTCCTCCTTGATTAACACTAAATGTGGTATCCTCCTCCTTGTCTAGCTTCTTATAAAGTGAATCAATAATTTATAATTCTATCAAAGAACCATATTTAAGCATAACACTGAGCTCGGGGGCACAAGGTAGACCATGTGAATGTCGCAAGTTAGAATGGCATGTTCATATATCTGACCCTACTATCTCCACACGATTGTATTCTTTTATAATGAGTTCGAGAGTATGTCGTGATACTCTTCTTTCAAGCTTCGCAACAAGCTATTTATCACCTCAATATAATAATTAGTTAGAGTTCTTAATTCATTAAATAACTTATTTAATTTTGTAATCTATAATTCTATCAACAAATGTAATTGTTTCTAAATTGTGTCAATTTTTTTAGTTGAGGTACGAATGAACCCTTTCACCCTTGCATTAACACTTTTTACCGTAAGAAATGTGAATATACTATCATTATATGTTTGAAGAATAATATGTGATATAAATGCATTTAAAACCAAATTCAGATACCTATTAGTCGTATGAGTACGATAATGAATAACTCTATTTGTCCAATCCAACACAATTCTCTCCTTGTATGGGTTCAACCACAACTCTTTTATGTATGAGAATAGAGCGATAAATTTCCTCAACTTTACAACTTTAATTTCATTATCTTCACTGCATCTTGGTAATTACTCTCATCTAATGAGTGGACGACCTTCCTCTACTTTACAACAAACTTCACTTGTCATCTCTTTATTCCTTGTCAACTTAACAATAAAAGATTCATTCTTTTTAGTTATGTCATCTACACAAAAAGTATTTTGCATATATAAAAATTATTTTAATAACATTCACCAAATCCACGTCACGATCACTATAGATAACACATAGTATTTTGTTTGGAGTAAATAACTCTGTTACACACCTCAACACCCAAAAATAATTCTCTTCCTTTTCTATAGTCATAAAGCAAATGTTATAGAGAAGTTCTTAGAGGTTGATGTGACCCCAACAACCTCAAGAAAAGACATCTTATACTTGAAAAATATTAAAAATAAGATAGATATTTGTGTTATATGTGCTATCAAATTTCAATATCCATGGGAAAACATGAAGTAGGTGCACGGAACGAGGATGCACAAATACAATATCACTAATAGTATCCATATCAAGGACTTTACTATATTATGTATGATAATGGTTAATGTCTAAATCGTGTAATAGTTGTAAAATATTTTGAGAACCATAGTTTTTCTTCTTGATTTCATTCTTGCATTATTAATATGCCTTATTGTACTCACATTTTTCACGTCCACCAGCTTCAAATGCTTAAAAATATGTTTCGGTTCGTAATAACTTTATATGAAATATTTTATTACACTATACTCAAACCTACTCAATCTCCCTGCAAAAGCATGTGCTTTGAGATACAACCCTAAAAGGTGGTTATGTGTCCCATTCACTATATGCAACTTCCAATATTCATCCACCCCACCCTCTTCTCTTAATAAGAGTGGACAACAAACCTTCTTAGTACACGTCCACCTAATACTTTCAACATCAACACCACAATTTTGCCATACTTTGTCACTTCTTTCACACTCAAATTACGCCTTTGCTCTTCAAATGACTCATAACTGTAACAATATTATGCTTCCTCCCAACTATCCTTATATAGTCAATAAGTTCATCACAACTCCTTAACGTATCATCAGTCGCAAATACAAGAGAATAGTCTAGCTCATCACTCTCGCAATTAACAAATTCATATTCTAGATCTTTTGCTAATTAGTTAGCAAATACACCATCTGGTGCACTGAAACCATTGTCACAATCTTTAGTCATCATATGATAAGTACATTAATTAATCATCGACTTCATTGAATCGCTTCCATCATAAGTGATTTCTACGATGGTTGGATTATTGACATCCAAAAAAGGGATAAAATGGAAGCTCTGTCCTTTCAAATGCATGTTTATGAAATCCAAGGTCTTTGTAGCGAGTAAGTGTTGGAGGCTTAGCTATCACAAAGATCAAAGAAGTAATCAGTCTCAAAAAATGCTCGACATTCCTGCCACCAGATTGGTTAAGACGACAACAACAACAACAACTAAGCCTTTTTCCATACTAGACGGGGTCGGCTACATGGATTCTTTGTTTCCATAGAGCCCTTTCATGTGCCATGTTAGCAGTTAACTCACAATAAGCTAGATCATTCTTTATTGTTTCTTTTCAACACTTTTGTGGTCGTCCTCTACCTCTTTTAATAATTTTAAAATCTAGTTTTTCATACCTTCTGGTTCTTCTTTTGATCTTCCTTCTATATGTCCAAACCACCTTAAACGATATTCTCTGATTTTATCCTCTATTGGTGCCACACATAATTTATTTCTAATAATCTCATTATGTATACGATCTTTTCCTGTATGACCACTCATCCATCTCAACATCTTCATTTCTGTCATAGACATCTTTTGTACATGTTGATGATTACTGTCCAACACTCAGAACCATAAAACATGGCAGGTTTAATTTCTACTCTATAATATTTACCTTTTAACTTTAATGGTATCTTCTTATCACAAAGAATACTTGATGCTCCTCTCCATCAAGTAACCAAATGATCAAACTTACATTCCATATATTTTGTCTTTATTCTACTAAGTCAGCTTTTACTTTCTAATGTATCTCTCCATAGTTCCAATTTTCTATTAACTTTTTCCTTAGACTCTTCCACTAACACAATGTCATCTGCAAATAACATACACCAAGGTACTTCATCTTGAATATGTTTTGTTAACTCATCAATCACCATTATAAATAAGTATGGACAAGTTGATCCTTGATGTAACCCAATATTAACTTCAAAGAAGTCAGTTATTCCTTCATGAGTTCTGATTTATATTTTTGCACCATCGTACATGTCTCTTATAAGGTTTATGTATGTCAGTGAGATAACTCTTTTTTCCAAGGTTCTCTAAAGAACCTCCCTTGGTACCCTATTGTAAGCTTTTTCTAGATCAATAAATATCATGTGAAGGTTTTTCTTTTTTACTCTAAAATATTTCATAAGATGTCTCAAAAGGTGAATCACTTCAACAGTAGATCTGCCTAACATGAATCCAAATTGGTTCTCTGTTGTACTCGATACTTGTCTTAACCTACGTTCGATAATTCTTTCCCACAATTTCATAGTATGACTCATTAACTTGATACTCCGATAATTCGGACAATTCTGAATGTCTCTCTTGTTCTTATATATGGGTATATGTGTACTCGCTCTGTATTCCTTGGGCATCTTTTGGTTTCTCCATATTTCATGAGCCAAGTGATTATTGTTTCTTCTAAGATTTTCTAAACTTGTATAGGAATATTGTTTGGTCCAATCGATTTACCACCCTTTATATGTTTAAGAGTACGTCGGTAGAAATTGTTGTTTATATACTTTTTTTGATTTGTCTAGTATGGGAAAAGGCTTAGTTGTTGTTGTTGTTGTATACTTTTTTTGATTTGGCTAACTCTCCTAAGCTAATACTAACATCTTTATTTTCATTAAAAAGCTTATAAAAATAGTTTTTTCATCTATTTCTTATATCATCGTTTGCCAATAGAATTTTTTCATCCTCGTCTTTGATGCATTTAACATAATTAAGATCTTTAGTTTTCTTATCTCTAGCCCTAACTATCCTAAAAATATCCGTTTAACCATCTTTTGAGTTGAGTTTTTTATATAAATTCTTCCAAATTTTAGCTTTTGCTTCACTAACAACCTTTTTCGCTTCCTTCTTTGTTTTCTTATAAGTCTCTAAAGTTTTACTAGTTTTCTCAGCATAATGTAATTTGTAACATGTCCTCTTTGCATTGATTTTATTTTACACTACTTCACTCCACCATCAAGCTTCTTTTTGTACCGGTATACCTCCCTTAGATTTACCTAACACATCTTTCGCCATTTTTCTAATATGTATAGCCATATTGATCCACATATCACAGGGTTTACCAACATAATTCCAAGCATCTCCTTGAAGGACTTTTTGTTTAAATATATCTTATTTCTTGCTTTTGAGGTTCCACCATTTAGTTCGAATAGCTCGATGCACTCTTTTTTTCTTTATCCATTTTTTTATTTATAAATCCATAACTAAAAGTCGATGTTAGGTGGTTAAGCTTTTTCCTGGAATTATTTTGCAATCTTTAAAACACATTCTATCTTTTTTTCTACAAATAAAGTAATCAATTTGTGTTTGTAATAAGCTACTCTTATAAGTAATTAAATATTCATCTCGTTTTTTTAAGATTGTATTGACTATAAAGAGATCAAATGCCATAGCAAAATTTAAAATCTCCCAACCTTCCTCATTTATATCCCCGAAACCAAAGTTTTCATGAATACCTTTATATCCTAATGCCTCTTTACCGACATGTTCATTTAAGTCTTCTCCTAAACAAATCATCTCTCATTGTGAAATTCTTTGAATCACTTTATATAACTCTTCCCAAAAAGTCGTCTTTATACTATCTTCTAGTCCTACTTGGGGTGCGTAAGCACAAACTATATTCAAAACCTCTTATCCTAACACTAATTTCAACGTCATAATTCGATCACCATATCGTTGTATGTCTACTACACTGTCCTTTAAATATTTATTTATGATAATACCAATTCCGTTTCGAGCCTTTTCCTTACTTGAGTACCATAATTTAAAACATGTATCCTCAATCTCCTTTGTTTTTTCTCCAACCCACTTTGTCTCTTGTAAACATAGAATATGAATATTTCTCCGAATCATAGAATCTACCACCTCCATTTGCTTACCGGACAATGTTCCAATATTCCAAGAACCAATACAAATCTTATATCTAGGACTAGCTTCCTTACCCCCCCTCATCCTTCCATATCGAAAATACGGAGACCCTCTCTGTAATTTATTCACCACATCCAGGCAGCAAGGTAGCGGGACTAACTTCTTCACCCACACCCATCCATGATGTGAGAACCCTCTCTGCAATTGATTCACTACATTCGGCGAAAATGTAGTGGCCCTTGCTTACTTTTCACTGTATTCGGGCCCTGCAGCGCATCGCTAGGCGGGGAACTAAATTGGTTAAGACAAAGGGTATATTTTTTGGGAGATCATGATTAGCATGCACAGATGTTGCTGGGATGGGTTTAGATAAATCCAATGCAAATTTGACAACAATTTGTAGGTCCCAGTAGGCAAAGTATGATATGATTTACAAAAAGCTTTTGGAGACCTATGCCTGAGATGAAGCATATTCGGGACCTATGCCTGAGATGAAGCATATTCGGGTAAGGAATTGCTTCCATATTTTGGCTTGTCTTGTCTCTCCTTTTAAAGTTATTTTCCTAATAAAAAAGTAATTTTATTCTACTTTGAGAGATGTCTCACACGTAGTTGGCACTTATAAATGTTAGCACGCTGGGACTTTAATGCATATGTTTACTCTCCATGGCTCAAGTCAAATAGTGTTAGATGCCGTTGACTTAAAACTTTCAGTTTGACCTTGCTTTGCTCTTAAATGAGCACTTAACATCTCCTTTGGTCAACTTCCAATGTAGAAGGTGACCATCCCCAGCTTTTGATGACTTTCTATATGTATCTTGGGCACTCATATCTCAGATATAGGACCTTTTTGATGCTTTGGTTTCATGTGCATGAATATGAGAGCATTCCTAAAAGTTAAAAGGCTACATAGAACTTTTGAGGATCTTCATATTTCTCATCGAAGACATAACTTTTACTACTGCTATATGTTACCGCTGTCCTGCTTATCCTGTATCCTAGATCCTTTTTTCAACCTTTTTTACCATTTTGTGCTTGGAATGTATCTTGCCTTTCATGCAAACCAACATTTCATTAGGATATGACAGTTTTGTCATCTTTGATATATTTGGTATGTTGAGAAGAATTCAAATGATTGAGAGAATACAAGAAAGCAGAAAAAGTGAGAAAAGGAAGGATAAGGAAGAGCCCGTTGTCTGAGATCTGCAGGGAAATGGCCGAACTTCTCGCCGGAGGGGTTAAAAAGGTCGATATGAGACATCGCATGCGATGGCGTTGATTCTGAAAACAACTGTATTCATCACCTACCATTATACTTTAACAAGTAGTAAAGCTCATTGCCGATGACCAAGCTTTTAATACTGCTCGAAAAAGGCATGAGCGAGTGCAGTAGAGGCACGGGTGAACCAGCGTGAGCGAGTGCAGAGGAGTGAAGAGCTGCGGGTGAAAGGCGTGAGCGAGTGCAGTGAAGAGGCGTGAGAGGCGCGGGCAAACCAGCGTGAGCGAGTGCAGAGGAGTGAAGAGCCGCGGGTGAAAGGCGTGAGCGAGAGTGCAAAGGAATGAAGAGCCGCCGGTGAAATGCAGTGCCTTTTATACATCTGACCTAAACATACTTGGACGAATGTGACCTCCGATACGTTGACCGCGCACCTAAATCATGACTTGACACGTTGACTGTGTCTGAAAAGTACGACACTGTGTCGGTGTCGCACCAACATGGTGTCGGTCTTGGTGTCGCACCCGTGTCGACGCCGACACCCCACCTCCTAGAGGTGTTTGTGTGACATAGCCTGAAGTAACCAAATGATCATACTTGCATTCCATATATTTTGTCTCATTCACCTTCTTTCTGTTTTTTATATAAATCTTTCTAAATTTTAGCTTGCGCTTTATTGATGTCTTTTTTATTTATTTCTTTGCTTTCTTATAAGCCTCTCAAGTTTCATTAGTCTCATTGACATATGCAATTCGTAGTGCTTTTTTCATCTTAATTTTACCTTACACCACTTCACTCCTCCACCAAGGTTCCTTTTGACATAATGTAATTGAATAAATTGAATTCTTACTAAGTGTCGATTATCTTATATGCTCATTGTCGGTAGGGATCGGAGGGTGTAAAAGCTTATGGATTTGATGAGCTGATCAATGTGGCGGCATCCAAACTTAGTGACCAGCTTCCAGAGTCTAGGGAGGCTGCGCGAGTCCTCACTTTGGAACTGCAAACTGTATACAGGAAGTCTCAACTTACGTCACAGAATTTAGGTGCTGAGGATACTGCAGTTGATAGTTGGGAGCAATTTTGTCGATCCAAGCTGCCACCCTTGAAAGCACAGGCTGTCCTCCGTGTTTCCTCAAGTACAAGAGAAGGCCTGGTTTCAGAATTCTAGTTCAGGTATTCAAGGTGTTATTAAGAATTTCAATCTCTCCTTCCTCTCTCTCTCTCTCTCTCTCTCTACTGTAGTATGCCATCTTGATTTTTGGTTGTAAATATTGACGTGTTCTTGAATCATTTGTCAATTGAATTGGCCATATGAGCTTGGAACTTGTTATTTCGTTTTCTATCATGAAATAGACTGTTTTTGTCAGCAAAGTATCGTTAACCAATTGATTCAGAACCAATATTTGGTTCTGTTGTAAATGCTGTTTTGCTGAGTACAGTTATCTGAACGAGAATATCTCTGTAGTCTCTCATTTTCACTTAGTAACTCGTTAGTTACCTATCTTTGGTTGTAAATATTGAGCTTTTCTCGAAATGCCTAAAATTTGCATCGTATCAGTGTTTTATTACTGGCACCTCGGCCTATTTGTGTAGGTAGGCTCATCTTTATTTGTCTAGGTTCTGCTTACCATGAGGTTTCACCCTTATATAACCAAGCCAGTCCTGGACAAAAGAGGACGTTGTATTTGGTAGCGGATACCCACAGCATTGAATGTGCCATCTTTCCAACCCTAGTGCATGGATCTTACTGAAACTCCAAAGTTAAATTCTTGGGCAGAAAGGATAGTTGACCTCGTAGAAACTCTGTGTTGCACCTTCTAGCTGACCCACACTAGTATGGGGAAGGGCAACAAATAATGACAATACTTTTCTCCAGTTTGTTCACATGCATGTGCTTATGTAAACACACACACCCAAATAAGAACCTTTTAGGTCCTTAACCCAACTATGAATATTACAGGGTACTGTCCCCCTTGGATGGTGCTCAAAGTAACTGATTGTTTTATGACAACGTGTCACAGGTATGATTTCGATCCAATCTCTGTTTATTGTACTCATTTTTTTCTCCTTTTCTTTGTTGATTTGTAACTTGGGAAACTGCATTCGAGCTTCAGGCTTGGTCGCAACCTTTGAGCTAAGGATCCTTCACCTCCAGGCTTTAGCGTATGCAAGGGAATAGCACCTATAGGGAGCCAAACCTGATTATTTGCATTTTCCCTATTCCTTTTTTCTTCTTTTTTCTCTAGGATTGAAAGTTCTCAAAATAAAGTGTCCTTATTTACACATCTAGTCAGTTAAGTTTTGAAATTGAGCAACTAACGAGCCGCAGCATAATACTGGCTGTAAGTTTGGTTTGATACGAACCTTTTTGGTTCACTAAATACGATATATGACATCTGGCTACTATAGACGCAGAGTGCCACCATACGCATCTCATCTAGCACTTCTTTCAATTATTTGTATAAAATTGGATACCAATATTTAGCGTCAGTTATTTTTTGATACTCTATTCATCGTTAGTTATTTGTTAAGAAATTGAATACCGATATTCAGCATGTGATGTGATTTTACATGGTTGATTCAGCTCATTCTAACCGAATAATGGATATTGGGTGTATTATATGGAATTAGGCTAGTTCTCACGCTAAAACGTTGACTGCTTATCTTTCGGCATCCTTTTGGTCAATTTGTGAAGGCTGAATGGCGATGATGCTAGTGGGGTGCAAAATTCTAAATCACCTGGGTTTTTCTTGATAATTATATCACATTGTTTTGAGAAGCCACATATTTGGTTGTTACACGTCCTCCAGTTGCGTTTCTTGCTCTTTCACCCTGCTGCTGTGTTTCTCCTACAACTGATGATCCACAATCTAACAACCCTTACCACTCAACTTTCATACTTGGATCTCTCTCTCTCTCTCTCTCACACACACACACACACACACACACACACCACCTGATGATCTACCACATGCCATTGTCACAACCCTAAAACCATTCCTGATGTGTCCTGATTATCTCTAGTCTTTGTAATATAAAATTCACATGGTTAAATCTTATTGTCTTCTCTTGTTAAAATGCGTAAAAGATGACCATAAAAATGCTTAAAAGGTGTTCAATATTTCCCCCCCTGAATATATGAATAACCATTAAAAGGTTTATATCATGCCATGCTCATATAGTTGTTTTCGAAATGCACAAGAATAAGTAAGAACAAAAAGCTCACTATAATTGGCAATACGAATGCATAGTGTTATACCAAAGAGCAATTTTTTTAGTTTTAATTGCAATAATGATATGGCAGTCTTGTTGCACCCAAATCCTTAAGTTGCTTCTGACTGCCTTTGTTTGCTTTGTGTCTGACTATTATCAATTATTTCTCTTATATTGGTTTAGTATTTATAGCCTTTTCAATATGCTGGACAGTTGCATCGACTAGCAGTTTGTAGATCCATCAATCTTAAGACAGTTGATGCCGCACCCACTCCTTTTGTTTGTTTAGTTTTTCTTTACTTTGTAGTTCATTCAACACTCAATAGTGCCAAATCCTTCTATAAGAACCTTAGTATTGAATCGGATATTCTGCATTTTGTAGAGTTCCTTGGTCATGTTTCTACGAATAGGGTTCGAGTCCTTTTGAGTAGAATGAGTTCGTCAAAGATGTTTAAAGGTGAACAAGATTTCTTAAGAAAGTTTAGACACCACTATAAAATTCACAAACAATTAAATGAACACTAAAAATAAGACATCAAAGCATGGATAAAGGTTGATAGTTGTGTTAGGTTTCCGACAGCTAGTGTAAAACTTTGTCGGATTTATTTATCATGAATTCTACAAATCATGATAGGGCCATGTGGAAACAAAGAATCCATGTAGCCAACTCTATCTAGTATGGGAAAATGCTTAGTTGTTGTAAAAGTAAGACAAAACTAAGAATTTGGTTTGCCTAGTGAAAGGCTTTCTCATGAATGGAATTTGGACCGTGAGGTAATCCATTTCACATCTTTAGTTGAGAGATTTTGATTCTCACATGAGGGGAGAATGACAAGGGATCCTCGTAACCAATGGATATGTGAATCCAAATCATATAATTGATTCATGTAGGATTTGTGAGAGACTGATTCCGCTTCTTGAGTTAATCCATATCAGCAGACAAGCAAGCAAAACGCTGCTTCTCCATTTGCATTCCATTGATTTCCTCATGCTACAAGTTCTCCTTATCTCTCTTTTAATAAATGTATTGGCATCGATGTATATTACGTATGAAAGACTCTAGCTCAAGTGTATTACCGGGAAAAATCTTGGATTATCTTTAACAAATAGTACTAACTTTTAAAGTGGGAGATTAGTAAATTTAGTTGCCACTGACTACAATTATTGAAATCGGACGTATTTTCTATGAAAATTCATTTAAGAAAAAGTTTTGGAATAATAAAAGGAAGTGAAGTGAAAAATCTTTCGATAATGCATGTAAGTTGGGTGCTGCGTTCCCCTCCATTTTTTTTTCTTGGCTACAATGTGGATGCTGAAGCCCAATTCACGGCCTTCATCTTGCGAGTCGAGTCCGCTGCTAGATGAGCTCTCTCAGTGCGTGATTATGTTAAAAGAGCACTACTTCCTTATCAAATAGATGCACAATTCTGTTTATAAATGAGGCAACGGCCGCCCTAAAATACACCATATCGTCCTAGTTAATTTGAACATTTGAGAATACTTTTCTTTTCTCATGCAAACTAAATGGGGTTAATAATGTGCCGTATTGAATTCCAGTAGGATAGTTGAGCTTTGTGCCATCTTGAATTTCTCGCGTTTGTATCACCCTTTACACAGAAATCCAGATGTGTCGGATGACGACGGAGGCCGGTTATCTGATTTTGTTTTCCACCAAAAGAAAAGGGCAAAGCTATCACGTCGTGGGAGTAGCTTTTTAAGGAGTCATGTAACACAACTGCTACTATGAGGCTCCCATGTGGTGGTGCCTATTCATTTATAAAAGAAGGTAAAAAGGGTTGCGGAAAGCAGCATACGACCAAAGAACAATTCAAGCAGAGAACAAGGGATTTATCAAAGTGAAAAATAATTTTTTTTATAATGTATAATGAAAGAAAAAGCCACCGATAGAAACCAACACACCTCACAAATACACCACTTGCTGTCAAATTAAATGTCTCATCAAATACTCAACCAAAACCCATCACAGCCCAAGAACACATAATTATTCCATTCATCATTCCCTTCTCAACACCCTTGTTCTCTTGCTTCTTATTGAAAGAGAGATGGGGAAAAAGAGACACAAGATGGAAGAGAAAGATTATAGAAAGTCGATCGGCAGAAAGCTCAACGGATTAATTCATAAGGTGATCCTTCTTGCCCTGTGCGGTCCTATAAACAACCAAAACCAAAGCCTAGCCTTTCTTCTTAACTTGTATGCGATATTAACATATAACTCCAAGAAAGCAATAGGTGTATCCTCTTCTAATATGACATGATATTGAAACAACAGCACCGGTGAAGTGTGGAATCCGTTCTTGTCACTTTCGGAAAAACAAGTGCTGGATCTGTAATGCACCTATCACAGCAAGAAAGAAGCTTCATGATAAGCATGTAGTTTCAATATTAAAATATTTAATCTTCATTAAAAAAACAACCAAGTGGCAGGCAACTTCTTGGATGAAAGAGGACTTGTCTGGTTGCGAGAATTGGCCCATGTGTAGATATTATTTGTATAGATATTTATGGATAGAGGTGTAGTGCCTTGACCAGCCCTCTGCCACAACCGGGGTGAGTTATGGATTCAGCTAACACCACGTGAATGGAAGATAAATCTGAATCGAACCCCTTTATTCAATCATAATCCTGCCAAATTATAATTATTATGCTTTCCTATTAAGTAAGCACATGCACGCAATCCTTTCAACTCAAGGTTTTGGGCTTGCACACAAACTTTCTCACCAAACCTTATGAAGTCCTTTTGTCATCACAGGCAGCACCCAAAACCAAGCATTAATTCCACGGAAAGGTTTAACCATCCATATTGCAGAGATTGATGTCAAGGTTTCATACAGTTCATGAAGTAACAAGAATACGCGAAAGCTCTATTTGCCTCCACCCTTTCGGCGGGAACCAGGTGGATCTACCTGTAAGAAGAATCACAAAGCCCAAAATTAAAACCAAGCTTTCCCACAATGTGGCTAGAAACTTAATAAGACCTCTTGGTATAAATGACACTTCTTTGTATAAATAACAGCATCTATAGTGTCTTTACTAGGGAATATAAATGGGGCAAATTGAGTTTGGGTAGCGGTTAGCCAAATCCAACCGAATCAGATATAAGTTGATAGGATTTGATAGCAATGATAGTGTTCTCTGTGAGTATGTACTCTTGAATAACTACCATTCAATAGTTTTTGAGGGACGATCGGGGATGACATGAACAAAGTGTCGTCTTTGCCACATGGTGGATCTATTATGTAACACAAACAATACTTATTGGTATCATCTCTCATCATTTATTAAAGATGATCAAACAACTATAGTCTGATTATATACTTTGAAAAGAACCTATTGTTCTTAAAGATTGAGATGCCAAGTCTCGGTTTAATTGGATTTTGGATTTCCACGCTGTGTCATATACCTATATTCAGAATTCAAGCATGACAACAATCACTCAAAGACTTATTTCACATGCCAAACTTGACTTAACTGGATTCAAATTTAGGTAATATGTTGACGTTCCTACACATAACTTAATCTGCCCCGAGAAACCAGTAGTACGAAGTATACCCTAGAACCTTTTTGTGCCCACATGCTTTCGTTGTCAATTCCTTGCTTTAGAATGCCTAGCAGGCTCAAGTAGCAAAGATATAAACAAAACTTAAAATTTAGCAGGATGAGTAGTAAGCCTAGCTTCATGGATAACACCGATTACAAAAGAAGCATTCAAATGAGGGTTCGGGATAGTTGGACTAGGCTTTGGCTGTCAGGACGGGCAATATCGATTTTGCATCGGGTTTCTGAGCCAACCTGAAACCTGATGGCATTTACTTCCCTTCTTTCTCCTTTGGTTACAAAGGCAGGCTGAAACCTAAACATTGCATTCATGCACACCCCAAAAATTGAACTCGCTGAGGCAACATTTTGAGTGCATAGTGGGCATGCAACCCGCCCCGGACTGTTCCGTGAAGTTCAACCGGGCAAGCTCAAGAGAGAAGCTTGATTGTCCCCGTGGTATCTATCTTGCGAAATTATTATATATTTAACAAATTATCAGGCTCTAATTATCCATTTATGGGTGATGCCACGTAACGTACAAAGTGATTTGATCGAGCTTATAATCAAGGCACTAAGGTAGTAGAAAGTAAACGATATGAGACTAATGTAGAAAGTGGATGACAGGAGACTAAAGCAACAAAATGCAGAGTCACTCTTCTCGAACTGCCCTAGCTATAACGTGAGGAGTGGCCATTCTCGGCATTTACATCCATGAAAATAACAAACTGACTATCTTGCCATTTTTATGGAACAATTTACAAAATCAACAACCGTAACATGTAAACATTACACGTAAGACTAAGGACTCCAAGCGGAAAGCCTAGACAAAAAAAACAGAGAGGAGTGAGCAAGAAAAATGGAAGGGGCTCTATAAATTGAGAGCATCGCACTCTACAACATACTCAAAAACAAAAAAACTAAGACTTCTTCCTAAAAATTCGTCGATGGGTAACTAGAAAACACACAAACCTTTCTTCGTTCCTCTTCTCCTTTTGGCTTAGAGACAAGACCGATACACTTGCTCGGTTGCTGCAAGGATACCATACAAAAAAGGAGGATTGGTAGGATTATCAAGAGCAAAGAAACTCTTGACGAGGATTGGAGAGTCCCGTCAATGGTATCAGAGCTAGGTTCCAACAAAAATAGGTACACCAGTTAATTAATCAAAAAAAGAAAAAGAAAACTAAGAAAAAATACTCCCTTGAGGGCTACACTGCTGAAAAGCTAGTAAGCTAAACAAATCCACCGATTGAGCGACGGAATCTGCTTGACCTAAGAACTAGGGCAAAGCAACAACCTTGTTGAAAATCATTCACATGTAGACCATTTAGTATAAGATCATATCGAGAAAAGATTTATTTTATAACTTTTATCGATTACTACTCGAGATATACATACATATATCTCTTAGCACATAAATCTGATATACTTAAAATATTCAAACAATATAAGCAGGGAGTTCAGAATCAACTGAGACATACAATCAAAGTCTTGAGATAGGATAGAGGTGGAGAGTACACCTCTGCAGAATTTAGTAAAAACTTTGATATTGTAAAGCAAAATACAATACTTAAAACACCTCAATAGAATTATGTAATAAAAAGATATAACATGAACTTACTCAATATGACAAGATTTATGTTAATAGATGCTTCTCTACCAAGAATATTTTGGGGAGAAGATGTAAGTACAAATGTATATATACTAAATAGAGTACTTTATAAAATTGTATTCTCTATACCATATGAAATATAATTTGAAAGAAAACAAAACCTAGGTTATCTCAAGAGGTGAGGATCTATCGCTCATCTGAAGATTCTTGACCAGTTTAGAGTAGGTTCTTGAGATGTATATTCATTGAATATCTTAAAGGATTTAAAGGATTAACTCATGTAAAGATTATTGACTAGTTTAGAGAAAGTAAAGATGTTGAGTTCTTATTGGACACTAAGAATAACATCATTCAAAATGAAGATGAATACATTGATGATCTAGAGATCTGGATCTATCATTATTTGAACCCATAGATGATGTTATTAAACAAACCGAAACTTTAAGTAGACAAAAAAGACTTACGATTACACCGTCCTATTTAAAGAATTATCAGTAGATGATAATTTGGTGAATTTAGATGAACTTACTGATAACTTGACATATCAGTAGACTATTGACTTATTAGAATTATTAGACTCGGAAAAGGACATAGATGAGAAAATTAGATCTATTCAAAAAAACCAAATCTGAAAATTGATTAATTTACCAAAAGAAATAAAAACCATAGGCTATAAATGAATTCTGAAAAAGAAATATAAAGTCGATGAGTCTATCGATAAGTTTAAGACAAAGTTGGTTGGAAAATATTTTTTACAAAAGAAGGGGATAGATTATGTTGAGATATATTCTCCTGTTGTGAAATTTGTATCTTTTGGCAATTTTAGTATATTACGATTTAGATTTACATTAGTTAAATATAAAAATTACTTTTCTAAACAGAGATTTATATGAAATCATATATATGTAACAACTAGATGAATATATTGTAAAAGGCCAAGAAGATAAAGTATAAAGGTAGAAAAAAATCCTTATATGACCTTAAACAATCACTTCGTCAATGGTATTTGACTTTTTAAAATATCATAATTGAACTTGGGTTTATGACTAATAAACTTGACCACTGTGTTTATGTCTGAAACAGTGGGAGTTACTTTGTCATCTTATAGTTATATGTAGATGACATATTATTGACTCAAAATGACAATAAGATGATTGTTAAAACTAAGTCATGGTTAAACTCAATGTTCAAAATGAAGGATATGAGTGAAGCATCCTATATCCTGGGTATAAAGATTTCTTGAGACAGAGAATCTAAACTCTTATGCCTAAGTGAAGAGAGATATATCAATTATATCCTCAAGAAGTTTAAAATGGATGAATGCAAGCCTGCATCTACACTCGTTGTGAAAGGGGTCAAATTGAGTAAGGCTATTACCTCGATGAGGGAGATGATAAGCCTAATATTCCTTATGCACAATTTATTGATACCTTGATGTATGCTATGTTATGCACAAGACCTCTTATCAACTTTGTTGTTGGTCTTATAAGTAGATATCAAAGTAATCCTAATTCATAGCATTGGATAGCTATGAAAAGGGTTCTAAAATATCTCATAGGAACAAAAGACTTAGAACTTTGATTTTGAGCAGATGAACTGAAAGTGATAGGATACTGAGATGCTGACTTTTCTAGGAGCAAAGAAGACAACAAATCAACCTCTGAACAAATATTCTTATTTGGTGGTGAAGCTATTTTTTGGGCATGTAAGAAATAAGGTTGTATAACATTGCATATAGAGGTGGCTGAGTATGTGACTTGCTGTATGGCTGCAACAAGTACCGTTTGTATAAGCCACTTTATACGTGATTTGAAGTTGGATATAGCTAATGAGGTGGTTGTTATTTATTGTGATAACAATGCAACAATTACTCTAATTAAGAGTAAAACTGATAACTCCAAAAGCAACCATATAATGGTTAAATATCACTATGTTTATAATATGATTATGAGAAATGAAATATCCATCTCATATATGCCAACTGACGATATGTTGACAAATCCCTTGACTAAAGGCATAACAAATGATATTTTCTCAAAACATGTTATAAACATTGGTTTGAGATATGTTTGATTGTTGTGTAGGTAAGAAACCACATAATAGATAATGATTACACAACAATCATAGATGACATGACTTTGAAAACCTCACAAAAGTGAGAGGTAAAACCAGTATGTTAGATTACTTGGCTCGAATGACTAAGTGGGAGATGTAACACCGAGTAGTGATCATTCTTGGTATATACATCGACGAAAATGGCATAATGGCCATCTTGTTGCTTTTGTGAAACAATTTACAAAATCAACAATCGTAACGTGTAAACATTACAGATAAAACTATGGACTCACAACGGAAAGCCCAAAAAAAACAAGGAGAGAGTGAGCCAAAAAAAATGAAAGGCATTGCTCTATAAATTGAGAGCAGCACACTCTATAACATACACACAAATAAAAAAACTGAGTCAAACAAAAAAACTGAAAGACTCCTTCGTAAAATCTGTCAGTTCTTCACATTTTAACTCAGCGACAAGACCACTGCTGCTCGGTTGCTGCAAGGACACCAGACAAAGAAGGAGGATCAACATGACCATCCGGAACAAAGAAACACCGAGTGAGGATTGTTGAGTCCCATCACTAGCTTCACTATAAAAAGGAGAGGAGAGAAGCAGAAGACCGGAAAAGAGGAGAAACACAATTTGTTCATGGCTTAGTTCTTTCGTTTCTTTCATTTTTAGGAGTAGTCGTGTGTAGCTCGCTGGTTCTAATTGTTTGTAATAGCCTCTCTCTCTTTCTCTTTCTCCCCCTCATCAATAAGATAGATTTTCCTTTCCTTAGATTTAATCTTTGGTACCTCAAGTAGGTCAGTTCCATCGAGATTCACCTTGTTTCCTTGAGGTGTGGCATGAAAGGTACTGAAATATGCTTTGACAGATTCCCATGGACTCGCAGCTGTTCTCTCTGTCTTATCCAAAACCTGTAAGGATAGAGGTCAACACTCCGCGGCACACCCTGCAGCTCATCAATTTGAACTGGCAACCAACTCAAATCATCGAGACGATTTTGCCTTTCAAACTAAGTCGTTCCCAACAACAACACAACTCTATCAAGGTTAGTCTTGCTAATTACTCTCAAAATACTAGATTTGGTTTTTACCAAGCCCAATTACGTGCATCCTCCATTATCGATATTATAGAGCCCAATGTCCAAGGATTCAGAGTTGGGCACCATCGACGAGAGTTGCGAGCTGTTCCACCTGTCGACTCTTATACTGACTGGTGGTGGCTAAGGTGGCTTTCGACACAGGTTTCTTCTCCTGTGATTTTACTGCTAAGCAATATGATGGTTTTCGCCATTTGCCCAGATTTTTGCCTTAGGCCCTTGTGATATACTGTATGAAAAGGAGGCTCCAAATGTAGGTTTCACTTAGGTGACTTTCAATTTTGCACTTAGTTTAGTAATGGTAATATGACTTCTATTATATGATACAGCCCGAACCGAACCCCTAGATTACAATCCCTGACTCCGCCCCTAGGTAGGGCGAATGCGAATTGCGCGGTCCATACTGTAGCTCTAGATACATATCCAACGGCGAGCAATACTTTTTTTTTTCTAGCTTTCCCAATTTTGGATGTTAGTTGTCCCACAATATTTCAAAATATATCACACTGGTTGTAGACCTGAGGTGATGTCAGTTTTGCAAGATATCCGGTTGATCAGATTTTCCCTGGTGGGTCACAATAGTATGGGTACCATGACAACAAGACCACCTTGGCAGCACACAACACACATGGGCAGGCCTGCATGCATGCACATGCACACACATATGAAAACCCGCTCATGTGTGATGTCAAACTTTTCAGTGGAGTGTCATGAGTATAATTTAAAAAATTTAAGAATTTTTAAGAAAAAGATGAAGGATACTCATGCTCACAAAAAAAGTAAAAGTTGAGTATGAGTAGACAACAATAATGATGAGCAAGATTCAATCGGCCTGCATGCATGCACATGCACACACATATGAAAACCCGCTCATGTGTGATGTCAAACTTTTCAGTGGAGTGTCATGAGTATAATTTAAAAAATTTAAGAATTTTTAAGAAAAGGATGAAGGATACTCATGCTCACAAAAAAAGTAAAAGTTGAGTATGACTAGACAACAATAATGATGGGCAAGATTCAATCACTTATATAGAAAAACCGGATCCTACCTACCTCTGACAAGCCCATTTATGCCAACTCATAAATTTTTACTCAATGGTGCCAAGATCCAAACAGGCACACACACAATCTCTCGTGCCCACAATTGTTTTCCCATGAAATGAGCATAACAATATTGTCCTCGGTAAATTTTCAAATACCCCCAAAACCTTTGAAATGATTCTCATGCTTCAAAAATCAATCATGAACGTAGAATATCAGTGTTGGACATGATCTGGTTTTCTCACATACATATATATGTAAATATATCAGGTTGTTAGAGAGGATATGGTGATATGATGATCGATAAGTAAAGCAGAACAAAAAACAAACAAACAAGAGTTCCAAAGTGCCTACAACTATTGCACAAACTGACATGGCATCATAACTCTAAGCACCATATGAGTGCTAGCGATGCACACTGCGTAGCGGGCAGCAGCGTTGGCTTGTTTCACGCGCGAGGAAGTACGTACGAAAACGGATCCAGTTTAAAAATTGCATATGCCTTCAAAATATCAAAATTTACGTGTCATTTTGATATTATATCCTTTTATATGGGTCCTAAGGACACCAATACTAATGTGGCATTTCATGGAAATATCAGGCTTGCAGTCTAGTATTGCGTTGGACTGGTCTAGTGTCAGGTGCCAACCAAAAAAGACTAAATCTCGGCACATGCATTCATTATTGAAACTTACTCCCAATGAACGTTTTCTTATTCAGTCTTTGTTTTGCGTGGAATCTTTAGAAGCTCTATAATAATTTGATGCAAGTCAAATCTTGTCCACCACAGAGAAAGATAGTGGATTCTTTCCTCAAATAGAGGAAAGAAGTTTCACCTGTATCGCCTTATTCTGGAATGCTCGATTTTTTGACGACGTTGAGTTTGAGGAGAGAGGTGGGGTTAAAGATGGTGCCTTTGAAGAGGAATTTGTTTTCCCTTCATACAATTATTGCTTTTGATGATGATTATACAGCATATCCCGTATAATAAAACAACGTGAAAATACTCCCCACACAATGTCAAGAGTTTACTTCTAAAGATTAAACTCCACAATTTCAAGGACGATGCCATTAATCAGATCCACTATAGAGAAGATAAGTGTAATTTTGGATGACTATATTATGCTTCTCCAAGATCGTAAGGTTGACATTGATTAATGGGATTTTATTCAATCAACTTCCCTTAAGTCATGAAAAACTCTAATTCCCATAAGTGGATTGATACCATAAATGAAGAAATTAAGTTTATGCAAAACAATTACAATTCAGATCTTATCTCATTACCTGAAGGTGTGAAACCATTAGCTGCGAATGGGATTTAAAAGGTATAGTGTGCAAAGATATAAGGTCGGTAGTGTTTGGAAAGGATTTTATTCAAAAGCAAGGTATTGACTATGACGAAACTTCCCCTCCAATTCCATTGAAACTGTTTTAAAATCATAATGATATAAAGATAGTGTTTCTCCAAGGTGATATTGATGAAACAATTTATATGGTGCAACCTAGAAACGTTTTGTCATACAACCTAGAGTAAATGGTTTACAAATGAAAGAAATCTACCTACGGGCTAAAGCAAATCTCTCATCAATGATATCACAAATTTCATCAAGTTATTATCTCATTTAGTTTTGAGATACATTCCATAGCTTTAGTGGAAGTAAGTATATTTTCCTTGTTTTATATGCCTATGATATATAGAGATAAGGTTTCTACGAGATTCATTGTGAAGGATACTAAACAAGTGTGATATCCTCGTATGCAAAAGTATGCATGCATTCAGGCATAGCATACATAGTGGGGATGGTTGGTCGTTATTTAAGTAATTTGGCGTGAATCATTAGAACGCAATCAAATGATTAATGCAGTACTTACAGGGAATGTAGCATTTCATGCTCACAAAATCATATCTGTTGCAAACTATTAAGTTTTGATTCTGATTTTGGTGGATGCTATTTCAGGTGTAGATCCACATTAGGCTGTGTATATGCTAGTTAGAGGAGCTATTTGGCATAAGAATGCTTAATAAACACTCACAGCTACCTTAATGATGGCAGAAGTAAAGTAAGCTTGTTGTGAGGCATCTAGTCTTAGAATATGAATATGATTGCAAAATCTTGTCACATGACTGAAATTTAGTTATATTATGAGCTTATAAGGTAACTTTGTGATATAATTATACAATGATTTATTTATTGTCCCAAGAAAGAGTTTGTTGAATTTTATTCAATAATATGGTCCAACATATATATCAAACAAGCTAAATACAGCATGCTATTTAATTAGCTGGGCCCAAAATCAAGTGATAATGTGGATTTGAATAATGGATCTAATGACATCTCATAGAGTTTGAGATACAATATGCAGATACCAATAGGGTACTATCCTAATTCTATGACGGTTGAATCGATCTATTATATTAAGAGAGGTGTTGTAGTACAAGTCATATGAAAAATTACCTCTCCTAAATTTCCATTATTCATGGAGATAATAGGAGAGTCCCTACATCTCTCGTTTTGTCGATAGCTATTGACTTGAAAGATCACAAACCCTGGTTACATCTTTCGCGAATAGAGATTCAGGTATGCTTTTGATTTAATTTCATGCAGCCCTTTAATGATTTAGCAAATGCAGTCTTCGGTTCTATTTACATTTCCAGCAGTTCATCTATTGCCTAATCAGGAGGAGTTTCTTTCTAAAAGTTAAAAATCTGATTGAGCTCGTTGGACAAACACAAAATCTGTAATAGAACAAGGCAATACACGTAACGTAAGATTTTACAGAAGTACATACACTAACAAATTTTCTATGGGCGTAATAAAGATATTCCGCAATACTGCTGGATTTCGTTTAAGATGGCCCTTTGGAACTCCGGAGAACGTGTTTGAAGATTTGCATTGAGCCCTTCACACTTTCCCTTGTGTTTCACGCCCCGTTAAAATATGCAGATAGAGATGCTGGTTTCCTTCACTTTGTTTACCTTTTGATTCCCACTTGTTGGTTGTTTATGTTTCAACCCATGTGAAACAGAAAATATAAAAAGCAGGAAAGAAGACTCTTCTTAAGGATTAAGCTGCCATTTTACCTTTGTACTGTCAGTGAACTCGGAGATACTCTGTAACTTCATTTAGGTACGTACTACCTCGTCAGTTTATCCCATCTACCCTAAAAAAGGAGTATTTATTATTATCATTGTCGTTGTTCTTTTATATATAAAACCACAACAAAAGTGAAATGAGGTTGATCGTCGTCAGCTATGGGCAGGAGCCAGTCCTTCCATATCGTGTAAGAGGTTCAGAAAAATACAAGAGAACTATATTTATGTGTTTCTCTCTGTTGCTCCTGCCGTTACTCTTCTCACCGTTCATGACAGATTTAGTTGATGGTAAATGGTCATGTCTGGTTTCTTTGTCTGCAATATTGTGCCACTCTTTGGTCTAGAGTGCCATTGACTATTCAGCACAACAATGCAGCCTTTGTTGGTGATTCTCCTTTTCTGAGGCCACATGTAGTAAGCGCCCACATGATTAGATTCTAGATGCCTACTTATTTGAGTGCCTTCCCTGTATTGGTCGGTCTCATGTGCACCATAACACCTTGCGTGTGGAAATCGAACTTCTCTTGATCTTCACTCACACCTTGTCCGCGCTGATGATTGTTCTGCATTGGTTAGCAGCCTGTCTTCTCTTTCTTCTTGTTTAGTCGATTGTATTGTTGGTTGTTGAGGTTTTAGGAAGTTGCAATGAGTAGCAGGATTGTATGGATTTCAACCCAGGTGATGGTCCTGCTTCTTATAATTTCTACCGCTCTTCTGTTTATGAGTACTGCTGTTTTGGTGTTGATCCATATGTGCGTTGTGGGCAGGGCACTTAGGAATGGTATTAGAAACAGGAGGTTGGACACAGTCACTTGTGGGATTACTGGGATGAGTAAGGATGACTTAGAGAGGCTTCCTTGCTTCTATTATGATTCAAGAGGAGAGAAGGGTGGTCCTGTTCTTTGTGCGGTTTGTTTGGACGGATTTCAGAGTGGTGATAGGTGCAGATTGATGCCTCTTTGCAAGCACAGTTTCCACTCGCACTGTATCGACTTTTGGCTACTGAAAGTGGCGGTATGCCCGATATGTAGGGCGAGCACCAACATGAAGGGGATTAACGTTTTGGAATAAGAGGTAGTCCTCTGATCCGGGTTGATGACTCGGGAATCAGAGAGAACGTTGCAGTTGGTATTCCAGTGAGCACTGATCCATCACTATTGACTGCTACCGCTGAGGATAGTCCTTCTGTGATCGCTTCATGAATCCAGAAGGATGTAAGAAATTATAAAAGTGGCTTCTAACATCAAAATCCTGTAAATGTGGAGAGTACTTCATTGTAAGGTTTTGAGATGTCAATGGTGAATCTCAGCTTTGTTAAGTGTATTTTCGTGTATTGGACAAAAGGAAATGACTGAGATTATACTTGTCATTTTGTTACTTCACCCTTTTATTAGATTCTTCTTTCCCCCTACATTTGCTAGTTCAGGGGTTCTAAACTTTTAAATAGAGTACAATGACATTTTCTGTGCCGGTTTGAACAGGGACTCAATTTTATTATTGCGAGTGGTATTGAGATTGTACTTGTCAATTTGTTAGCTTCATTCTTTCATCAGATTCTTCTCCCCCTTGCAATTACTAGTTTGGGGGCTCTAAACTTTTGGTTGGCTGGTAAATGTAAGATTCTCCGTGCAGGTTTGAACATGGATTCAACTTTATTATCACTTGTGGTGTAAAACAATATGATTTGAACATTATAGAACCATGAGTTCTCTGATTTTAGCTTCATTTGGTCCCCCCACTCCCTGTCTGTTCCCCTTAAAATTCTAGCACAGCTGAATACAGTTTCGATGTTAATCATTTCTTAATTACTCTCTTAGAAATTAGGAAACTGATACTATGTACAAAATCTTATTGTATGGCGAGAAGCCAATCATTTTTGTGTGTTACAATTGAAAGGACGATCTATAATCATATTCAGTCGTGGGCAACAGATGGATGTGATGCATCCAATGCATTAATAGTACTGCACACTGTTATATCTCTGCAGCATGAATTAACACTGAATGCATGTTAATATAGCTCACAATCCATTGTAAGGACCTCTTGCTTTATCTGCATAATTCATGGTTGGGATTCAATTGACAAAGCTTCTAGTTTAGGCGCCAATCGTATAGTCTGCTTTTCTGGTTATGTTTCATTTAGTTCAGATGGCTAATAATGAGGATGCTGGTTGGGTGAGAAACATGGATGATTCACGCTCTGCGTCACTTTCTTATAGCTAAAGGTCTTGAGACATCGAACTTTTCTTCCTTTCATTCTGCAAATTATAACAACATCCAGCTAAAATTGCTATGCACCTGTTTGCGGAGATCATGAAAGATGCCCTTCTCTTGTTAAGCAGTGAAGCCTTTTGGAGTATTTTAGTTTGATCCCAAGCTCAGGTTCTCTAATATGTTCCTAGATATTATTCTGTAGTTGGAAATTAATAGTAGGTTGAGTAGGTGGAATCGATAAAATCGAACTTTACTACTCTCCTTGAACCGAATTGGGAGGGACTATAGATTGTCCAGCCAAAAGACTATCTAGGTACCTATCAACTTAGGGATGTGACAGGAAAAATTCTTCCTCATTCATGGAGCTTATTTGGTAAAATTCTATCAACAATTGGAACAACTTTCCAGTTCCATTAAGATTCCATTCCATATATAAAATTCTCTTTTCCTGCTAGGCTAGACCTGACGATGCGTATTTTGTCTATGTGAAGCAGGACTTGTGTTCCACATGATGAACATGAGCCTCAATATGGTTATATAATAACCCAAAAGCCACCCATACAATCATCTCTTGTCACAAGCAGACCAAACTTGACAAGGCCCATTTCATTTACATGAAACGGGCAATGGTGTTCTGCATGTTGAACACGAGCTTGAATACGACAACTCAATAGCGGGAAGCACTTAACAAGTTATCACGTGTCCCGCGGAGTATATGAACCATTATATCCCACCAAAACTCTAATTAAGATACTCGGTCAAACTTGCTTAAATTGAGTCATTTGCCATGCCAATGAACCAAGGAAGTGCCATTGGGCCTATGAGTAAGGCCTCAACAAGACCAATTGGATTGATGCAAGCCATTTCAAGTTGGGCCTTAAGGCTTGCATGAATTTTTCAAGTTTAGAAAGTTTTCTATGGTGGAGAATTGATGAAAAAGTCAAATGATAGCTCTTGAGAGGATCTAGAGAATATCTTGTAGTTAAAGGGCCTTAGGAAATATGATTCCGAGAAGCATCAACAAAAGACTCGAGAAAGACACATGGTGTTTCCTCATAAGTAGAGAACAAATTAATAAGAATACACAAAGTGGCTAATTTTCTACTACTAATCTATATTATGATGTATGACTCACATCACTTAAGAAGATCAATAGTTCATACTGATTGCTTTGAGTCTATGTTAACATGTATGGTTTCACATAGTAAGGCCATTCCTATAAATATCCCACGTAAACTCATTGGGATGATCATGACTAGTTTAAATAAAGTTCTTTTGGCCTTCCAAGGCTTTGGGTTACAGAGTTCTCTCTAGAATTGGGCTACTATTCTCTCTAGATAGGCTAAGAGGTCCCCTGCTTTTAAATTTGGCTGGCCAAAATCACCCTCTTATTAAATTGGGTTAGGCGTAGATATTCTTTCCCTCTCCTAACCCAACTCTTACACCCACACGCGTATCCCATTCATATTTCACAAATCACTTTCCCTCTCACCTCTCATTTTCCTTTCCTTTATTATGAACTTCTTTCTCACAATCACCACTAGTTATAATTGAAGAACACCTAAACCATCACTACTTCCATTGTGGTAGTGATTCTTGCTTACCCACTTCCAGATCATTTGCCTTCTACCCATCTAGAACCAATGTCGACTGCTCTCAGCTGCCTGGTATCACCATTCAACACCCCCTCTTGGACTCTCCACTAGCCTTCATTGTTTTTCATTGTGATTTTACCATTCACCTTCTTCCTCAGTTGGATCTCAATCTTTTCAAATTCAACTTGTTGCTAAATCCAAACTTGAGAGTAATTTTAGTTGAAACCTCAAGGTGCCTTGACTCTAGTTTTGATTGGTTGGAAACTGGCTTTGGTTGAACCCCCCCACACCTTTGATTGCTAATAATTCACTTGTTTCTTATCGAATCCCCAACGATATATGTACTGTTGAAAAGTCTCAATGAGCTTGTATAATATTATAATCAAGAGTCAAATTAAGTTCTTATAGACTAGAGTACCTCGATTTGTGTGTGGGTCCCATAACCCACATGCGCATAGGGCAAATTCTTTAGAGGTGAATAAAGTTCATCCTAAGTAGTGTAACATGGCCTGATGAGGCACGTGGAAAACATGGTGAGAATGTTTGTGAATCTACCTCTGACCTGGAGGTTTCCAAGGGGACCACTTATTAATAAACCATGAACATGTTATGGTGAGGCATGGTCCATTGACAAAGAACTTTGCTCATGTTCTAAAGGATGAAAGTGAGAGATCGAGCCTTGAACTCTACCTTGCCAAGACCCAAAGGGACTTGATTATAGTATACTTTTAACTTTTGGTTTTAGATGTGAGATATGAGGATTTGAGCTATTCTAGTTCATAATATTGAGAGTTAGGGATGAAGGAAAAAGAAAGAAAGAGACGGAGGTTTCTTCATAAGAAGGTTTTTCATTAACTTTTGATATACACAACAAGTTCTAGGAGGCTCTGTATTTTAGTCCCACATAATGTCAAGTACATTTGTAAAAGGAGAAGGAAAGAAGAGAAGGAATAAGACTATATTATAGGTGACACTCATGAACTCTCATCCTTAGAATTCAATCCAACTATCAAAGAAGATAGAGGATTGCCAAGTCAATTGCCATAGTCACTTTTCACAAAGCTGAGGTAGTATACTAGATAGGCAGGCTCCCTTAATGGATAAGCATCCTCCCCTATCTTAAATTAACCTCACCATTCTTCAAAAAGGCCTCCTAGCAGGCATTAAAAATGGCTTCCCAACCTTTTTATAGGGTTTGACTCACTTTTGTCTTAGTATTCATACTTCAAAATATCTCTCTACTCTAGGTTATACACCCTATAGAGCATAGCTCATGTCCGCCTCAATGTTATGAAGGTGACACTTAAAGGCAACAACTTATTTCTTTTTCTTCTTTACCTTATGCTCCAACCATCGAATTGGAGCTACAAGGTTGATCTTGTCAGCCTCCTCAGAAACTCTACTATGTCTTTCTCAACCCTTTTTGCTTTAGACATTAGAGGATGGAGGAGCATCTGTCACCAAGAAACCCAACACTACCTCCTCATTAACAACTCTACCTATTGAAGTATGGCTCAATCATGCTTCTCGATGGTTTACTAACTCGTGGCATGGGGACATGGATGGGTTGTCTTGAGGTTAACCACCAAGAACATGAAACCAAGAGAGAAGGCTATTTTACCAAAATGAAAGGTGGCTAAAAGTTTGAAAGGCTTACTAATTAAGGAAGAAGAGTTCTTGAGACATACCCCAACTCACTGAAACTTAGACTAAATATACCCTTGGCATCATTATTGAGAAAATGAATGTCCAATTCTCCTTTTAATGACAACAACCAATGCAACTTTATAGTTGTGAAATGGTGTATACTGATGAGTAACCCATTCATATGAAAATGAACAAGGTGTGTGCTCATTGACTCATCAGTCATGTACAACCGCACAACATTTGAGATTAAAGGGAGGAGATCCACATGTGACAATGATAGAGCTAGAACAAATTGAAGCACCAAATATATGATTGTATTAAAGAAGTGTTTTAGACTCGATGAATCCTAGCCGATGACTAGATAACATGAGTTACTATAGCAATTACTTTCTATAGATGACCTCATTTGCATGCATGCAAGAATAATGCTCATTTAGTTCTTCTCTTAATGGTGTGGGCTTAATAATAAGAAAACAAAGGAGTAACATGGAAAGAACTTAGGTACGGTTTTCACCATATCTACATAATCGAGGAGGATAACCTCGAATATCTATTATTTTCAAATGGAGAGCCTAACAAGCCATGTTGGTATTCTCCCATAATGACTATTAAGTTTTCCTGTATAAAAGGTTTGACATAAGAGTTATGAGGTATTACCTTGCAATGCTTTCCATTTCTTTGTTAAATCTTTCCAAATAATTAGGTTGTCCGAAGATGTCCTCAAAAGCTACTCCCAGGCTTTTTCCATCAATGTTGTCTTTTGTCTTCTAAGTAATAGGATGTATGCTTCAGATCTTTTCGCCACTACAATTTCCTCCTTGTTGAAAGGGCAATTAGAGGGGGACAAAGCGATTGTAACGAACCATCAATTAAGGGTGATAATTTTTGCACCATATAAATATGCCAAAAAGTTCTCAATTCCTTTATAAAGGGACCTTATGTTTCAAATATTTTTGAAAATCATAATACAGATCGACACATTACTCAATCATTTGTCTCAATTGTCTCACTCTTCAATTCATCTCATGACACATGCAATGCTCAAGTAGTTGTGTATCCCAATGTCTTTATCCTTGCAATGTCTTTTTGTACAATAAGAGAATAGATGCTTCAAATCTAGCACGAAAATAGATAAATCTTGACTAATAGATATACTTGAGGGTGATTTAAGGTATGCATAGCTAGTTGTCTTGCGATAAACTAGCATGCACACTATACTATTAGAGACACCAAAGAAAACTACCTAATTGTAGGTCGTTTCTTTGTAAAAGAACTACAAGTTGAGGAGTGAACAATTGGTATATTATTCTTCACCGACTTTGAGTGAGATAGTCAAGTGATCATGGAAACTTCAAGAACCAATTTACTTAGCCCCATTAAAGTAGTTTCATAAGAAAGAAGCCATAGAAAAAGTTCTAGGAGTTTTCATGGTATTTATGGTGTTCTTGTGTTGTTTTGATAGTGGGACAACAAGATGTAAGTCCAATCTTATGGCTATGTACTTTATGTTTGGAGTAATTAGCTAAGTTGAGAATAAGTAAATCTAGAAGAATTATCCTCCTTACTAATAACAAGCAGTTGTATAATCCACATATTTTGGTTTTGGAATATGATTTGTTAGGAGAATGCACAATGTGACTTGGGTTTGAGGAAAAAAAGCCCTCGAGCTTAACCTAATCTTGCATAAAGATATTTGGCTTGATTCTTTACAATACTAATATGAAGAAGTAATGTAGAACCCGGACTTGGGTAGGACTTCAATTTGGTGTTTAGAATTTAGATCTAAGATCAAACCTAAAACTCTTTTTAATGTTTAAATTTGGATAAAAAATCATGTTTTCTCTTCAATAACTACCACATATACCATACACGTGTGTAGCTTTGCAAGTTTAATGACTCACCAATCTAAGGTAGTGGTATTCAACATTTTTTAAAAATTTCAGCATAAAATACCACTCTATTGTTGAACCTAAGCTTGACACTTGGTCACCATTATGATAGCTTACATTTAGTGGGTGATTGAGTTATGAAAGAATGCCACAATTGCAATGTTTCACATTTAGTGATGACTGAATTTACCTTGAATTACAGTATCAAGTCAAATTTTGATGTGCAAAGTTATCTTATCAAAATCTAACATGTGGCTATATTCAAAATGGTTGAATATAACATTTGGTTAAAGCTTGTTGTGCATTGATATATATATATATATATATATATATATATATATATATATATATATATATATATATATATATATATATATATATATATATATCTTTCCACCGCATCTCTCTATTTTCTTTTTCCATTTTCTCTTCTTTCTTTCTTCTTTTTTTTATTCTCTCCTTGTTTTGTCCCATTCTACTCTCTTTCCATCACCTCTTTCTTTCTCTTCCTCTTTGTATTATCCCTTTATGCGTTTTCTTATATTTTGTCTTTCTTTCATCATCCTTTTCTTCACCTACCTATGTGTTTCTTGTTATATTTCTCTCTTTCACTCTAGTGAAACATTGTAGGGAGTAGATAATATCTTAGTGTTATAAATTAGCATTGGCAAGGGTTGTTTGGTTTGAAAAACTAATATAATACAAAGAAAAGAGAAGCTAAAAGAAAAAGACTATTTTTATCGATTGTCGTCCTTTCTTTTGTAAGACGAGTTTCAAAATAATGCAGTGATTTAAATAGGGGTGCTAACATTAGGTTGGTGTCTTTGATGAAGAGCTGTTACATAGACCACATGCTATGGTTATTTCATGATGTGTGATGACATCATGAATGGGTACAACATTTTAGACACAAACATAAGAAATTTTTAACTATGTTAGTGTGGCTTGAAAACCTATGCCTCTTTATAAGGATGGATTGACTAACCCTTGAGAAAGGATGGTCTTTCTCAATGGTTATATCTTTGATAGAAAGAAGGTATTATTTTGATTATTATAAGTAATGATCTTAAGCTAATAGTGTAGAAGTTGGAGAATCTAAACAAAGACATAAATGTTGAGTATTGATACCCTTACCATCTTCCCACAAATTCTGTTTTACTGATTTTGTTTTACCAATTCCATGTCATGCACTTGTTCCTTTAACAAAGTTCTTTAAGTAACTTCTTGCAATTTCTTAAATGTATAAATTACAGAGTTTTAGTGCCAACTATTTTGGTGTGCTAATATTCCGAAGAACTTGAAAATGCTTGTGCGATGTGAATTCAAGGGGCTTTTCATTGTATCTTTTCAACAAGTGATTTATGGGGTCCTTTGCATCTAAAAAATAAAATATGGAGAAGGTGAAAAAACCAAAAGGTTAGTGTTCAAGCACCAATAGAGAGAGTTGTGTACTAACCGTTTTTGTTGTAGTAGTGTTGGAGTGTTCACCACTACACGATTTTGGTTCGGTGACATTGTTAAGTAGAAGGCAGATTTTGTGCAATACTCAAAGTTTGCCAATATCTTCCAATAAAAGCTATTTTTTTGCATAAGTTTGCCAATATTTTCAAGTCAAAAGCTGATTTCTCCATAAGAAGTCGATCTCTCCAAGTCACTGAAATCCCAACATCTTTTTCATAAATAAATTTACAAATGAAGAAAGAAGAAATAAAATATTTTTAATAAATTACCCCTATAAATTGTTACATAATTAACTTCAAATGCTAAAAAATGCAAAAGGACAAGATAATTGTTTTGCAAAGCTCTTAACCATTAACTTGAATACATATCTCAGAGATAGCTTCCAACCTAAATGCCAACATTAGAAGGTTTCATTTGGGGAAGTATCAAAGGTCCTATATCAAAATTAACACTAAATCATGTAATCTTCAAAAGAGAAAAAGCATGCTAATTGTATCGTTCATGCATCCGAATCCTAGCCTTGGCAACTACTTTTATGTAGAGCTACTAAAAATTTAAATTCAAGATTCATTTGCATTTCCAAAACCACCTAATGAATAAGTTTCCAAGTCACTTTTTGTAAATGCAAATGAATCTTTTGGCTACAACTAATTGTATTTGCTTCCCCATCCTAACTTTACATAGAATTGTATTTTACAGTACATTATTTTGTTGCTTAAATTGAGAATTCATATGCATACCAGATCATGGAGCGTGCACTCAACGACACCCACTTTTACATTCACCACCATAAATACTTTCGAAATAGAGAAGCAGTTTCCCTCTTTCCAAATCACTTTTTGTAACCACCAAAGAAAAGTAAATAAGTCATAAGAATCTTCTCTACCATGGATAGCGATCATAGTTTCATCTCCTGATGACCAAGAGGAATGAATTGAAATCCACCTTCAAAAATGGGGAAGCCAGGAGGTACACTGTCTTCATGGTTGCATCAAAGCATAAGAGAAAATGTTGAAGTCTTTAAGAAGCTCCATTGTGAATTTATGCTTTTTCCCTCTCTCTCTCACTCACACACTATATATGTAAATAGGTATGTATATATACACACACACATTAGCATATACATACATACGTACATACATATATATAGAGGGAGAGAGGAGAGAGCAACTAGAGGAATATTGAAGCCTGAGCAACTGATTGCACACACACATATCTATGTCTATATCTATATATATAGGTAAGTGTAGAAATTCCATAGAAAAATTTGAAGTGGTTACTTTGACATTGTCGGCAAGTTGTATGCTTGTATTAGTGTGTTGCATAAACACTTTCCTTATTAGAACTATTATATAAAACTTTGAACATATATCTGACCTCATTCTCTAATGGAATCTTAATTTATATACGAGCTATGTTTAAACTGCAGATTCTAATTCAGATAGAATTTATATTCAAATACGCCAATGACAGCCCTAGTAGCCAAAAGCAATGACTTCCTTACATAAATGGAACAATGTTTGATTTTTTGGGTAAGCCTAGGTTATTATCATATGCTTCTTGAAATATTCTTTGGCTCATAGAGGAAATTTTGAAACTTAGTGTTTTGTGTGTTAAGAGAACCCAAACACACTGGGAGAATATTATTCTGTGGCGTCTAGCCAACTCCGCCCATCTTGATCATCAAAGAGGTTAAAAATAGTAAACCAGAGAGTATGACTTTACTATCCCCAAAGGCTATAAAAGATTTAACATATCAGAAACATTTATATTTAATCTTCTACTCCACCCATTGGCACCTATGAACACAAAGACAATAGACTTTTATACCAAAATGTTAGGATTTTATACAAGAAAACAAGTCACGTACAATTTCAATGAATGATGACTTAGAAGATGTTTAACCCACACAAAAATATGTAATCTGAAACTTTCAAAATATCATCAACAGTCATATTAGGACTTGTTTGCCTCAATTCATTCTTGAATTGCCTAATAATGAAGGCAATAATTAGTATTTAATCGTAACTATTACAAAATATTGAAACAGTTAATAGTTTAGTAGAGTTGACTTGAGATAGGGCCTATCTTATTGTAGTTTACCACAATATGTCTTCATAATATATATCTTGCCAAATTCAGGTCCATGAAAAAAGTAGGCCAGTGCCGCCCGACTCACATTGTTTCTCGCCAACTAGGGTTGTGGCCAGGTCAGACTCGCCCAGCCTAGATAGACAACTCAACTAAACACACCTCACAAATTATCATGAAACATTGCACCGAGAGAGTTAGCTCAACGGCATGGTGCTCTAGTATGGTTTCTGTTGGTGAGAAGTTCGATTACTGGACGGGCCTTCCCTTGTAACAAAAAAGAAGAAGAAAATATCATGAAACGTTAGAGGAATTAACCTTGGCAGAAAAACATAACAATCTTAACTTTTCATTATATACATATACACGTACACAATTAGGTGCTCCATTGTGTTTGGCCTAATCAAATGTGTGAAAATATAACACTTGGGCAAAAATTTCAGTCTACATGAATGATGCAAACCCATTTTTTAACATATAAGTGGCTACCTCTTTTTCTCAAATTTCAGATGGGCACAAGTACATGAGGTGGTGTTGGGGATCATAGTCCCATCCCTATCCCTGATTGGGGATCCATCCCCATCCCCACTCTTGTGGGGTCCCATCTCCATAAACAACCGTCGATATTTTTAAGCTTGATGAACCATGGTTAGGTTAGAATCTTACGAAAGGTACAATACCTTATTATTGTACCATATTAAGGAGGTGAGACCATACAAGTAAGTCAAACACAATCTACTATATTAAATATAGCTTTGTAAACATTTTAATTTACTGCATGAAGTACAATATGCATGGCCAAATCAGAACCAGTTTGTCGTTTTAAACCGGAACCAGGTTGGCTCTAGAACAGATTTAAAAGTAAAACCGTTCAAGTCAGGCCTAGAACTAGGAACTATTAAGTTCAATTACAGTTTACCATTTTCAAAAATTGCCCCAGAACCATTTAAAACCAGCAGTTCCAAACTGCCTCGGTCCCTACCCGCCAAGCCCTCTTCCCCATGTTGTCTTCATGAGGGACACCCGCTTTCTCTTCTGATGATGATAGTCTCAAGAAGGTGTTTGGGGGAGGGGGTGGGAGATGATAGGTGACAATACCCTTCTAAAGACAAAGGATAAGACAAAGGCAAAGGAATATTTACCATCTTTACCCCCAAAAGTATCGGCAATGCATAAGAATACATATGTATGTATGTTAGTCCTCTCTCTCACTAGGAGGTAAAGGCTAAACCGAACCAAACCAACGGTGGAGATGAAATGAAAGCGTCTAGTTTAACTAGAATTTGGAGAAATGAAATGAGGAAGTATGTAGCTTGTGAAATTGGATTGTGTTAGGATCCATTTCAGACCAACTTGGTAGACTGACAACCCCCTTCTAGGGGGAAATGATAGATGACAACCTCCTTCTAGAGATGACAGTCTTCCCTTGCTTCCCTTTCTCATGACGGGGTGAGGCCTCATGGAGGCCTATCAACTTTTGCTTTTATTAGGTTGACAAGTTCATCATGAGGCCATTCTTGTCAGTCTAATGTTATATATATATATTTGATATTAAATTTTGTAAAATTTAAAAATTATTTTTCAGTTTTGATAAGTTCCGATTCAAACCAAAACTTATGGTTCAAGGTTTGAAAGAAACCGAAACAAAACATGTCTAAAGTACAATACAAAAGAACAATGTACTATACTATTATGAAGGGGAACAATCCTTTTTATAATCGTGCTATTCTTGTCTTCTTTTTATTAAAAAACAATATAATACTTAAGAAGTTTAGAGGAGATGGGGCCAGGTTTGGGAGCATAGACTTACTATTCCAACCTCTCCCTCATCCATGTCAAAGATTTCATAGCTTCCTTTATTCCTGACCTTGACGCCCACTTTTACTCCTAAAATCTGCCTCATTCAGAGAAGAGGATTTGGTATCCCCTTCCCCACTGTTATCCCATTCGAAGAGTTTTTAGCTTCCTCTATTCCTAACCTCGACATCCACTTTCACCTCTCGAATCCGTTCCATTTGAGGTGGGTCCCCCAGAGAAATCTCTAAGCACAAGCCTCACCTCATCGTAATGTGCGTCTGCCACCCGGGAGTTCTTCGGGTGGATGCATACAGGGATCTTCTATACCACTTGAAATATTAGAAAAGTATGTGGTCATTTTATAATTTTGAGAGAAGTAGAGGAGGGCCTTAACTTACTCGCGTCTTCATGGACTCCAATCCATTCAGATTCCCCGTTTATCAAAAACAAAGTCTTTTAAGGGGACATTGAAGGGAAAAGATTTTCCTTTTAATGTGAAACATAAAACAAAGACAAGACATTCTAACAATAAGATTCAGTAAACTGATCAAATATAAAATAAAAGCTAATGTTTTTATACTCCTTTTCTCATGCAAACATAATCCAGAAGCATGCCATTTATTAATCCTAGTTGCATATTTAGTTGCTCAAATTCACAACATTGGATCATAAAGGTTTCTATATACATACATAGAGAGAGAAGATATGATATGTGCTAGTATATTTAGGTATTAGTAAATTCAAACAAATTTTAACTATCTATTTTTCACGATGGATGGTTAAATTCAAACTTGAAAAAGTAAAAAAAGTATATATAAACATGTGAAAAAAGTATATATGAATGTTTCTTTCATGAATGATTGAGATTTATTTGGATAGTATGTACTAGGTCTCTCTCTCTATGTATACAAATAGAGAGAGAGAGAGATAGTAATATGTGCTAGCAGCTAATGGTGCTAGTAAGCCCAAACAAATCTCAACCATTCATCTTCGATGATAAATGGTTGAGAATTGAAATTTCAAAAGCAAAAATGCTCATATAAATAAAGTGTACCTATAAAAAATACATGTTTATTTTTATTTTAATAAATTCAAATCTCAACCATCCATCTCTAAAGATTAGTGTTGAAATTTGTTTGAATTTGCTAGTACCTAAGGGTGCTAGCATATATATATATATACATATGAGTCCCCCCCCCTCTCTCTATATCACCACCTCTGCATATTTCAAACATGTTTTTGGTAGCCCACTATGTGCACACGCACTTTGCGTTCTCCCTTGATAGAAAGTTGCCTTTAATCCTGTCTTTTTGATGTAAGCTCGACATGTATGGGAGATAAACCTACTTCATGTCCCTTATTAAATGGATGTGGGCAAAAGGATGCCATGCCAATTGATGCTTCGGACGTGAGGAAAGTACAAAAGTAGCATGTAGAGCCTATCACGAATTTGCCTTACCTCAACTCAAGTGAGGTTTACAAATCTCGTTATGGCAAGTAGACTGCTGTCTACTTTCAACCGAATCAAAACCTTGTTGGAAACCAAATAGCAAGGGGTTTCCTTGGCATTGACTTTAGTTGCAAGTGCCTTGCAGAAGAGTAGCTCTCCTCATGTTTCCTACATACACTCTACTTAGTCTTGGTCTCTCACAAGACCAGGCAACAAGGTGAGCAAAAGAGGATCTTTATTACTTCAATCAACATCATTACAATCGGTTAGGACAAAACCAAATCTCTACACTCTTGGAGGATATCACGCTAGCTAAGACCAAACCTCTCTCTCAATCTCTGGATCTAAGCACTCAAGATAGGATGCGTGACCCTCAACCCCATGGTCCTATTTATAGCCAAGGGTGACTGGCTGACCCAAGGAATATTCCATGTTTGTTAGGTTGGTTCTCTCTGGAACCATCCAACCCTCTCTAGCTCAAGACTGTGGAATACTCTTTGCTATACACTATCTAGCCTAGTCCGTGATTAGGTGTCCTAATATAAGTATTTTGGGTCTTCTTATTAAGGTTGTACGAATGAGTTATGTCTAATAACTAGACTCACTCTCACTATGTACATCATCATACAATAAGTAATGCTGATGCCTCATGAGCCCACATGTGCATGTATGTATTTCTCTCGGTGTCCTCACTTCATTGTCTCAAGTGTGTGTGTGCTACCGGAGTGCATGAGTGCGCGTTCCTTAGTGTCAAGGCTGGGACAACCATCCCCAACTAAATCAAGACTCGTTCTCAAATCCTCATGGTATGCGCGTATCAGCTATGCATACTACCAAAGTTGTGCACTAGGAACCCACAAATCATTGTTGGAACTCTTCCCGTTCTACCTCACCAAGTAGTGTTTCTGCTTGCGTGGTCCATCACCCTCAACTCTGTGTGCTATCACTGCCTCTATGGTTGTCACATTATCTCGCACCAATGGTGGTGGTCGACGCTCAAGCCTCTAGGGATCCTCGAAGTATCCCTTAAGCTGGGATACATGGAAGACTGAATGTATTTTTGACCTATGTGGAAGCTCTATATTATATGCTATCAATCCTATCCTCTTTATCACCCTGAAAGGTTTATCATACTTAAGTTTGAGTCCCATGTGACTCCCTCTCTAGACATGTTTTCTGATGTACTTTGGAATTCGAAGCCACAACTTATCTCTTACTTCAAATTCCACTGACCTGTGATGTCTATTCACATACTTTGTCATCTTCATTCGAGCTCTCTCAAGTGAGGTTTTTGCCTCTGCATAAAGGGTTCTCCTCTCTTGTAACTCTCAAGGCTGCTAGACAACTAGTGTTTCCATCCCTTTGTACCAACTCTAATGATCCTAAGGGTTGCCAACTTAAAGTTAGTTTGAAAGGACTTTTTTTTGTGGATGAACTTTTATGAGAGTTGTAACCGTACTGAGCTATTTATAGGAGTGACACCTAGTTCTTTTGACTTGCAGTAACATAATGGTGTATGTATTCCTCTAATATTGCATTCAAACGTTCAGTCTGGCCATCTGTATGTAGATGTTGGGACATTGAGAACAACAGTCGGGTCCCAAAAATTTAAAACAACTCAATCCAGAACCTGATGGTGAATCTAACATCTCTCTCACTAGTAATAATGCAACTGGTTTTTGTCTCTCAATTTTATCCTGGTGACATGTGGGGCATGCACGAATGTACTCTTCTATGTCGTGTGCCATGTAGGGTAAATAATACCCGCATCCAAGTAGTGCTATCATGCGCTCTACTCCCGGATGCCCTGTGTATGGTGCATTTTGCACCTCATGCATGAACTCTCTCCTTAAGCTTCCAACTTCAGGGATCAAGAGTTGTCTATTTTTAATTCTTATTAGATCATCTTGAATCTCATATTTGCCTGAAGTCCCGGTTTTGACTTGATCCATGATTTGGGAACAGGAGATATCATTATGGGCATGTAACTTTATTTTATCAGGCATTTCCCTCCATATTTTGACTATGGATCTGAGAACTTCCTTAGTTCTCTTTCGATTGAGTGCATCTGCCACCGCATTCTCACGTTCTAGTTTATACACCCACTTGAAATCATATTCGTGTTTTCAACCATCTGGCCTGCCTAGGGGTTAGTTTTTTTTGAGTCTTGAAGAACGTGTTTGCCACATTGTTAGTCACAACCGAGAATGATGACCTTAAGAGGTATACTCACCAAATCATCAAGCAATGCACTACTGCCGACAATTCTCTCTCATGGTGGGGTATCGAGTTTCAACGTCTTTTAATTTTCTACTCTCAAAAGCTAAAGGATACCCATTTTGAGTAATAACACCCTCAACCACTCGATCACTTGCATCCATATATACTTCAAAAGGTTGAGTGAAATCTAGGAGATGTAGTATTGACTCATTAAAAATAGTTAGTTTAAGGGCTTCTAGAGCCTCCATGCACTGAGAAGTCTATTCTCACAATTTTTCCTTTTTCAAGAGCTCAGTAAGAGGTGCAACCATCTTATAAAATTTTTTGATGAATTTTCTGTAGTAGTTGGCTAATCTAAGAAAACTTCTTAGTTCTCCTAGTGATTTTGGAGTTTTCCAACCTTTGATTGCATTTATTTTCTTAAGATCCATTTTTATTTGTCCCCTATTAATTATATATCCTAAGAAAGTGATGGTGTTCTTGCCAAACTCACACTTCTCTATTTTAAAAAAGAGAGTTCTCTTTTAGTTTCCCAAAGACTAATGTGAGATGTCGAACATGTTCCTCCATTCAACCATAGATCAGAATCATCAAGGTAAACTACTACAAACTCATCAATGTAGCCATATGGTATCTCATTTATAAGGCGACAAAAAGTGGCTGGTGCATTTGTATGCCCGAATGACGTGACTAAGAATTTGTAGGCTCAATAACGAGTAACCATAGCTATCTTGGTCTTTCACCGTCACCTTAAATCTAGCTTAGTGAACCACTTAGATCCTCCCTAATGATCAAAAAGGTCAGCTACAAAAGGTATAAGGTATCGGTCATTCACGGTCACCTTATTTAACGCCTGGTAGTCTAAATACATTCTTAGTAAACCATCCATTCAAAAGGAGAATTAGAAGGTTGGAACATCCTTGCCTCTAGAAGCTCCCCTAATTGTCTTCTATTATCATTCAGTCGTTCACTATCTCGTGTATGTTATTTAGCTTTTCACTATTCGCCGTCCAAACGTCTCTGCCACTCAGCAGTCATCGTACACCATCCATGTCTGTCGTCGATCTTCAATCGCGGTTATTTATTCACTTTATTCAACCACCGATCTTCATCAACAATTAGCAATCGAATGCCATCAACAGGCAGAAAGTTGTGGTTGTTTTGGCATGAAAATTGTTTTTTTTACTACCCTCTGGTTTGGCCCCTTCTGCTGCAGTACATTGTAATTTTACTTTGAATAATTTTAGTCCTTTCTTCATTCATTGTTAGTTCTTTAGAATGCGCAAAACCTACCATTATTCGTTGGTAGAGTGCCTGGCTTGTGTAACCGTTGGAAACATTGTGAAGTCTAAATAAAAAAAAGTTCTATGAAGTTGTATATTACACCTTTCAATCTAAAGAAGTAGTGAAGAGTGCTTATAGAAAATTTCTTGAAAGAAGATCACGGTACAAAGAGATCGTGACATAATATTATGATCGATGGCTGATATTCTACATATGTATAACAATTTCCAATGTTATGTAGGTCGACGTACAGGTTTGCCAACATGTCAGAGTTTCATCAACATGAACATACCATAATCTTGAGAAACAATTGGACACCATTTCTTTTAATGTGAAAAGTGATTCTAGTCATTCATGGTTTTACACAAATTTATTATCCGCGGCATTGGATTCTAATAATGTTTTTTCGTACAAATGTAAGTGTATGACATGGGTGAAAGATAAAAAAATAAATTAACAACAATTTCATAAGGAAAATAACAAGTCAACCACCAATGAAGACACATCCAGCAGTTCAAACCCATTAGATGACATTTGCAAACTCAAAGCCAAGTATTAAGAACTTGAGGTTGAATTGTAGAAAATTAAAAAAGAAAGAGCACAACAATTACAAAGTATTACATGTATGAGCAACTGGTGCTTTCATTTATTGAAAATGATCGATTATATGTGGCTGTATGAATATTTGTACTGGAATGAGAATACTATTTTGATAATTCCATATAAAAGAGCAACATATGCTTCTTTAGTCCTGTATCCATACCTAACACTAACGTTGCACGGCACATAACAGGGTAGGCATGCCTTGAATGATCATAGCAACAGCCATCATTTAGGCCAAGTGTTGGCGAGTGCAACTTTATGCACACCGGATCTGCCTCCTTGAATGTGAGGCTTATCATTCTCTTTGTCACCATTTTTTATAAAAATATTGCATAATGCTCATTCCATTTTATTCTATTTCATTTCATTCAACAGCCATCATATTCAAATAAATAACCAGTAAAACAACATTCAATGTTCTCACCCATAAAACCAAGAACATATCAAACATATTCAACGGCTCATTCAACAGTTAAACAACACTAGTTTAACAACCATGGAACACATACCATAAAATTTGAAAGGCCTTTGTTTAACAACCATCAACTAGCTTACTGAATGGCGCAAACAAATACCATGACATTCCAGCCCATTCATTAAGTCTACTTGCCACCTTTCTATTGAAAACCATTTCAATCAATTCATTGAGTCATATATCCATTCAAATCAATTGAACTCGTGTATTTCAACACCATTCCCACTCATTCAATGAGTCTCCTGTGTAAACATAGCATAACATTTGAATAATATATCATAACAATATATAATTCAGTTAATATAACACCATATCAAAGCATAGTAAACATCTAGTAGCATGTACAACCAACCACAACCACAGTTCACAAGTTTGTTATACTAGTAAAGTAACAATATAAGTTTTTTTCCACCATTACAATCACTAGACAACATGTACAACCACCTATAATTTGGTATCAAACCCTTCATGTAGGCCTTTCCCCTTGTCCTGAAATGAATTCCCTTCTTTGTGTGGTCCTTCCTCTACCTCTTCTTCTGCAACTTGGGATGATGTAATCCCTATAGCAGATGCTTGTGAAGAAATGTTGTCACTAAGACGATTCGGAGCATCACAACTTTGCTATATACATGAATATCACAAAATAAAAATAAGAGGAAACAGCTGAATTGTCATAACCACTAGAATTTCATTGCATATGAAGTACCTTAGCATCAGTAATAGTATTATTTGTATTCTGAACAGTCTCCCTAGTGGCTTGGTAGCTTGACTGGCAGTCTCGCTATCAACTATCAACTTGAAAAATCTTCCTCTCAACATGTGGTGGCGCCTGATATAAGATAATACTAACTATTGAAACCCTATAATGAAAAGAAACAATTATAAATTATGACGAGGTCATTTACAGTTGTCACACGTGACAATGCCTCATGTGGTCTCCTCCATTGCTTCTTTGGTCGACCAGTTGACCTTCTAAGTGCAAGAGGAAACACATTTTAATTTGTTTAAGGCCATTGATCTTTCTAGGCATAAGGAACTTGAAATGATTGTAAGTAGCAATGGCACTCTATCTTTTATACACAACATTCACATAGTTTTTAGGTTATTCCATGTTATTGGCAAAAATAACAAAGATGATACCTTTAGAAGGGAGATCACTAAGTTGCTACATCGTACAGTCACATGCCCATTCTTCAAGATTCACCCCAACAGTGTAGGAGGATAGTATAACCTCATATATAAATTGTGAAATGATTCCTACTTTTTAACTTTATCCTATCCAAAGTTTTCCTATAGTAAAATTTCCAACACCACCTTACATTCTTTCAAATTTTTATGGAGAACATAGAACCTTGTCAAGAGTTGCTTCATTATCCAATCAAAATAATAGGCAACTCACTAACCTCTAATATGAAGAAATTAAAGAATCCACACAAGTTATTGACTCTCAAATCACAAGCAAAAGGGTTATTTTTTATATGTTAGTTATAACATATTACACTATCAAGCAACTTTTTCATTTCTTCTATAAAGTACTCCCATTACCTTGAATACCAATTGAAGCCACAACCTCTAATACACTTTTATACTTCAAATCTTTATATTGATAGTCCTTATTCCTTGTCATGTCCTTGTAAAGTTGCTTCAACCAAATGTGATGTTGTATCTTATCTTTTACTTGTTAGATATGAACACCCATTTGGTATCCTTTGGAGGACCATGGTCATCGAACAATATTGTAAGGAACCATCTGCATAACTTCTTGCACTATGTCTACTACAACAATCTCTAAAGGAAATACATTATCATTTCCATCTCATGCCACTTTAGACAGTAGTTGACCTCCAAATTTGCTCTTTAAGTGCTAACCATCTGATCCCATACAAACTCAAACTCCCAAAAAAAGTATGTATATTTTTGGGTTGCATAGCTAACATACCTATTAAGAAGGTAATGACTAATGGACCATACTTTATATGCCCTTGGTCACTATTATGCTATTCCATTCATTTACACCTATGTACATTTTAACCTTACACTAACAATTCAAATTAGTGCATAGTGCCATTATATATTATCTAATCCGAGTGTATCATTCCCCAACTTATCTAGCTATCTCCTCATCACTCGCTTCTTTGTTGTACAACATTTCATATAAGAAACTTATACTACAAGCTTTCCTTTAAATTGTGTTTTGATTGCAAGAACGAATGAGCTCGCACATCTCATATATAGATTGAGCCGCACTTGACCTCAAGGACGGAGGCTTGATTGATCTCAAGCTTGAGCTCGAATAGGGCATTTGATAGATGAGTGAGAATCAAGCTTGGCAGTACTTGATGTAATTATACAGCTAAATTTATCTTCTTCACTTGTATATGTTGCAATATCATTCTACTAACTCATGAATGTTGTACTTTCGGTGAGAAACCTATCATATACCATCTCCTCCCCCCAAGCAACTATATTTATTATCATGGTGTTACTAGGTTGTTGTCAAGGTTGACACCATTATAATCGTTTGTCACCATATGCATGTCTATAATATGATAACATGTATTGTTGTTCATGATGAAATCCATATCATCATCATCATCATCTCAAAGTGTCTAAAATCCTATTTCTCCACTCAATCCACTAATACACCACATCTTCATTGAATTGAACCCATACTTTTAAAACTATCCAAACATGGTAGAACTCGTAAGTCATCAACATCAAAGTCTTGTATCAATTATGTTTCACTATCATTTTACACGAAGATGAGGTGTCTTTTACATCTCCCTCTTAAATGTAACTTAAGTTCTTACTTGGATTATTAGGAAAGCAAAAAAAATGTACAAAAGCATAGTTGCTTAACAAAATTATTGGAAGATGGTGATATACAATTCATATTACATTTGCACATCTAGTTCAAGTGGATGCTAAGTATATATGTGTCCCAAGAGATCGATAGTCATTATACTTGATAATCATAAGCCACTAGAGAAAAGCGTTGAAAGAAAACCATACTTAACCAAAGCATATGTACAATGTACTAGGTTTTAACCGTTTATCGGATGACAAGTACTCATACACAACAATCTATGAGCTGCCCAACATTAGCCCAGACTAGGTCATCCAAGTCTTGGGTCGGGCCCCCTTTTTGAGGTACATTTTGAGTTTTGAGCCTAAATCAAATTAACCCATGAAAAGCAGTCTGGTTTACTTAGCCTAGAATTTGATTCGTTAAATCTTAGTTTATTTAGCCTAGTTCTATCCACTTTGTCCTAAAAACCTATTGAGTTGAACCTTCAACATGTCTTACATCATATATTATATGTATCAATATAGTTTTTGAAGAAAATTATACCTATTGGATGCATGATCTGTAGGTCAGCCACCATAAATATATAATGAATTCTGTAATATATAATATAACATATTAAATGTTCGTTTAGCATGTGTAGATGAGGCTCTACAATGTATATATAGGGATGTCATTTTCCATATATATCATGTATTTATAGTTTATTAGTGATATAAATACATATGAATCGATTAAAAACTATGAGAAATGTTATGAAAAGTCTCTTGCTTTTGATTCTTATATAGTTGTTAGAATTTTAAGTTGCTAAATTTGTGTACCGAGACCTTTCCTACGAAAAGGATCTCCTCTCCTATTGTAAGCATCCAAAATTCAAAAAAGTCAAGAGAGCCATTGAAGAAGTCGATTCCCTTTCTTCTTCCTCCTTTGCTTGGTGTGTTTGTAGGTGTTTTCAATGAAGAAAGGAGGAAAGTGCTCAATTTCAATTCCTTCCAAGTAACGTATAGATATCGATTTTTCATTAGTTTAGATATTCATCTTACTTTTATTGCATTACATACAAAGGTCAAATCCCTTGCATCATTAGCATTACATCAAAAAAGAAGATGAAATGAAGGTAACATAGTAGTTCTTATCAATTCTCTATTATAGTTAGTTTCATAATAGTTAGTCTAATTAGTTTCATTGTATAAAACCATTGCATATCAATTACATCACTAATTAGATTCATATTGGGTCTATTATATTCCAAAGTATCCATTGAGTATTAAATATTACATGCATACTTTCGCTCTTGGTTATTACATATTAGTTAACATACATCTTGCATTGTAGTGACACAATATTAGTTACAACATAGGCATATTGTTGGTACACGGTTCTTGCATATCCTAAGTTTTAAAAATCTCATCTAGCATGCTTTAAATTTTATATCACTATTAGAATTTCTTAGTAAGTTGCATGGTATTTGCATAATCCCTTAAGTGATTGAGTCACTCAAATATTCATCTATGCTTGTTGTCTCAAAACTAAATCTTAGCCAAAATCTAACCATATACTCTTCCAAATTATCTCAGTAGACTTACATAACTCATCGTCCACAATTCAACCTAGTTGAATTTTTGTCCATCTATTTTTTATCCAATCAAAACCAAGTCAAAACCAAGATACAACCTATCCCAAGGAACCTACATAGGCTTATCCAAGACATGATTATCTCTTTTGGTAGCCCAAATTAGGAAACCAAGACATCTAACCCACTCGATAAGATGTATTCCATTTAGGAACCCAAGTTACACTTGAAAAAACCTAAATCAACCTTAGGATACCCTTAGAACAACTTACTAATAACCAAACACCAAACAACTCTTTTTATTGCTCATCTTTTCTTAACTATATAGAAATTTCTAATTTGAATTAGACAAATCACTAATACAAAGGTTGACCATTGCTCGATGGGATAAAAAGACTTTTTATGAAAAGAACCGACACAATCTAACATGCATTTGAAGTGATTGCATGTAAGTCCTAAAAACCCTACTTCGAATTTGTTTCTCTCTTTTAAGAAGACTGTTCTGAATCGAGGTTTTACAAAACCAAAATTTGCATACAATTTTATTTTAACATGCTCGATGAGATCTTAGGTCTACCAGTTCATTTGGCTAGTCTAGGTTGACAATTCCTACTTGTCTTGTGAGAAACTTGGTCAAAACACCTAATACAAAGTACATGTACGATAGAACACACATACTTGTTGCACACACTCACATAGTTACACACTGGTGTACACACATATACCAAATTTGTGTATATTTGTGTATATACTATATACTATACATAAACACACATAAACATTTAGCTTTTCTAGGTTCATTGTAATTTTCAAGAATCATCATTTATTCACATCCATATTAAACCTAATTTGAGGCCAAGGTTTTGTCTATGTCTCACAATGCTTTCTGGTCCAAAGAAACCATAGATCATGAACTTGTATAGGATGCAACCTCTTCTAATAATCAATCTCTTCATCTTAAGCCTAGTACCTCTAGGATCCATTCACTTAAGGCTTTACCTTGAGGCTATATGACTGAATTGGTGTTCCTAAGGAACTAACTCAAGATGCTCAACTTGAAAATCAAATCATGAAAATCGATAAGGAAAGGAGAGAGCATAATGAGACCGAAGAAGATGGTGTCAAGGTTCATCATAAAAATGTTTTCATACCAACCGAACTAACTTACAAGAAAAAGATGTAAGAATGATTTGTCAAGAATACCTAAAGAGTGCAAACAAGAAAAAAAGAAGATACCAGCTAGGAGATTTCCTATCATTGGATTATAAGATGGATAGTGACGATGACATATCCAAATTTCATTAATTCAACAAAAAAAGAGATCAAAACTCTCACCTACAATTATTCAAAGGAGTGCAATCAAGATAAGGCAAGATTCTAGTAAATGGATCTATTAGTTCCCTCACAGTCTCAATGGTGAGGCCTCTAGGTGGATGGCCGGTTAAAACCAATCAATATAGAACTTTTGAAGATTTAACCACAACCTTCACGAAAAGATTTAGTTATAATGTAGAAGTTGCCCCCACCCTATTTATACTTAATAGGTGTTTGATTCATGGTTTCAATAGGGTTAGACCCTATGTTTTAGGAACTACAGTACCAAATCCACGATCTACATAAAACAGAGAACACTATTACAAGATGGACCTATAGTTTCATGGGTCAATTTTAAGTAAAAACATGTCTCATGTTTGGGAGTGAGCCATAAAAACAGGACCCAACAAAATCTCATACTTGACTTTCTCCCACTCCTAGTTCACTCTCTACCTCTTTTGTCTTGCATCTCTATCAACAAAGCTCCTTTGCCAACCATGGAAACAATGCAATTACCCTATTTTCTTAGCTCTAAGTCATGGTTCGACAACATTTGCAACCTGTCATTGCCTATCCATAGTTATGTTATTGTTTGCCCTATTTTTTCTTTTTTCTTTCTCTGTTTCTACCTTATCCTTTTTATTTTTCTCTTCTTCTTCTCACCTCTTGATTTTTCTTACGGTTGCTACTTATATTTTTTTCCTCATCCAATTTGCATCTCTGCCACCCAAAACCAGTTGTTGTTGTCTCTCTCCTCTGCCTCATTGTTGTTGTTTCTGATTGTTTGTACATATTTAGTATTTTTGCAGTATTTCACTATTCCTATTAACTTGTCATGGTAACTTTCATTATGAGGATTAATCAATATATAACAACATAGTACTTAATATGGTCATAGATTGATCTTTTGGCTTTCTTCCTATAGTCTTGTTGCACTACTTTTGATCATGATGTAAAAAATTCAAAACATGTATAGAAATCTTAAAATTGATCAAGACCTAGGTTGGAGAATAAAAAAAGCCTTCCATCTACATGGTCTTCTTAAATGTAAAATTTCCTCTTAATTGTTGAAGTTATACAAGCAAGCCAATATGGTCTTTGGTAATCATTCTTTCCTTATATGATTCTCTATTATTGCATTGTTTGTCAAGCTCTTTAATGTTTCTAATGAAAACAATGGTTGGACTATTGGTGTTTTATATGTAGTTATTTTGAATTTCAAATCTACCTTTGGATATTATTGGACTCTTTCCTACTTGTTCATGAGTACTTTCTTGCATAACATGTCAAGTTTTATTCTTATATAAATCTCTAGATAGTCATATGAAAATATTCAAACAAAGACTTTGAAAGGCATCTTAGTGATGAACAGCGTTGTTACATGGATGCCTTTATTCTACTTGAAATTGCTTTTCCAGTAAAATTAAAATAAGGAAAAGGCAAATGGTCCATGCTTTTGAGAACTTTAGAGATGAACATATATGTTACAACAATTATACAACAATTATCCTTCTTCATAGGCATTTTGCTTGGTAATTCCTAGTTACTAGCTCTACATTGTACGGTTTTCGGTGACTAGAAACTTCTTCCACCAAACCAGTAAAGATGAACTATGATGGATTGAGAGCTACTAATGGACTTGCTTTTGTTGATATTCTACTTGCAAAAAGAAAGTGTGACCAGCCTCATAAAGATGACAATAAAATCAAAGTTATAGCTCTTCAACGTCCAGCAAGGTAAGGCGTTGTCACAAAAGGGTGGTGCTAAGTTGTGGATGGCACTTATACATATGACTTCTAGTTTGATGCTTTGAGAAAATATGGAGTTGTTATGGTTTTCATTCAAGAAATTATTCAAATGACTAGGAGGTGATGCATTTTAACTTCTTGTTATGCTATTCATTTGAACTTGATGTGTATGTAGACATGTTGTCATGGTTTTGAACATGGACATATTTCTCTTGTTATGCTGTCCCTTTTAATTTGTTGCTGTGTGTGCCAATGACTAGGAGATGATGCAAATAAAGAAGAGTTGCCTGCCTTGGATTGTTTAAATGAAATATTAAGCATTTGAACCAAGTGACTATTTTATTCTATCATGTTAAGCATTTTAACTCGTGATGAACTTCTTGAATAACTAGACCCCATTCAGTTCTCCCTCTATGGATGATGGGGTTTCATAGAATTCAAGTATATTCAAATATTAACTTTCCCCAACAAGGCAACTGGTAAAGGAAATAGGTAATATGAAGATTTTGTACTGATTGGATCATTGAATTTCAAGTGTAATGGTTTGTATCAATCACTTGCATAACATTTAACCAATTTCATTTTGCCATATAGTTACAAATAATGTTCATTTTGGCATAATCTCTTTTATCCCATCAGGTCTTGACCAAGTACCTGATAGTATTTTGTGGTTTGTAGGATATTGAAGATAATGAAAATAGCATCGTAAACTCATAAGAAAATAAAATATTAAAAAAAAAATGGGTAAAAGTGTTCCAGTTGCAAGGAATCAAATGTGAAACTTGGAATTGGAGTATGGGTTCCATCAACAAATCAAACATTGAACTATGGTTATGAGCACTAGTTCCAAGCATGAATCAAACACGGAACCATGCTTTATCAATACCATGGTCTCCACATACCATGGAACTATAGTTCCAGTACCGAAGGCCCGATACTGTGAATCAAATACACCCTTAGGGATACCAAACAATGAACAGGTGAAGATTCCAATACTTTTATTATCCGGTAGAGAACTGTCTTAGGTAAAGTTAACCCCTAAACAAGTCTTGTGTTGTAATGCTTACCTTAGAGAATTTTCATTCTAAGCTAAAATCCATCCATGAGATTTCTATTTTGAAAAACTAATAAAGAAGGTCAGTCTATTTGAGGCTAACTTGAAGAAACGAGTATTTGATGAATTTTTTAAAATTAAACCTACCAAAGACAAACCCAAGATCCATATTCATAATCAAAATAGGTTCAAAAGGCAAAACTCTAGATTTGAACCTAAGGAGTCATCCCTTGCTATCTCTAGGAAACAAGTCTCTATACCCAAGAACCAGGAAAAGACAGAAAGTGAGACAAGGACAAACCAAAACTCCAATTGGACCATGAACAAAAGGTTCACTTCGTTAGGATAACCTCTCATAGAAGTTCTAAATATTCTTTCAAATTAAATATGATCACTTTTTTCATATCCCACCTAACCCAACTCTAAAGGGGCGGTACCCTGATAGGTACTAACTTCTTCCTTTCTTTATGTGTATATGGGTGATCTATCCTTATTCGGAGGACTCGAGACAGCTTAGAACTATCCTCTGGTTTGGGCTCTTGTTGTTTGTTTCGAGAATTCCAAGTTCATGCAAGTCTTTTATGCTAATAAATTGAGTTCTCTGAAGTGGACGTTGAATCTCATACTCTTTACCATAGGCAATTGCATGCGCAAACTGGTGTCCATTGCACGGAGTGCATTTAAGGATCGGCTTTATAGATATAATTCTAAAAGCATATTAGTCTTCATTTGAGACATATGCCACAAATTCTCAAGTTAAAAAACTTCCCCATGTAGCTTGCTCTTATTACTCTCTTCCCCCCCCCGTAAACCACCAGTATCCGAAATCCCACAATGACCTAAGCTGATCTAGATCGGGTCAGGTCAGCCCACTTTGAGGGTGAATCTCTTGCAACATTGGTTTTCTCCATTTACAAGACTCCAACTCGAGACCTTGCTTAAGCATAACAGGTTGTGCCAAAGCAGTTGAATGAACCAAGCGTTATTAGCTTACTCTTATCTACATGCCTAGCAAGTGGAGTTCCAATTTAAGTTCTTCAACTAGCTGTTGGGTCCATGATGAACTAGATCGAGTCAGGTCAGCCCACTTTGAGGGTGAATCTCTTGCAACATTGGTTTTCTCCATTTACAAGACTCCAACTCGAGACCTTGCTTAAGCATAACAAGTTGTGCCAAAGCAGTTGAATGAACCAAACGTTATTAGCTTACTCTTATCTACATGCCTAGCAAGTGGAGTTCCAATTTAAGTTCTTCAACTAGCTGTTGGGTCCATGCTGAAGATCCACATTCGACTGATTTAGATTGAGCAGAGATGTGGCTTTCGCCGCACCCTAAGTTTCAAAGTGAAAAAATTCTTTATAGTTAGGTTGAGCGTGTGGATTATAATATGAAATTCACCCATCTCATACAATTCCATGCGGTATTTGCCGACCCTAAATAAGTTCCATCATCTATCACTGACTTGGACCAATATGCCACTCATTTAATTGGTTAAATAGTGTATGTGAGTACTGATTTAACACATAGTTGCTCGTTAAGAAACTAGATGGTGGTATTTGATTCTAAACTTGTTATAGTATCAATTTTGTAGTTCCCAAAAATTTTAGACCGAGACCCCAAAATTTAAGTCATGTATAATATCCAAAAATTTTAGACCTTGGGTTGATAGAGAGTGTGCATGCTGAATTTTTAAAAGATACTAAGAATAAAATCCTTATGAATAATGATAATACTGACATTGATCTTTAGATCTAAATGAATCATCATTTGAACCTATTAAAATTAAACCAAATAATCTTTACATGCAAACTAAATTATTGAGTGGTTATAAGAGACCACAAGCTCCTCCGTCCTACTTAAAGGACTATGATACTTAGTTGAGAAAACATGTTAGTCAGTAGATTTTGATGAGGCGATTGAGAACCTAAGTTACCAAAAAGCTATAAGCTCATCAGAATCACCAATTTAGCTAAAAGCAATGGATTAGCAACTTGAATCTATTAAGAAAAAACAAGTCTAGGAGTTGACAATTTTGTCAAAGGAAAGAAAAGCAATTGGTTGTAAATGTGTATTGAAAAAAAAATATAAAGTCAATGATTCAATTAAAAACATAAAGCAAGATTGTAAAAGGTGTTTTACAAAAGGAGAGAATTGATTATGTAGCATATTCTCTAGTTGTAAAATTTGCATGTATAACAATAATCTTGTTAATTGTTGCCTTTTACGATCTGGATTTACATCAATTAGATGTAAAGACTATCTTTTTGAATGATGACTTTAATGAAACTATTTACATGAAACAACCAAAAGACTATAATTAAAGGTCATGATAATATGATATATAGGTTGAAGAAATCTCATATGGCCTAAAACAATCATCTTGTTAATGGTATTTGACTTTTCAAAAATGGTATTATAGAATTTCGGTTTATGGTTAATCAGTTAGATCACTGTGTCTATGTTTGGAATAGTATGAGCCATTTTATCATCCTATCATTATATGTAAGTGACATCTTATTGAATGGTAATGATAATTATATGATTGTCAAAAGCCAATTCAAGGCTTAGTTTTAAATTCGAAATGAAAGATATGGGAGAGACATTCTATATCTTGGGTATAAAGATTATTTGTGATAGAGAGTGTAGACTATTATGTCTAAGTCAAGATAGATAGATTTATTATATTCTGAAGAAATTCAAAATGATTGATTATAAATATGTTATGACACCCATTACAAAAGGGGGCTCAGTAAAGCTGATTGTCTAGCTGAAGGATAAGAAAAATCAAATGTTCCTTATCCTCAAGTTGTTGGTAGACTTAATGTATGCTATGTTGTGTACGGAGCCTCATATTAGATTTATTATAGGATTTATGAGTAGATGTCAAAGTAATCATTGTTGGCAATATGATTGCAATATGTGTTGTTTGGATAAGCTTCTTCATTCATGAATTGAAGTTGAATATAGTCAATGAATCAATTGTCATTTATTATTACAATACTATAGCTGTAACTCTTGTAAAGAATGGAGTTGATAGCTCAAGGAAGAAGCATATAATGGTAAAATATCATTATGTATATGATATGGTATAAAAGAATAAAATATCTGTCACTTACCTTCTTACATGGGATATGATAGCAAACCCCCTAACAAAAGGTATATCTAAAAACTTTTCCTAAACATATTATCAACATAGAGTTGAGACATGTTTAGAGTTTTCAATTATATGAAAACACAAACATGAGTTGTTACGTAGGAAAAGTGTATTGGTTACGAAAAACTGCATAATAGGATAACTCATGAGGGTTGTACTTAAATACAATAAAAAATTATACAATTGAGAGGATAAAACCATTGTTTCATGATTCGGCTGATATGGTCAAGTGGGAGATGATTACTTTTAGATATGGTAATTGTCATAAGGCCTCTATTATAATGGGCATGTAATAAGGAAGGAGGGCTCCCTTCCATATTGCATGCACCATTTTTTTGTATAAAAATGTTTTCTAATTAAAAGTAGCAATTACTATTTTACAAAGAAACCATTGTGTAAAAGGAATGGTGCATGCATTGTAGGAAGCCATTTCACTTTGCTGAAACGCTCATCCGAAGAATGCAATGTTAAAAGGACATGTAGTTGTAGAATTTTTATAGATATTCATATGATATCTCTCTAATCTCTCTCAAGTTATGCTCTTTTTGATTTCCCACAAGCCTTGAGAAACCTTCTCAAAGAAGGTGTGCCAATTGATTCAAAGTCCAATGGTGTTGCTCTAGTGCAAATCAAACCAACAAGTCTCTCTCCCTCTCTCTCCATATATAGGGAGAAGATATTACTGCTACTCAATGGAGTAGACTATGTACTCATAACGATATGAAAAGGAAGCAGACCCACAACATTTACTCCCTCTCTCTCTCTTTCATGTACACAACCTAGTCAATTGAGCAGGAGCAACATCCCCACAACATTTACTCCCTCTCTTTATACAAACATACACATACTCACACATGATTTTGCACCATTGATAATGTATTCTCATTACCACCTTTTACTTTTGGAGAGAACAAGGACAGTAAGAGTGTCCTAGCACTCATTCTCTAGAATATATACATACATATATACACATGTATACATGCATATATACATCCATACATATACATATACATATATATATATATATGTATATATATATATGTATATATATATGTATATATATATATATATGTATATATATATGTATATATATATATGTATATATATATGTATATACATATATATATATATATATATATATATATATATATATATATATATATTGTGTACACTGTAAAACAACTTAACAATATCAACCATTAATGAGCATGGAAGTTCATAGAAATGTTATCAAATCACACACATATGCAATTGCCAAAAAATTCCAAAAAGAAATTAGTTGCATTCAATGTATATAATGAGTTAAAAAATAGATTTAAACATAAATATTTCTATAAACATAATATTGCTAAAAACACAAAAAATCTCATGCCCAACTTCTAGAAGCTCTTTGCATTCGTTTCTTCATCATTTGGAGTAAATTAAATGAACTTCCAACTATAACAATTTCTCCAAAATGTGACAACACGAGGAAAACATAAATGAAACAACCGAAAAATTCTTCAATTTTAGAATAAATTATATGTTGAGTCAACCATAATTTATAAGAAAATGCATAAATTTTATATATAAAGAGACAAATATAGTTTGTAGATATTTTCTATAAGAAAATATTACAGGACCAATCCATGAACCATTGTTAAAAGGATCTATCGTTTTTGAGAAGTTTTGCAATTGGCCTAAGACCTTTTATGCCCGCCTATCATTCAAAGAGGCAACCTGCATGCCCTGAGCATGATGCTTGAAGAGCTTTCTCCACTATAGAGAGGAAAGAATGACGACACGAGATGATGTTGAGAGTATATATATATTGATGGAGGTTTCGTCCTTGCAGGATCGTTGTCGGCATCTTCAACGATGCAATGGATGATTGGAAGAGTCGAAGGTTTCACAGTTTCCCATAGACGGATTACTAGGGAAGAGTTTCTTTCTTCTTTTCTCTCTTTGTATTCTCGTATCTTTTCTACTATAATCACTACAATATTTATAGAGAAAGGTTTCTATATTTTTTCGGCTTCATCTTCCTTGTCTTTCTTATTTTTGGCTTTCTATTTCAAGCCGTTATCCTTATCTTTAACGTATGTAATGTATACGTTTTACCTGTAATGTATCCATGAAAATGGCAAGATAACATGTCTTCCATTTTCATGGATTTATTGTCGAGAATGGCCAAATCGAAAGTCATTTGAGCAAAGGTTTATGACACACCGGTTTTACCTCCCACTTTTTGCAGGTTTTCCCAAGTTGTGCCAGCTATGGTTGCAAATGAATTGCAATCGATACCCGTTGTATGATTTTTTGTATACAATACGTTCTTACCTACCTACACAACAATCATCATTATATAAATTAATACCCTTTAAGCAAATCTCAAATTCATGTTTGTAACATGCTTTGAGAAAAGATCCTTTGTTATGCCTTTTGTTAAGGGGTCTGCCAATATATCATTAGTTGGCATATATGATATAGATATTTCATTTCTCTTAACCATATCATGAATATAGTGATACTTAACCATTATATGCTTTCTTATGGAGTTATCAACTCCACTCATAATCCGAGTAATGGCTACATTGTTGTCACAATAAATGACAATAGGCTCGTTGGCTATATCCAACTTCAAATCACGTATAAAGTAGCTTATCCAAATGACACTCTTAGCTACATTGTTTTACCTCTCACCCTTAACGTATGCAATGTTACACAACCTTGTTTCTTACAAGCCCAAGAAACAACTTCACCTCCAAATAGAAATATTTATCCAAAGGTTGATTTGCTATTATCTTTGCTACCAACAAATTCAGCATTCGAGTATCCTACCATTTTTATTTCGTTTGATTGAAAACAAAGTTTCAAGTCTTTTGTTTCTTTAAGATATTTTAGAATATTTTTCACAACTATCGAATGCGAACAACCAGGATTACTTTGATATCTACTTACAAGAGCAACAACGAAGCTGATATTAAGTTTTCTATACAACATAACATACATCAAGCTACCAATAGCTTGTGCATAAGAAACATTAAGCTTGATATCCCCTCACTAGGACAATCAATCTTACTCAATTTTATCCCTTTTGCAATGAGTGTAGATGTCTGCTTGCATTTACCCATTTAAAACTTTTTGAGGATATAGTTTATATCTCTCTCTTGACTTAGGCATAAAAGTTTAAATTCTCTGTCTCGAGAAATCCTTATTCCCAAAATATAGGATGCCTCTCGTATATCCTTTATTTTGAACCTTGAGTTTAACCATAACTTGGTTTTGATAACCATCTCATTGTCATTATCAGTCAAAAATATGTCATCTACATATAATGATAGTATGACAAAGTGGCTTCCACTGTTTCAAATATATATACAATGGTCAAGTTCATTAGTCACAAACACAAGTTTAATTATGACATTTTAAAAAGTCAAATAACATTAACAAGGTTACTGTTTATGGCCGTATAGAGATTTTTTCAACCTATATAGTTTATCCTTTTGGCCTTTAACACTATATCCTTCTAGTTGTTGCATATATATGATTTAATCTAAATCTTCATTTAGAAAACAGTTTTTACATCTAATTGATGTAAATCTAAATCATAATATATTGTGATTTCTAAGATTATCCTTTAGTATGTGAATTTCGTAACAAAAGAATATGTCTCAACATAATCTATATCTTCCTTTGATGAATTTTTTTTTGCAACCAATCTTGCAAATCTTGCTTTAAACTTGACGATAGACTCATCAACTTTATATTTCTTTTTTCAAAACCCATTTATAGCCTATGACTTTCCTTCATTTTGGCAGATGAGCTAATTCTCAAACTTGGTTTTTCTCAATGGATTCAATTTTCTTATCCATGGTCTTTTTCTAGTTTGATGATTGAGATGAGTCAATAGCCTACTGATATATCAAGTTATCAGTCAGCTACTGAATTGCACACCTGTTTTGCAAGGTAAGGGTGATAATTCTTTAAGTAGGATAGTGTGTTCCTAAGTCTTTTATATCCACTTAAAGTTTGAGTTTGTTGAAGAAGATCATCATTATCTATGGGTTCAAATCATGATAGATCTAGATCTACTACATCATCAACACATTTATCATCATTCTCAAGGATGTCATTCTTAGTGTCCTCTAAGAATTCAACATCTTATTTTTTATTAATCCATTGTCCTTATGATAAAATCAATATCTTTTACAACCTTTAGGATATCCAATGAATACACATCTAAATGACCTGATATTTAGCTTATCTCTAGACTGATCAAAGATCTTCACATGTGTGATAGATCCCACCTTTTGAGATGACCTAAGTTTGATTTTCTTTTAAACCACATTGTATATGGTGTAGAGAATATAACCTTACATAGAACTTTGTTTAGTATATACATGATTGTACTTACTACTTCTCCCCAAAATATCTTTGATAGAGAAGCATCTATTAATATAGACCTTTTCATATTCAATAAGGTCATGTTATATATTTTTGCTACACCATTATGTTGAGATGTTTTGTGCATTGTATTTTATTTTGAAATACCAAAGTCTTTGTAGAATTCTAAATTTTTTATAGAGGTATACTCTCTACCTCGATCAAATCTTAAGACGTTAATTGTATGCCCTAATTGGTTTTCAACTTCATACTTATATTTTTTGAATACTTATCTCAGTTTTATGTGTTAATATATATATATATATATCGAATAATCATTGATAAAGGTTATAAAATATACCTTTCTAAGGTGAGATCTTACCCTGTAAGTCCACATAAATCTTTATGAATAATTTCTAATAGGGTTATTGCTCTAATTATTTCTTTGAAAAATATTTTTCTTGTCGTTTTTCCTTATATAAGGTTTCACACTTGTTAAAGGTTTGAAATCCGGAAAGCAAGTCAAAGTGGATAATTTCCTCAATTTTTTTACACATATGTGCCCTACGCATTTGTCATACATTCACATCGACATTTAAGGCAGAATCAATATAAGTAGAAGAACCAATATTCTCATTGATATTTAGTTTGAACAACCCATGTTCATCATCAAATAATCCAAAAAAGTTTATCTTACCATACTTCCTGTAAACACCGAAAAAAATTTTCAAAACAAAAAAATTTGATCTTTTAGAATTTTTGCCTTTTTCAAAGAAAAATTACAAATTTGGGTTTTTTAAGGTTTTTTTCAAATAAAGACACCTTAAATGAAATAATTTGAGAAAAGCTAAAAAAAGTGACTACTTTGCCCTCAAGGTCAAATTGACAGAATTCAGCTTTTTCAAATGATTGCCTTCAAAGAAAAAAATGATTTCAAACAAATTTTCCTCAAAGAAACAAATGAAAATGAGACATTGTAAACCAAACCTAAAAATGTTTGTAAGTTGACAAATTTACAAAATTCCAAAACCCTTGAAATTCAAAAATAAATCAAATCCAAACCAAGCCTAAAAAACTCACCCGATTGATAATAGTCTTTTTCCAATACTCTACACCCAAGGGTTAAAGAGGTTCAAGACCCTATACTCATTAAAAGGGGTTAAAGTGATCCAACACCCTATACCCAACAAAGGGTTAAAGTAGTTGAAACGGTAAAGACTAACTCACGGAGCAAAAGTAGGTCACCTATATGTAAACACCCTAAAAATGTTTTTCAAAATAAACCGAGGCATATTTTAAAATCCATGATTTGAACATATCCTATGAATTTCATAAAATTCCAAAACATCATTTCGAAATGAAAATGTTTGAACCCAGAGTTACAAAATCAAAACCCGAATCAGAAGAAGGCAAATTCTCCAGAAATAGGATATGGTAAGAACTAAGAAAGGCAACCCATAGTCAACCCCTTGTTGATTCATCCACAATGGTTCTCAAAAGTAAATTATCAAATGCAACCCATCCTAATTTTGGTAAGTTATTCACCGACCCATCTTGAGTAATAGTAACTCCAACAATGACCAAGCACCTGCTAAATTCGATCTCCTCTGCTCACAAATTGGGCAGCTTGCTTCAGCACTCAAAATGGAAGGCTTCAGCTTACCTTCCATGCACTTGCCAAAACGGTTGAATCGAGGATAGTCTGCTTCTCAGAACAACAACTTGGTTGAGGACCAAGGCCTACCCAAGACAACACACATGTTGTTCACAAAAATGATAAGCTTCTTGGAGCAGCCTTAATAGATTTAGCAGCAATTGTCAACAAGAGAAAGGAAAGTCGGCATTCAAGAGAAAGGAAAGTCGACATTCAAGAGAAAGGAAAGTAGCCTAACTTGACAAGATATGAGCAACTATTGGCTTGCCGATTTTAGCATGGTTGGACAAAGCATTGATGCCCAATTTGGTAAGCCATTAAGAAAAACCTTGTTGATTTCAGCATGATTGATAAGGCAATCAAGGCTATCACAAAAGACAATGTGTGTACTCATTTCAAGGCCAATCGAATCCAAAGAAAGCATTTATTTCCCCTTCAGTAGTAGCTATATACTCTTCTTCAGTTTTGGATAAGGCAATACACTTCTTGAACTTGAACTACCAAGACTATAGTGGTGTCCCCCACTACACTACCTGACGTAGTGCTGCACCCACAGGTAGATTTCCTATTATCGAGTTGCCCGTATCCCTACTTAGAGAATTGCTTCTGAAGAAACCCTAGAACAACTTGGACGTATCTTCAGACTCATTGAACTGCCTCCCAATGAGATTTCCCTAAATAAGGAAGAGAAGAAACCTGCTTACTAAAGAAATTGCATGCACATGGTTGAGTACATACCATAGCGTATATCAAGTATCCAATTGTTGACGAATAAGGAATGGGAGCTGCCTTTTCTCTTTTGACCGCCTGGACTTTCTCCAAAGGGCGACCTCTCGAATTTTCGGCTCTCTCCATCATAGAAGTTGCCTTTCCTTTAGTCGTCCTACCGCCCAATGGACCCACTAACACTACTAGGGCGCACCCACTCTATGGTTGCCTTACTGGTTGCTGTAAGTAGTAGCCACCCAACTAAGACTGAAGGGACCCTACCATGAGCAGCCTTGGTGCCTGATTTGGTAGGCCATTAGACAACCATGGACTGGCTGATTTCAGTAGAATTAGAGAAGGCAACTTACCATATTGTAGGTCCAACCATTAGGTTAGTAGTCTAAAAGAAGCAACAACAGGGGGCGATCAAAGAGGAAACTCTACATCTATAAAAGGGGCCTTGGGGGGGGGGGGGGAGTTGGTATCCATCCATCAATCATCAAGCATCATCGAATCCAACCTCAAGTATCAATCCAAGAGAGGGAGAGGAAGAGAGAGAGAGAGAAAGAGAGAAAGAAGAAGGTGGAGGAGGAGGCTGAACTGCCGACCACCATCTCATTCTTCCACGTCAGAGGTCCCTTCTTTCCTTCTCTTTTCAGTAATATCTTCTCCTCTTTCATTCAATTTAATGGGATTGTAATTAAGGAACTTATGTCTCCATTTTGATGTAATAGTTAAGGATTTTATGTTGCCCCATTTCTTTTACGTTTATGAATACATGCTATATGTTTGATTTTCGATTCTTTCTACTCCAATATATATTATAAGATCTTATATCTCCTAATCTCCTCTATTCTTATGTTATAATCATAAATTTCATTCATTTTAAATTGTTGTAGATTGTCTTTTAATTCAGACGAAATGCATGCAATATCTTGTAAAAAGTGAAAATATGTTTTCTACACTCTACACATGTCTAATGAATGATTTTTATTTCCTTGCTCCCTATTCCGAGTGTACTGAAATTTTGTACACCTAATCTATACACACAGATACACTGTCCATAAAATTTTCAAGAATTTTAAGATCATGCACCACCATAAATAAAACTAGAGAAGATCAAATGAAATCGAAATAGAGTCTGTAAAACAAGCAGTTCCTGCAATAAAGGTTGGATAAACTTTGTCTGCAGTAAATCATTTTGACTTAAAATAGTCCGATTGAAAAGTTGGGATCCATAGCTTTCTAATAGACCAATTTTATAGAAATCGAAGATTTGAGTATCAAGATACAATTGCTTTTCTAAGCTTCTATTTCTCTGTCACATATCTATCTTGATACTTGAGTGGAGTATATTCTCAAATTTAATTGCATAGATGTATAATATTTAAAATTAAAATAAAAATAGTTTCTGAATCTGTATATCAAACTCTACTTTCTACAAAATTTTGAGAATTTTTGGAGATTCGAAGGCCGTTAAAAAATATCATGAAATAAGTATATAAAAAAGAACCAGTTTCTGTTTTTCAAGATTTGAAATGTTTTAAGTTAAGAAGTTCACGATTTTTGTCAAGCTTTTGGAATTGAAATTTGGTTTTGAAAACTCTTAGGATCTCAAAGAATTTTTAAAGCGTCTAAGTTGACCCTTGAGCATCAGTTCAAGAAGGCCTACATTGAAAAAAATTCACTTACCCACAATCACTATAAAAGTCAGAAATTATCTTTGCTAGTTTGAGCAAACTAGCTGAGCTAACACGCTCACGCACTCGTAGTTTGTGAATTTAGTTTCAACTCTCTACATAGACGTCGGAATAAAAATTCACATCTACACTTCCCCATAGTTACCTTGCTAGGGATAATCCTAACTTCAAAACCTTTCTTAACAAATGCAGAGACCAAAACCAAATTGTGTCTTATAAATGACATGATTTATGCATCAATAGGTATAATTGGTATGACTTGTACATGTATTATAAAGGACCCAATCCCAAGAAAATCTTGGAAAATATTATTTCTCATATATACTCGATGTTCTTATGATTTATATTCCTTTAGGTCCATAGCTCCTTCGTTGCTCTTTGAGATATGTCTCATTACTCTTGAATCAATCCACCAACTAGTTAATGAGCGATTCATATATAGACATTCTAAAACCATGCAAATTATGTCTTGCTTCTCCAATTGACCGTGTTGTTAGGTATTTTCACAACCATTATTCTTCTTGTTGCGACAATTCCTCTTTTAATGTCATATTTTTTCATAGTTGAAGTACTTGATCTGAGAAGCGGTTTTCTATAATTTCTTAAAAGATTGATCGTCTTTCTTATTGTTCTTGTCAAACTTCTTGTTTGGTTTATTTTTTCTCTAGTTTGGTCTGGAGGTTGACCCTATCTCATCTTAAGATATTAGTAATAATTCATTCTTCTTGTTTTTATTCATGTGTTCTTGTTGAATTCTTAGATAAAGGGATAGTTCAAAAAGGTTTGTTTTAGCCAGGGAGAAGACTGTTTAGGATAGTGGATATTTGCATTACTTTGGGGATGATTGGTTTCATTACATATAAGTTTCTTGTCATTACCAGCATCTGGTTCACATGTTCTACTACATTATCTCCTTTTATTTTATAGGAATTATATTTTTGTAGTAGTAATTGGACATGCAACATGGTTGTAATATCATACTTAGATGTTATAGAATCAAACAACTCTTTAGCGGTCTTATATTCCTCGAAGACCCTAATTAGGTCATCCTCCATATATGTCTATATTATGACTCTTGTTATTGTGTCATCTTTAAGTATGTTATATACTTTTTTTTTCTTTTTTTGTTGCATTAGGAGTAGGGGGTAGATTTGTTTTAGACCGTTTAGTTTTTATATTTTTGCCAATTTCGATACACAAATTCTTGAGTTTATTTTTAATTGTTTAACAAAAATAACAATAGACAATCTAAAAGGGAAACATGTAACAAATAATAGATAAGACAACTAATAGCCAATCATCAAAATACAATTTGCAAAATATCTGGGCAATGAAATGAAAATAACTCAAGGTACCATAAAGCAATTTCAAATAATGCCTAGGTACCATTTTCAAAATATTCTTAACATGATTATGTTATTTTAGAACCAATCTAGAGATAAATCAGTAAATTATCCTTATTTCCAGAAACTATAATTTCCCTAAAGGTTTAGGGGTAAGCCAGTAATTTTATTTGTATATCCTGTTTTATAATTTTCCAAACAGAACATGAACAAAACAATAAAAATATGTCTGGTTTTTCAAAAAATTTCGAAACTGAATCGGGATAGAATAGTAACTTTTTCCCTCAATGTAAATTCATAATTATGCCTAAAGAGAGGGGGCAATATCATCTTTTGAGTCAGCGGCAGAATCATCTTTTGAGTCAGTGGCAGACTTGTGAATATATACACATTCAAGGGCAACTGCATAATTTAATAGGCTAGTATTATATAATTTCTACAAACTGCTAAGGGATAAAATTGTCCTTTCATATGTTAAGGGTAAAAATGTCTTTTTACTTTAAAATGTCTCGACCTTTCAATAATTTTGACCAGTTGCAATTTGTAATTTTTAATAAAGACTAAGAGAAGAATGGGTTTTTTACCCGTTGCTTGCCCGAGGCGGTTTCTTTGGAACAACTAATGGTTTTGTGCTTGGTTGAAAACCATAGGAGAGGAAGAGAGAGTCTATTAAGCGAAGAGAGGGGAGACTTAGGGAGAGAGGGGGAGAGTTTCTTCGACCTCTAGTCTTCTGGCCTTTAGCCTTTTTGGCCTGTGTTCCTGGTTTATGGCCTCTTGGTGCTTGTTCTCGCCTTTTGGCCTTTGTTTTTGGTTCCTGGCTTCTTGGCCCTTTGTAAAGAGAGGAGACTTAGACAGAGGCCAGCCTCTGTCCTTCTAGCCTTTATTCTGGCTTTTGACCTTTCGTCGAAAAAGCTTTTGGCATCTTCCCTCTGCCCCGTTCCTCTTGCTTTTTTTACTTACGAGTTATTGTGTACCTGTTTTTATAGGTTTCAGTTGAACCTTAGGCCTTGATACCACTGATGAAGGTTTTGCCCTTGTAGGATTGTCATCGGCATCTTCAGTGATGTAACAAATGATTGGAAGAGCCGAAGGATTTATGGTTTCCCACAGACGGATTACCAGGGAAGAGTTTCTTTCTTCTTTTCTCTCTTTGTATTATGTTTTCTACTGTAATCACTACAATATTTATAGAGAAAGGTTTATGTATTTTTCCAGTTTCATCTTCTCTGTCTTTCCTGTTCTGGGCTTTCCGTTTCAAGTTGTTATCCGTATCTTTAACGTATGTAACATATACATTTTATCTATAATGTATTCATGAAAATGGGAAGATGCCCTGTCTTCCGTTTTTATGGATTACTGTCAAGAATGGCCAAATCGAGGCCTTATATATATATATATATATATACATATGTATATATAAAGAGAGAAAGAGAAAAAGAGATTGGATGCTACCTATCTTTTTTTCTTGTTACAAGAACAGGCCGAAGCCCAACACACAACCATGCATGAACCCCTTGGGAGTCGAATTCCCAACCAGCAGTAACATTGCTAGAGCACACTGCCATTGAGCGAGCGCTCTGGTGCTTCCCACTTTTGACCTAACATGCTCCTGCCTGATCTTTACTCTTGAGAAACATGAACATAATAAAGAGTGCTCTATGTATTTTTTCAAAGACCTCTACAATTTTTTGGAAAACATTTATGCCCACAAAAAGTAAAGGATATGCATGTGTCTAAGTGTCATTGCCTTGTACATTTCCATTTGGGAGCACTGTGATGAACTTTTCTCGTTATAAGCAATTGTGGTAGTTGGAGAAATAGAACCATAGTCCAGAAACGGTTTGAGTCACTAGGAAGTAGCACCGAGTGGACGTGACATTCACTGTGATAGTTGCAGTATCCACATTCACTTCTAAATTGCAAAAAATGGAAATGTCGATATTCAATTGACTAAATGTTTACTTTGTTTTAGCCCTACTGTGATGCAAATGAGCGTTAGCTTTCCACCATCATTCACCTATCGGATACCACCCTCAGACTAAGATAGTCCTTTACCCAACTCAGCACATCCCACTCCGATCCACTTGGTTTATGGTGGACGTCTCTGGTTCGAGGTTGCCTGGAATCAGAACCGAAATCATCTCGATTTCAGAACCATTGGTTTTGGAGCGGTTTTGATTTTATTTGAAAGAAATGCCTCAATGGAGTCAAACTACCCACTTAGTTCAACAGTAGGAAGTGTCCTACCATTCAGTCACCGCTCAACTTATGATATTTGATGTAATTTTTTTTTTTTTTACTAATAAGCGGTTTAAAACTGGACCAGGTTATTTTTGGTTTCGGTCTCCGGGCCAGTTTAAAATGCCGAGCCCATTCCGAGCCAGCCATGCCTGGTTTGTTAAATCGAAAATACAAGAAACAAGGATGGGTTCGAATAAGCAGTTCCTTGTTCCCATTTTGGCATTCATTAATTTCAATGATAACCAACTTCGAGATTCAACTGCAGATTTTAATGAATATGGTGAAATTTCAACTTTCAGCAACTTTCAATGACTAGCGCAACAAACAATAGCTCACCTGGCTAGGCTTTGACTCACAAACTGAAAGGTCATAAATTCGATACCTGGGGGCATGCATCTGGCTCTGATCTCCCCATTGTACCCCAACAAAAAAAGAAAGAAAGACTAGCCGTTCGGTTCAAATATTTCGAAAAGCACTCAACCGGGTATTGCTTAACTAAATCAGATGAAAGCCCAACGAGATGGCCAATAATACCAGACAAGCTGAACCAACTGAACTGGATCTGGTACTCTGAATCCAGGCCCGAAGTTTGCCAAATGCTTTTGGGTTTGAATTTCGCTAGTGACCGACCCGAATCCCATCCATTGACATCCTTCTCCTGAGTCCACAGTGAGAGAGAGAGAGAGAGAGAAGAGAGAAATTATTGAATAGCCAATTATGAATAAATGTTAAAATATGGATCCGACGCGTAATTGCGCACTCAGAAGGGACGAGAGAGCTCTCACCAGTCTGTCTGTCTTTCCTCTTTTCTCAAAAAATTCAAACCCCCTTCCTTCCCAAGTAGTGGCCCAAAGATCTGCCTTTGTATCCAAGATCCAACGGCTCACACGCCCGAATTTCATTACCGTTACGCACCCATTACCCCATTTTCAAAACGACGACGGACGAACGAAAATCCCTCTCTCTCTCTCTCTCTCTCTCTCTCTCTCTCTCTCTCTCTCTCTCTCTCTCTCTCCAGAGAAACCCTAGCCCTGTAGCTTCCCAGCAAACCCATCGCATTCTTCTTCTTCTTCTTCTTTTTCTTTTTCCAATTCACTCTCGTGGGTTTTCCTTAAACCCCTAGAAGGAAGAACGGAGATGCAGGAGATTTTCGGATCAATCCGGCGGTCGCTTGTTTTCCCGAGCTCTTCTGAAGACGACAGTGGAATGATGAGGGGGATAAAAAACTGCGTGAGGAGATCACGGATAGGATTCCTTCATAAATCCCCACCGCAACTGCCGCCCCCTGTGCCGCCACCAAGGCTTCCGCCGGATGACGCTCCACCGATCCGGTGGCGCAAGGGGGAGGTGATCGGGTGCGGAGCCTATGGGCGTGTGTACATGGGGATGAATCTCGACTCCGGAGAGCTTCTGGCTGTCAAGCAGGTTGCTTTTTCCCGAAATTGGGGATTTCTCTCTTTGGATCTAATTCATCCTTGTTTCTTGATTCGCCCATTTTTTAATTCTTCGCCTTTTACAGGTTTTGATAGGGGCGAATAACGGGTCCAAGGAGAAAGCACGAGTAAGCAATACCTTTATTCTAATTTCCTGTTTTTTCTTCTTTCATACCTTACGTAAGACATGTAACGCCCTTCGTGTATAACATATGATTCCCTTACTGTTTTCATGTTTATTTTGCTGCCATCCTTTTTCTTTTTTGGGTTCTATCCATACATTGCATTCTGTTGAATGAACTGTTCTTTGACAGCGATCATGTCTATTGTATTATTTTCTCGATGACTAGTCCACTGTAGCCCTTCTACATGTCTTGCTTTTTCTTTGTGCTGCTTTCTTCGGTCTAAGTTAATTCACTCCTTTTCCTTATCGAGAATTATTGTATTTGCACTCGTTTCTCATTGTTACCTTTTCCATCGGTGACGGATAGATTTTTTGAATCTTGCCATTCTTTTCAACTGGATACTGGGATCTTGCAGTTTCCTCATTTTGTTTTCCATTAGGTTTGTTAAACTTGATATTTGTTCGTCTTTTGGTTTAAGGCTCATATCCAGGAACTTGAGGATGAAGTTAAGCTTTTGAAGAATCTCTCCCATAAGAACATAGTGGTGAGTATTTCATTACATGCTGGCATTCTTTTCTCCTGATTCTTGCATATCTACTTTTACTAATAGTTTCTTCATGTTGGTCTCTACCAGCGCTACCTGGGAACTGCCAGGGAGGAGGAAGCCTTAAATATCCTTATGGAATTTGTTCCTGGTGGTTCCATTTCATCACTCCTTGGAAAGTTTGGCTCTTTCCCAGAACCTGTAAGTATTCAGTTTTTGTCGGTCCCAATCAATACTTAGGAAACATCAGTCATTCAGTTATATTTCTGCACGCGCATATGAAGGTTTTAAGAATGTATACAAAGCAACTGCTTCAGGGACTAGAATATCTTCATAGAAAGGGCGTCATCCATAGAGACATCAAGGTTCTACCTTTTGCATTCTCTTTTCTTTCCTTTTCTTTTTCTTGGGTTCTGTCTGCACAGTTCTTGATTTTTCTTCTTGGTTTTTGCACATATCCATGTATTCCAGGGGGCAAATATTCTAGTTGATAACAAGGGCTGCATCAAGTTAGCTGATTTCGGGGCTTCCAAACAAGTAGTTGAACTGGTACTTAATGCATTGCAATTCTTTTTATTTTCCTTTCCGTGTAGATGCATGTTATCTATAACCGCTTAGGTAATATGTGAACGCTAACTAGTTAAAGCTTGATGTTTATTACAGGCAACTATAACAGGTGCCAAGTCAATGAAAGGCACTCCCTACTGGATGGCTCCAGAAGTTATTCTTCAGACTGGGCATGGCTTGTAAGATTTTGATTGGTTGATTTGTGATTCAATGTCTCACAGAAATCGTTCTGTTGGACCAATTCATTGATGACATTCCTTCTTCACTTACAGTTTCTCATCCATGTCAGTTCAAACAAATCGTATGGTTTAAAACCATTCATCTTTAAAGAACTTTTGTATGAGAAATAATCCAGTTCTTGGAAAGAGGTCTTTCATTCTTTTGCTCTTGATGAAATGTGATTGTTTTCACGTGTCTTAGTCATGCTAAAATAATCACTCAAAAGTCTTAAACATATGAATCAATGTTGTAAATATTGTATTGGACCCCATATCACATGGGGGCATCGATACACCAGCATCGTACATATGGTACAATCCATGTGATTTTTAAATTGTTATTTTTAAAAATTATTAAAATTAAAAAAACACGAAAATCTATAACGAATGTCAAATACACATGCGATTTTTAAAGTTGGTCTTGAAGAGAAAAAGGGATAGTCATGTAAGAGAAGCCAAAGAAGCTGACATAGAGGAGGTTTTTAAACACACTTAAACTATGATTTTTTTTAAAAATATGGATTTTAAAAACTTGCAGTGTATCATATGATACAGTGTCCGTATCACAGCATATCGTATGATACACCCCAATACAATACGATAAATACATTTTATGATACAGGTACCTTAATCGTATCAGTTCAGGTACTCATACACCCGATACACATATCGTATCACACGATACAATATGTTTTTTATAATATTGATACGAATCACCTTCCCCAGGCATGGCAGAATAATTGGTTACCCTCAGATCAATTCTTTTCTTTTACACATCCTCATGTTTTTATGCTAGGGATGGCACTGCCAGATCCATTATTTTATGCATGTGCAGATGATTATGACTCTCATATCTATGTTCTGTTATTGATGTTTTCTGTTAGGTTTGCTGATAGGTACCCTGGAACTGACACTCATAATGGATGAGCCATCTTCTCATATATAAAATTTGCCTACCATGCTTCCTCAAACAAAGGATATTTATTGGGAAGATCAATACTACAACAACAACAACAACAACAACTAAGCCTTTTCCCATACATGGGAAGATCAATACTACTTTTAAAATTTAGAAAATTTTATGCTGAATAACACACATGAAACTGACACACATAATGGATGAACCAACACGCATGAAACCGGCACACCTAATGGATGAACCATCTTGTATATAGTCATTTCCTGTCATGCTTTCTCAAATGAGTGATATATATGATGGGACAAAAGTTACTTTTGTCAAGTTTTTAACAGTTTCTAGACTGTCCAGATCACGATTTATATACATGAATTTGTCTTTTTTCCAATGTTAATATGGGACATAAAAGTCCTTTCCATTTCCCTTTGGTGCAACAAAGTGGGTAAATTTTATAGGGGAAGAAATTTTCTCGTTGTGGACCTTCAGATTTCTTTGTGAGAACAGAACGTAGAAGTATTGTAATAACCTTATCTGCAATATTTGCCCTGCAAAACGCGTCTGGGTTTATCTTTCCCCAGTTAGTATGGTTCATTTTTGGTGGTTATTGAATGGATGGACTCACATCTCCTACTTACATACATATTGGTTGCCACCAATTTTTGCAGCCCAGCTGACATATGGAGTGTTGGTTGTACTGTAATTGAGATGGCAACAGGAAAGCCTCCCTGGAGTGAAAAGTATCAAGAGGCATGTGTTTCTTATCACCATGAAATATGGATTTATTGAAAAGGCTGCGTTGTTCTGAGTACTTATTGTTGGTGCCTGGCATTCAGGTTGCTGCGCTATTTCATATCGGGACAACTAAATCTCATCCACCAATTCCAGAGCATCTTTCTTTGGAAGCACAGGATTTCCTACTTAAATGCTTACAAAAGTATGTTAGGTTCATTTTTATGTGCACTACACAGCCCACTGAAATACTAGGTGTTTGTATTATGCATCTACTGCTTCATATCGACTAGTATGTGCTGGTGTAGACTATAATATATTGAGATGGAAGTAGGTGAACAGCATACTGGAAATATCATATATAAGTGCAAAAGTTTAGATAAATTCACATGAGTCAAGTACCATGAAAAAACAGCTTTGATCCTTATCATTGGCATGCTTGAATTATACTCCGAACATAATAGTTGAGAAAATTTCCAGTTTTTCATGTATTGCAAGGGATGCCTGAAGAAGGAAACTAATTTCTGCAACGAGCTTTTGTTTTTATTTTCCGGATTTTGAAGATCAAAGGATACCACATCCTAATATACAACAACAACTAAGCCTTTTCCCATACTAGACGGGGTCGGCTATACCACATCCTAATATAGTTTAGAAAAATAGTAAGCTAAATAAACTCATTAGGTTGATGTTTTGCGAGGATTTTATCTTGTCTTTCTTCTGTTCTACTCTCACAATTTTACTTGTATATGATAACAATCTTTTTCTCTCTTCTCACATGCACAAACAAACTTTTACTGGAAATTTCGTTGCCTTTTATACTTGGGGCAATGTTTTCACATTATCAGGAAAAGTTTGAAACTTTGAATTAGTAGCTTCTTTTATAACAGAGGAATCTGATACCTTTTTGGATGTGAAGTGTCTTTTTCATATATTTATGATGTCCTTGGCATAATTTCATCTGGTTTCGTTGCACATGATATACTGAATTCAAGAAATACACTGGTTTGTTATCAAGCATGACAGAGTTGATGTAGATAAAAGGAACTACAGAACTACAGAACATAGATGAATAGATGAAGTGAGAAGTTGGATGGATCCATGAGCAAGGCTTTCTTCAAAAAAAGTTTCTTATTAACAAAAAACTCAAAGCTATGTTCTTATAAGAGAAGGCTGGTCCTTTCTGTGGTTTGCCATGCTTTAAAGTTTAAACATGGGGACTGTAGATGTAGGTCAAGGATAACTAGTAAAGTTCAAGAGTTGGGATCTGAGACTAGACGTATGTCATTTTCACATACTTTTTTGCTGAACGAAGGCAAAAGAGGCAAGAAAGTAGGATAAGAGTTCAGGTTTCTTCCTGTATTGGCAAGAAAAGTGGGGTGGCATATGTGGTGCAATTGCCACAATGCCCTTCCCAGTGCCTGTAATGGTGCTTAAATGCCTCTCTTATTCGTTATGGTAGTTTAATGGCATTCTTCCTTTACTGTTCCCAAAACTAATTCACGCTTAACTACTGATTTTGCTTCGCTTATGAAAAAGATCCAATATGTGGATGAATCTGTTGTTTATGTTCTTCCTGAACCTTATAACTAATATGAACAAATGACAGGGAACCAAACTTGAGGCAATCTGCTTCAGATTTATTGCAGGTATAATTTCTAACTGTTGCATAGATACTGCATAGAAGTTTTAAGTTAGAATTTGTTTACATTATCCTTTTGCATTTGCAGCACCCTTTTGTTGTAGGAGAATGTCAAGATATTCATCCATTTGCTCGTTCATCAGTTATGGTGAGTATCAAACCTCAGCATTGGCTTCCACTGGAAATATGAAAGAACTGTCCCTGATACAGTGGAATCTTATTTTCTTAGGAACAATCCATGAACTTTTTGAGGCAGTCAGGGTCCTTTTTCAGAAGCTCGTAAGTTTTTATTAATGTGCTATTATATGTAACTCCTTTTAATTGGTATATATGCTTTTCATTCGAAATTTCATTTTTCTGTGCCAGATTTAACGTGATAAACAGGCAAAGCACTAGCCTTCATGATGTCCCAAATCTTGGCAGTGTGAGGTGCTCTACTATATACCCCAAGAGGAAATCCAGAACATCTCCACTTTGGCAGACTAAAACAAGTGGCGATTTGTGTCGGCTCGGTGATGAACTGGAGGATGTGCTAGTGGTTGATTCGGTCCCAACGGACAACCATCTTACGAGGGTAACGTGAATTTAAGTTTTGTGAAAAGTATAAAGGGTTCAATCTTTCCATCACTGATGCACTGGACCCCTAGAGAACTTCAAAGTGTGCTTGAATAAAAAAGTTACTGGGATAGCCTGTCAACCGCATCTAGTGTGGGAAAAGGCTTTGTTAAGATTAAGGTAAGGATTTAGTGAGTTTAAAAGTCTAAAAAAGCTTGTATTGTGGGTTTTGTCTCCAGAGCTTCAATCCCATGTCTGAACCTTTTGATGATTGGCGGGTTGGTGATAGTAAGTCCAATGTACTGCCCAGAATGGCCACAGATGTTGCGGAGGAAGGGAACACTTTTAGTTTTCCTTGCAGTCAGTCAGCATATGAGGATGATGAGGAAGTGACAGAGTCTAAAATAAGAGCCTTCTTAGATGAGAAGGTATGCATAACATTTTCTGTAGAGAGAATCGGAATTTTCTGTTCAGTTTTCCTCAACCTGAGAATCTCAACATTATTGCTACTAAAAATCAATATAATCAAATCAGCGTAGTCTTCAGGCAGTAGTCATAAAAGCTATAAAGATGGTAAGCTGTCCACAGTTTGTAAGCACTGATGTATTTGAGAAAATACAATTTAGTGGCTAGGACTGACTTATATAAATCAAATCATGATATTTGTGCTTGTTTACCCTATCGAGAAATCTGGATGATAATTGGAATGACAAAGCTTGGAAAAAAAAGCTATACTAAACAGTAACAACAGTAGGAAAAAGAGGCGTTTGATTGTGTATGCATGTACTACAACAACAACTAAGCATTTTCCCATACTAGATGGGGTCGGCTACATGATTGTGTATGCATGTAAACATCAAAAATTAGATGTGAACTTTCTAATGGTAAATTTCTTACCTAAAGAAATGTCGAGATGTTTCTCGCATCAACTCATAAAAGATCTTCACGACTTTCGCATGAAAACATATGTGAAATGTTAAATCCGTAATTTAGCATGAACTGGAAGAAAAATGAAAGACCAACCCCTAAGTCGAGAAATAATAAACAAACTTGAGTAAAAGAAACCAAAAATAAACAAACTTGAATCAATTAAATGAACTGTAGGTTCAAGCATAGGGCATTCAGGTGTAGTATAGCGTCATGGTAAGTTCTAGAAAGAAAGTGATACTGAATAGTGGACTACGTTTGATGCATCTTACCACAACTTTATACAGAATTCACAAATATATGGCCTCCACTTTTTGACATCATATTTTTTGTTTCTCTATTTCATGCGATGCACATGCAGGCCTTGGAGCTGAAGAAATTGCAGACACCTCTGTATGAGGAATTCTACAGTACCATGAATACTGTTTCTCCAATCATTGATGGAAGCCGATATGAAACAAATGCTGCACCTTGGAGTTTGCCTCCCACGAGCAGATCACCCAACAAGGTGGGAAGCAGGGAACGGATGCTTGTGGAAGATGTTTCCATGGGTATTATGAGTCCAGGGAGCTCTAGTCATCGCACTTCAACTGTTCAAAACCATCAGAGTGGCAGTCCTTTGGGGGAAGTTTCTCCCTCTAGGATGAATGAGGGGAAATCTCCAGCTCAAGACGGCCAGCATGAACCAAATGTTTCAAGGTTACTACATAATTTTCAACAATATTGATCATTTGGTTATCATGATATGTGCATTTCTAAATTTCTTTTGTTGTTGGTGTTAGCTGTTACGAACAGCAAAGACTGTGGAAAGAGGAACTAGATCGGGAACTTGAGAGGGAACGAGGTACTGTTTAAATTCAAGCAGCATTGTGAAAGGAAAAAGATTTCATTAGAGCATGGGATTTTTCGTTGCGAGACTACTCTTGAACAAATTGCACAAGTTCTACCATTTTATATAGGAGACAATTTAGGGGCGAAATTCATATAGACTGCATTAAAGTATGAGGGGGTAGCAAAGGAACCATCCAGTTATATGGGCACAATCTGGCAGCCGTGATCTTACCAAGAGCATAAAAGTCCCTGAAACACGCACAAGTTCATGCTTGTTTTACCAGCATAGATTTCGTTGATTGGTTCTATGTCTTCATGCAGTCTGATCATATATGGCATTCCTTTGAGCTATAGTTGCCAGTAAGCTAGCTACCCCTATCAAAAGATGCTTTTCTTATACCTCCTCAAGTATTGCTTCTAGATTCCACTTTTCTATTGCATCCCCATAACCCTTCACTTGTTATAATGCATGCTTCTTTGCAGCACTTGTTTTTCTCCTTTCTCACTCCATATTTCTCTTCTTATATCCATGTCATATCCTTGTAATTATGTTTTGAATGTCTTCAGAAAGAAAGAAGCGTTTGGCAGCCAGTGGGAAGAATACAGCTTCTCCAAGAGACAATGCCATAAACTGCCAAAGGGATCGGTTTGGATTCGTTGCATCTCCATAAAAGTTGAGGAGGGAGGCACTACTTGTTCCTGCTTCCTGCACAGTCCGTACAGAATCATGGATTGATGAAAGTGAACCATTGCAATGCGCTGGTGCAGTTCTTTCCACCTTTAGCTTGCTGCTTCATCCATCAATCAACATCAGAAAATATGTAACAATTTCCATCGTCTGGGCACAGCCCTTTATGTTACAGGTAGTAGCTCAAAATGCTACAGTATTTTTTTGCATAATTATCTTCTTTTTTCTCTTTAGATAGCTTCCATGTCCATATGGTTTGGGCATGTTCAGTCTGAGGGAGTGCAGAGTTCTGAAATGGGAGCAAGAGTAATAGCTTGATGACATACTGTAAGTTGAGGATACCTATATGATCTTGCTGTATATTTTTCTCAAGAGAGTTCAATTCGGCGTGTGGTTCCCAACCAGACTGCTCCTTCGCTTGACGCAAATTATCTTTTTCCACAGTTACATCATATTCCGTTTAAAGCATCAAATCCTATAACTGCATTTAGTGTGATTCACTTAGGGTAGCACGTATCCCTCAATAGTGTTCCTGTATTCCAAAGAATTGGGGACTCCAGAGATGTGGTCCTGCGATCTTAACACTGCTATAGAACGCTTAACACTGCTCAGAATTGTTCCAATTATGTTTGAGCGGAGCTTAGCATTGCTGTATTTTGGCCTTTTTCAACTAGTGAAGCTCGAGCTGGCTCAACTACCACGCTTGTGTCTATTTCTTCACTTGTTACTGTTGAACCATGAACCAATGAATCACAGCAAAAAGAAAAGGTTATCTTAGTGCATCTAAATATCCTAGGCAATAAGATGACAGAGAAATTAGTACATCAACCATCCAGCCTCCTGCAAACCCTATTTCCCTCTTCCAATATGTGAAAAGAATGATCCAATTATTGAAAGAGATAGGGTCTCATCATATGACAATTTTGTGTAGTCCTGAGCATTTGTTTATCTTAGATGTGTCCACTTCAAAGGAAAGGGTGACTCATTATTTTGATGAATCCTTTCTTTGGGCAGAAGAAGATTATATAAACACTTACTCAAAATCTCACTTGTCGAATTCCATTTATGGGCGATTCTTACGCAATGGAATCTGAAAAATTGATGATGATATATCTGATCTATGCATAAAGGAGCAGAAGGGGAGTTAAACCCCTTCATAGTTCTTTGTTTGTAACTACACTTGTCTCTTCATTTTAAGGGTGTCCATAGGCCAGTCCTTGTATTTTGATATACTACAACTACAACTACAACTACAACTAAGCCTTTTCCCCATACTAAATGGGGTGGGCTACATGGATTCTTTGTTTCCACAAAGCTCTATCATAATTTGTAGAATCCATGGTAAAAGAGTATTGTGTGTCCATGGGCCAGTGCTTGTTTGATATAAGTGAACATTATCATACTTGACATCGATAATTGGTCATAAGAGTGGGTTGAACCAAACAGATTGGCAAGATTCAGAATTATGAAAATGACTTTGCTGCTCACGGTCAATTCTATTTACTGTATAATGTAGCATGTGTTCCTAAGCCAGTTCTTGGTTCATGCTAATAGCCGAAAAGGCTACACAGACCTTCCCTTCAAGGATGAATACCCATGGAACGAATATTGTTTTGGAAATTTTGTTGGTTTTCTACCAAAAGGCACTAAAAGTATGAGATGCTTCCTCTTATGCTTAGTTTTTCAGTTTCTTGAAATTTTGAGGATTGATTAATCAAATCAGTATTGCAAACATTGAATGGCATACCAGGAGGACACATGACATGGAACTGCAGTTCCCTGAAATTTGAAATACCAATCAGATCTTGCAAATTTGAAATCCGCACGGAGCGCAACTAATTATACATGAAATTGCTCAAAGCAACCCATGCAAGAAGGAAAGTCATACAAGACAGAAAATCCTGAGAGAGAGAGAGAGAGAGGAGGATTAGGATTGTGGGGAGGCTGGACGAATAAAAGGAGACGGAAAGGAAAGAAGGATTTATACTATGACTTTTGATGTGAACTGTTGGATTAGTTCACGTCATTAAATTGAGTTATTATTATAAAGGGATTCCAACTGAATCCTGAAACTTTGGTACAAGCTTATCTCCGCCCTTTATTTTTAGGAGGCACAAGTGTCATTTAGAAGTTATAAAGGTTTTAAAGAAATAAAAACTTTTATTATACTCATGCTCCTTAAAATAAAGGATGGGCAAGAGAGGTTGTAGAATCCAATCTCTCTCTAGAGAGAGATTTTAAAGTTCGCTCCACCTGAAAGAAAAGTTTCTGGATGTGCCAGTTGTAGAAATAAAACATTAACCACTTCTTTTGTTGTCTTGTTAAGTGCACGTAGTGCTCTTCAATGAGCAACTCCTAGCGCATTGTGGGAAATCTTCACCTCTTTAATTTCAGGGAAGAGCGTAATGTTTTCCTTACTCTTTACTTCAAGCTTTAAGCACTTTCTATTAAGATTCTTTTATGAGCACGTAGAGGTGAAGCTCAACCTGTAGGGGTGGGTGATCAGATGCCCTTGCTTCAAGTGGGGAGATTGACTCCCTAGAGGCGCATGTGCGTGTCTGCATTAGGCTTCGGCCTCCCTTTGTAACAAAAAAGGAAAAGAAAATCTTTTATTAGCTCAACCTGTCATCCTCTGTAACCAATTTTGTGAAAAGAGGATGCACCGTGTGATGATCAATGTTTTCTAAGATCCAAACTGCCCTTGAACATGGCAACTATTTCAAGTCACTAATTGTTGTGTAGGCATGCAAAATTAGTTGCATTAGCAACACAATAGCTTAGAATTTAATACGACATAATGCGCAATGTATACAAGAACTAAGCATTTGGATTGCAATTTACATCGGTTCTTTCATAAATAAATTAATTCATATTTGAGGTCCAACCGGTTACCCCCCTTCCCTTGGTTTTCCTTTGTAAACAAGAGCTATGCTTAGGTTATTGGTGTAAAACATCTATAATTGAAGGTATTGATGAACAAGGTGGAAAGAATTAGTCGAATGAAACTTTCTTCCAATCTCGTCAACATCAGCAGGAATGCATGACAAGGTATGTATATTGTCATAAGAACATTAAGTTGGAAGAATCAAAAGAAATTATATAAAACTTAAATTAAACGCAGGTCTTTTAAATATAGCAATGCTTTCAACTTCACTATAATTTGTGTGTCAAGGTTAAAACCCATATATAATCATTCATTTCATGCAAATCAAACATTTTTGACAATCCCCACATACTATGTCATCATTGGATGAGTAAAAGAATATAATGTTAAATAAATGCAAGAAACAACACACAATACCTTACCTTCATTTTTCTAGATATACCTTATCCTTCTATAGTTGATTTAAGTGTGTTCTCTTGCACTTCTACTCCTTATTGCTTGCAATAAGAATATCGTGCTCAAATAAAGTTCACTTTGACATGAACTATGACTGGTCACCAACGAAGGAATCTAATTCCATGATCCGTAGTAGTTCATGAGCTAGGATGCGGACTTGACCTTGGGGACCGAGTCTGATTGATTTGCAAGCTAGAATCAATGAATATATCTAGTTTTGTAAGAGTATTATTCAAAAAATACTCTTACAGAAAAAGAAAGATAAAAATAGTTAACACTACTTCACTTGAGGTAAGTTAGTACTCTTCGTATGTACAAAGTATGTAAACAAGATCATATCTTATTCACTCTTTTGCCTTTACACACTTAATTTTTTTTATTTTTATTTACTTTCATGAACACTTGTCCACACAATGTGGAATTCATCGGTGTCAATTATGTTCTTTCTGGTCCTAATAAAAGGCAAATAGTGACTTGTGTAGAACATTTCATAAAGCTAGAGCATAGACTGCAAAATCTTCCCACTAGAGTTACAATAAAATGCTCATACCTTTCAGTCGAGTGATCTGGAAATTGAATAAACTTCAAAGATAATGCCACATATCAAGTTTATAATACCATAGTAGGCTGGTTATACTTTAGCTCGAATAGGCTAAATTATGATGTAGAGGAATTATGAAGTTGTTGGTGATCAAAAAGCACCCCTTGAACTTGCACAATATCCTGGTCCAGGTCACATGTTTTTGGGAATCAGATGCCCAGCATGCCAAAGGGTGCTAACTTCCATCATCAATTACGAGAACCCATGCTACCTTGAGAAGTAGGACATGGCAACATCCGAAAAAAAGAAAAGGAAACACTAATAAAGAAAGAAACAAGAATGGAGAAAGAAACAAGAATGAAAAAAAAAACAATTGTCTTAATTGTCTTGTTTAAGAATGGACCTCATAGAGAATAAAGAGTACAAGACTAGAATTTAATGCAGACACAAAGGAAGAAAAGGACGAGCTGAGTTGCAGAAAGGTAACTTAATTTATTGGTTTTATTATACTTGAGTCCTTCGCATGCCTACTTTTATAGACCTACTGAGGCAATTATGTAGAGGCTTTCTAAATTCTATTAATTTGTTCCTTGAGGGTGTTTCTAAGTAATCAACTCTCCTTCTTAGAAACCTTTTTGATTTTCGTTATCTTTCCCTAATCATCCACATCATGGGCATGATTTAGTAACCTTCCAAATTTTTATTAATATTACTTAATCATCCAGTTTGTGGACATGATCTCTATGTCCCCCTTCTTGGAAAACTTACTTCAGAAGCTCACTCTCATGATCGTGTCTTCCCAAGATTAGCCTTTTTGAGTTTCCTTTGTGGATTGTGTAAATTTTGGCGTTAACTCTTTGCCCTCATACAACTCGTGTCAAAAGCTCTTGAGGAGTTTAGCTGGAATTCACATGTTTTAAACTGAAACTCTTGGCACTTTTCCCTAAAATGACCTTGTGAATATTGTGTTCTCATTAAAGTGTTCAATAACTACCCTATGAAAAGAATTTCAAATCTTCATATTACTTTGTAAGTTACACTATCTTTGCTCCCACATCCTTTTTTGTTTTCTGCTATATATTGCTTTTTCTGATAGATTAATGCTTCCTATGGTTTCTTGGGTAAGACATGTCCTACCCAGCATATACCAGATAAGTATTGCCGTTCAGGAAGCATGCCTTGAACTAGCACAATCTCCTGCGGATCACCTATTTATGGGAGTCGAGTGACGAGTTTGTGAGCATTCTAGAGCGTGATGACCTATATCTAGTGGGGATACGGGTAGGGGCATTTATAGAGCTTAAGTGATTCTATGGGTCTCTTAATAATCCTTAGACAAGTGTCCAAGTTACTTGTCAGGATTCAGGAAAAGATTATGATTAAATGTGAGATCAATGATGGGAATTGGTCCTAAGTAGGACTCTCCAACAATAAGAGAAAAGAAAAGACAACGGTAATAAAGAAAGAAAGTAAAAGGAGCACCTGCCTTCTTTAAGAGTTGATCTTACAAAGAAGAAAAAGAGTCTACAAGGCTTGAAAGCAAGGTGGACACATAAGCGAAGAAGATTACCTTGCAATGAAGGTTGCTGATGATTGCCGAATTCCTGTATCTCTCTGTTTTTCCAGAGATGAAAATGGCACAGCTGTGAAGACGATAGACACGAGGTTCCCTCACAGGGGCTTGCATACACAAATGTTGTTTCTCTGTAATTTTCTGGTATTTCTCTCTATATATCTATGTCTCTGTATGTGCTTGCCTTTATAGGCAGGTGCTCCCCCATTTGTCTGTGCTTATCCACCTATAGCTTCCCTCGTCTGGGAGCTTTAACGGATGGCCATTACCGGAGTTACCTAGTTTGGCCTGATCCTCAAGTGACGGCTGGATGACCAGTCCAGCCGTTACTTGAGCCGAGAATGACCACCATTTTGTAACATCTCCCACTTGGCCATTTGAGCCAAGTATATCGACATACTGGTTTTCCTCCCACTTTCAGGGGTTTTCCCTAGTTATGTTGATTCCTATTCCTGATTACTATTGTAATCAGAACTTATTGTGTGGTTATTTCTCTACACAACAAATCATCCATTGTATGGTTATTTACCTATACAACAATTGTATATCTGTTGTATGGTTGTTTGCCTATACAACAAATCAAACATATCTCAAACCCATGTTTCCAACATGTTTTGAGAAGAGTTCTTCTGTTATGCCTTTTGTTAAGGGGTCTGCCAACATGTCTACCGTTGGCATGTATGAGATGGATATTTCCTTTCTCATAACCATATCATGAACATAGTGGTATTTTACCATTATATGCTTGCTTTTCGAGCAATATGCTCTACTCTAAATAAGAGTAATTGCTGCATTGTTATCGTAATAGATAACCACTGGCTCGTCTGTTATCTCCAGCTTCAAATCTCGTATGAAGCAGCTTATCCAGACAGCACTTGTTGCAGCTATACAACAAGCAACATACTTAGCTTCCTGTGTATGCAATGCTACACAACCCTGTTTCTTGCATGCCCAAGAAACAACACCACCTCCAAATAAGAATATTTGTCTTGAGGTTGATTTGCTGTCATCTTTGCTCCCAGCAAAGTTAGTGTCTGAGTATCCTACTACTTTCAGTTCATTTGCTTGAAAACACAGTTTCAAGTTCTTTGTTCCTTTCAGATATCTTAGAATCATTTTTACAGCTACCCAATGCTGCCAACCAGGATTACTTTAATATCTACTGACAAGACCAACAATAAAGTTGATATCTGGCCTTGTACACAATATAGCATACATCAAGCTACCAACAGCTTGTGCATAAAAAACATTAGGCTTATCGTCTCCTTCACCAGGACAACCAGCCTTACTCAATTTCACCCCTTTTGCAACAGGTTTATCTGCAGACTTGCATTCACCCATTTTGAACTTCTTGAGGATATAGTCTATATATCTCTCCTAACTCAGGCATAAGAGTCTAGATTCTCTATCTCGAGAGATCTTTATACCCAGGATATAGGATGCTTCCCCCATATCCTTCATTTCAAACTTTGAGTTCAACCATGACTTGGTTTTGACAATCATCTCATTGTCGTTTCTAGTCAATAATATGTCATCTACATATATAATGATAAGATGACAAAGTGGCTCCCTCTGTTCTAGACATAAACACAATGATCAAGTTTGTTAGCCACAAACCCAAGTTCTATAATGGCATTTTGAAAGGTCAAATACCATTGGCGAGGTGACTGTTTCAGGCTATATAGGGATTTTTTCAACCTATATACTTTATTTTCTTAGCCTTCAACCACAAATCCTTTGGGCTGCTGCATGTATATGATTTCTTCTAAATCATCATTTAGAAAGGTTGTCTTTACATCTAACTGATGTAAATCCAAATCATAGTATGCAGATATTGCCAGGATTATTCGTATGGATGCAAATTTTACAACTGGAGAATATGTCTCAATATAATTTATCTCCTCTTTTTGCGAAAAACCCTTTGCAACCAATCTCGCTTTAAACTTGTCGATTGTACCATCGACCTTGTATTTCTTTTTGAGAACTCATTTACAGCCTATAACTTTCCTTTCTTTTGGTAAATCAACAAATTCCCAGACTTGATTTTTCTCAATGGATTCAATTTCCTCATCCATGGCTTTCTCTTAGTCTATTGCTTCCGATGAGTTCATTTCTTGTTGATAAGTCAAGTTATCAGTCAACTCATCTAAATCTACTGAATTACATACTTCCTATGCAAGATAAGTGTGATAATCCTTTAAGTAGGACGGGGTGACTCTTGGCCTCTTATGTCCACTTAAGGTATCGGTAGTTTCAGAAAGATCTTCTATGGGCTCAAAAGATGATTGGTCTAAATCTACCAAATTATCAATACATTCCTCATTGTTTTCCAGGATGTCATTCTTAGAATCTTCTAAGAATTCAACATCTCTGTTTTCAATGAGTTTGTGATCCTTATGATAAAACCGATATCCTTTTGGACCTTTTGAATATCCAATAAATATGCACCTCAAGTACCTACTGTCTAGTTTATCTCTAGACTGATCAAGGATCTTAACATGTGCAATTGATCTCCACCTCATGAGATGACCTATGTTGGATTTTCTTCCAAACCACATTTCATATGGTATAGTGAATACAACTTTACATGGTACTCTGTTGAATACGTAAACGGTTGTATTTACTGCTTCTCCCCAAAATATCCTTGGAAGAGAGGCATCAATCAGCATAGACCTTGTCATGTTCAGTAAAGTTCTATTGTATCTTTCAGCTACACCATTTTGCTGAGGTGTCCTAGGCATTGAGTTTTGTTTAGCAATACCAAAGTCTTTGCAAAATTCTAAGAATTCTGCCGAGGTATACTCACCTCCTCTGTCCGATCTCAAGACTTTGATCGAATGCCCTAATTGATTTTCTACTTCTTACTTATATTCTTTGAAAGCATCAAGTGCTTCTGATTTATGTACCAAAAGATATATATACATATATCTAGAGTAATCATCGTTAAAGGTTATAAAATAACCCTTTTCTCGATGTGTCTTTACTCTGAAAGGTCCACATAAATCTGTGTGAATAATTTCTAACAAGGTTGTTGCCCTTGTTGTTTCCTTGGGAAAGACTTTCCTTATCATTTTTCATTATATGCAAGCTTCACACTTGTTGAAAATCTTTTCCTCAAATCCGGGTAATAAGTCAAAGTTGGATAATTTTCTCAACTTTTCTAGACTTATATACCCTAGGCATTTATGCCACATATTCAGATCAACAGAAAAGGCACTCTTAATATAAATAGAAGATTGATGATTTTCATTATCAGATAACTTGAACAGTCCTTATTCTACATCAAATTCTCTTGAAAACAAGATTCTCTCATGTTTGCCCACAGTCACCTTGCTAGGTATAAAACTAACTTTAAAACCCTTCTTAACTAAGGCAGGGATCGAGACCAGATTGTGCCTTATTGATGACACAATTAATACATCGGTAAGTACAATTGGTTTGCCTTGTACAAATATCCTAAATGATCCAATACCCAGAACATCTGAGAAAGTACTGTTTTTCATATATACACGATGTTGTCTGGGTTGGTATTCCTTCAGGTCAATTGCCCCTTCCTTGGTCTTTGAGATATGTCTTGTAGTTCCCGAGTCTGTCCACCAACTTGTAACTGGGCGGTCCAAGTATAGACATTCTGAAATTACGTAGATTATATCCGGCTTCTTCGACTGTTCGCGCTGTGGGTTGTTTCCTTCACCTTTCTTGTTGCGACAATCCCTCTTATAGTGTCCCATCTTTCTACAGTTGAAACACTTGATCCGGAAGCGGTTTCCTATGATTTCTTAAAACTTTGATCGCCTTTCTTGTTATTCTTGCCAAACCTTTTATTTGATTTCTTTTTCTGGTTGGATTTGGAGCTAGACTCTAACTCATCCTGGACCAATAGCAATTTCTCCTTTTTGTTTTTCAGCATGTGTTCATCCTCAATTGCTAGCTTTAGAGACAACTCAAAAAGGTTGATTTCAAGCCTTAATCTTAAGGCAGTGGTGACCATGTTCCATGATGGAGGTAGACTGTTCAGTATGGTTGATATATGCATCGGTTCGGGGATGACTAATTTTGCTACGGCTAGGTCTTTAGCCATCACTAGCATGTAATTTACATGCTCTACTACATTTTCTCCTTCTTTCATTCTGAAGGAGTTATATTTTTGTAGTAGCAACTGCACATGTAATTTTGTAGTTGTATCATACTTAGCTGTTAGTGAGTTAAACAACTCTTTGGCGGTCTCATATTCTTCAAAGACCCTAATCAAGTCATCCTCCATGTATCTTAACATGATCGTCCTTGCTATGGTATCATCCTTTAGAAATATTTTATACATTTTTAACTGTTGCTGGTTTGCGTATGGTGGTGGAGGATACACAGTTTCCTTTAAAACATACTCTACACTTTCTAGTGTTAGAGCCAGTGGGATTCTTCTCTTCTAAGTCTGGAAGTTCAGACCGTTTAACTTTTCTATTTTTGCCAGTTCGAACACAGATATCTTAGAATTCATTTTTTTAGGTGTTTGACAAAAATATCAATCAAGCGGTCTAAAAGGAAACAAAAACACACAAAGCAAGATACATGTTAAAGTGATGCAGAATATGAAGCAGAAAAAATTTTCTGAGAGTTTTTTCTGCCTCTAAACCCCCTAAAAAGGATACCAACGGATAAATTTATAATTGTATCTATTTGTCCTCTTTTGTAATTTTTGTAAAATCACAAGGACAAACTCATAAAATTACTATTTGGTATTCTTATAAAATTCGCAATTGATCGGGGTTAAAATCATAATTTTAACTCTCAGGACGAATCTGTAATTTTTCCAAAAGAACAGGAGTAAACCCGTCTTTTGACTAAGTGGCAGAAACAAAATTATCCAAATCAGGTTGGACAATATCGTAAAATAACAACCTAGTAAAATAACAACCCCTGGTTTTCTTGTAATTTTCAAAAACTGCCAAGGGGTAAAACTGTCCTTTTATCATGGTAGACTATGTAATATCTGAAATAGGTCAGGGGCATTTCTGTCTTTTTGACACAAACCCCGAGGCGGTTTTTAGAAACCACTGGTGGTTTTAGAAAACACTAGCGGTTTTAGAAAACCGCTGTCAGTTTTTAGAAAATCGTGAACGGTTTTGGAAAACCGTGGTTTTTCTGCCACGGTTTTTCGAAACCACAGTTTTTTTTTTTTTTACTAAAAGTTCTCTTTGGAGAGAGAGAGAGAGAGAGAGAGAGAGAGAGAGAGAGAAGCAGGCGGTTGTCGGAGAACTCATTCCAACTGATCGTCGGTTGTCGGCTGTTTCGGTTTTCCTTAGAGTGCCTCTGGTTTCTCCTTTAGCCGTCCCTGCCGTCTTGACTGCCTTTAGGATTTATGCTGTCCGGCTCGCCTCAGGACTCTAGGTGTTTCGGTTGTTTCGGCTTCTGGTTGTTTCGGCTGTTTTGACCGATTTCGCCTCTGGTCGCTTCGACTGTTTCAGCCTCTGGCTGTTTCAGCTGTTTTAGCCGATTTCGCCTCTGGCCGTTTTGGCCAATTTGTTTCTAGGTTTCTCCTTCTACCTTTCCTGCCGACTACCGACTGCCGCCTTCCATCGAATTTTTTTTCTTCTTAACCTCTATTTCTGTTTTGTAGGGAACCAGGCTCTAATACCAATGACGGCGAAGAAGATTACCTTGCAGTGAAGGTTGCTGATGATCGTCGGATTCTTATAGCTCACAGGAGCTTACACAGACAAATGTCGTTTCTCTGTAATTTTTCGGTATTTCTCTCTATATATCTATGTCTCTGAATGTGCCTGCATTTATAGGCAGGCGCTCTCCCATTTATCTGTGCTTATCCACCTGTGGCTTCCCTCGTCTGGGAGCTTTAACGGACGGTCGTTACATGGCCTGATCCTCAGGTAACGGCTAGATGGTCAGTCGAGCCATTACCCGAGCTGAGAATGACCACCATTTTGTAACATAAGAAAGAAAAAAGTAAGCTGAATAAATGAAGTTAACTATATTGATTGGTTTCATGATGCTTCATGCCTTTTCATATTTGGTTTTTATAGGCCTGTGGAGGTAGTTTTAGAGAACCTTTCCAAATTTTGTTGTTTCATTCTATTAGAGTGTTTTATAGTTATTTGACTTTTCTTCTCAGTAACTTTCTTGATTTTGGTTATTATTCTTTAATCATCCACCTCGAGGACACGATCTAGTAATTTTGCTGGTTTTGGTTACTAAGGAAATCTATCTTGTAGTCATGATCTCCATGTTCCCCTTCTTCAAAAACTGGCTTCAAACACTTGCCATCATGATCATGCATTACATCATTTTGGGCTTCCTTTGGGAAAATTTGTGATTTAATGTTAAATGTCAATCTGTAAAAAAATTGTTGTTGGTGATGCTTTTAGCATTATTTGTCTATGCTGTTTTAGCCGAAGCCCATGAGAAGTGCAATGGCAGAGGAAAACAAGTAAAATCTACTAACATAGGCAAATACAATGAAAATGAAAATTGTTTATTTTGTGTGTTTTTGTTGAATTTGTTTATCACTACATTCCTTGCTCATCCAATGGTGACATATTAAGGAGTTAATGTTATGAACTTAAAACTTATAAATAAAGTGCATCAACCTTGATTCACATCTACGATCAAGTTGGCAGCATTGCACGTGGTCAAAAGTGACCTAGTTTGTAACACTATTATTCCATTCCAAAAGGTATTCTTCATTTCTATCAACCTTTCTTTATAATAGATGTATCTTTTTGCCATATCATATAATTACTAAAACCTGTAAGGACAAAGATATTGAACGTAACCTTTCACAAACCTTAATGAATGTAATATGATTAGAGAAGGAAAACAATTAATGATTAGAAATATCTATAGATAAATCACTCTAAACTCAGAGATATTTGCTTCGCTTTGTAAAGGAGAGAGAATCACGTTGCATTATTTCGACAACATCCAATCTTCCAACAACATAACATACTCATGTTGTAAATGTAATAACTGCGATATATGATTGGATAGCGTAGGTTTTTTATGGATGCGTATCTTATTGCATCATACAATATGGTAGAACTTTGCTTGTCCTTATCTAATAAACGAAAAAAAATTTAAACTAATAAGAGTTGTAAATTGTAAAAGATCAACAAAGTGAAGACATATTTAATTCCATAGATGTTGTAGCATGGGATAAGATGCAATTCACATCAATAAATTTGTGAAAACAATACATGCATGTGGATTGCACCAATCTAAGTATATATAGTGCATGATATTGTAGAATATCATAATATACCCTATGATAAAATACGATATGTATGGCATCTATTCAAATCTGTAAGGAAATACCCCTTCAATTTATTTTGTAATTTTCTCTATAGTTAAAGGGCAAATTGGTACTTTTGACTTTCTATCCTTTTTTGTGATTCTATAAATGTCCATGTATTTTTATGAGATGGCAAAATAGTGAATTTAACAAACAGTAAGGGACAAAATTATAAAACAAACCATATACCCAATCCATAATTTTTCAGGATATATATGGATAAATCCACAAATTTGCAAAACAGGTTTGGCTATAATTTAAACTAATCAGTGAAGGACTAAACTACACATTCACGTACTTAAGGGCATAACAATCATTCAACTAAAAATATATGGACTTATCAATAATTTTGTCTAATGTCGGACTCTAAAAATATTTGATGAAATTGTAAAAATACCCTTCAATTTGCTTTTGTAATTTTCTCTACATTTAAAGGGTAAATTGGTAATTTTAATTTTCTATCCATTCATGGGCAAAAACATATTTTTATTAGATGGCAAAATCGTGAATTTAATAAACAGTAAGGGACAAAATTATAAAACAAACCATATACCCAATCCATAATTTATCATGATATATATGGACAAATCCAAAAATTTGGAGAACATGTTTGCCTATAATTTAAACTAATTGGCAAAGGACAATATATGAACTTATCAGTAATTTTGTCTAATGACAGACTCTATAATATCTATTATTACGAATAGAATGGACCTTTCAGTCCACTATCCGAGGAAGTTTTCGAAAAACTATGCTAGGGGAGGCTTTGTCGGCCTTGTGATGGAAATCGAGGGAGCCTTCAGCTGTCTCTATTAATGGCCTCTAGCCATCGTCCTCCTTGATGAGCAGACAAAAAAAATTTGTTGCCGAACAATCATTTCCTTGGTTTGTCAACTCTCGGCCATCTCTATGATTCTCAAAAATTAGAGACTTAGAAAACTAGTTAACTTCCAACATTTTTCAATCGATTATTCTACTTCTTGCTTTGTTGTCTTTCTTGTTCCTTGTATTATTTTTCTAGGTAAGAACTAATAGGAACAAATGAAAAAAAACAATTTGTTTGCCGAGAGAGATCAAGCAAACTAAAAAAACTCACATTTATTTTTCCAGGTAAGAACTAATAGGAACAAATGAAGAAAAACAATTTGTTCTCCAAGGGATATCAAGCAAACTAAAAAAACTCACATTTGAGAAGATAAGTACTCTTCCATTTCTTCATATAGACAAACAAAAACTCTCAATAGTCTAAGCATAGAGACACCAAATCATTGGATTTTCTTTCAATCAATTTATGTATTTCTTTTATAAATCATTTCCTTAGACACATCAATGAAAGCATATTTATTGTTTATGAGCTAGTGGACAGTATGAAGGCCAATAGAAGACCTTAATATTGAAGGGGATCCACTCTTCCCTTATCTTTTCCTTATTGTTGTGGAATAATTGACCCAAAGACTAAATATAGAGGAACGAAGGAAGACAATTATCTCCATGTAGGTCTCCTTTTATCCGATGATAAAAGGATGCTCTTCCCCGATTTTTTGAGATATTTTTTTCATAAAGATAAACCTTTAAAACAAAAACAATTTAAATTTATTAAAAGAACAACGAAAATCTCTCACAGAAGATATTGACTTTAATGAAAAGCCTAGAAAGAAAATTACAAGATGTAAAACCAAGTATATAAGCAAATACAAGTTTGTATATACAAGTATGTGAATATATACAAAAAGAATATCTTTCCTGTTGAAAACCCTTGGCAGGTAACTGAGCACTTCTCTTTCTCTCTTCTCTCTTCTGCTTCTTCTTCTTCTTGTTGTGCTTTGCTTCGTCATGTGGAGCTTTTTAAGTCTCAAAAGTCAATATTGGTATTAGAGTGGGACAATTGCTTTGTTGTGTTCTTCATGATTGCAACATATCAAGTATAAAGTTCTTATCCAAGAGAGGAGTCAGTAAAAAAAAGAGGAAACTTGATTGAATTTCTGAAGAAAAATAGAGAAGGATAGGTTTTTTGTTTTAGGTTGGCCCACCCTTGCACAACTTCTTGAATCTCTTGATTGCACAACCACTCCCTCATGTCAAATGTCTTCTTGAGTTAAAAGGGTCTCATAAAATCTTGATTCCTCCTCCAAAATATTTGTGTGTATGTGGAGTTGGAACCATCATTTTTGACTTGGAAATTGCTCACACTTCTGTTTATTAAAGCCATGTGAAAGAACTATGTGTTCTAGTATGCTTGAATGAGCAATTTAGTGTGAGCTCTTCTAAGAAATGAAATTCTAAACCTAAATTTGTATTTTGTGTTTCTTTTCTATAAGGCTCATGTCTCCTGCATCTGTAGCCGATTGAATACTATCCAACTCTCTCACACTATAATCCACCTTTCATCGGGCTACAAAAATCACAGCCAGTCAGATGTAATTACTGATTCGATTGGCACCTCTAATCGATCAACCTTCACAAAACACCCAATTTTATTCTACTGATGAGTTGCTTTGCCTCTCAATCATCTCTCATGCATGTTGGCTGACTCACAGTCTCTCACTCTCAATCACCCTTCACTCATGCACTCAACTCTCCCCTCACCCACACTCACGATTCAGGAGGAAGGAACTTGAAGATGATGGAGGCGGTTGGTTTTACACTCAAGAATGCAAATTCCTCAATACAACATATCGCATTAGCCTTTATAGGCAACAACTCCAGTCCATGCAACTTACTCTAGGGAGAATCTCCAGTTCCATCCAACCCAAGTGGATCCTAGATCCCCTTACTTGACCTACATAAAATACCAAACACCTAAGTCAACACTACACTAATTGAAGCCAGTTCCAACACAATACATCAATCCAATCCTGTTTACAGCAAGCCTACCATCTAGATTCCATATGATCCTACTGATGCACATCACATTACAAAGACTTGCATACCCTCAAAGGGTTTACAACCGGCTCATTTAAGGGTGATTTGATCCAAGTTAAGCTCAATGTCATACAAGTATGCAACATAGGTGCTTATAAACACTACATGACCCTAGTGCATGTCAGTTTGACGCATGTGAATGGCACACATACTCCTCCAAAGTATGGGCATCAATCTCCTCTTCCATGCAGTACTAGACCTCTTAGAAGATGATCCATGACACACTATCAGTCTCTCACCTTTGGACTAAGATATTTCAAACCAAATCTTTTTCCATTGTATGAGCCTCTATTTTATCACTTTGAGTTTTCTATATATAGTTGTTGACTTTAATGTACCACTTTACCTTTGTAAGGATAGTTCACATTATTAGAAAATAAAATGCATGTACTTCTATTGTGCTCTGGTGTATTCAAAGTTACTTTAACCCAACACAAGTTGGGAATACATGAAACTAGACCTCAGTCACAAGAGTTTTGTCAAGTTTTTTGGTGATAAAGTTGCCCTCTACTTGTTGATTTGTCTGCACATCTCACTCCTTTGGTCTTTATCTTTATGACACCATAATCTTTAATGTAATCCTTAAACTCTCACGTCCTATATCAAATCTTCCTCCATCAATGAGATCGAATGAGTCCCTACAATTTGCATTACCACTTTTATGACAACTATATAATTGGCTCTACCCTCCATTCTCTCTGAAGAGTAATACATTGTATTCCGATCACCGTCTAGCATCTATAGATCTGATATTTGAAAGTTACACAAGGAACCCCATGGAGGTTGACGTTGAACATAGTAATTGGACCTATACACCCTTGTAACCTAGAATAGTCCTCTCGTATTTGAGATATATATTATGATATACTACTCTATAATTTCATGATCTGAACTACCCTACCCTCAACAAGATTGTCCACATAATTGTAATTCTGAGACACTTAGTCTCACTAGCCATTGCCTCAATTATAACTTTACATTCTTTCTTTTAGAAATAAAACACTCTCTTTCCTTTCCTAGCTTTTACGTAGAGAGTATTCATAGGAAGACCTTCATTTAATGATATTGGGCTTGGAGGAGCTAGAAGAAATCTTTGTCTCCTTGCTTGCATGGTGTGGTGGTTAGCTTTCTTATTTATGTACTCAACCATATCTCTAACTTTAAGCACATCATTATAGGTCACTAGCTTAGGTCTTCCTCTCTTCATACACAACAACACATTGTTGTCTACTTCAATGCTTATCCCTAATCCTTTAGTAATCATAAAGATGTTCTTCTGTGAGCAACCTAGTTCCTTGGTACTACTAGTTTAGGAGAAGGCATTAATTTCACTTTCTTCTTTTCTAGTATAGCTATAATGGTCAGAGATAATGGCTTGTCTACTTTTGAGAGTTCCTCCATCTCTTACTAGTAGTCACAATTATTGTTATTGAAAGATAGCTTAATAAAGAACAAACTATTCTTTTCAGCAATAAATTTCATCACTCTAAATTGACTCCACATTCTCTTTAGAGAAAAAATGGAATTCACTGTCTCCAAGTGAATCCTACTAATAGATTCCATTGCCAAAACTTCCTCCATTGCTTAAACGTCGTCTTTGGTTTTTTCCAACCTTCTTGATTTTGTATCATCATCACTTCAATCTCCATCAAATTTACTACTTGTGTCAGTGTATCATTCCCCACAAGCTAGGACCACATTCTTAGTGGTTTGTTTCACTACACTCTTCTTTCATTATATCCTTGTTTGGATCCAATGGGTGTCCTTGTGGAGGAGAACTCTCTATTGAGGTCAAAGGCCACTTTAACTACTCTCTCTATTAATAATAGTTGAGGTTAAAAGTTTGAGATCTTTTATCTTTCTAGGAGTTATGTTAGCTTATAAGCCAAGAATATTTACAATTGATACATGTAGCATTTGATAATAATGAACCTACTATTTATATCCAACTATTGGAGACATTTGTATTTTCCACAGTCATTGAGAATTCGTTTGTAAAAACTATTAATTCAATCAGATGATAGTAACAATTTGCAGAATATATTGTTTAGTACCTTGATCTCAAATTGAAGATCTCTTAGAAACTTAAAAGAAAATTAAACACTTAATTGATCTCATGTAAAGAAAATGAGGAAAAATCTAAGATTCAAAAAGATTCAAAACCCCATATCTGATGGGTACCCCTGTTTGGATATATTCAATGCATGGTTTTATTAATAAGATTTGGCTCGACAAACTACATATGAGGTTTCAGATATTTGATATTCCAATATATCTCATATCCAACCATAATTTAATTTCTGTGCACATTTGAATTTTTGACCCGTTAGATATCTGAGTTTAATACTTGACCTACACAAAGTAGTTGAGCTATATCCTTGATATGTTCCATTCTCTTACATATACAATTTGTGCATATTCAGGCAAGCCCCTAGTCTTTTGGATATTACTTTAGTGTGCTGATACCATATTCAAACTTGTTATCATATATATTATGAGGAAAGATCCAAATCTTCAAAAAATACTAGGTAAAATATCCAAAAGTATAAAGGCTTGAAATTTTCAGTTCTTAAGAGGAACTTTGGCTAGATTTGGGTTTTGTAAATTCTCATATAACACATCTAGCTCCATGCTTTCATCAATAATATGTGGCTTGTCACCAACAACTTATGGATCTATACTTGAGTAGTAACCTTAATGATCATTATGGCTTGGATTTGAGTCAATCCTGACACATTGACAACTCTCACGTTAATTTGAGTTGGACCTAGATGGTTGCACAAGATCTTGGAACCTAAGCTGAGCCAGCACCTCATCTGAATCAATGATGCCAATTTTGGGTTTGGTTCCAATTATATATGAAGTAGAATTTTGAAATTAGAACTAAAATATGATTTGGAACAGTTGGTTCCAATTCTATCTTGTCACCTTAGAAGGTGGAACATTAACTTAACCATATACCTCCACCTCTAGTATAAGGTGAGCCAGTACCCCATCTGAATCAATGATGTCAATTTTGGGTTTGGTTCCAATTATATATAAAGTAGGATTTTGAAATTAGAACTAAAATATGATTTGAAACAGTTGGAACATTAACTGAACCATATACCTCCACCTCTAGTATAAGGTGGTTTGTGTTCAGTAAGATCCATATGTTTATGTTTCCATTCTTTGTTGCATTTACAATTTTATCCTCGAACTACTTTTAACTTTACTGAAACTACTTATTTCCAAACTAAAACCTGCAAGTTATCTAAAAATACATATAAGTGCCTAGAAATATTTACAGTTTAGTATATGGATATTTTGGATATTGCAATTTAATGTCTGACTATGTTATATTAATTGTTTATTAGAAAATATCTTATTGTTTTATCGTTGCTTGTTTAATGTTTCCTATATGAAAAATGTAGATCCTATTTGTGTTATCTGTGCTAAATATTTAAAAATAACTACTGGAATTCGTGTTTTTGAATTGATAAAGACCAAAAAAATAAATGGCCTATATTTTTAAACATTGAAAAGAATAATCTTGTTGGCCCTAACACTAGAGGATGTTGACTATGTGCTTAAAAAAATTGTTTTATCCTCTATACCAAATGTCATAGAGGATAAAAAAAAGACATATAAGACATTTATAAAATTGATACTATAGTCATGACCATTATGTTCACCTATATGACAAATGATTTGATTAGGGTCTTTGAGAAATTTGAAACTACTAAAGAGTTATTTGATTCTCTAATAGTCAAATATGATATTATTGCTAAACTTCATGTTGAACTGCTCATTTAAAAGTATAATTCTTATAAAATGAAAGAATGGGATAATGTAGTTGAACATGCAAACCAAATGTTACTAATGGCTAGGGATTTAACTTTAGTAAAATCATTCATCCCTAAATGCATGCAAATATCCACTATCATGAATAATTTTCCCCATCATGGAATATGGGGAATGGTTGTCGACCACGGCATGATGATGGACTGGGGCTGAGACGTATTGGTGAAATTAACTAGGCCCTACTTGCTAAACTAGCTTTGGAATGTTGTTTGTCGGCATTCCGATCCTTGGAGCCGATTAGTGCAGTATATCCGGCTCCCCCACAGTAAATTACTTGGCACCTACAGTTGGTAGTCACTCTAGAAGAGTATTGAAAATAATAGAAATGGGGACGCAGTGGTCAGTCGGAAATGGAGCTTAGGTAGAACTGTGGTTTCATCCTTGGCTGGGTAACTTCGTTTAGCCACGTTGGTAGAAAGGGCCCAAACCACATATTGAAGCCTTAGGGGTGTGTTTGTACAAGGTTAAACTGCCTTTTGATTTTTGGTGTCACAGTTTTAAGTTTAAGTTTAAGTTTCATTATGCATAAAAGACCCACCTCGTTGACTTAGAATTGTGGTTTTATGTACTCGATTTGAGTAAAAAACTACATCAGGGCTTTGCACGAAAATTCAACACCTTCTTTGTGTTGTTATTTAAACACCAAACGATAGTTCTTCAAAACCATGATTACCAAGGCCTTCAGTTGTGGTATCGAGGGCCTCGCACCAAAAATCAGACATTCCCTGACAATTCAATCGGTGAGGATCAACAGGTTAAATGTCCAATGTTACCTATTTTATTTCATGTCAAGCATTCCTATTTATCTTCTTGTGCCATGGAATGATCTGCAACATGATGGTGCGGATCAGCTCAAATGGATGGATAAATGAACACGTCCTCTCAGCAAAGGCGGCATGGGATTCCTTTAGAGTTGGGGAAGCACCGTTCAACCACTAGAGAAGAGTCTGGTGCACATTCCACAGCCCTCGTGCTGCGCTAACATTAGAAAGGGAGCTGCTCACGCGAGATATACTGAAAGCATCAAGTCAGGAAGTAAATTGAGGTTTGGGCAGTAGAGAAGCTGACTCTGCTTCCGACATTTACCTGCAGTGTCCCTTAAGGAGACTATGAACTCTTGTTGCATGGCGGCTTAGAAAGTGGAATGGCGTCCGGAGCCATCTATTTCGGTCACTGGCGAGCTGGAGCAAGAAAAAATGAAAAGACAAGGCTATGAGCAGAGCGTGGATGGTAGTAGTGAGGAATATTTGGGAGAAAAAGAATACTGCGATTTTCGAAGAAAAGGCTCCCTCACACAGCAAAAGACTGGTTGCAGATACTTTGAATTAGATCAGAGAGAAGGTGCTACTGATAATGGGAGGAAAGCAATCTGCAATCAGAGATAAATGGCTATGTAAGAACAGATGGTGGCCTCCGGTAAGGTAATTGGATCAAGATATCCACTTTCAGAGTGGGCAGAGAATATTGGCGAATTGGTTGAACAGTCTGTCGGGCAGATGGCTCTTTCAAGAAGGCAGGATAGTTCACGAAACCTATGCATGGCAGAACTCATGAACCGATATGGTGCAACGAAGTACTGCGACAATATACGACCTGTAAAATCATGTTTCAATCCTCAAGGGAGGACATAGTTTACGCAGTGAATAATGCTATGCAACGGGGGCCAGAGCACATTTATTGTAGATAACAGTTTGACCTCTTTGAACATTCAATTTCATTCTATCTACAACTTCCCGTATACTAGATGGGATTAACTATATAAATTCTTTGTTTCCACATAGTCAGTTAACTCAACATAAGTGAGGTTATTCTTTCTTGTTTCTTTTCAATACTTTTGTGAATCTTCTTCTTTTTTTTGGCATTTTTACAATCTAATTTTTTGTTACTTTCTTTTAACATTATAGTTAGAAATTATAGTTAGAAGGATAAACCACTAGTGGTAGGTACTCTTCACTCCGAGAATGGTCTCTTTTGTGTACAATACTTCTTTCATATCTGGTAGGGGTCTGGCTGAAACCAGGTTGAATGAAAATATATATATATATATAACACCTAGCAAGATATTGACGTGCAGTTCATCATGATTTTAAGTATATTTATGCATCATGCAGATCTAGAAAACATGAAATATTATAAGATATTGTGGGAGGTATCAAATTCACAAGATTTTTTTCCCAGAACCATTTGACGTCTTTCGAACATAAACTATTCTATTCCTCGTGAACGCATCTTTATCCTGAAAATCTATGCATCCACATACATTTACTTAACCGCTAGGGTTAGAGAAAAACATAAACCGGCCTATTCAATTCAATTGGACGGTTAGGATCTCATGCACAATTTGTAACCTCAAACTTTTAGAGACCGACTTCCAATTAAATCGGGTCACAATACTTTCAACCTTTGTTTCTTTTTCTTTCCTCAAGATTGAATATAAAGAGGGCCTTTGGTCAGATTTAGGCAACAACATCCAAAATATGCGATGTATCATAAAAGGGCACGCTTTCGTGTTGTTTGAGGCAACAACTAAACACAGGCAGAAAGCCATACACCAATACTGAATCATTAATATGAATATCTTTACCACATGATTAATATAATGAAATATTTTGAGGGACATGAGTGTAAAGCCACCAGTGTGCAAAACCTTCAGATGATTTTGTGCACTTATAGTTTAGGCAGACTAAAATGATAATTACATTGCAACGCATAAAAAAATAAGGGGAAGAGGAAAGAATAAAACAAATATTATTTACATATTGACAGATCCACAAAGAGACTCTGCAGCCTGATGTTCGGTTATGCAGCAGCCAACTGCTTCTTAACGATAAGAGTGAATGACGAAGGCGATCTTGCTTCACCTCTCGCACCAATCTTCCTTCAAAAGATTGCCTAATTCCGTATGGTTGTTTCATTTACATGAATGCACTTTGCAGAAATAATGTCACAATCTCGGCAAGGTTGAGATCTCTCGTTCGCCTTGAGATCCTGCAACATCACAAAAGATTGAAACAGAATCAAAGTTGAGTTTGGCACAGAGGAACGGTGCAAGGCAATTCCCTTTACAGCTCGTGCTTGCTAGAGTTGCTGATGCTACGAGTTTGGCTTTGAAACAACCTGAACAAGTCGGGTTTGTCTTTTGGTAACACAAAGGGGATGTGATTCACAGTTAGATTGTGTTCCATGCTTGCATCTAAACCAAGCTCGAATGCAAAATCCATTAGATACAATAAAGTGAAATAGGCTGGAGATTTGGCTAATATTCAGCAAAATTTGATCAAAACAAAACCAGATTATGGAGAACCCCAATTAGGTTGGATTCAGTTTTGCAACGGTTCAACCTAAATACAGCTTGTTGACACCGATGTCACAGGGTGTGGGACTCCATATCAGTAATTTAAAAAATCATAGGTACAGGAACAGGAAAACCTGAAAAAATTTAAACAAATTAAAAGAAAACTTAGTTTCTGTTTACTTAATAATCCTAATATTCCATGAAGTAACAGACATTATTAGACTATTAGCAAGTTAGAATTGTTTAATTGAACAATACTTAAAATAGATAGTGCGGAGTCGAACTCGGGAAGGACCCTGCTAGAAGCCTAGAAGTGTCTCAGATTCACGACTAACGATTGTGCTGAATTTAAGATGAAAAATCACAGCGTGATGACTGTAAATAGGTTAAGGACGATTTAAATCATAAAAATCTCAAGTGCAGCCTTAGTTCAGTGCAATCAATCTCTCTCTCTCTCTCTCTCTCTCTCTCTCTCTCTCTATATATATATATATATATATATATATATATATATTCTGATTTATTCATTTCTTTTCTTTAATCTTTTCAAAATAGTTTTCCTTTCCCTGTCTTTTGTTTTTTTTGTTACAATGGGAGGCCAAAGCCGAATAGATACAAGCATGCCTGGGTAATGTCGGAAGAAAGAGAAAAGACAAGTCGAGAAAAAGAAACAAGAACAGAAAAGGCAGATAATATCCTCGAAATTCTGGGACATACAAGAAGGTACTAGGATAAGAAACGAAGCAGAGATGGGATTACCAATTTCTTCCCCGGAAGCAGCACATTTCACAATGTCGAAAGGTCAGCTCACATCATTCAAAGACTAGCCAACAGGAGCACTTATCCTTTTCGTTCGAGTACAATACAGGACGTCCTTGTTGTTGGAAACATATTTAGCCTGTAAACATATTCATGTTCAGAGTGCTCTCCTATAAAAGAATATGCTTCATATTAAGCAGGTTATAGGGACCACTCTGGAAGGAATTTTGGCTTATCTGAAAGTGCAGTGCTCAAACAGAAGCATCAGACCGGGTGCTTTTTTTTGCATCAATATAAATGGGAGATAGAAATCCCCTTTTAGAGATCATGCGTCCACAAAAAGCAAGACAAGCTGTGATGCTCTGTTTATACTTCTATGTTTTCTGGACAAGATGGGGTTAGGTACACCCCCATGAAGTGCACAACAAAGTATCAAGTTCCTGACCCACCGGCTGAGAGTCAACCTTCTAGGCGAGTGAGCTATGCCCCTTCGTGCATATATGCAAACAACCACTAAGCGACAGACAACACTAGTCATAAGTCCTAAGTGGAATAAGTATTACCTTGGTGTTGTTGCAAGAGATCTCGCACTCCAGGCCATTTACAGATTGCAGACCTCCCATTTCTTGGGATACAGAGGAATGCCCACCAGCACTTGGATATTTCTGTATGTTCCTGGATGAAGGCTTCAATTAAGCTACTCGTTTGAAACTAACAGAAAATAATACACAGTTTCTTTCAGAATTTTTAGCAAAGAACAAACCTTTTCAGGAAAACTGGACGTAACTCTTTTGTAATAGGGTTGACTGATAGATACTCGTTATTTAGGTATGCTGCAAACCCTGGATCCATGGCAGCAACTGCATCTCTCGGTCTTCCACATGTAGGATCCATCATCTGGATGGACAAACGAGTTGGGCTGGATGACTGCAAGAAAGATAATTTGCCGTTACCGAGACAAAAATGTGAATCAGCAATGAAAGAAAGGCGTTGCAAATAAATTGGGAAGAGATAAAGAAGCCTACACATTCAAACCGATAGATATTATCTGCATGCAAAAGAACAAAAGCATTTTCACGATAAACCAAATCCACAAACTTCATAGGTGCTCTTGACTTCTCATAAGCATGCAACTGAAGAAGCTTATCATCCATCTCATCAGAAGCTATTGATTGCAGCTGAAAAAGGATATTCAATTTAAAACAATAGAATAAACATTAACGAGCCGTGAATAGATAAATAACTGTTTTGAGAGACAAACCTGTTTCACAAGCTTAAATATCAACTTATCTAATGTGAACAGGATATAAGATTTTTGTATGCCAATTAATGCTTGGCAGTTATCCTCAAACTCAGAATTGTCAATAGTGCCATCCAGTAAACTGTACAGAACACCCATAAACCTGTCCGTTGAAATAAGATCAGAAACTCCATGTAGAAAGAAGTTAATTACAGGAGAAGGAAAAAAGAGGCAACAAGCTGTAACTCACTTAGCATATTGTTCTAGTGGATCTGCATTTGCCAAAGATCCTGATTTCTTTTCACCAGAAGCAGAATTCATCTTTGCTAAGAGGATTCTAACATACAAGATCTGCAAACAAGATGAAGTTACAGAATCTGGACATTGGGAAAGATTGCCATGAAATGAAAACATGTAGCATTTACCTGGTGAAGCCTAAAAAGCACATAAAAAGAATTGTTCCCATAAAACACTCTGGATCTTTTACTGTTCTGGTCATGTAATACTGGTGATACAAACTTCATGAGAGGTTTCACTACCACAATCTTGCCTTCTGTCCCCATATCGTTTCCATCAGTAGCATCATCATGCTTTTCATCTTCCTCTTCTTTATGATTCTCAGGAGCACACTCATCAGCAACACCTGACTCACTCCCAGAAACATTGACGGCAGCCTCAGACACAGTCTTACTGTTCTCAGTTGATTGCTGAGCCTTTTCCTGCATGTCATCCTTAGCATCCAAATTGTGTCCTCTCCCTACTTTTAAGTTGCTAGAAGCAACAAGATCCTCATCCTTCGTTATCACTTTGTTGGGCTTGTTCTCTGCTATACATTCTTCATTCACAGTATCAACCAGAATGCTATTTTTCCCAAGTTCACTACAAGCACAAATAGTGTTGACTTCAGACATTTTATTGGATAGAGGAGCATCGTTCTTAATTTTGACAGTCTGAGGAGTAATTCCAAAAGAATCTCTTTTATGAATTACTAAATCTATCTCATCAAAACCATCTTGACGAACGGGAGCATACCCATTCACCAACCTGCTCCTTGAGGCATCTTCATACGCTTTTGGCATATCAATATGATTGCCAAAAGAATTCAATGGCTTTGAGTTGCTGATACCATCAGCACCTGGGATGTAGTCACCTTCTGCAGCACTTACTTTGGGAGCATCATTTGTCAACTTCACCATCTCTTGAGTATCTTCCTCAGCGTGTGGTCTTGGAGGGACACCAAGCATGGGTTCAAGGAAGGAAGTCCAGATCATCATCACCTTATCCAGCTGCTCAACAGTTGGGCATAGTTCACTGCACGAGTACTTCATTATCTTATATAAATCTTCATGAACATCTGGATCAGCATACTCAAATTCAAGCTTAGGAATTATAAGCTCCTCAATGCAAGCAGCAGCTTCTGGCAACACATCATCTTCTTCATGTTTCTTCACGGTTATGTCCCTTATTTCAGCCAACAAAGCTGCAAATAAATAACCAACGGACATCAGAAAGACAAAAGTAGTAATCCAACAGAGAAAAAAGAAAATAACCGTTTCACAGATTGCAGACTTAACCAGAAATAATATTTGCAAATGACATAAAAAGTGTGCCACTGCCCACTACCAGCTTCATGTTGACATATATTCCATACACAGTACTAACAAACCTTTAGTACTCAAGTTCTTCTGGTCTTGTCGCTTGAAATGCAAACTACGGTGGTCAAGAGATCTCCAATGGTTCTTAGCATACACTTCAGCCCAGATTATATTCATAAGATTACGGCCTTTTGCCCATTCATCATGCTTCTGCTTCAGGCGAGCTAGTATAATAGGCAATGTTTCAGTTGGATTGTTCCGCAGAAGGTCAATCATATCCAGAGTATGATCTTCATAAATCCTCTCAATGCACCTTAGATCTAAAACTGGAAAAGAACATAAAATAGATATCAATGAGGTTTCCAGTATGATAATGCATCATATGATTAATGTGAGAAATGGAAATATCCAAATATAAGTAGACTAACCATTCAAATGATCTTCTATCTGAGTATGGCCATGTGGTTTGATTGTTTCCAATAGCTCCTCCACATGCCTAGCTGTCATCTTTGTTGTTTCAAGCAGCATATCCAGCTCATACCTGAAAGTACTCGAAATAGGCAATAGAACAATAGCTTCAGTAGATGAAAGGGAAAAACAGCTCAGTCAAAAGAAAAAGATTTAAGCAATTCAATATGGAAGATATATAATCAAGTAGGTAGACTTGGCCCTAGTGAGATGCAGAAAAATAACTGTAACACCTCTGTCGTATCAATTCAAGTAGCCATATAAGTCAAGGCTCACATTACAATTGCCTTTGGACTGAAGGCACAAACAGTCTTTGACCAAGCATGGCTCCTAAGCTCAAACAACATAGGCAACATTGATGCGAAAGAACATTGCATTGTAATAGGAAAGCAATGTCAATGCATGTAACATGAAAACAATGACTTTGACATAAATTCCCTTCCAAATATAAAAGTCAATCGCATATCAAAAAGCCGTTTCCAATATAATAAAATATGGAAATATCTACTGTCACTAATCAAACAGACATACTAAAGAAATCAAGTAAACATGGGGCCTCTTTCCAATATAATAAAATATGGAAATTCTACCTGTCATCTTCACATCTGAACAGGTTCTCCTCATATTGGTTCTTTTGCATATGCTTAAATGAGTATTCTTCACTTCCACAAGTTACAGATACCCAGACATCATTCAGCACAGCTGCATCATGCTCTTTTCTATAACTTGAGGATGGTAATTGATACTGCAAAAGGGAAAATATCAAATACACATGAAAAAGCACAACCAACTAGGAAGAACACAATTTTTTCTTTTGGTAAAACAGGAGGCCGAAGCCAGGTATGAATGGCCTGGAAGTCGAATTTGCAGTCTACAACACACAAGTCGAGAGCCCTGCCAGGTGGGCTAACACCTTGAGTGCAAGAAAGACATATCTTAATCAGCAATGAGAAATAGCAAAGATGTCAAACTAGAACAAACAAGTCAAAGAAATGACTTACATTCTTCGGAAGGAGCCGATAGCTAGGGGTGCCCTTCCTGCAGCTAGAAAGATCAAGTTCTGAAGGAGCTGTGTTGACAAGCTTGTCTTTGCAATTTGACACGGAAGCAGAGTCTTTTGGAATGGAGGGTGAAATCCTGTCAAGTCTTTCCCTTTTCTTTTCTCGATCTCTTTTATTATTCATGTCCTTCTCATGTTCATCTCTATCGCAACGTCTGACCCTTTCCTTTCCTTCAGCCTTTACTCGCTTAGAGACATTACCTTCAAATATTTCCCAAAAATTTTGAATCAAGAAAACAAGCAAATCCAGAACAAACTTAAACAAAGAGCTATTAATCACATCTGATCTAATATCAAAAGTAGCCAGCTGAACTTTATCCATACCATGAACCAGTGAGAAATGCACCAATAATGAATATCCATGTAATACAACACACAAGGATACTTCTGCTCACCTTTGTTAAAAAGGTCTTGAAGGAACTCATTCAAATGAGAGTTCAAGAAACAGGAAATAAATAGAAGCTTGAATTTGTAGTCTCCAAAAAAACTGTACAAATTGCCGTCATCAACAAACAACTCACCATTCACAGCAGTCCTATTTTCAAAGGAGAAAGTCAATTTTGTCTGCAATCTGAATCCTTCAGCACCACCTTCTTCTTGTGAAAAAACAGCATTCAGGTCATCAGACCTGCTAGAAGGTTTCCTCTTTTGGGAAAGGATGCATGTATTCCCCATATTCCGATCTTTCTCTTTCTCAAAGCGTTTCTTTTGCTCCCTTTCACGTTTAAGAGATGAGCTTTGACAGTCGTGGTTTGGATGATCAGCATGAGAACTAGCTATTCTCTCCTGAGAAGCCGCCAAGAAAAGAATTTTGGATCATCGACAAGTATAAAACAAAAGAAATACAAACAAAAATAGAATTTGAAACGAAAATACCTTTCCATGTATATGCCTCATCATGGAGACACTAGAGCCTTTCTCATCCTTTAGCCCGAAACTTCCTGGAACAGATTTTCTTGCTGTACCAGACTGAGTTGGAGCTTGTGGGTGGAAATGATTAAATTCTTCAAGTAAGTCTTGGTGCTCCTGAAACAGATGACCGACCTGACAATGCCCAAGTAATAACTTTATCAGAATAGATATCAAACATAGCACAGCACTACTGGGAATTGGATTTGCAAGTCATCTACTCTCCAAGAGAACTGTTACAATTGCAAAAGATATACCTCCTCCAACACTCGACTACTCGATATTTTCTGCATCCTGTACTGATTCAGGATCTCCACAAACAATTTATACACGTGTTCTTCATGCTGGAAACGAGCCTATAAACACAATAACTAAGAATGATCATTATCCGCTGGAAGGGCACAAGGAGCTGACCTTTTTCACAAGGCAAAAAAGTCAAGGTCGCCTTTACTTTCATAAGAAAATTGATGGTTCCTGATAAAAAATTTACCTTGATCTTGTTAATGAAACAGAGAGCTTCTTCAATCTCAACTGGCTTCTCATCTGAATGATCATCCTCCATAGGAAGAGTGATCTGGAAGCCCTCTGGCAAGAATGTATTAAAACCCAAAATGAGGTCTCGGTGCCCTTTAAATAACTTCTTTACCCTTGTGACAACACCAGCCGTGCTAATCCTGAAACAGCCATTAAAATTTTGATTTCAGTCTAAGATCAAGAGACAAAGTGAGAATGTACCGGTAGGTAACGTATCGTGCATGTTGTATGATACATATCATACCGATCACCATTTACACTGCTCGGCATAAGAATTGGCGCAGTACAGTAAATGAAAGATCATATACTAGTATCATAGAGATTTCTAATTTTTCGAAGAAAAGGTTATGATACTTGCGTATCACAGGGCCTCTACGATTCATATAGTGTACCAACACTAACAACCCTAGAAAAGACTGACATGAGACAACTATTTACTTTTGAGTCTTGAAATCTTTCATCACTTCAAGGAACTCTTCATAGTTGCCCTTCTTCTCAGTATACATCTCCCTGACGGCTTTAAGGTAGGCTACGGCATCCCCGGTGACTAAGTTTTCCCTCCCTCTAGAATTTTGCGGCTGCTTAGACCTGTACACCATAAAACCAAAAAATTGAGGTAAGTATTACACCAGACGACAAACCTAAGAAGCTCCTGAAATACAAACATCGGTAACGTTTGCAATAAATCACATGGAGACTAGATTCTCCACATAAGCCCCAATTTAAAAGGCCGCTGAAGGTTCAGCGAAGTAAATTACCGATAACAAACATAATATCAACGTCATATTAATCATATCAAACACAAGCGTAAGGCAAGATCACAAGCGTGAGACTTTCACATGAGAGAAATAAACCAAAACCAAGCATTCTCCCACATGTGCATATTAGAGTTGAACTCAAGAAGGAAGACAAGAACATGTTTCGTATTCAACACTTCCTTTCCCTCTTTTGAAGCCGTCGGTTGAGAAACAAAAGTTTTACTCGAGTGGTTGCAGAACGGATTTCTCAGGTTAGGTAAAAACCATCCAAATACTCAAAACGCGTTTATCGGAAAGTATTAGAGTTTTCACCAGAAAAAAAATCAAAATTTTCTTAAAACACGAAAACACAGATTGTACGACAAACGCTAGAAGAAACTGGAGCTCAAGCGCCGAAGACAATAGAAAAACAAGAATAATACACACACACAGAGAGAGAGAGAGAGAGAGAGAGAGAGAGAGAGAATCCTTACGTTTCCCCGCGGCAGAATACAGAAGGCGTCATATGGCAGCTTTCTTCGCCGGATATCTTCATCTCCTGCGAGCTTCCAGCATCAAACGACCGTTCTTCATGGCCGGAAAAACCATCACTAGACTTTTCTCTGCTTCCAGAATCTACCTCTTCGACCGCCACGACGCAATACCGCCTCTCGTTCGTCAAAAAGACGACGTTCAAGCCGAACTCCGATCGCTTCTTTCAATCTTCCGGCAGATCAGGGACGCCGTCGAAGGTGAACGAAAGAGATCCGACTAAGCCAGAGAACGAAGGAAGGACGAACAAAGAAGAAGACCGAAAGATGAGACGACAAATCAAATCAAGAACGAGAGACTCCCTCAGAGAGAAGGAGAGAGAACGGGAGCGAGGGAACGCGTTTGCGACGTTCTTAAAAAACACGAGGAAAAAACTGTGACGTCTATTGGCTATTTAAAATGTTGAATTTTACAGATAACTGTGGGCTTATCGATGAATTTACCTTTGGGTGCGGAAGTTTAGGGCAGCTTAGATGGATAGGAGATGAATCCGAGTCTCGTCCTTAGATTAATCGAACCGATAAGTTATAGGTCCAGTTCGAACTTGTTTTGCAAACTCACGAGTTCGTAAGAGATATCAAATGTAATTCCGTTTCAAAGTCAATCTGGTTTGGGGCATAAGTTATTTGATACGTGTTGTCGCTAACGTGACAACTCAATTTGAGTGGTGAATCCATAAGTCTGTACAAATAAAACAGGGTGACAAAACTTTAACTCTCATTTTAAGAGGGAGGAATAGCTAAGGCTTTAGGCGGTCGAATGAGTTTTGAAAATCCGATTGTGTATCCTAGTTACCAAATATGAAAACGGATCAACGGAGCACTTGATCATCTACTCAAGGAGGTGTCCAGAGAACTAAGTTATTGCTATTCAACCAAGAAAAACAAAAGAATAAGGTTGTGATTTTATTGATGCATTTCTCTTTATTATTAGTGTTATTTATAGACTTCCACTCAAATAATAGGTAATATGAGTGTCTTTTTTGGACACGATTTCCCATAACTCCTTATTTTTTGTGTTAACATCATCTTTCCACCATCTTATCGATTAGAACATGCTAACTAGACACGGCCGGTTTCTAACTGAACCGACAAGGAACCAGTTGGACCGTAATTGGGACTCACCTTGTTAGGTTCTAGTTTCACCATTTCCACAGCCTAACCCGAATCCAAACTAGAGCCAACCCTAAACTGGTTCACTTACGGATCCAGGTTTTGGGAAAACTGGAAACAATAGTTTGGAATTGTCGGTTTTGTATCTAGTGCTAACAAACCTTACGATCCATCTGTACTTCCAGATCAGTAAGTATGGTGGACTTGATTTTCCCGCTTGGATCCTCTCGATAACCTTGTCAAGTGAACCTATCTTCTCGAGACTCCTAATCCTCTACCATGTATACTCTCACATTTTTCAGCATCAACACATACCCTATACAACTCTATGTCAGCAGTCATTAAGGGCATAAGTTATACTCACATTTATTACACTCCAAAAAAGGTATTGACACATTTGCTTCTTCAATGTGATTCCCAAGATTTTTGTTGATTCACATTTGAGATTTATAGAGGTAACACTTCTTGCACATTTGTACATGTTGAGAATTATTTGCCTTCTTACTCTCATGACTTCCTGCTCAAACTCTATCCTTCTTCCTACCACATAATCAATTGTCCGTCTTATTGATTTTCATCTTGGCTAGCTGTCACTAGCTCATGATGATTACATAATGTCTCGCTGACCAAATTTTATTCAACCATGACCCATAACTAATCAGTTATACATTGATTGGGGGTTAGAGATAAGAAATCCCACTTTTGGATGCAATGAGACATTCACGATCTCATCATGTTGTCTTGCTTAGTCATATAGTTTAATGACTACCTTCTATATTCTTTTTTGACCTTTTGGATTTTCCAACACAATCACTTTCATTTTCCTTGTAGAATGATGTCGCCCATCATTTTGGATATCCTAACAATCATGGGTCTTCCGATTGATGGTGTTGATCATGTGTCCTTGGCTGATCAAGACTTCAATTTTCTTAAGATTGCTTTACAACTTTCTTGGATGGCTTCATTTATCGGTACTGAAACTATAACAGATGAAGAACATAATACCTTTTTACTGTTTTGGTTCTATCATTTTATTGCATGTGTCTTTATAACCAAAGTCAACAACAAGTACACATGGTATAGCTCCGCAATCATGTTTGGTACAAAGCTATCACTTACTCCCTTAGTTTTGGTCATAGTTTATCATTCGGCCAATCTACTATCGAGGCTCTTTAGAATGGTGGTTTCACACATCTTGTGGGAGGTTTGTTGTGGTCTTATTTCTCAAAGTTTCGATTTGCATATCTCTCTCTTCAACAAATCATCGTTGAATATCTAGGACCTGATCTAAGCCTCATTCCCCTAGTTTTGATCCTTCTTGCAGTCCTCTTTTACTACTATATATAAGGAGGACCTTTTTAAAATTGGGTTATCGAAAGTCTTCGCTTTTTTATTCTTATTTTGTGGTATCTTTTGATCATTTAGATTTAATTCAATCATTGTAGAGCCCTATTTTCCTCATTGTCTTACTCATTATTTGGGTTTTGGTAAGGCTTGTTGACTATGAGAGAACTATTAGTTGATAAGGATGATGAGCAAGGATCTCTCTTTCAATTTTCGGACCCATATCCTTGCTCTCGAGAAAATCTAGAGTTCTCTTCTTGGCAAGTGGCACTCCATGAGGACATGACCATTATTTTGATTGATGAATATCGATCGAGACTTATAGATTATAACATGGATGTAGTCACTCATAATAACCCTAAGTCTTGGTGCAAACTTCCTTCTATACATTCTTCAACCTCTTCATTCAATCATTTTGATCTGCCAACTCCTCCTCCTCTATCACAAAAAAGAGCTTTAGAATGCACTTCTTTGACAAGAACTACTACGAACAAGACGCGATTAGGAGTAAAAATTATGCCTTCTAAACTTACTTTGGTGGAGGATCTAACTAATGATAGTGAAGGACCCACACCCAAAGTCGTTAGTGAGGAATCTTTATCTTTCTCTAAACCATGCATCGACCAAGTGTCTCAATACCCTGTGCAAGAGGTAATGGATTCTAACATATTTTCTACATTAGAGGGATCTTCTTCTATTGTGTTGTAAGTTATCTTATCGTATATTATCCAATGTTCTACATAGAGCTTCCTTTTCTCTCACCTCCACTTTGAATGTAATGGGTCATAGTTTGTATATGATATGTGCCTAGGGGTGTACAAACTTTGGTTTAAACTGAATTATTGACCCAAAATATCTTGTTCATTTCATGTTTATTAAACATCAGGTTGGGTTCAATTTTGAATCCAAAAATTATTCGGTTTTCGGAGCAGAGATGAAGAAATGAAACATAAAGCAATCAACGTATACGAGAATGTTAAAATCAGTTTTTCTGGTTTTTACAACATGATGCAAACTCACCCAAATTTAAATTGCATCAACACAGCAATACAAAGTAAATTGCTGAAGGGAAATGAATGAAAATATATAGATTAACTTAAGCATAGAGGAGGTTAGGAGTTATAAGATTTTTATAACATATAGAGAGGTAGAATCAAGAAAACAAACAATTAGAGTGCGTAAGTAAGAATCAAAAATTGTAGCACATCTACTTCTTATTACATCATGAGGGGAGACAAAGCTCCATTAATACAACCTTTTTTGAATTGAATGTTAAGAGGAGAATAAAGATGAATAATTGATAAGAGACACTTACTTGATTACCTCTAAGAAACGACTTACAAATGAAGCACTCGACCTCTCTTTCCTATACTTTCTTCTCTCTTCTTTCTTTTCTCACTTTCACTCTCTAATTTTGCAGCACTTTCCTACCTTTCCTACACTCCCTCTCTCTCTCCACTCTTCCCTAGATGAACCACACGAAATGCTCCAACCAAGGATGCCCTCCCAATGCTCACCAATGATGGAAATCATCTCCCTTGGCCTCTATTTATAGGCCAAGGGGGGGCCTTCTCTAGATCCTTCTTTGGGGCGGGTGCTCCATGGCCCAAAGTCCATGCTCTTCACGTGGACTTTAAGTGATCTTCATGTGGTTCCCTAGGTCAGCATAAACCCATCATGGGCAGCTCTAAGTAGGCTGGTTTAGTCTTGGCTCAAGCCACCTTGGTGTTGGTTCCATCATCTAGGCGTTTCGGCTAGGGGAGGTGGTGTTCAATGGAAGAGATGGGTTGGTTGTAATGAATTCGGTCAAGGCTATTTGGATAGATAAGGTGATATTTAATTGTGATTTAGCCAAGTAGTATAGGGTAAAGATGGCTAAAGCGAGTCAAATATATCAAGTCTAGTTAAGGCCATTTGGTTAGAACTAGGCCACGAGTCATGGTTAGCCTAGGTGAATCGAGTCTAAGCTTGAGTCAAATTCAACTAGCTTAGGTTGGTGAGGCTACCCACTTGACTTGATCTTTGATGAAGACGTGACTTAACTTGGTTTGATCCACTTTCTTGATCCATGACTTGATTTACATGAACTTGATCCTGGCCTGATGCGGGCTTTGCTCAACCGTCACCTTGATCTTCGCTTGATTTGTTTCTATCCTCTAGATTTCATCCCTTCATCTTTAATTTGAACATCTTTAACTTTGAAAAGATTTAAAAATTCCCAATTTAAAATAAAGCTTTTAAAACAAGCTAGTTTTCAAAATTGGGAGTGTCAAAATTTTATTTAGGGTGTTTACAGTTACCTGTATGTTGTTCTTTGGTTCAAGTGGGTAATGTTTATATTATTGTTGCTTCTCTTGAGTTTCTTTTTCGTTTTCGAGGTTGATGGTCTGTTGGAAAGGTTTCTGAGGCTGATGATCATGTTTATATTGGTTCGAATGGATTACGTTTATATTGTTGTTGTTTCTATTGGATGCCATAGTATCTATTTTTGTATTTGCTTCCCTCTTGATCTTTTGCTTGCTCTCTATAGCATTCCTATCAATCTAAAAGAGACAAGTTTTAGTTGGGGAAGGGTTCCAGAGAAGTTTATGTTGATCTACTATAGTTTGACATATTCCCAACACTATAGGAAAGTGACATGGACCACAAATAGATGTATGTGCACTATGTGTATATATATACATAATATAGATAGAATCAAGTAAGCTTTTAGTACCTATGTTCTTTTAGCATCCTATGTTTATTAGGAGTGCATCAAAATCAAGTAAACTTTAGCATCCTATGTTTTTCTAGTACCTATTATATATATCGTGCAACATAGCATCCTATGTGTTTTTAGTATTGTAAAGCTTAGTACATGTAACATTAAATTCATGCATATCTACGTTCCTTATTGCACACACATACACACACACACACACACACACACACACACACACACATATATATATATATATATAATACATGTTATATGAGTATATATTTCATGTAATACTTATCTATGTTTCTTTTTATTATGCGAGATGTCTCAATTACAGGGTCCATCTCAAAAGCTAATAGAAGTAACCCTAGAGCAATTAAACTTAAATACTCTATGATCAAGTGATGATGCAACTTCTTCAAAGACAGAAAGAAGGTCTATGAAATTAAGATCTAAAGTATGAGATCATTTCACCAAGTTCACAAATGAATCAGGTGATATCAAAGTAAAATACAATTATTATAGTAGAGATTTTTGTTGTGATCACAAGAAGAATGACATTATGATACTAAAAAATTACATTGGTGATTGTAAGAAATTCCTGGAAAATATAGATGATAAACAATAATAGTTGTCTTTGCAACTAAGAGGAGAAAGTGAAAACTTAGCTAATTTATATACTTTGCAAATAGTGATTAGGAAGGCCATTGCAGAAATAGACATTAATAATGAATTGTCATTTCATATCGTTGAAGATAAAGGGTTTAGGAGGTACTCGGTATTTTTTAAAGATGTTATATAGGTGGACCATATTATATGACTGCTATGAACTGTGTAAATGAAAAAGTGAAGTTAAAGAATTTTTTGAAAGAGAATACTCAAAGTATATGCATAACCACATATGCATGGACATCTTTACAACGAATAAACTACATGTATATCATGATCTATTTTGTTGATGATGAGTGGCACTTGCATAAGAAAATATTGAATTTTTGTCCAATCTCTAGCTATAAGAGTGACTATTGGTAGATTGCTATTGATTGTTTGCTTGAGTGGGGTATTAAAAGGTATTTATAGTTATAGTTGACAATGTAAGTTCAAATGATATTGTTGTTTCTTATTTGAGAAAGAATTTTATAAGTTGAAAAACTAGTATTGTAAATTAAAAATTTTATATATGAGATGTATTGCATATATATAATAAATTTGGTTGTGCAAGATGGTCTAAAGGAGGTGAATAACTTCATTATTTGGTCAAGGAAAGCTATAAAATATATTCTATAAAATATAGCAATCTCCAACTAAGATACGAAAGTTTAAAGAATGTGTTGAACAATATAATATAATGCAAGAGTCAATTGTGCTTAGATGTTATGACTAGATGGAATTCTATATATAAAATGTTGAGTATTTCCAAAAACGTTGAGAGAGAATTTGAGTTTTTTGATACATGATTCATGTTTCAAGTGAGGTGGAATCAAATGATGGTGATGATGAATTTGTCTATATTGATTAAAATTCTATAAGAAAGTTGAGTAGCATGTTACAAGAATTTTATGATACTACTGTACGCATTTCAAGATCATCTTATATCGCATCCAATGTATTTTGGATAGAGATCAATGATCTAGTTTAGGCAATATCAAAGTGGACCAACAATGATGATTTGGAGGTGAGGTGTTTGGGCACAACTATGAAAGTAAAATTTGATAAATGTTACGATGACCATACGAAGATGAGCAAGCTTATTTTCATTGCAACTGTACTTCATCCTTGAGAAAATTTTGAAATGATGGAGTTTGCTTTTGTAAAGTTATGATATAGATAATGAAAAAATTATTTCAGGGAGTGAGAGATGTTCTCTTTGACCTATACAATGAATACACAAGAATGCTCCAACCTTAAAATTTTGGTGTTTCTCAATAAGTGGAAACTCTATAGGCAAGATTGTACCAAATGGGTCTGGTAACATATGAACAAAATGAAAGGCTAAAGGTTTTTTTAAAGAACAATACCTTGAAAACAAAATAGATATGAAAGGTGTTAGAAAATATAGAAAACCCGAATTAGATATTTATTTAGGTGAGAAAACTAGATGATCATGCTGATTTCGATATATTAAGATGATAGAAGATTAATTCAGAAAGATTTCCTATTCTAACATGTATGGTAAGGGATATCTTAACAGTTCTCATCTCTACAATAGCTTTTGAGTATGCATTTAGCATAGGAGGAGGGTCCTTATGTATTTAGGAGCTCTTTGACCCCTAAGGTAGTGCACACGATTAACTACGAGATGATGCTAGTTTAATACCGAGAAGAGTTGGAAGATGTAAATTTTTTTGAAAAATGTAAGATATAACTACTAGTATAATTGGCTTTAACTTTTATTTTTATGTGCTTCGTATGATTGAGCTATTTCTTGTGATAATTTAGCTTTGCAATTCGTTGGATTGGGAGGAGTGTGGTAGCATTGAGTAGCAACACAAATTCATTAAATAATTATATTTTATTACATCAATTATTTATTTCATTAACTTTTTTACTATTATTTTGGATGAAGAATGAAGATGTGGATCAACTAGTTTGCTTGTTGAGTATTTGTATAATTTTGATTCACAATGCAGAATAGAAGATAAGACTACCTAACAATATTTTTCTATTGTGTGAATTTCTTCTCAACAAAGTACATGAAACACATCATTGGCTATCCAACCTTAACAGATCATGTGAAAGTTCAAGTTCTTCCTATGGATGAGCTACCTTGCTATTGAGAAGGTTGGGTTTTGGATAAGGATGTTGAAGATGACACTTTGAATGAGAATCCAGATGATGTCAACAATGTAAATTGCGATTGTAGCCTCAATCAAATGGTTGGAATGAATAATATGGTAATCACCCTGATCTAGGAGTTGATCTTTCACTTAATAATTGGTCATCCAATCTGAGTATAACCAAGTTCTATAGAAGCATAAAAGCTCTCTAGGATAGACTTTTATCAAACAAGGATGAAACAAGCCCGTTTAAGGCTCCTTCAAAGTCCACAAGTGATGAAGATCAATCTTGCATTATTATTTTACCTCTTAAACAAGGGTTCAGTGCAAAGATGACCCCAGCAATGAGTTTGATAATTTCTGGTTGGCATTTGTATGAGTTGTTATTCATGCATGCTTGCTTCTGTTGTATGTGTGTGTGCTCGCACTTGAATAATGATTATCTTGCTATCTTCTTATATTTCTTTGTTTTCATATTCATGACTTTACATGTGAAGGTTTGCAACTAGGGGTTAATTTCTGATAGCTTAATTTGTATGAGAGAAACATTGATTTAGTGCTAGTGGGTTTCTGGCTTCCTAACCGGAGGGGTAGATGGTGAACTACTTTAATGAACATGAACTACATAGGAGCATGTAATTGCTACTTCTTTTCAGTGCAGAAAAACCCTACACATACTTAATAATAGTACAATGAGTGTATGGCTCCTTTAGCATCAAAATCAAAACAAAAGAAGAACAAAGATGCTTCTTCATCATATCACACTTCAATATTTTGAGGGAAGATAGGACACAAAGTAGGTTTGGCTTTTTCAATATTTGGGTTAACTAATAATATTTGTTAACTTTTTTCTCATTTTAAGGCACTATGTGAGTACAAATTTGACTTCTTGAATATTAGGAAGATTATGTTTTGTAATGAACCATTTATCAAAAAATTGGTTGTTATACAAATATAACATTTTATAAGTGTTTAGTCCAAGTTTTTGTGAAGAGTGATGTAGGTGGAATCATTTAGGCCAACCCAAATAACCAAACTGAACCAATCTAATTTGGTGTAGATCGGGTTGATTAACTGTATATTTCATTCAGTTCGGGTTTAGTTACTAGAAATTTGAGTTATTTGATTTTTAGGTTATTCAGTTCGATTAGTAAACCGAACTGACCGATGCTCACCTCGATACATATCCTCTGGAAAACAAACCTCTCTTTCAAGTTAGAAAAATCAATCGAGGAAGCTTCCTATATCTGTACCAAGATCCATGAGCACCTTGATACTTGCCAAATCTATTGATTAACCATGCAAATTCTGCTTGCTTCTATAGCCAATCATCAAGAGC